>OY796892.1:29828209-31028209 GCA_963680785.1 Diplosoma virens
ACTCTGAAACCAAACGAGAAGACATTTTTGATTGAGATTTGAAAATGCAAAATTTGGCCAAGCAGTGGACACAAATTAGTTGTGGGATACGCCCATTACCACACCACTTTACCATCAATAATCCATATCATTATTATTAATACTATTTAATTATCGCTTTGATTTTAAGGACAAAGGCGCAATAGTTAAAATGAAGATAACCGCCAAGATTAAAACAAAACAATTTTTTGATATTATTGTTGTTAGGTTGATAATTTTTGTTTGGTTTATATGAATTTATATGGCTGTTAAAGCCGTAGAACAGAGGAAAGTGTCGTAAAGCGTCTTTTCCAAGAACACAAAACCATGACAAAAGCAAAAGTTGAACTGAGATCACTTCGATCGCTGTTGCCACCAGAACAGTATTCCTAATCATATGGAAGTGCAGTGGATTTATACATCTATAACTTTATTAACAAATTCAACAAAATCAAAGCGGACCTAACAATAAAACGAATAGCCACGTGAGACTAGTTTAAAGTGCCTATCAGGACAAAATTGCTCTTCAGATACACGATTGCTCCTCAACCGGCGTGCCACAAGACTATGCCAGGTGTTTTCTCTGATACAATATTTCTAAATGGACTCTGAATTTAATATAGTTTTAATTGTTAGGATTAAAACTTTATTAAAAAATAAATTAAGTTTGAGTGCTATATAAATACGGAAGCTTCCACTGCCAACCCATATCATACGCAATACTTTTGCATTGTCAAACTTCCTACTCATTTCAAGCCTTACTCTCCAGAATCGAAAATCTTTATAAAATGGAATTCTCTATCTTTGACAACGAGTTCGACAACTGGCAAGTTCCAGCGATTGAAAGTCTTTTCGGAAACGATTCGCAACTTCGCAACTACGAGAGAGACATTCGACGACGGTGAGTAAAAACTAAGGTTTTCGTTTTAATCATTTTGATTTACTTTTGACAAGCTCTTGATTAACTCGTTTATTCAAAGTTGTATAGTTTACTTTCTATGTCACTGTATCCACATACTGCATATGATAAATATCATAACAAAATTATTACTTTGTTACAGATATGGAATGTTTGAGAAAATGAAAAACTTAATCGAAAACAAGGGAGGCATGGATCGATTCACCAAAGGATATCAAGACTACGGAGTAGTGGTCATGCCCGACGGTGGAGTTCGATGTCGAGAATGGGCTCCGAACGCCCGAGCTTTGTATCTTCAAGGCGAATTCAGTAAGTTGACACAACGCCAGTTTACAATTAAGTAAACTGAATCAGAGATGAATAGATACTGACAAGTTTATGATAAATTTCGACACAGACAACTTTGATCGAATGGCTTACAATCATCTTGGAGACTCAGAAATGTGGGAATTGTACATTCCACCAAACACGAAAGGATCGTGCCCGATACGTCATTTGAGTGAACTAAAAGTAAATGCGTTCAACGATCTTGCTATCTTTGATATCAATAAAACCTGGACAATTGATAAATAAGAAGTGAACAAAAGTGCATTGATTTAGAGTTTTTTTGTTTTTTTTAATTTGTAGCTTGTAATCGAAACAAAAGATAATCGATCGTTGGTGAGAATTTCTCCATGGGCAAAATACGTTGTTCAACGAGAGACCGATCGAGAATATCAGTGGTTGTTCTGGAATCCAACAAACCATCAAATGGTTCAGGTTGAGAAAAAGTTTCATATGAAATCATCAAACAACGCTAGACACAAAACACAATTAAAATCAGGATGATAAAGTTTTAAAACTTTTGATTGTCAGCATAACAGATTAATGGTATCCAATTTATTATAGACACGATTCTTGTTTTGAATCATTAAAAGCTTCCGATTTATTATGGCATTGCTTATAAATCGTAACATATATCGTAATAAAATAAATGGCTAAAGCGTCTTAATTAGCCAAATACAAAAAAACTGTTTTAAACTAAACGCTTTTGTACATTATCGTAATATCTTGCATTGTTACTAAGGTTTATGTTGTTATACTGAATCAACAGTTTTGTGCTTTTTAGAAACAACGCCTCAGTTCGAAACGATCTGATCGTCTCCGCATTTACGAAGCTCATGCTGGAATGACGTCAAGTTCTTACGAAACAAGTTTCTATCAAAACTTTACTAAGGATGTGTTACCAAGAATCCGGGATATGGGATACAACTGTGTCCTGCTCAAAGCCATGAGAGATCACCCAAATAACTCGTGTCTGGGATATCCGTTTTCGAATTTCTTTACAACATCAAAGTGCGTATGTTGCGGTTATGCTTCGATTTTAATACAAGTGATTTTCGATAAAATCATGAAAGGATAAGTGTATATATTAATAAAAAGAAAAAATTTTTATCATTGTCTTTATCCTCCTGACACACAGGAAAACGTTGGAGGCGCTATATATAAAGTAACTGCAAGCAACCCCGACGTGCTTTCAGAGATGCCAAGATATTGCCGTCCAGTTAAAGTTTTCTTATTTTGAGTTTTTGGTATTTATAAAAAGATATGATCGAAATTTAGAGCTGCTTGGTAAGATCAATCATGCAAAGGAAAGTGCCGTGAAGTGTCTTTCCTAAAGACCCAACAGAATGGCGCGAATAGTTTTAAACCGCGACCATGTCGATCACTTTTACCGGCAAACACTGCGCTCTTAACCATTTGCCTCGCTGCTGACACATTAAGAACACATCGACTTAATAGCTATTCCGTTCCAGTTTGGTGATTATTTTGAGTAATTCTTAATCTCGTTTAGGGTATATTTTTGCAGATACGGTTATCTTAAGTTTTGTTATCTTATAACTACAATGCCGCTAGACTTGGTACAGCAATTGAATCAAGAGATATAAGCCTTAGACATTTCTGTTCTTCTAAGAGCAGTTCTGCAACTTAGTCAAGAGTAGTCAAAATGTCTCCGACAAAAATAGAAAACCGTAAACTATGGCTATTCAGCGAGCTTAGGGTTCGTGTATTAGGTTAGCAATGCTAGCATTGGCACACTTTAGTTCTGTTTCATATCATCCAAATGTTTTTATTCTTTTTACAGCCGATGTGGGAATCCTGAAGATCTCAAAGAGCTCATCAAAACTGCCCATAACATGGGTTTAATGGTTATGATGGATTTGATGCTTAACCAAAACTTTAACAACAGCGGCAAAAGATTAAACATGTTTGATGAAATCGATGGTTGCTATTTCCGCAATGGAAGAAGATACGATGATTATGAAAACAATTCCAGAAACTTCGATTTTACAAAGTATGAAAGCAAAAAACTGCCAATACAATATAAAACTTAATATCTTTGAACCTATTATATCACGCAGCAAATGCAATATGTTTTGAATACTTGAATATTTAGCACTGGACATCAACTATAATACAAGATTTACTATTAATATGATTTTGTGTATAAATTTTAGATGGGAAGTGTTACGATATTTGATGTCAAACTTGAGATATTACATGGACGAGTTTTATTTTGATGGATTTCGTTTCAATGGTGTAACTTCAATGTTGTATCAGAAATATGGTTCCGGTAAGGATTGAGGGAAATTTTAGTGAAACATAAGTAGTTACTATTTTTAATGTTTGTATTAAGGTATGGTTTAATCAAACAGAACTGTAAACAATTTAAGAAATTATCTAAAAGTTAAATGATATCTAGAAATTAATTGTTTACGAGCGTATAAAAGAATACAAATAAAGGATGCATTAATTCTTGTGAAAAACATATTATATTTTAGTACAATTGAAATTCTAACATGTTTTAAAAATAAAAATTGAATGTAACTTGAAAGGTTTCATTGATTAGTAGGACCTAATTAAACGTTTCGTTCGAAGAATACAAATTTAACATAGATTAAGCACCGGCTGATATTTGACTTGTTTAGATCGTTTTCGTGAGTGGAGAAACGAAGACTTTTTTGGATCAAACATTGATCATCAGTCAATCGTTTATTTTATGCTGGTTAATGACATGATTCATCGATTTTATCCAAACGCTGTTACCATTGCCGAAGTAAAGTTTAGAAAATTTTGTTCTAGATTGTATGTAACCTTTGACCCTGAAATCATTTCATGGTAATATGGCCATGATGAATATCACGTTGTTTAGGATTATTCAGACATTCCGACTTTGTGTCGACCAGTATTTGAAGGAGGACTTGGGTTTGACTATCGCTCAACGGAAAACGTGTCAAAACTTTGGCATCAAGTAGGTTGTTTCTATCGACTGTGAGCTATTCGATAAAATATAGCCTAATCGTGTTAAATGCTTGGGTGAAGTTTTTCGAACGCCAACTATACATATGTACATATGAGACGTCTACTTAATAGAGACATCAGGAAACAAGTTTTAAAATAACTCTAAAATTGTTTCATAGAATAATGTTTACGATAACGTTTCAAACAACAATTAAGAATGTGAATCAGCAAAAACAAAAAATTATTATCAAAAATGATTACTTTTTGTCGTTTTTATTTGAAATATATTGTCAAAGCTAACGTAGGTTATTGAAATGGCAGTAACGTTTTGTTTAAACTGTTAAAAAGTTTTTGACGGAAAAACGTGATGAAGAATGGGATTTGGATTATCTCTTTCAAACCATGACGAAACGAAGAAACGGGGAAAAATATATCGTTTACACGGAAAAATACGATCAAGTAAATTTATTCTGGTTACCAGATCAAATAAGTTCATTCTTGTTACTAGCTACTTACTTTCAGTAATTTTATTCTGGTTTACTAGTTTGATATGGTAAAATATTTTTTTGTATGTATTTTCGATCACAATTTACCTTGTCATATTTCATTCAGCAAAAACAACGAACAAATTAATAACTTAATTTTGGATGTTAACCGTGTATTAATCTTAACATTTAAAGAGTCTTGATCATGCAATGACCATCAGTCGTCATTTGATCAACTGTGAAGAGATGCTTGAAACGATTCCTCGCTCACATGCACTCGATCGAGGATTATCTCTGCATAAAATGATCCGGCTTTTCACTCATGCTCTGGCAGGAGAAGGATACATGAACTTTATGGGTTAGTCCAAAAATGTCTTGTAAAAAAAGATCATACTTTTAATGCATTTCTATAAACAAATTTTGTCAATTAACAAATTAAGTGATTTTGGCGATTATCTCTATCAATTAAGTTTTTCTTAAATCAATATATTCAATAGAAACAACTTATCTAGTTGTTTTTTATGGTCTCAATTCATTACTATAGGCAGTGAATTCGGTCATCCAAGTTGGATGGAAATGCAATCACCTCATAACACTAGATACAACAAATACAACTACAATCCACGAAATCTGTTTCAACTGGCCGACGATGATAACTTACGTTACAAGTATCTGAGTCGGTTTGACGCTGCAATGAACAAAGCTGAAGAGAAATACGGATGGCTCAGAGCGGGACCAGTACGTTTACAAAATTGATTCGACAAGTTGACATCGAATCAAGTTGTTTATTGTTAATTGTTTAATTAGGCTTTTGTAAGTCGGAAACATGACGGAGACAAAGTGTTTGTTTTCGAACGAGCTGGTCTGCTTTTTGTGTTCAACTTCCATCCAACTCGAAGCTATTCCGATTATCGAGTTGGAGTAGAACACGCTGGAAGGTTCGTTAACGTTCGATCAGTTTATCGTCTTTTGTTGTTGTATTTGTCATTAAAAATCAATATCCATTAAGACATTTGTAGATACGACTTTTTTCGGCTGGTTAGTGGTATGCCTATAGTTCATTAATGTACACTAAAACATTTACAGATATGAAATCGTTCTCGACTCTGACAACAAATATTATGGAGGACACGGAAGAGGACGTTCTTGTGTCGACTTCTGTACACAATCACACGAATTCGATGGCAGACCTAAATCAATCATGGTTAGATAGTTAAATGTACAAGTTTAGTTGATGTTTGTTTAGTTGATATTAATTGCTGATGCAAATTATTTTAAAATTTATTAACATTAAAGATATTAATCAAAATATAATCATTTACCTTCTAAACTGTTTGTATGAAATTTGAAAACAACCATTGCTTAAAGGTAAACTTGTGATGGTGTTGTTTTTGTGTACTTGTCAGATTTCCATTCCATCTCGTTCGGCCATTGTCATGTCAAACCGAGATTTGTTCAAGCACGATTCTTACAATCGTGATTTGATTCATCACGGATTATACCCGAAGTACGAGCGATCAACTTATAATCAGCATCAGCAAGCAGCCAGTTTGTTCGAGCCGTCTCGCTCGTGCAGCATCTGTTCGTCATCATATTATGATGATAACCGAAGAATCGTCGAAGAGAATCAACACAAACGCGTGACGTTCCATGATCGGCAATCGTCGTATGACAAAAGCAACCACGACAATAGATATGGATGCCATGGTCACGACTGCAGTTATATGAGATGTCAAGAATATCAACGTGACTTTGGATATAAGAAGCAAAGCTGTGATTATCATAAAGCAGAAGGTTATTAAAGAGGAAAAAAATTGGTAGATTATTTGATGACCTGTTATAAACTAACAGCATCATCATTAGATCACCTCCACATTTACGTCAATTATAGCTCAATGAAAAAGTAATATGTAATTGTGTATTTGTTTGTTGTTGTGCTTCGTGAAATTGATTAGATATAAGTTAGGCATACCATATTCCCAAAAGGGTAAACCGTGACGTTCGTAAATAGAAAAAAATTTGTCCCTAAAAAGTAAACTTCTCTAAAAAAAACAATGTCTTGACTTGGAATTTCTCTTGGATTTCATGATTTTCGTCCCGAAACAGTAGTGCTCTCTAAAAAAAAGAAGGTTTTCACTTCAAATCTGTCTGGGATTTCTGGCGAACCTGACCGGACAAAACCCTAAAAATCGGAATGTATGGCAAAGCGTATGGATAAGCCTAGGCATACCATATTCGCGAAGTGGGAAATCGGGACGCTCGTTAAAAGAAAAAAATTCGTCAGTGTTCTCTATAAAAAAAAAAGATCCTAGCTTTGAATCTGTTTCAAGTTTCTTAACTTTGGTCGCTAAAAAGTAGTGTTCTCTAAAAAAAAAGGTCTTGACTTAAAATTGGAAAAACCGGGACATTTTGGTCAACCGGGCGGGACGCCGGGACGCAATTTTCAATTTTGTACCCAAGAAATTGTGATCTACATATTTTCAATCTAGCAAAAATCCAAATTTTTTTCTCTGCTCCAAAAATTCTCATTCCGCTCTTTACAATTCAATCATATTTACCTTTCTGTACATTTGTAAATCAATCATATTTATTTTTCGGTACATTTGCAAACGCTATATATGAAGCCTATTGGTTTGTTTATCATCTTAAAAAGTCGCTAAAAATAAGCTTTTGCTATGACAACTAACACGGAGTGCTCCTTGATCGCTCCAAGACCTGAGTGATAGAATTTTTATGAGCAGAGAAAAAAAATTTGGATTTTTGATCGGATGAAAATATATAGATTACGATTCCTTGGGTACAAGATTGAAATTGCCACCGGGACAAGGCCTAAAAAACGGGACTGTCCAGGCTAAACTGGGACGTATGGTAAGCCTAGCTAAGCCTAGTATTATATATTATATCTAATATAAGTCTATAAAACTTTTCTGTACGTAAAGTTATTTCAAATACTTTACGTGCTGTAATGTTCAAAGCAATATTTATTCCCAATTTTGGTTTAATTAAGTTTTGGATATCACATTTATTTGTAGTGAAATGTACTTATATGTTTTGTTTTCATTATCAACAATAAACTTCAGTATGAAATTCGCTATTATGTAAGAACTATACAAAAAATTACTTTTTAACAATTTCAGTTAAATTAAAAGCGCGTGTTTAGTTAAGTAAGTAATTTTAACTCAGTAAAGTAAGATTCGTATTTTCTGTTTTAAGTTGTAATTGATTGGACCGAAATATTTTATCCCGGTCTTCAGATCGGCGAGTCGTAGCGGCAAGCGAACCAAACTTCAACAATTCCTGCTGTAGACAGTGACCATAGATGTTGTAAATGTTTATGGTAGAAAACAAGACACTTGTCTAAGGTCTCGAAGAGGTACTCTTCAATTTAATACCTGCAATCAATTTAAAATTAAATCCGGCAAAAAATATAACAAGCAAGGCCAAAAGTCTGTTTCGAAAATATTGTACGTCAACTGAAAACCAAAATATCGGAGCTTGAAAGAATACGATTACCTTTAGGCGATGTTCTTGTGAGAATGAAGGTAATATGCTAAAAAAATCTTCATTTAGATAAGAGGAGAAAAAGTATTTTTCAGTGGGTTGGTTTTCTAAATATCACTTTTGATTATAGTCAGTTCATGTATTATGAACACAACTATTCACCCATCATAACGGTAGACCCGAAACACGGTTTAAAAGCACTCACAAAAGAATATGAAAAGATAAAGAAAGAGATATATTTTACAGAAAAATCTTAACTTGCAGAAATACCAAACCCATATGAGATTTTAATAAATGAATCAAAGTTCACATTTATCGAACAGTTTTAACCCTTGGGAACTCATTGTTTCATAATATTGATAAACAAATTTTATTTTAGAGCTTGATGGCCAATGTCATTGCTGCAGCTTTAAAGCCACTAAGGCTAGTTTCCAATACGAGCGTGGAATGGAGCATTATTGGTTTCTTTTATTGATCTTTCTGCGCTTAAAATCTAAGCGAGCGCTAAGCGAAGCGATATAAATTAATAAAACAAACAGAATACAGTAGAACCTCGCAATACGAGTTTAAATCGTTACCAGGTTGCGATTTACTCGTATTACGAAGCAATTTTTTGCATTAAAATTAATATGAAAATAAATAATTTGTTCCATCCCCAAAATGTCTGTTTTTATGTTTTTTTTTTAGATAGAAAAGGTGCAATCAGAAAAAATAAACAATGCTGTACAGGTAATATTAATAATAAAAGTGCATGCAATAAATAATCATGTTTTATTAATCTACTAAACTTAAAACAAAGACCATCTAAGCGTATGGAAGACAGTGAAGCTGTGAATAGGTTATTGTCTGTCATGAGCATCTCTATCCATTGACACGTCAGGTAGAGCAATTTTTCCTTGCACATAATTTGATAAAGGTTCAATTTCAATTGATAAAATGTATAATTTACCACATTAAAAGTAAGCAGCGCATTATCTATAAGTTAGTTCAGCAACATGTTGACTACCAATATTGTTTTTTTGCATAGTAGACTAAGTAACCTTTAAGCTTCCAGCAGAATACGCATAATAATTGCCTTTATTATGACGCAAAGACGTAACAATAGCTGCTTATAACGTAGTTGAAACCAGTTGTGTATAGACTTTTCTAGTCTGAAAAGCTTGATATGTACTGTATATACTTTAGGTAGGTTTTAAGTTTGTCAAGTTTTTAATAGAATTACGAACTTCAAAATCGAATTTCGAGGCCCCTGGACGTTGAGGGCCTACGACGCTCGTACTACGAATTTTTACTCGTCGTATGAGACAAAAATTCTTACGAATAGCCGCTCGCAAAGCGAATTTGTTGTAGCTACAACGAGGCACTCGTACTGCGAGGTTCTACTGCACTCCATTCCACGCTTCTATTGGAAACGAGTCCTTAAGTTGAAGCGGCGAGTGTTACTGATTAATTTGTTGAACATTCTCTTAATTATTGCGCTAGTGAAGCTGTTATTTTCAGCCAGTTATAAAAAAACTGTAACAGTAAATGTGTTGTCGGCAATGTGGACGCTTTTCCGAATCCTATTTTAAATCAGAAAGAGAACCGAACCCGCAGCGTAAAAGATTCGCTCACTTCGGACGGGACGCATCTGGTAAACCGTGAAATAAACAGTTTCTGATTTGTCATTTTTATTATCTACCACAGTACAACCTAAAATAAATTTCAATGTTATTATTTTTCACGGCTGCGGTTATTAAAATCTAATTTGCAGGTACAATTTTAATTGCCCAACTATTCTAGTAATAAACAGCGAGACGACCTCATTAGGTTAAATGGCAAACCAATTAGAACCGTTTTTACGATTTTTGTTGGTATATTGTGATCAGAAAATTATCACTCTTAACCAATTCCAAGACCAAATAAAGTTTTTCTCTGAAAATTACTGATTTAAACAAAAATACGTCACCGTTCCCATGACCACCGCAAAGAGTTACAAGATGCTTAACATATAGAACGATATAATTATATTATAATCGCATGTTATACATGCAATAACATAGCATCTAAATACCACTAAAGATGTAATTTTGGTTTTTAAAAACCTTGAGGTTTTCTTGAAAATATCACTCCATTGTGACATGTGAAAAATATTATTTTCAGAATTCAGTAAAGTCTTTAATATGCGAAGAATACAAAGCTGAACTTACGTAAGGTTATTACAACCGGTTCTAGATTAGTGATCAGAAAGGTGTAAGTCACGTAATACATTTATTGGGTTACGCAATGTTGGCTTTTGTGAATGGCATGATTTTTAAAATCAAATGGACTATTCACTAAAACCATTAAATTCATATTTTTATAAATATCAAAATAGAAGTGTCACTTGACAGCAAATGCACAAGGAGCTTTTTTTGAGAAGTTACACTCTGTGCTTCGAACAAATTACGTACCGTACTTATAGTTTTCACTTTTAATTGGTCGGCAACTAAGCCGATTAGATAGAAGCGCGGCACCAACAGCAAACGTGATCGACAAGGTTTTGTTCGAAACCTACTCGGTTGATTACGTTGTGTCCATGTAAAAGACACCTTAAACTAATTTCGTCTGCTATGTTGTCTTACCAAGCAACTCCAAATTTTGATTAAAAAAGTTTTTTTTTTGAAATGACGACTGGTGTATATTTATTCTTTTAACAGCCCTATAGTATTTAAACAATTAATTCCCAGTCCAAGTCAATATAAACAATTGCAATCCTTATACAACAGGCATAATAGTTTGCCCTAAACTCTATAACTTTTTTGTTTTGATATATTAAAATTTTTTGAATTTTTAAAAATCTTTCTTAATTTTGCTTTGATTTTATGTTTGCGTATTATTCTTTATTTATATCTTAACGTCATGTTCTTTCTTCACCTTGCTTTGATTTTATGCTTAACCTTCGTTTAGACTGACGTGCTTTGACGATAAATTTGTTTCCAAAATTTATTTTTGTCCAATTAAGAAGCTAAAAATAACTTCCGTTAGGGCCCATAAACTTTTTTTTATTTTTGTTTCAGTTACATATGCTCCAATGCCATTGGTTAGGAACAAGTGCACAATAAATTAAGTAAAAAAAATTGGTTTATGTTACAGCTAAATTTATTCTCAACCTTTTTTTATTTAATCCACACTTCAAAAATGATGCTTCGATTTCTTTCCGCTTGCGATTAAAATAACTTAATGTCACAACCAAAAGTCTTTTGTTGTTTTAGAAAACATGTAGTAAAAATTGATCGAATTTACCGAAACAGTTATAAACTAAGGCGAATGGAAAAATATATTATCTTTACCGCCTCAACTGAAAATCTGAAAAAAGTCATCAATGAAAATTGACAACCGATAAATACGCATTTATATTCATAGCCGTACTAGACGAAAAAAATTTTGGGGCAATGCATTTTTGCCTAATTTTTTTTGATTGTTGACCGAATCATGATTTTCTACCATTCTACTAAGATGCCCAAATGCCAGTAAATTGAAAAGTGAAGACTTTTTTTGTTCTTCACTTCTTTTTGTAATATATGGAGCAAGGATAATTGGTTCTGCCCAGATCAACTTTTGAAGACAAAAAAACAAAAATAAAAAAGGTTTTCACATTAATTCTTATAGTTCCAAACTGTGTAACTTTCTCCTGCGGAAATAGTTAATTGTCAGTGCCTGAATTTCTTTAAGTCTTAGGGGGCAATCGCCCCCCCGCTTGTAAGGTTATGTTCATACCATTTTTCTTTTTGTTATTAACTAAATACCAATTTTAACAACAACAATTTTTTGTTAATAACATTATCAATACATTTTTTTTCAATAAAATACCTTGAATCCAATATTTTCTGGAAAACCTGAGACTAATTTTTAAAACTTTAGTTATGAATACTTTCATTACTGAACTTAACTTCTACAAATAATAAATGACGAATCACTATGCACTTTGTTTGCTGGTGGATTGGGATTGTAAAGACACTGCTTGATAGCAAAAAATCGAAATTATTGTTCTCGTTTTTATTGTTGAAGTGACTCATCAATCTTGTGGTTCCGGTAATCTTTTTTTCTTTTCTAAGACATTAAAGAATGCTTTTTGGCGCCCGACCTCACTCGATGAATGATCTCAGAATAGGGTTAGGGTTAAAGTGGTACGATCTCACTCTGCTTTTGATAGGGAATAATAAAGTAATCTAACCCTAACCCCTTCCCATACGTTGCCTAAACATGGCGCTGAGATTGCAAGGTAAAGTAGCACCCATAAAAATTTTAAAAAAATATTCCGAATATTTTCAGCGGCTTGTTTTCAATGCACATAAAATTAAGCGGATCGGAGAATGTTTTTTGCCTTCATAAGTGCTGATATCGCTAACAGAAGCAAAATGAGATTGGTAAAAAGACAAAAAGTAATTTTGTAGCGGAATCGAATAATTTTTCCAGGCCGTTTTTAATACTTTTTCCACGTTTATATTAACGTTTATCATTAGAAAAGATCAGCCACTTTATTTTTGATGGGAACTAGTTGTACGAATCTGAAATAGCTTACAAACACGCCCTCGAAAGTTAAACAAGTGCATGTCGTATTCCCTGATGTTTGATCTTATAGACGGCGTTTCAATGTACAACTAAGCGTGCTTGACTTCACATAAGTTTTCTTTATTTCTGTAAAATATTCCTAAAACCATTTGGCGTTGCATAACTGAAATGCAAACAAGAAACGACATGAACTTTTACAAGCAGATTCAGTTTTAATTAATCCACTACTTATCAAAACAACATTGGAAAAGGTGCAATCGAAAAACCTATTTAAACAATGGGATTACTTCCGTTGTTAATTAAATACTTAATCAAAGTTAGACTTATCCACATTGTGCTTTTTTGCTACACACAAATGATGCTATTAAGTGGTGTAATCTTTTTGCCACTGAATTTTTAGGAATTCTTGAGAACTTGTAGCCGAAAGATTCCCACAGCCAATGAAAGGCCAGGTTTTCTTTGTCGCGAAAAGGCGGGCAAAAATTTTTTATTTGCAGATAGCTTGCAGCTAAGATAAAATAAACCAAATCCCAATTGATTTTGTGATATTAGACTTTTGCACATAGCAAACGAAACAATAACAACAAAAATAGAAAATAAAGGTGAAATACTTTAAAAATAGAACTAAACCGCGAATATTTAAACTTACCACAAAACATACAATAATGACTCTAAAATATCAATTAAGAACTTTACAAGCAATATTTCAAACCTTGATTACTGCTTTAACAAGTGAACAAAGATGATACTACTCAACTGTTTTAAAATACGAACAATGGACGACTCGGACGTTTTATAATGCTCTTAAATTGAAACAAATGAATTTTGCTTTTTTGTAAATGGTTGTTTTTAATGCAACAGAAAAATATTGAAAGATATTCTATTTAAAAAAATTATTTTTTGCAAAATGGAAAAAGATAGAAAATTTTTATAAACCAGCATTTTACTATAAAAATTTTTAGCCACATTTAAGACTGATTTTAGTTCTTTACTTAAACTTGTGGCATGAATTTAGTTTTGGCAAAGTTATAAAGTAAACCTTACTCAAAATTTAGTCGATCTGGGTACCAATAACCATCAAAACAAAATGGGTATAAAACACACTTATCCGATTTGGACGCGTCGAATTTCTACCGTTATCTAGAATAATGTATAGCCAGGTGAATATTTGTGGAACACAAATTAAAAAAACAAAAATAGCAATTTTACTTTTTAAATAATAAATCCACTTTTAACAATGCATTTATGTTTCAAAATTTCTTTTTTCACTAATCATTGTTCCACTCTTGCTAAACTATGAATGGTATTTATACTGTATAAGCAACTTTGAAAAAGCACACGATGGGAGAAACGCTTGAAAAAAGCTAACCAAAATTAGAATAAAATCTCAAAGCGGCAAAAATTCAATTACCATGGTTGCATTTGAAGCATTTTGCAAAATGTCTTTTGTTCATCCTAACAATTTTTTAATGAAAAACTTGGCAATTTTTAATAATCTTTGAAGTTGAGCTTTAGAGGCCTATCCAACTTTTAACCAAGCTGCAGCTGTTGTTTTGTTTTTTCATCGGACGCGAAGTTCTTGTATCAAAATATGATTTGGTCACCCATTGGTTTTTATTCACTTTGAAACCTTGGTGTGAGTTTTTCCGTCAACTAAATTTATTTCGTTTCCATCCAAGCGCTCTTAAAAGGTAGGCGACGAAAGAATTTGTTTTCTTTGGTCCCGTCGGTTATTGTTGATGTCTTTTCATGTGCAATGAAAGATGGTCGGAACGTGAAAAACATCGGCCACATACATGACACTTGAACGGCTTTGCACCAGTGTGTTTTCGCATGTGTCTCGTCAGTTCGTCGGAACGGGCGAATCGCCAGTCGCAGCCCTGCCAGTTACAGGTGTACGGCTTTTCACCTGAAAATAATATGTTTTATACACAAGCACCGAAGGCTTTTTAACTATTTATTTATCTTGAATTCAACGCTAGATTCAATCACTCTTTATCAAATTAACGCCTATTTTTAATAATTTTAATTTAATACTGTACAATAGGAAAATTAGTTAATTAAACATTTTTAACAGCAAAAATTTTTGAAGTAATTGACAGAAAACGATTTTAAATAAAGTCCTTATTGCCGACATTTTGGTAATACTAGAAACCAAACTGCGTAAAAATGGGAAGCACCAGACTCGAGTTACTACTTATATAATTATATAACATTTTGGTTAGCAAATAGAGATTTGGCCTTCTGCTTTGAAGCACAAGTCCTAGCTCAAGGCACACATACAATTCTAAAAACTTGAATTTTAAAATTCTGAAAAAAAATTCAAATCAAGTTTTAAATTCGCTTTGATAAAAAGAACGTAAAATATACCTCCATTTACTTTTTCAAAAATATTCTTAAGAAATCTCATCATTTTATTATCTTTTGAAATAAAAGACATTAGCCCAATTATTAGATTTTGAGAAGTTATTCAAGTCTATCATAATGACAAAGCAAATTGTTTTTGCAAAGATTTTAAAAATTTGCAATCCAAGCATACAAACGCCAAAGACAAAGATTATAGTAACATTTTCACAATAAATACTTCTAGGACTACTTATTATAGAGCAACAATTCTTATTGATAAAGAAAGGCTTGCTTTTTAAAATCCATCTGTATCGTTCCTCACCTGTGTGTGTTCGCTGATGAGCTTTTAGATGAGAACTTTTGGTGTAAGCTTTTGTACAACCTGTAACAATGTTGAAATTTAAAGTCTTAAAGCGAAATAAAAATGACCAAAAAATCATGACAAATAAAACTGGAAAATTATATCAATTCCTATTGTGAATCGCGGCAATTTATTAAAAAAAAAAACGATTTACAAAGGTGAAATGTAAACAAAGCGCGATAGCGGCTTTTTTCTTTTCATTTGATTTTTAAGAAATTCTGTTTGTTTCGAGATTTCTAATCAAAATCAAACAACCGCCGTTCAACATCTCAAAGCGGTTCGCGTTTTTTAAAAAAAGCTTTTATCTTTCTAATTACTGCCGAAGATTTTTATCAATATTTACTGAATAACAAAGGACTCCTATTTGAGTAAATGCATGCGAGACGGTAAATAAAGTAAGCGCGTATCTGATTTTAGTTTATTGGAAATCGTAAAAGTCATTTCTTATTTTCTCAATTAAATTTTTGTTTGTGTTTTGTATAAGCGGATACCACGCCGTTGCTACATGTTAGTAAGTGGTTAGACACTGTATCATAGTTGGTTCAAGATTTTATTTGTTGTTGCAACTTGTTTTTGCACCTGTAATCCGAAAGTATTAATGCTAAATTACTTTTTTTGTTTTGTTTGTGGTTAATAGCAGAAAAGTTGTTGACGCATATTTATAGATGACACAAAAGCCCCTGCAAAATATTATTGTAATATCGAATAAATTTGTGACAAAAATAAAATATGAAATAAAAAAAGTCAAAAAGAAAAAAATCTTGTGAAACTGTAAAAAAAGTTCCTTTAACAGTAAAATAATTCATTAGCTTAATATTTGAAAAATATAAGAATGCTTTACCTGGATGGTCGCATTTGTGTATTCTTTTTTTTTCAAGGTCAGGATTGTTTCTTCGGCTGTACCGGGGACGATAAGGAATAGAAGCATTGATGGTCGCTGGCAATTTGGTAGAAACGGAGTTCATGTAAGGATGAGAGCCGTGATTTAGGTAAAAATTTTGCTGCAAACGTTTGGAGATTGCAACGTCTTGATTCTGCAAGTGAAAGTGTTGTGTATAGTGCGTTTCCGCAAAAGTTGGGTGATGACTGTGTGTGACAACGCTTGGTGGAGGTGTTTGAACGACTGGTCGAAAATTTACTTGCTGGGAAGGAAAAATGGATTGAGCATTTGAGTGATACTGATGGTGAATTGGTAGCGAAGCGCATTCATCGGAAAAAGGACAATGAGGATATTGGTTGTTAAAAAATATGTTTTCCTGTTTTGGAATTGTATTTGCGAATGACGTGGTATTTCTCGCGGCTGGTAAACGGTGATTTAAGTCAGAGCAGTTTGGCTTAATGTACTGGTTTACATCATGTTGTTGCGAGGAAGTAGAGGTGCACGACCATACTTGAGGCATTTCTTGCGTATTTTCAATTATTTCGGTTTTGACGTTGCATAATTTAACAGCTTTGTGTACTGGTGATGTTGTCTGCTGAAGTGCCGTTCGTCCTGAATGCAAACAAGAAGACGGTGAGGAAGTTTTAAGGTTTACACTGGTTGCACAAACTCGTTGGTAATTGTTTGTCAAAGCGTTGTGTTCGCTTGCAACAGTAACGGCGGGAGGAGAAATATGTTGATTCTGTGTTGTTCCCATCGAATCCGGATCCGAAACAATTCCAGGCCTGCTGTAAGCATCGTGCTGATGTTGTAAATATCTTTGAGCTGGAGATTGGACCTGAGAAGGAGAAGAAGGATAGAGAACAGCTTCCGAATTTTTTATAAAGCTTGAAACAGGCGGAATATTTGCAAGGTTCGAACTATCAGCGACAGTTTTCGTCTGGCTCGAAGTCTTCAAACTACTGACCAATGGGGTTTCACGTAAACATTGCTCCACATTACCATGCAAGTTGTTTTCATTTGCTTGCTTCAATAAAGCGTTGAAATTAACGTTTAGACATGACTCATTGTTCGATTCGACTTTGCTCAAAAAATCTATTTCCTGACTAGGAGTTGTTAGGGAGATATGTTGCATTCCTGAAGATATAAAACAATATAAACATTTATACTTTTCAAAACTAAATAATTAAATGTTGTCTTATTGTTATATTTTCTGCCAAACATTGTCATGTTTTAGAATAACTAAGTATGACTCAGATTGAGTGATATCAAAAAGAGATAATATTTATGTCAGCTTACTACCGGTATTTGTTTTTGCCTATAGAAAGAAACAACAAATAAATACCAAGATAATGTCAGTAATATTTAGCTTGCTTACTTTTTTCGAAAACAAACAAATTTGTTGGTTATAATTATTCAGGAGTTTTAAGTTTTTTTAGTTTTGTTCAACATGAAAGCTACAGTTGGAATAATACAAATGATGCTGTTTTTTTAGGTCAAATAAACAAAAATTTGTGGACATCATTAACACATGGACCTTAACTTGAGTAAAATGAAATCTTTACATATGAATTATTTTAACAATGCATTCTCATATAGTGAACTTATGATAAACAAACGTATAAGTAAACCATGATATATTGGATTAGTTGTAGTGGTTTGGTTCAATGATTTCGATAACCCTCAAACGGAAAAAAAGTATCACACGCCCTTAGCTGTAACCGTAGAGAGCCAGTTAGCATTGTTTAACCAGATCACTTTTCAGGATAAACTGAACGCAAGCCGTAGCCAAGCTAAATGTCGCCCCTCTGAAAAACCTTTGCCCGACCGTGTCTATGAAGATGTTGCAAGATTTACAGCCTCCAGCTATTTGTTTTATTTTTCACATAAAAGAGATTTTGTAACTAATAAAGTTAAACTAGTATATCTTGCGTTTCAATCGAAAGTTTGACACGCAAAACTTTTACCGATAAGTACCTGCTAAAGAGGAATTTTCCTGGTTGCCATTGCAGTTCAAAATCTCGTGTATGTCAGAAGCGCTCTCTCGTCTGTAGGAAGCATTGAAAATAAAAGGTCGAGGTTCAGTTGAAGCAGGTGACGGAAGCTCGGTCTTCACTGGCATGGCCTCGTTGTTTCTTTGCATTAACATGTATTCACCCATGGGACACTATAAACAGTATTTGCTGTTTTATAATAAACAATTAAAAGAGAACATTATCAAATATTTTCTTACTACAACACAGATCCAGATAAAGCCTTAAACATTTTATCCTTATTTTTGTTCATCGCCATAACTTTTAGTTACTCTTCTGACATGCATGCAGCACAAAGGCGGAGAATGCAATTACTAAAAACAACCATCAAGTGGCTACGTCAATTGTCTCGAAAAATAATGCCACGAAATTGCTGTCGAATTGACTGTTTGGTTGATTTGAAATGATATGACATAATTTAGACTTGCTTTTCAAGATTTTCAAGCAGCTAGGTAAAGTGGCGTAAAATGCTTTTTACAAGGTCAAAACACCATCATAAAAGGCGAATTGAACCCAAATCATGTCGACATTGAATCAGCGCCCCTTACCTATTCGCCATGAGCCCAAAAATATTGTATAAGCCGACCATAAAAAATTAAGTTTTTGCGATTGTAACAATGAAAATTTGTTCAAGCTTCTGTAACTTGACTTTCTTATTATGTTTTTGTGCTGGCTCTTATAGTGATTGCTTTTCTACGCAGGTTTGCATAAACGTTGAGTTACCTTTTCATTTGGAAGAATTTTATTCACAATTGATCCAAAAAGTGCAATCAAAAAATGATAGATTAGCTTTATTGTCTTTCACACAATTCTTTTAATCTTCAATTTTTTACACAGAGGTCTCTGTCGTATGAGTCAATCTGTTCAAATACAAGGTTCTATTTGCTAATTTCATTATTTTTCATCAAAGGAAAATCGAACAAAAAACTTGTTGTAGACAATAACGTTAGAAATATAATGATTTGGTTGAAATTCAAGCCTTCTAGCGATAATATTATGTTTGTTCAGCTTTTTTATTTTAGCACCTTATAGATCAACCTGCTAGTGGTAATGCAAACATCATTAAGACACCCATTAAGTAAACTAAAAATTCTCGTATTTACTAAAAACTATTAGTAAAAGTTGATTTGAGCTAGATCTTTAACTACTTATCAACTTTACTCCACTTTTTATAAATTTAATAGATTATAAGGCTCAGTCAAAAAATTTAATTTGGTAAATTTCAGAAAAATGTAAAATTTTCTTCTAAGATTCAATTTAAAATTAATTACTGTGGAAGCCTAAAATCTGAAGCATCAGCTGTCTTTTTCATTATTGTTCCATGGTGCTTTTTGTTTTTTTGGTTGACAATATACGATTTATTTTTCTAAGTATTGCTTGTGCTTTTTTCCTATTTACTAAGAGTTTGTCCGCCCGGCATTAATTAATAATATATTTTTTTCATTGTTTATTTTTTTATCGTTCCATCGTTTATTTATGTTTTTTTATGACGTAAAGAGTGGCTGTAGACTTCATGACCTTACGGTCCCTTCGCAGCTTCCCTGTCGTTGGTTAAAACCAATTTTTTGTATTGATGTGTTAGCGTCTGTTGATTGTGTGATTTTTATCGCGCCTAAAAGCAATAAACTGAAACTGAAACTAGTAAAAGTCAGCTTAAAATGTTTGGTCTTTTTCCTCAAATTATTTTGGTTATGACTTGGTCTAATACTCTTGAATTTTATAAAATTATTAACAATGTCTTCACTTTTAACAAGAAGCGTGCTGCTATGCCACATTATACCTTCTGATTTTCAATCAACAAGTCTGTGGACTTGAAGCGAATAGCACAGCTTTGTTATCATTTAAACATAGAATCAGTAAAGACATTTGAGGTTTTTGAACAATAGCTAAAAAATAATTTATGAGAAATTACTTACACTCAATTATGGTATTTCAAAAAGGAATCAAATGAGCAACGAGTAATAAAACATTGTTTTAAAATAATAAAAATAACATTGTTTAAACAATAAATCAATAAGAATTGGCTTTTAATCAACTTTTAGTTTATTGATCGTAACTCGTTATCAAATATTAAAAAAAAACTCATTTTGTTGTTTAATTTGGTAATTAAATATGTACAAATATCATTATTTTTAAGATCCGATTAGTTTTTTTCTTTTTCTGGGAAATATTAAAAGCTGTTTAAAATAGTCAAAAGCTTGCCATCACAGTTTTTGTCAAAAACCATTATTCCTTGTCAATTAAGTAATTTTACATTATATAACACTCACCAAATGATTAGACTTGAACAAAAACTGTAGGTTTATACCAGGGGTAGGCAAACTTTTTAGCTGGAGGGTCGCAAACAGAAGTTGGTTTTGTTCGAGAGTTGCACTATATCACCCGTGAAATTCACTCGTTTCAGAGTGAATTTTACGGATGAACTACCTAAAATTTAGTTGAAGACCAAAAAAGAAATTTATAAAACTTTTTAAATTATTGCTTTAGGCTTTCGAGGGCTACATAGAAAATTGTTTCGGGGCACATGCGGTCAGCGGTCCGTAGTTTGCCCATCCCTGGCCTATACAAATTGAGAAATGTGATTTTTAATTTTTTTTAACCAACTAGGCGGAGTTCGAATTTATCGAGTTCATTTTGACAACAACTAATGCGTACAAAAATACAATTGTGAAAAATGTGTCGCAAGAATTTTTTTTAAATGCAAGTGCTACTATGACTTAATATTGATAAAGTCATTGCTACAGCTTTGTGACGTCATATTGTAATAGAATTATGATAATCCTTGAAAGGTTTAAGGGAGGTTCAAGAACAGACACGTACTAACTTTGCAACGGAAAACAAGCCTTCCGCAGATAATCGCAGTACTTTATAAGGCCAAAGTAGGATTACACAGGGCCCACAAGTCGCGCTGTTGAGAAATCTGCCGATCAAAACCGATTGATTTGGGCCAATGACCTTGCGTGTTAGAACGACGAGAATCGGCCGCGCTCGTTCAAGCGGATGCAAATATTGACAGATGACAATTTATACGGAAAAGCGGAAATATACGGACCAAGATGCTTTGTGAAATTATCTTCGAATTTGCTTGAGGTTGGTAAGGTATGCATGAAGGTTAACACAAGGTCCAGAGAATACCTTTAGATCTGGGCCGAAATTTTTAAGGGGCTTGGATTCAAGTAAAAGCGTTTTATAGTGTTCACTTAACTTTACAATAACAATAACATTTTTTGTTTTCATTCTTGGAGTGATTGGTAGACTTTTTTCGGCCCAAAAAATTTTTTTTAGTTAATTTAATTGGGTTCCCGAAGGCGCATTATCTAACAACAGTCCTAGGGGTATGTGAAGTTGAAACAACGACGAAATGTCAATTCGTTTTATAGCATCTCATCATTTTCAAAAAAGACGCTTTCAAAAATTTATGAAAGAAATAAAAAAATGTTCTTTTTTTCTGCTTTAAGTTTTCAAAGTTCTTAAAAAAAAGTTTTAAGTTTTTGTTTTGGCTGAAAAGCAGAAACGATGACTATCATTGCGGTCGGGAAAGTTGGAACGTGATCGCGTCTGACAGAATTAACTCGAGTTTTACGACATAACTAGTTACAGAACTATTTATTAGTCCTTTCATTTGTTCTACCAAAGAAAATAAATTGCGGGGATGTTAAAGAATCAGCCAATCAGGTTTATTTTTGAACAAGATAATACACATTATTATTTAAAATCCCTGGTAATGCTGTTTCGTTCACATACAATAAAACTATTAATACAGTTTTCGCTTATAATGATGAAGATGTAATTGAAGTTAAGTTTTTACTGTGTGACAACGCTTTTTTCAATTTAAAATAGAAAAAATGAGTGAATGAGAAAGGAATTAACTGTTTTATCTTTGTTTTGTGTTGAAAAAAAAATTTGAGATTTCTGGAAAACAACTCTAAGAAATCTTTTAATTTATAAAGCGAAAAAATGAAAACAAATAAAATTAATAATTGCCGATTGTAAATATATAGCCTATAAGTTTCTTAAAAATCACGGTTGATTAACGTAAAGAACAAATTCCTTAGTTTTAAGACTAAAGTTATTTTTTTACTACAATAAAACGTACACCTCAATGAAATCTTTAAAAAAATAAGATAAGTAGGTATTCCTGCTTGAAGAAAAGACACAATAAATTTTAAAAGATAGTTTTTAAAAGATGCTTTCATGCAATTAGGGTGATTTTTTTATTGAGAAAAAAACAAATACTTCATAAAATTTTTGTTGGTGTAGAAAGGGTTACAAGTGTTATTAAACCAAACTTATGTTTCTATATATTTTTGCTTTTTAAAAGATATATAAGTTATTATGCGAAATGTAAAAACAAGAAAGATAAAAAAAGACCTTAGAAAACAACGCAAAATAAGATTTTGAATCACCAAGATTTTAATTAGTTTAAAATTACAAAAACAAAGCAAATCTCTAGAACAAACCCGAAAATTTTCAGTTGAATCGTCTGATAAAGAATGTTGATCGAGCGAAAAATCCGGAGTTGATGCCGGAGAAACGGAAGATGACTCCGAAATAGGAGTTTGGTCGAAAAGAGAGTAAAAATTCGAGTTTTCACTTGATTCAGCGCAGCTCAAATTAGACGAAAAGTTCACGGCAACAGCAGCAGCCATTTGGAAAGTTTTTAGAAAAATGCCTGGAAAACCCAAGCACAAGTCAATGCAAAGTATGTAATGTCTGAAATAAAAAAAATGCACCAGAATATTTTTACTAGTTGCAATAGTTGTCTTGCTTTAATCGAAATATACGTGCAATTATAGTATTTTAAGAATCTTAGCTATGGTTTATCACCTTCATAGTGAATAGCTAAAGTTCGGTTGGACAAGCCTGAGTAAAGATAAAGCTAACTTGAATAAATCGAGTTTTGCGTATCCTTAGTATTGCACTAATAATATAATAAAGCACTCAAACATAAATTTAATGTGAATTCAAAACTCTAACTAAGAAATTCTAAGTTCATAGCCTACTGCCACTGCGGGCATTAACACAGGTCTATCTGCGAGGGATTTGAAATAAATTTAGAAGCATTAGAGTAAATCTTATAAGTTTTTCATATAACGTATTTTTCTTTCAATAATATATTCAAACTACATGACCAATTAGAAATTATGGGTTCCAAGAAAAATACAGAGCAAATATTCAGCATTTCAGTGATTATATTTTTTAATAAAAAAGTTTTAGTAGCTTGAAGTAAAGTGGTTTTTACTTTCCCTTGATTTCAAAAACTTACTAACGATCAATTAAAGAATATTAACAAGCTTGTTTACGCACTATCCTTTTCGACTGGTAGCTTGAGCTAGCGAGTTATTAGCTAATGTAATTATCTTTATCTTATTATATACCTGTATATTCTTTTCGAAGCTTTAATTAAATCGACGCCAAACTTCGTATTAAGTTTAAAGTCGCTTTTTTCTAGTATTCGCGTCGTCTACGAAACAGCGAAAGCGCGAAGAAGGATAAGCAAAAAGAAAAAAAAGCGCTTGGAAAAATAAAGAGAAGTTTTTAAGCTAACACGCACGATAGGCAAATAAACGAATAGAAAAACAAATGCAAAAGTTTCCAGCTGTCAAATCAATCGGCAAGTCAAACACGAATATGCTCTACAAACAAATGTGGACGAGAGATCGCTCTTCCTTCTAGTCGGATGGCGTAGCAACGATCCAATTTTTTAAAGTATTTTCAACACTGTTAAGTTTAAGTAAAATTAGAGATCGTTCAAATGAAAATCATTAGTTGTTCTTATTCGTTGATTTTTGAGTAAAAATGTTCGAAAAGTTTTTGGACATTGTTTTTCTGGAACAATAAGGAACACTTTCGTTTTGCCACAACAAGTTATCTTTAATAAAAAGAAACTTAAGCAAACAGGAAAATAAAATTAAATGAATAAAAAGATATATTTAAGACGATTTAAACAAAGTGTAGTAAAAGTATGAAAAATTAAATTTGTCTTTTTGTCTTTTAACTGATTTGGTATTAGTATTGGGCATATTTCTTTACATAGCTTTTGAAGATACTTTTCTTCAATCGATAAAAGGTTTTTGCTCGGGTAGTTACAGATATTAGTTGTAATAGCATGCAAGCCAATTGTTTCCAAATAGCTATATTCATTAAACTAATAACAAAATTGAATCCCAGTTGATCAAAGGTAGATTTGAATCTGTTTTTTGTTTTTCAGCATAAAATAAAAACGCTCAGTGTTTTGGCGAAACGTCATTTCATTGTTCAAAATGAAATTTATCTTCAACCTTCATTGACTGTCGCCACCTAAAATTTTAAAGTTTTGGTTGTCCCAAGATTGGAACTTTTTTTATTAAGATTGTCTCAACCTGGATTTCCGTCTTTATTCCTTTTTTGTACCCACAGCTCCTCAGTGCACTTTGTTGATGTAAGAAATATCTTTTACGCTTTTTATGTTTTGATTAGAGCGTGCAACACATCTACCGTCGTACACATCAATCAATTCAAAATACTTGCTTCACGAATCACGACATTTACTAATATTAACAAATTCAGTTCTATGATGTAAAAAAAAATGCACAAAAGTCAAGATGGGGCTGTGTCTTATAAAAATCTAGATCTAACTGCCTACTTTCAGCTCTTTCTATTTTAAATAAAACTCCAGCTCTGGTTCAGAATGGTATAAAAATTTCCTACTCCCAACTGTCATCGTTAGGATCTGATTCCAGGCTTTTGCATTCTATTCCGAAGCCCTACTTACAACTTTAAATAGTCGTTCTTGTAGGTCAAGTTCAAACTCTTAATTGTTTGTTTGACGCTCTATAGGCTTTGAAAAAATGTCCTAGAGAAAATTTTCTAATTAGTTAAGCTATCTGACTGTCTAGTTCATGAAAATTTTTTACTACAGAAAACAGATTTGGTTTATTATTGCAGATCTTACATATTGTAAATCAATTTTGTTATTGTTGTATTTAAAAAAAATATACTGTTTCATGTTTTTTTGGAATGTTTTTTCAAGTATTTCTTAATGTCTAAATCTAAAAAAATAAACCCTAAAAACGACTCAACGTCCTAAACCCATCTTGTCAAATGAATTCGGTTTTGTAAAGTTTTAGTAAGCTAGTATGGCGATTTTCAGTACGGCTTTGTGACAACATTCATAATTTCAAAAAAAATCAAGTAAAATTTTTAAAAAAGCAGTTACATATATTGCGGTCTTTAATTAAATCGCCCAAACAAATTTTTTTACCTTTTTTCCTTAGCAGTAGCCATAATATGTAAAGTATCAGTGCAGTGTGGATATGATGCCTTTTCATATAGACGTACCAGCAGAAAAAACGTTGGTGGTAATAGAGTTTTGCCCAAATTTTATTGACGTTTGCCTTTGTCCCAAATTTAAATTTTTCTGCATTTGGAAACTTTGTCCTACACAAGTAGTTCACTTTTGCAGGACAAAACTAAATTGTTTTTCTCAAATATTTCCTGTCATTGCCCGAAAAATTCTGATTTTGCCCAAATTTTTTAGACTTGGGGGAAGTTGCCCCTGTCCCCCGGTTGGTATGGTTATGAGCCTTTTAGATCTACACGACATAACATGCCCAGAGCAACTTGGGTTAGCAATTTTTATTGTCTAATTATTACTTCACAATACGGCCTCACTGTGATGAAAGATGTCAAATTTACGGTCGTCGCAGGAAACCAATAAACCGAAATAAGAAAAAGTTCGTCATTAAGTGAACGATTATAAGATTTCAAATGAACCTGGCCGTTAAATTGGTTAAAGATTGCTTTACGCTCTTGTACTGTTATTCAAATTAGCAATCAAATTGTACGAACGCATTTTTCCTTGCCGCATACAGCGTAGAAATTAAAGATTTTTGAGGTCGACTTTACATTAATTCAAGTTCAGTTTAAAGTGCCTTTTGTTTTTGGTCAAAACAAAAACTAACTGTATTTCTTTTCTTACATCTTTCATTAAATAAGTATTTTGTTGTACTCGAAATTTATAATGAAGGTTTTCAAAATCAATTATCTTAAACTTGGGGACAATTGCAGCTTAATAAAATCAGGTGAAACAGGCGGTTTCAACTCTACTAATCAACCGTTAAAGTTTCAATTAATAGATATTCTCAAGAACCGATCATTTTCCACTAGCTTTATGTCAGTCAGTTAAAATCTTCAGTAAAACAATGTTAGTTTGTAGCGGATGATAATTGCTCGTCTAACTTGACTAAAATTTTACAAAATTACTCCTTTACACACTGTGAATGTTTGTACTGATTAAAATAATCCTTAGTTGCACATAGTTATTGTGAAGATTTTCCTTGGCTGATTAAGTTAATTTTTAGTTGCAAAGATATATTAAGATTTGTTCTTGTTAATAACAACTATTTAACACCAAATAAAACTGTACGTATCAGTTAGTCATTATAAGAACTGCTATTCCTAAAAAGCGAAATTTCTCGTAAAATAAACGCTCGCTATACCGTACTCTACTGCGTCACTTGGTCAAATAGATGATTGAGTTTTGTTATGACAACAACAGCCGAAATATGACCCAATTAAACTTTTCTTTCAAAAACTATACCTTTTTGGTAAGATATACTAAAATTTATTGAAGTTTCGAAAATAAGCAAAAGCCAGAAAGGCAAGACAAGAAAAATGAGAATAAGTAAATCAAAATTTACTTTCGTATTTCAATAAAAAGTTGGTTTGAATTATAACTCAGGTATTTTAAAATTTACCCAAAGGTTCTTGAACCAAATTAATAAATGATATTCTGCTTTAAATTACAAATACTTTTTTTCCTATCAAAGCTACTTGTAAACTGTTGATTTGATATACAAATTGAGAGAAATATCATTCCTATGAATCATGTGAAACTTGCTTTCTTACATAGATTTACACAACGCGTAAACTCGTCAAAAAAAGAACAAATAAACGTAAAAAGTTTCCGGCATTTTCTTGTTGTTGTTATGTTCAGTTTTTAATTAATAAGGAATAGGAAGCAAATCAAAGAATCTATCTTTGTATCTAACAGTAAGATACAATACTGGGCTGCATTGTTTAAATTGTCATTTAAATAAAATCTAATTTAAATTGGCATTGTTAAACTGACAAATTGTCGTTTTTGACATTAAACAATGCAGCCCAGAATCGTAAACTAATCTTGTTTTACTTAGAAACAAGCCGCTTAAAATCTTGTTTTGATAATCTTGTTTTATTACACAAAAAAACTGGGTATAGCCGAATAAGCAATTTTAAGGATAGGATAGAACAAGTCTCTTTGGATGAAACATACAAGTCGTTAAATCAAACCTAAAACTTGCAAAAAATCAATTCGAAAACTTGCAAATACAATCAAATTTGATGCGATTTTGCATTTTTTTTTCTGTAAACTACCGCTTCCTATTCATCGTTTATAGCGTAGAGGGAGAAAAACAGCCGCTTCTTAAAAAGTTTTTTTAAAACATCCTTAAAAATTTTTTCCTTTCTCATTCCGGACTTTTTTTCTTTTTAAATCCTATAGTTTATTATCACTCACCAGCAGGGCAACTGTAGAAGACCGAATTTATAAAAACTTTCGCATAGAACCTATTCCGAAAACAGAAAATTCGATCGCGTTTCGAACCGACGCAAATGCCAATCCAAACAAGCGTTCTTGATATTGCGTCGCTTTGTTGGAAAAGTACAAGATATTGACAAAAAAAGCGACAGCAACATATATATAGTAGTAGTAGTAGTTTGTTTTTATTCGCACCCAAAAGAAACAATTGATAATAATTGAAGACAAAATAGAGCAAAGGTTGCAAATAGGGAAACGGCAACTAAACGATATACGTTATAACATGCACAAAAAATTGTGCATGGTCACCGTACCTGCATGCAACATAAAGGCGATTAAGAATTAAAGTACCGTAAAAACAAATTACCCTTGTTCAGCAATCAGAATAATGTCGTTTAGTGCTGAGATGAACACGCGTATAAAAAAAATTACAGAGAATTCAGCTTCTAGCCAGCTTTTTCTCTTTAACTAAGAACCAATAAGATCGCATAATCGCAGTTTTACATAATTTTCGGTTTCAATTGTTACAGTTGTACAAAATTTTTTGTACAACTGCTAAATATACCAGCTCAACAAATCTACCGAATATTGTTCAACAAAACTTTTTGGTCTCATCTAAGAAAATAGTATAACCATTAACCAATTTGCACAGATACTTAGCCTACATCACCAGTTTATTATATTTTTGTTGACAAGTACTGACACTAAAACAAACACATCGTTTGTTTTAGGATTTACAGTACATTCGAAACCATTTTAAATCAAATCGTTGCCAAAAATTGTTTATCCTGAAATTCGATTTCAACATGATTTTGTGACATTTATCACTTTAAACGCTTGAACAAATATAACTAATGAAATTTAATTTAATTCTATTTGAATAAGCTTAAGCATGATATGATCAACAACATTGTCCGGAATTGATTTAGAAATAAAATAACAATCGGCTGATAACGAATCAAATCAGTGTAAGGTCGTGTATAACCTGTTGCCGGCCCACGAGGCTAAGCAAGCAGGAATTGTAAGTAGGAAAATTCGAAGTTTTCTAATTTTACTTGATTGTATATCGGTAATTGGGATAAAAAAACCTATCTTAGTCTCCTCTCTGAATAAAGCCAAGCTCCATGTAGAAAGATTTTTTTTTCTATGATTTTAAATGACTGATCGTGTCAGCCATTCATCGAGGCTTTAATCTTTAGTGTATTTACACCGACAAATCTTGCCAATCGAAGTAAATATTTCGCATATTGAATTTTTTTCCGTCTAGTGCAGTGGTTTTGAACTGGTGAGCCATGGCACTGTTTTCAGTGGGCTCCATAGCATAAATCAAAATAAAAGCAATATGAAACTTGTATCATGATGTCATTATGATCGAGAAGTTGGAAACAAATTCCAAGTGAAGGCTTTTTTTAGAGATCACTATGTTTTTGGGACGAAAATTGAGAAATCGCAGACAAATAATTTTGTCCTACATTTTCTGAATTTTTTTGTTTTAAAAATTAATGGGGGTCCGCTATTATTTCAAATAAGCCAATGGGATCCGCTTTTTAAAAGGTTTGGGAACCACTGGTCTAGTGTAACAGTTGGGTAAACAGATTTTGATTAGGCAATTAATGTACAAATAAAGCAAGTAAAAAGTCATCATAGTTACTCATTTTACATTGGTCGACATTAAAACAAAACGTCCATATTTAACTGTTTCAAACCCGATAAATAAGACAACATCTCATTTTAGTTTAGTTACGTTGAATTAATTTTACTCAAACAGACCTGATCCTTATACTGTTATAAATAGCTTATTATGACGCAATCTTTTCTATATTTTTATGACGCAATCTTTTCTATATTTAGATTCTCTTAAACACTTTTGATTAAAACTACATTTCTTGTGAGGCATCAGTAAAGTTAAAAGGCCTAGTCTACGCCTAACTTTTTCCTGATGTATACGCTCGATGTACTTTTATTTATTAAATTTCGTATGCGAGCGTATACACTGAACTTAGGAATTATAATAACAAACAAAAAAAACGTATACCTTGGTGTAAAAAGGCCTCATAGCTTGTGTAACAGGTATTCTTCTATACATTGATAGCAGACTGAAAGTTTCTTGCAGTACTTTAGCAGCTGCTATTTAAACTTTATATAATACATTATATCAATTGCAAAACTTAAATGCGCCAACTAAATGATGTCAGGTCTTTATTTTTCATGAGAACTTTTTTGATCAAAAATAAAAAGTAAACTGCTTCGGAATTTTAAACAAGTATTCGGTGCTTCCAAAGCTTTTACGTTCGTACAAATGCAGTTTTGAACACGCCCCCGGTTTTATCTATTGCTTCAGCGTATATACTATAATGACTAATAAAGACAGAAATAATTATAATTACCGTACCAATCATTATTTCTCAGTCACTGGTTCCGATTGATTAACTTTCAATAGAATTTTAGTTTTAAAAAATTACAGTTAGTTTTTTATGCAAAAACCAATGTTGCCGGTTGTGATGGCGAAATGCGTGACAGGAAGCTGTTTAGTTCGGAATAACACTATTATTTTCTACTGGACCATAAAAGTAGATGACGTCAAGTTGCTTTACTTTAAAAGAAGTAGACGATTTAAAACGTCCAGTGATGTCTTATCGACCGTTTACTTCATAGCTACACCAATTAACCTTGGTATAGTTCAAACAAAATAGTTTCATTTACAGCTTTCGACTTCCAAAAAACCTTTATTTAAAAATAACCCTTTAAATAACTAATGTTACACACTGGCTTTACATGTAAATTGTCTATACAAACCAATTTGAGGGTAGAATGGTTCGAAAGTTAATATTGGCCACGGAAAACTGTTCCTAAAGTGTTAAAAAATTTAACTAATCAAAGCGATCATTGATATATTGATGTAATTTTGACGCTGTTTTGATGGATATCAAGTTGACCAAGAAATAATTATTTGTCCAACGTGGTTATAAAGGTTCCGCAAAATTTTGGCACCTGTGACAATTTTTTTCTACTTCAAATGGTTTATTATCAAATTAAAAAAATGCAAATAGGCATCAGCACTTCATTTTAAATGCATATATCGAACAGTTTACGAGTTAAGTTAAAAAATAAAACGTTAAATTAAATTTACTTATTCTAAAGACTAATAACTGATTTGCATTTGCATTTTAATTTTACTTTTTCATTTCAAAGAAAAACGAAAAATTTACGCACGTCTATCGTTTACTTGTAAGCTTTGTTTACGTTTTCAATCCTTATATGCAACGTTACCATTTTGGTATTCCTTGCGTCAGCAAACATCAAGACAAACCGTTGTTTCACGGTCACGTTTGACACGACCTCGAGTCACGTTCAAGTGGTTCACGATTAAACATCTTTGATGGAATTCGCTAGCTGTTTTACGGAGGAAGAATTGCTTTTTATTGACCTGCACAAATTTTAATGGCGTTTTGACGAAGGTGAAGTTAGATCATCACCGGTCACTTGAAATGACTTATAGGAGAATTTTGAAAATGAATTCAACAAATCCTTTTCCTTTTAAAAACTATCCCAACGATTAATTACAGTTAAGGACGCGAGTTCAACACTCTATCTGAGTGATTTCCATTGACACCTTGGGAAAAGCAATTATCACTTGAGCTCATTTTGCTTACCTACAATAGTAATTTCGTTTAATAAACAACTAGATTAATATCATTGGCCAAACGAATGAGAATACCATAATTACGTCTTCTTCTTCTTTGAATGGCCGTATTAGATGTTTGGACGTTGTGCAGTAATAACATACATCGTTTAGTCGCTGCTTCCTTATTCACAATGCATGCTGCTTTCTGTTTTAAGGGGAATCACCATTGTAGGTAAGCAGCCTGGCGCCACATTGAGGAATTTGTCGTGAAGTGCTTCTCCTGAGATAACCAGTTATGTTAGCCGGATTTACTCAGGTCGAGTGAGCATCGAACTTGCCTTCTTCTGTTCGCAAGTCAGAATGTTATCACACTGAGCTATCTTGCCACTGTTTTATTACTGCTTTGTAAATGTGTTTCAACTTTTGCCACCGAGAAATTTACTACTGCTGTATTATTAACGTCCAAATTTTTCAAGAAGGCGTGCTTAGAAGTTCACTTCTTCGAACAGAGTTTGCATTTAACATATATATCAAGGGTGTCCAACCTTTTTGAGCCAAAGCCTATTTTGACTTATTAAAAATATTTTCCGGTCAAGTATATAAATTACCGTGGCCAAATTTTACTTAGAAATATTTTTTTTTGGTCTTCACTTCGCATAGAAAAAATTTTTTTAAAGATACTTCTACATTATTTCAGGCTTACCCAACCCTCGGCCAGCGAAGTGGTTTGGTGCGACCTACATAGGAACTTTTAATCAGGTGTTCAATTTACTGAAGTTATTACAATGCCGCTAAACCAAATTCAGAGTAGAAAAATTTTAGGTTCAGAAATCGAAGTGAAGACTTTTTTTATATTTTCGGCCTTCACTTTGTTTACAACGAAAAATTTTTGTATTTATCTCCCAGAAAACCAGTTCTTAAATTTATTTGAAAGCCAAAAAAAACAGGTTTTACTTTGATATTCAGAGGAGTTACTGCCGAAAATAGCTGCTCGATTAAAGTAAAGATCTTTTTTTTTAGTCTTCACTTTGATGATTTCAATGTAAAATTTTTGAATTTACCTCAACATAAAATCTTCAACTAAATTTGCGAGCCGAATTCTAATTATCAGAAAAATAATTTGAAAATTTTTTCATTGAGATCAAAGTGAAGAATAAAGATCTGCACTTTGATTACTGAACAGATTGTGATTTTGTTACATTTACAAAAAATTTACAGCTGAAAATTTACCCCGTGATCGGCTAAAGGCTGGGCATCTAAGCTCTATTTGGTTTGCATCATTTCCAAAAATACCGCAAGGGCCACTCAAAACTTTCACGCGGGCCAAACGGGGTCCGCAGGCCACGAACTGAAAGCCTTAATATATATGTATAAGTTAGTCAAGATTTTACTATTATTCTAATCAGCGGTTTTAATCTTAAAATATTTTCCGACCGTTTTTGCTTTGTTTCCGACCGTTTTTGTTCTGACCGTTTAATATTGACACAGTTATGTATGACCGAAGTATGATGATGATGGTGATGATGATGATATTTTATTCATGCTTAGTAACAATATTTAAGTATATGCAGTGTACAATACTATGAAGCATGAAAAGGAAACGCGACACAACGACGAACGTTAAACATGCAGAAAGTATAGAGAGAGTTGAGAAAGAGAAAAAATAAGAAGCACGGCCGCGTTACCTAATTTTTTTCGATAAAAAAACTTTGGATTGTAATATGCTTTTGTCACTAGCTCCACAGATTTAAACTAAGATGGTGTTTGGTCAATAGCTTAAATCTAAATTTTTTTTTGTCCCGTCTGAAGTGTCCTAGTTACTACATTGCAGACCAGTCGCTAAGAAGCACTACTTTACCCAGCAAGTAACAACAAATAACGTTCAATAAAATGAAATTTTTTTTTTTCAATTGCCAACACCATTCTTCACATTTTTGTGATATACAGTCTCAAACTTTTCTCCCTATTTTTGCTGTAATAGATGAATACTTTCACGATTATTCAAAGTTCAATTATACGCTATACAGTAAAACAAACTGTTAAAAACTGACTTAGAAAGGAATTTTAATTTTACTGTGCCAGCTACTAAAAGCATTAATAACAGACGCCGTTTCAATGCAATGAAAAAGTTAATCAGTTCTATTCGTCAACATTTATTCTGGCTTTTCATTCAAATTAGCTCGAATTTAAATCTTGATTTAATGGAACATTTACGCCTTTTTTTTGAAATCCAGATACTAATTATCTTTTTTTTTAACCGTTTAATACGATAATTAACAAAATAGACAATTATTATTTGAACGCCAATAGATTTATTTGACTGCGAGAGTGGCTTAAATCGAATAATTAAGTTATTATGTAAATTTGCTATGTTTCATATTCCGGCCAAAAAAGTGATTCCAAAAAGCTTAGAAGACACACATCAAGTAATCGACCGGCTAACAATAATGTTGGAATTGATAATTTGGATCACACCAGATGTGATAAAGCAATTAATTTTATGTCGCAGGACTCGCAACACAGGTGGTAATAAAGTTTAACCTTTCCTTTTTACAGGTTTAAATGGCAGAAATCTTTCACAGTATTTTTACATTAGTATAATTCAAATTAGTCTGCAAATAAAAATACTTAAGTCTGGCATCTTATACCTATTAGAAATTCACACGCTTTAACCCTTTTACTCTCAATGAGACATATATGTCCCATTTGGAAATTTGGAAATTTTAACCAAAAATTCCAATACAAGTAGACCATCTACCAACACACAATGATACACGACGTCGTTGTACAAGATGCCCAAGTAAAGGGCAAGAAACACGCACCAACCAAGATGTGTGTCACATACTATGTCATTTTGTGCAAGGAATATTTTGGTCCATATCATTTCTACCTGGAGTGAAAGGGTTAAGGTTCATTATATTCAAAACAAAAAATCAGAACTTCAGGTGAAATAAACCGATAAGAACATCAACTCTTTCTCCATCAATGTCAGCATGGCATTTAACGACAAGTCTAATTTTGGATTCAATAAGCTTTTGTACAATCATGGACAATGGTCGACGTAGCGCGTAACTCGAGTTTTTGTAAAGCCACCCGTCCGCAACGTTTGTAGAAAAAAAGTAGGAGAAAAAGACCGACGTTATCACAGTCTTGTGTAATTTGGTAGTTTACAGTCAATCGGTAACTGCATTTCTGAAATAGTTGATTCAATTTCTTTTTCTTGTGATGAAAGCCACAACGCATAGCTGTGACGTAATATCGTCGTGTTACGTCACAGCTACCCCGGTATGCTGGCTTAAATTATTTTTATTCAATTTTTTGTCGTTTTTCGTTTTCACCGAAACCAGGTCGGCAACGTAGCTGAGAAATAGAAGACGCCGTTTTAATTGAGACGTGAACCACGCTGTTTTGATTTAACTGCCGCTCGCCGTTTGAAACGACACTTACCAGGACATTTATTTTGGTTTGCGGTTTTTACAAGCATCACTCAATTACTGTCAAAATTACGCAAAACCAAATAAAATAAACTGTTATTAAGCTACTGCTGTCATTGTGCAAGCAATCACGGGCCAAATCTTGTGGTATGTATTAAAAAGTTGAGAAAATTGTTTAAGTTTTCGTAGGAATCAGTATCACATCAAAAGAAAAACTTATTGATAAAACATAAAATAGTCAGAAACGGAAACATAAATTTTTAAAAATATTAAAGATATACATTAAATCTGAAATATATTTTTACTTAATTTTAATCAATTTGAACAAGATACTCTTGATGATTCCATTCATTGGGAAACAATCTGTTGGGTTTGTACTAAATAAATTTTGGCTTTATCTATTTGGTTCATGATTTACTCCAAAATTGTTATAGAGCATTTTTTAAGCATTGACATAGACGCAACCTTGATTTTACAGTAGGCTTACTTTAAAAAACAAGATTTTAAAATTACGAAGTCATATTCTTCGTATAAAAGAACAATGTTTGCCCAATATCATAAAGGGCCGATTCACTTGATTGAAATACACCAGGGGTGGTTAAGCTTACTTCACGCTAGATCCGCATTTTGGCCACCTTACTTTATCAAGTAATTAGGATATGGAGAAAATAGAAGTGCTTGAACTCTGACCTTGCCAGCCCACACAGCTGATGAATTTCACGGCGACAAAAACGTCATAACGAAGCGCAAACGAAACCTAGAGGACGGTTTCACGCAAGTTTGGAATGTTCGGTTTTGGCACGCTTCAGCTTGTCACGCTATCGTTGATGACGAGACGAAACGAGACTAATGTTTGCGTTTCATAATCTTCATATTAGGTGAAGGTCTTTTGTTCTCAACTTATTCACCACTTTTAAATGTTTGCTTTGTTTTTTGTTGACAAGTCATTAAATTTAAAAGCAATATGACTTCGCACATTTTCGATGATGCTCAATAGCTTAGCAAATAATCGCAAAATCCAAGTTTTTTCCGTGATTTCTGACAGTCTCAAAGCTTATTTATTCACACACGCTTAACAAAGCGATGAATTACTCGGCCTTGGACTGAAAAAATACCATTGAAAACAATATTGAATTCCGGTTCCAAGATAAAATATCTTTAAAAAAAATGAGTAGACTATATATGCGTTAAAATGTAACTTCATTAAAAAACTAAATAAATTGCCTTTACTACTTCTTTTTTAAAACTAATTTCATGCAAATAAATCATTATTACATCATCCAGTCATCTTCTTGACTTTCAGGTGGCAGGAAAGACGTAAAACTTTACAAAATTATCTTGCGATTACCCCGACCTATTTTGCGAAACAATTACTGTCTAATAAAATATTAATTTGATTTGCTAACGTAGAATGGTGGGGCTGCAATTTAGAGATACTTGTAAAAAAGCTGAAACGAAAAAAAGTGTCGAAAATGGTCTTTCTTAAAGACGCAACAATAAAATGAGGGTAAAAGTTGACTCGGTACCAAGTCGGTCGCGGTTAAGATCAAAAGGGTGCTTCCAACTAGTATCTATTGATTCCAGAAAGACTTTGAAAGTAAATAAGAGCTTTTCAAATAACTCTCTTTGGAGTATAAACTAGAAATAAAGACCGCCGTCGCGTTCCTGCTTGTGTGAGTGCTGTGGTCGATCTCAAAATAATGGCTGAGCGTCGACTTTAAGATTTAAAGTCCGGAGCAATGTGTTTCAACTTTTTAGTGCCAGCCAGTGGCATATACAAAAATTTTTCAAGGGAGATTTGCGAGCCGAAACCACAATCATTAACATAAAGTAAAGACCTTCTTTTTTGGTCTTCACTCTTTTTATCTCCTAATTCTTTTTTGAGTCAGCATACATTCTTCAGGACAAATTTGATCCGGAAACCATCCCCCCGAGCATACGATTATTGTACCAGCCATAGCCGTACCAGCACAAAAAATTTGGGGGGCAATGAAGTTTTGCCCAAATTTTGTGACGTTTGCCCAAATAATGATTTTATAGTACATTTCGGATATGACAAAAAAATTGTCTGAGATTCTCAGACGAAAAACCAATTTTGTCCTAAAATCATGGTGATCTCTAAAAAAAAAAAAGGTCTTCACTTAAATTCAGTCTCCCAATTTTCAATTTTCGTCCCAAAATCAAGGTGTTTTCTAAAAAAAAAAAAGTTCTTCACCTAAATTTACTCATTAATTTTTGCAGTTGATCATCGTCACCTCCCTAAATTTCCTGACTTTGCCCAAATTTTTTATATCGCTGCCCGAAAAATCATGGATTTGCCCAAATATTTTCTTCTCACTGCCCGAAAAATTTTAATTTTGACCAAATCTTAGAAATTTGGGGGGGCAATTGTCCCCCCTGCTTCCCCGGCAGGTACGGCTATGGTACCAGCTGATGGATAAGTATAATTTTATCTGGTCAAAAAGCTGTTATTAGGTCTAGTTAAAAAATGCAGTATAAGGAAAAGTTACTAAGGTCATACATTCAAAACAATCTAAGATTATTTAAACTGAAACGTTTATTGTTTGTTTTTTACTTGATTTATTGGACTTTTCTGGATAATGACTGGAAGGGGAAGAGAGCTGGCAGATATGATGGAGCGAAGGAATGTAGACATATTGTGCCGACAAGAAACTAAGTGGAAAGGGAGTAAAGCAAGGAACATTGGAGGTGGATGTAAAATATTTTACAACGGATCTGAAGGAAGAAAAAATGGGGTAGGAATATTGGTGAGGGAGGAGCTGGCTGAAAGTGTTCTGGAGGTGAAGAGGGTGTCGGACAGACTGATGGCCATGAAGCTGGAGGTAAATGGGTCCATCCTAAATATAGTAAGCGCATATGTTCCACAGGTTAACAACAGCATGGAGGAGAAAAATGATTTTTGGGAAGACCTGGATGTATTGATAGAAAGTATATCAACAGAAGAGAGGATAGTTCTTGGTGCAGACCTTAACGGACATGTGGGCGAAGGAAACATAGGGGATGAGGAAATAATGGGGAGATATGGTGCTGGAACAAGAAATAAGGAAGGATCAATGGTTGTGGATTTTGGAAAAAGGATGGATTTGGCGAATGTCAATATTTATTTCAAGAAGAAAGATGAACACAGGGTGACATATAAGAGTGGAGAAAAAAGTATCCAAGTAGATTATGTGATGTACAGAAGGAAGAACCTGAAGGAAATGTGCGATTGTAAGGTAATATTGAATGAGTGTGCCGCAAAGCAGCACTGTATGGTGGTATGCAAAATGGCTCTTAGGTGAAAAAGTAAAAAGCAGAGAAAGTAAAGCCAAAGATACGATGGTGGAAACTGAAAGAGACAAGCTGTCAAGAAGCGTTTAGACCAGAGGTGACCAGGATTTTGGGAGGCAAGGATGGGTTACCTGATGAGTGGGACAAAACGGCAGAAATGCTAAAAAAAACAGCTGAAACTGTACTGGGAGTGACATTTGGGAAACGAAAAGGAGACAAGGAGACATGGTGGTGGAATGAGGAAGTTCAAAAGAGCATAAAAGAAAAGAAAGAGGCAAAGAAAGCATGGGACAAAATAAGAGATGAAAATACTAAAAAGGTATACAAAGAAAAGAAGAATAAGGCAAAGAAGGCAGTTGCAATGGCAAAGGGACGTGCGTATGATGATTTGTATGCTAGATTGGAAACAAAAGAAGGTGAAAAAGAGTTGTACAGATTGGCTAGGCAGAGAAACAGAGCAGGGAAAGATGTACAGCACGTGAGGGTTATAAAGGATGGAAACGGTAATGTTATGGTAAATTCAGAGGCAGTGTTAAAGAGATGGAAAGAGTACTTTGAGAAACTGATGAACGAGGAAAATAACAGAGACCCTAGGACAGAGGAACCAGAAGTGGTTAATGAAGAGGTAAATTGTGTCAGTAGAGAAGAAGTAAAGAACGCAGTCAGAAGGAAGAAAAAAGGTAAAGCGGTTGGCCCAGATGAGTTACCGCTAGAAGTTTGGAAGTGCATGGGGGAGATGGGGATAAAGTTTTTGACAAGACTGTTCAACAGACTATTAATGGGTAAACGGATGCCAGAAAAATGGAGAAGGAGTGTGCTTATCCCAATCTATAAAAACAAAGGGGACGCACAGTGCTGTGGAAACTACAGAGGAATAAAGCTAATGAGCCACACAATGAAAGTATGGGAAAGAGTTATTGAAACCAGATTAAGGGATAGAGTGGAGATCAGTAAACAGCAATATGGATTTATGCCAGGAAAGGGAACCACCGATGCCATGTTTGCTTTAAGAATGTTGATGGAAAAATACAGGGAAGGTCAAAAAGAGCTACATTGTGTATTCGTGGACCTAGAGAAAGCTTACGACAGGGTTGCACGGGAAGAGCTGTGGTACTGCATGAGAAAATCCGGAATAGTGGAAAAGTATGTACAACTAGTACAGGATATGTATGAGGGAAGCGAAACAGTGGTGAGGTGTGCAGTAGGAACTACAGAAAGTTTCAAAGTTAAGGTTGGACTGCACCAGGGATCAGCGTTAAGTCCATTCCTGTTTGCAGTGATAATGGACAGGCTAACGGATGAAGTAAGGAGAGAACCACCATGGACGATGCTGTTTGCTGATGATATTGTGATTTGCGAAGAGACCAGGGAAGGAGTTGAGCAGAGATTAGAATCCTGGAAGTATGCATTAGAAAGAAGAGGGATGAAAGTACGTAGGTCGAAGACCGAATATCTGTGCATAAATGGAGGAAATGACGACGAAACAGTAAAGATGGAGGATACAAAAGTGTCAAGAGTAAAGGAATTTAAGTATTTGGGATCAACGGTGCAAGAAAGTGATAGTTGTGAGAGGGAGGTAAAGAAGAGAGTACAGACAGGATGGAACGGATGGAGAAGAGTATCAGGAGTAATCTGCGACAAGAGGTTATCAACTAGAGTAAAAGGAAAAGTGTACAGTTCAGTGGTAAGACCAGCAATGGTGTATGGACTTGAGACAGTAGCAGTCACAAAGAAACAAGTGGAAGAGATGGAAGTCGCAGAGATGAAAATGCTGAGGTTTGCTATGGGAATGACGAGAAAAGACAAGATTAGAAACGAGAACATCAGGAGTACTGTTAAGGTAGAACGGTTAGGAATGAAAATGAGGGAGGGCAGGCTGAGGTGGTTTGGACATGTCACGAGGAGAGACCAAGAGTATATAGGAAGAAAGATGATGGAAATGGAGTTACCAGGAAAGAGGAAAAGAGGGAGACCAAAGAGAAGATTTTTAGATGAGGTAAAAGAAGATATGGAGGAAGTTGGTGCGAAGGAGACGAACATTGAAGACAGAAAGATGTGGAGAGTGATGATACGCTGTGGCCACCCCTGACTAAAGGGAAAGGCCGAAAGGAGAAGAAGAAGAAGAAGATTTTATTTTTATAGTAGCTAGCTTTGTCTAGTAGTTTAAATCACATTTGTTTCCATTGAATATTACAAAAATCATAATCAGATTGTCAGAAACAAATATTAGCAATTACGTTTACTACCTTTGGTACCAAGGATGAATACCAGATAGACGAAAAAAGACCTTGCTATGATCAGTAGTCGATCTAATGATTGCGAACCAATGTAATTTTGATCAACGAGTATCTTTTGGCAAACCTTGATTGTTGCATGCTGTAGCAACTGGGCATTTTGATTCTATGGTGCATGTGCAGTTATATTATGGTCTAAGTTTATTAGGTTATTGGTTAACTAGAGTAAAGTCTAGCGGTGGGCAAACTACGACCCGCGGGCCAAATCTGGCCCGTCAAACATTCATTGTTGACGGCGTAAAAAAAAGCCAAGGGAAGACTTTTATTATTTTTTTGATATGGTCTTCTCTTCCACGATTGGTATAACAAATCAAAGAAAGATCTTTTATTTTTTTTTGGTTTTTACCTCCAAGAATGCTGCAACAAATCTTAGAAATCAAAGAGAAGATTTTTTTTGGTCTTCGAGTAAGTTTGAGATACGAATTCACGTTGTACGTAGAAGCACGGCCCTCGATCAAAATCATCTTTTGAATTCGGCCTTCAAGCTAAAAAGTTTGCTCACTCCTGGTACAGCCTATGTTATCAATTCTATTTAATATTATGTTTAGGTTAGGTCAAAGTGAGTTTTTTTGTACGGCCTCCATAAAACTGATTTCTTAGAGATCACTACTTGTTTGGAACAAAAATTAAAAATCTCGTGATGGGTCACAAAATGAAAATCCTTTTTTTTAGAGATCACTACTTCTTAGGAACGAAGAACAAGAAATTTGACAAAAGTAGCACTTATAGCTATTTTAACTTACGCTGCCTGATATAAATGTGGCCTCTAATAATAAAAAGGTTCCCCACTTCAGGGTTAGGGTAAGCATATATCTTCTTTTTAGACGATTTGTCCTTTTTTTAAATGTGGTGTCTTCTGAAGGCACTAAAAAAAGGGCCAAATGTCCTCCTTTTTAAATTTAAACAGTTCAATGAGTTGGACGAGAATTGTTGTTAGCAGCTTTTGTTCACTGTGTTGGTAAACTGAGTTTCAAAGTGAAGACTTTTTTTTCGTAACCACTAATTTTTGGCACAAGAATAAAAAAATTAGACATACGAGTTTCAAAGTGAAGACTTCTTCTTTTTTAGTAAACACTAGTTTTTTGGCGTTCCTAGGTATATTCCATTCTGGTAAATTCCACCCCGGTCACGTACATTCCAAAGTTCCATCGGAAACTGTGAAGTTCTCTTTGTCGACGAAAACCACGACGCTAACCCAAATCCTGACGGTAACCTTTTTACCTGGTGTAAATTACCACTTTTTTTTATCCACACTTCAGCTACAATGCAATGAGGCTTTCCAAATGAGCAAAATTTTGCTATTGAATATTGTTTTTACTCATTTTACTTTGTTTGGTTTTTACTGTATGCAGTTCAGTTGTGTGTCCTCTTTTTTGGCTTTGAAAATATGGTCACCCTGGTATAGAAGTGTCTCGTTTTTAATATATTCAACCTTTTAGGCGATCTAGGCAATCTTGTGTTTAATAACATTATCTGAAAAATTTTTTCCGTTCACAAAACAAAGTTTTTCTTTATCTGCGCTTAGCATCAGCAATTACTGCAATTGAAGCATATTAAAAACTAAAAAATTTTTTTTAACTTTAGCGACGTTTAGTGGGCGTATCATAACAGGAACACTTGGACTGGGATAGCGCTGGATCAATTAAATAAATTTTGTATCAACGAAGTATCTATAATTGCTGCTGAGTTAATACCCTACTTAAAGCTCTTGTATAGGGATGAATTATCATTTTGCCGAGCGAGTATTGGGCAAAAAAGCTTGGATATCAAATATAACTTTGGCGAGAAGTAAAGTTTAAAAAGGAAGACACATTTTAAATAACACAGGTAAAAGCATCTATTAGCAATAACTACTGTAAAAGATGTAATGGCAAAAAAGTCAACATTTTGTGACGTATACAAATACCCACATCATCATAATTATCATTATCATCTCCATTTATCCTCCTAATTTGCTGGACAAGGTCGGAGCCGTTAAACCTAGTAAAACCCTCAAGCGATTATCCCAACCTGTTTTCAAATATGCCAAGATATTGGTAGCTGGTTGAAATTTTTTATTTTGGATTTTTAATTTCTATTTTAAAATATGATTGAAATTTACAGCTGCTTGCAAAGACCGCCAAGCAGAGAGAAGTACCTTAAAGTGTTTTTTCCAAGGACACAAAAAAATGACAAGAGTAAGTATTAAATCCAAACTGTTTTGATCGCGTTGGCCATTAAAATGCCATTACAACCTACTCAACCAAAAAACCAACTGGAATAAGAGCATATGTTTGAAGAGTGCAATTTTTTAAGTAGTTTTCTTTTCCTTACTTAAATTTCGAAAAACACCAAATATATTTTAATTTTAAATTGAATGTGAACTTGATCAGAATTTTACTAAAAATAGCACTTTTTTCTTAAATTTCTATTTTGCTTTTTAAGTAATTTTCATTAAGTGTAAATTTTTGCTGTATTTTTGCAAATCAGAAACATATGTAAACTAGTTTAAATACGTACGTTAAAGATATTGAACCACAACGTTATAATGTGATTAATTAAACTAAGGCAGCTGTTTGAATTGAAGGCTGAAATATAGCAAGCACACTTTGTGATTTTTAATAAAGAGTAAACGTCTCTGCAATGGTATTAAATTTCGATCACGTAGCCTACGAGCCAAAGTAAGAACAAACAATTGTCCGGGCCAACGTTTTAAACTCTGCATTGCGGACCATATGTCCCATTTAAAAGATAGTAAATGAACCGCAATTAATTGTTTATTACATTGAAGCTTGATTAGAAGGGGGATTTTATCTTGAAAATTAAACGCGATGACAAAAACAGTTGTTCTTTAATTCAATGTTCTTTTTTTCCCAAAATAAAGCCTGGTTGGCCTTAATATGAGATAGTTGAAACCTTCAATGATCTTCTCAACAACACTTGAACAGGGCTTGCTAATTATCTAAGGAAGTTGATTACAAAAACACTATTTGTAAAAACTTGGCGCAATTATAATTTTAATCCGATTTTTTGTCTTTTATCTTTTGGTCCATATAAAAATGGTACTACGACGATTGATCGAAAGACACTTGACCGAACAACATTTGATCGAAATGACAGTTGATAAATAAAAAAATATTTACTTTTGTGGGTTTCTGCGATTGAACAATCTCTTTGTTACTGTAAATTAGATTCACAAAAAGCAGAGGCCATTAGTAAGAAGACAGTTTGTTTTTATTTTTTATAATTTTTTTGCTACTGTCAAGGTCAGGATTTTTCAACAAAATCCCTGGGCAAAACATTTTTAGGGGCGCAATAAATTGATCGTGGTTATGTTTCGTTAGATGCCTATTGCTGCTAATTTTTTGCATTCTTTTTACATTGTAGTCAGTAGCGTTTAGGGGCATTGTGCTATAGTCCCACCATTGGAGAAATCAGAGACAGATGCAAAGGGAAGACCTATTATTTTTTGAGATCACTATGTTTTTGCGACGGAAAATTGACAAAATTGGGACAAATTCAAAGTAAAAATCTGTTTTTCTTCTTTAGTTACCACTTGAAAAAAAATTTCCACAAAGCATATTTGAATGTGGTTGTATAATCTTTCCCTCTCCCATTTAACAATTCTCGGTACGCCACTGAATGTAGTTATGAAGATTTTAATGCTTTGAAACCAGTATAAAATAAATCATAGTTCTTTTATACAGCACATTAAGCAGGTTTTAATTAAACTTTGCCTTTTCTTGCTTTTTGTTGTTGTTTTTTTGGTTAACTTGCTTCCGGTGTAAAAATGTAAATTTTTATCCGTACTATCGGTCTTTTTACTGGTCCTATAAAAATTTAGATTTTTAGCCACTACTATTAATAAAAACTATAAAATTAAGATTCTTTCTTGCGAAGTATCAAGATGGCTTTGCAATGTTTTGTTGTAAATTTTCTCTTTCATTATTCGATCGAATGTTGCATTGTCGGGTCATGTATAAAAATAGTCTTTAAACTGTAGCCTACTGTTGATGTGACGACTACCACAAGATTTTTTTTCTCTAAATAGATGGCAAAAAAGTGTTTTATTTGTTTCGACCGTCAAGTAAATATCTTTTTCTTTTTTTTTTTACTAAATTTATATTATTTTACTTTGAAAAACTATTGCTACTGTGCAGGGGGCTCGGAACACGAGCAGTGAACGCATATCCTTTTGATCAAATGTAGATCGCTCAATATGGATAGATCGATGAATGGATGGATAGATGACTGCTCAGTGCTCATTCAGAGCTCGTTTCCACTACGAGCGTGGAATAAGCATTCTTTGTCAGTTTCATTGATTTTTTACTTCTTTCCGCGCTTTAAGCGCTAAGCAAAGCAAAAAATCAATAAAAGAAACGAAGAATATTCTATTCTACGTTAGTAGTGGAGCTATAAATAGACTTCTAGTTCAAAAGTGCCACCTACTGACAAGAGATAATTAATAGTTATTTTATTATTCAATCGAGTAAGCAAGTAAATTAAAATTAACAAATTAAATTAATGTGTTTTAAAAAACTACTAAAGCATTAAGGTAAAACAAAAAAATCAATAAAACCCAAGACCATTACAATGCCTAAAAAGAACTAATAAACGCCCCTCGTAGGTTAGTAGTATCTTTATAAAACAAAAAAATTCACCTTGGAAATAAGGCTAACTTTGTAGGCTTGCTACATTATATGTACGTATGTCGGCAGCGTGGTCAAGTGGTTATGAGCGCTGTGATTATGATGGACACGCGGTTGGGCTTTAAAACCTATTCGTGCTCATGGGAAAAACACTTTACGACACTTTCCCCTGCTCGGTGGTCTTGTCAAACAGATTTCAATTTCAGTCATTTATCTATAAAACTAAAAAACAAAATAAAAATTTCAACCGGACAGCAATATTTTGGCATCTCTGGAAACAGGTCAGGATAATTGCTTGACGGTTGCTCTATAGCGCCTCCCGCCTCCAACAGTAGAGATAAAAATAAATAAGAAGCAAAAGCTCTTGAAGATTTTTAAAATTAAATAAATCAACTGTTCTGTTTCTACAAATAGTGTCAAAGCCTTTTTGTCTGTATTTAAAATTACAGTTGATTGTTAAAAGGTATAAGGGTTGACTCCATAACCTGCAATTTTATTTTTTTAGATGCAGACTTTCTCTTTTTTTAAGTCGCCATTTGGACTTAAAAAAGACCCACAAAATACGTTACAGCAGTCTAGCACAAGTCGGAAAATGCCGCATAATTAGAAAACACTGTCATTGCACGAAAAAGTCTCGACAAGTCTTGTAAAGCGAGATTTTTGTGTCTGTTGCAGGGTAAACGAGAGGGCACAACATATCTTGGAAAGCAGGTCGGAGTAATTGCTTGACGATTATAATAAGACTCTAGAACATTTTTTCTTTTGCGTTATTTAAAATATTTATTTCTATCTTCTTGAAGTTAAATCCTTAAGCAACTGTCTGGCAAAAACCCAAACTGCTTACCTACTAGATATTACTGTATAGTTAGTGTCTGCGCAAAGCATTTTTTGGCCTATAGCACACATAGGATACTGTCGAATGATACATGTATAATTATTGAAAAGTGCTTTTGAGAACACAAAGCAGGGAAGTATTGCTGATGTATTTTTAAAAAACATAACTACCTAACGAGGTATCAGATGGTCCAAAATGACGTCAATGATATCTCGTAGATGGTCCATGCCTATAGCTGATCGAATAGGATTCCAACCACGAAATCAACAATTATTACGAGTCTCCTGCTCGGTTTATTTTGACAAAACACAAATCCATATTTTTCATTAAGCATTCAACCGACACCACGAAACATCCATCGAGAGTCGCGACGCTGCGACTCGGATACGACCCGATTTCATGGATCAAGAAAACCACCCGAAACATGCGCTTCTATTTGAAATCGCTCATTCGTCGGACGAATCCTCCTCTTCTGCTTCCATCAACCACTGAATGAATTTCGCGACCTACAAGCGAGCTTGTTGTCAACACGACCAAGTACAATCAAAAGGAATTGATTAAAATGTTTTGCTAAAACCGCGAGCTGAAGGAAAACAGGAAAATATGGCGACGCCGTTGTCGGAACGTCGCGATTTGTTGATATTGACACTGAAGTGAAGACCGTAAAAGTACTTTCTGTTGCTCTCTAGGAATCGTAGTGTTTAGTTGACATTTATGAAATAACTAAATTCACGAGAAAAATTATTTAAACAGCAAAGAATTTTAATAAATTTATTGTGTTAATACTAGCAAGATGCATTTTGCCAAATGTTTAACGTTTAAACATAAAAACGAAAAGCTGCAAAATTAGAGAAATTATGCTTTGACAAAGAATTATCATAAAACAGTTGAGGAGGGCCAGATTCTTACACCTTACACTGGATAAAACACGCCTATACATAAAACGTTCAAGAGCTAATTAGAGCTATTTGCGTGCTAGACTTCTATTGAGTGTCTGTTTTGTATTGATCATATCTGGAAGTCGGGGGTCGTGAGTCAAGTTTGTATATCAGTATCATACCTTTGTTCGAATTTGTTTTGGAGTAAAGTGAGCAAGGTATGTCAAGTCCGGCTTTGAATTCCATTCCAATATAGCTTGTTCGGTGACGACGTCATTTTCGTATAAATACATCAATATCTAAAAAAGTCGCAAAAAGATTAAAGGTGAAATTTTTGATTGCAAAATACAAATATAAAATACCCAAAAATGGCACTAAATAGTGTCGTGGTCGTTTAGAAGTGTATAAGCAGCGGTTAACTCAAACGAAATAGCGAACGCGTTAAATAGATTTTAAAAATCCTCTAATTCTTTAAACAGACGAGATGCACTCAAAAATTCTGAACTTAGGTAAGAAAACTATTTAACACGATGCAGGTCTCCAGGATCAAATAGCCTTTTTTAATTTCACCGCGTTATTAGCAGCAATATGGCCAACGCGTGGTGTCAAACAAAGATTACGACTGAACATCTTATTCATTGATGATTTTTAATTGCAATCAATTCATTCATTTGTTATTGCACATTAAAGCAGGATTGCGAATATGGAGAGAGTGAGTGAACTACATACGTTATTAAATACAAAATCTCAATTGCGCATGGTCGCGAAACCAAAGATCGGACGATAACTAACTTTTATCAAGCAGGATGTGACGTTTTCGTGGGAAGCTGCGTGCTCTTCAATGGCGTACAAACAACTCAGTTGAGCAGAGAGAGTTTTGTTGTAATTGCAAAGCAGAGGAACAAAAAAATCCAGCACCTGGACCCGAAAGTAACAACGTTCAAGACATTAACATAAAAATGTCGTATATTTATTAATGGGGCATTTCTAAATCCAGACCAAATTGATAAATTATTATCGCTTAAGCGGCAATTCAAACACGAAAATTAATTATACATTATGGACGCCTTCTAGCCTTAAACTAGCTTTCTATCCAATTATCTTTCACTTTCATAAAAGCTTAAAGCTGAATTGGCCGTTGGTTGAAATAATCCGTGACGATAAAGCTATCGATCGATGATTTAAAACACTTCAACAGGAGTTTACCAAGCTACGCATGATACATGGAACAGAGAACAGTTACCTTTTTAAGCGACGTAAAATACGACGTATCGGCGTCCATGGCCGCAATTTCAAATAAAGACTTCGTCACAGTTTGCACAATGTCCTGCATTGAAACGTTGTACGCGTATTTCGACGAATTGACCTGAAAAAAGTGCCAATTATTAGCCCGCAATCGGTGGTAGTGTTAAAGGAAAAAAATTAAGAAAAATCACCTCTAATATTAAGTTGTCACATTGAGTTTTGTCGTTGTAACCACCCTGCAAGCTTTCTTGCACTTCACGCTGAAAGTCTAAAAAGCAATCAGAAAACTTTTTTACAATGAAGGTAAATAATGATCATCAATCCAACTTTAATCCGGTTTAAATATCCCCAGTGAACGGAGGTGGAAGGATGCATCCCACTACTTCCGCAAGTTTTCTTACACTTTCTCTCCACCTACATCGATCTGCTGCATCTTCTTTCCATAAAATAATCCTTCTCATGTTTACTTCAACTTGTTCCCTTCATTTCATCCTCGGTCGCCCCTTTTATGTTTTCTATTCACTTCATGTGCCATTGCCTTCGTCAAAACATCTTTCTCAGCTCGTCTAAAAACATGACCACATCACCTCATACCATTCGCCCTTTCCAGCTTATCTGCTGCTTCCTTCAATCCCAGTTTTAAAACGATGCTCATTTCAAAATAGGAGGTATTTATTATTCAAATGGCAAAAAAATCATACCAGTTTAGAACCAGGTAAATGGGTTTGCTGCCCAACTGTTATGTTGTGGATAGCTTGACATCACAAACTCGCAACAAGCTTTGCGGTATAATAATTGTTAGAGCGGTCACAAACAGATTTTTAATTTATCTATAAAATCTAGACAAACTACTACGTGACGTGATATCTAAAACTTTTACTCGTCAGATCATCGTCCGGCAAAAAGTCATCTTCGCTCTCTTCGTCGCCTTGAGACATGATCACGGACGAAGCGTCACTGGCCGTGACGTCGTCGTCCTGAGCAACCAGTTGAGTGTGATCGTGCAAGGACATGCCTGAAATATGAAGCATCGTGAAAATCATCGGTTTAGACAACGCTAACGAAAACTCGACAAGAATTTTTCAATTATTTACGTTTTTTTGAACATAAATATTCGGATGAGTTGAAATTAAAAGCGCTTTAGCTCTGCGTCGTTTGCAGCTAGCAAATCAGTCTCAATTCTCCATTTACCCCAGAGCTCCAAAGCGAGACCGTCCTCGCTGTCGTCTTCGGCGTCTTCGCATCTTTCCCACAACGATCCTCTTCCGCGGACACCGATCAGGTGACGGGACGTCTCTTCCTCGGCCTGAAACTTCAAGATTTAAGCAAAGAGCCGCTTTGCAGTTGCCACTGTCAGACCTTCGCATCTCCGCCTTCCAACTCTTCGTCTTCAGCCACGTGAATGACAGTTTCGGGAGATAATTTCGCATCAGGTCCGATAGACACCTACAGAAAAATAATAACTGTATACACAAAATGCAACATAATTTAGATGCTCTAAATTTTCGTGGTCTATGGCCTCCTGCTGCGAAAAGCTTAACACTTGTATCACACGCTTTTCACTGGCAAACAGATAACATAGCTACTAGGAAAAGGCTTCGCGTGGCCTCTGGGAAGGAGGGTCAACAACCACAGTTGAAAAACAACAGCATATATAAATAAATAATTGTCACCTGGCTGCACAGAACGCATCGATTTTGAACTTCGACGTTTTCGTAAATCGTAACGTCGTCACAAAGTAAGGAATTGATGATTTTACTTCCGCTTTTAATGGTGACCTTACTCCAAATATAGGAACCTGGAAAAACAAATCGGACGTCGGCATGGTTTGACCGCACTGACCCACTTGAAAAACAAGGAAACATCGATTAAATCAGCGGCTCTCAACCTATTCGCGACTGCGGCATACTTTGGGACCTTTTCAAAATTCGCGGCACACTTGGACCAGAGTGCAGATGTTCGTTTTCGTCCCTAAAAAGTATTGTCCTCTATAAAAAAAGGTCCTCACTTTGAATCTGTCTCGAATTTCTTGATTTTCGTCCCTAAAAAGTAGTGTCCACTAAAAGGTTGCGGAACAAGGGACTAATGTTTTTTAAAAAGTTTCGCGGCACAATATAGGAAATCTCCGGCGGTGCCGCGGCACACAGGTTGAAAACCACTTTATTAAATAAAAAACGGAGATTGACAAGCGATAAACATCGCAACGCTCGGGCTACTACGATTCGTTCATGACAAGCATTTGCACGGTTGCCGTAGACATGCCTTACTATTTGTCCAGAAAACGCATAGGGCTTGTCTCATTCAGCCTGTACGTTCGGCGTTGTTTGATTTGTCTATTGAATTTCGGCGAGCGTCTATGCTAAGCGTACGCACCACATTTCCATAAACAAAACGAAAGTCGATCCATACGCGCAAGACATAGACGCAGCTTTATGTTTCAATGCATAAAAACCTGAAAAAAATTAACAAATACAAAACTTTTACCGGCTATTACGCAATTGTCTTCTATTGTGCAGCCATTTCCTATAACTGAATTGCTGATGGAACAATTATTTCCAACCGTAGTCCCATGTCCTAGAACGGAGGATTTCGCTACAAAGCTATTATGTCCCAAGACACACGAAGAGGCTAGATACACATTACGACGAAGAAACTTGTATCGCTCACCTAGAAAATCAAAAAATTTTAACCATTTTGAAGACGACTAAACAAATACAGTCATTGTGAAACAAAAGCGAAACAGCAAACCTTTTGCTGGCCGCGTAATGTCAACTGAATAGAATGGCGCAATCATGGCATTTCCAAATTTGATTTAAGAAAAAATAATTAAGTAATTTTTTGACACTTGTATTATTATCTGTAAATTTCAAGATAAATTCAAAATATAGACCAGTGTGGTCCAAGGCTAAGAGCATGAAGGGCCGCATTAAGGTTTGAAAAAGCTTCACGGGCCGCAAAGATAAAATCTAGATCAGGGTGGTCCAACTTCTCCACTCTTGTGGGTCACTTTTCAAAATTATTTGAGTTTGCGGGCCTCAACCGGCTGAAAACGCTTATTTTTGTCTCAAAATCAGGGTGTTCTCTAAAAAAAAAAGGTCTTCAACTGGAATCGATCTCTGAAATCCCTATTTTTGTCCCAAAATCAGGGTGTTCTCTAAAAAAAAAAAAAAAAGTCTTCACTTCGAATCGGTCTGCAAAATTCCTATTTTCGTTCCAAAATCAGGGTGTTCACCAAAAAAAAAAAAGTTTTAGAACCGGTCTCCAAAATTCCTATTTTCGCGCAAAATCATAGCGTTCTCCAAAAAAAAATTACGGCTGCTTGTGATCGACAAGACTTGTGCAAAATTGTTCCGCGGGCCGCACAAATTTCCTCGGCGGGCCAGGGTTTGGACCACACTGATATAGACCATGGAGACCAGTTTCAGTTGCTACTATAAGTCCTTTTTGAAGTATTTTCGCATGGCAGAGAAAAACTATACGAGACCACAATAGGTAAATGGGGCAATCGATAAGCATGCAACCTTACTGCACTGAAAATTGGACTGTATTAAAATAATAAAGTCTTAAGCTTCATCATTTTATTGCAGTCGAAACTAATCACTACATAATAAAGGCTTTAAACAAAATAAATAAAAAAAAACTAAATGAAAACCTCAAAAACCAATTAAACAGGGTTTTATTCAGACCAGGGCGACCCATAACGTGAAATGCAATGTGATTTTCAGGTGAAGCCTACTCTAATCATCATTTTATAGCAGCCTGCAAACGGTTAGGAAAAGGGTTCTCAACTTGTATCAAGTTACGACGCACCAAGTCTTTCAGTTTTACACGAACGCTCCTTTTCCAGAAAAACTTTCAAAGCCGGAGCTTAAAAAACGATTTTTACCTTATAGCAAACTGTTTGATAAATTTCTTTACTTGACTTTTTAAGAACAAGCTTTTAAAAAAACTTTGCGTGGCCCTAAATAAACCTTGTGTTGAAAAGGACACCCATTTTTGGCTTAAAACGCTCGCGTAAAACTTGTTTTTTTTTAGGGGAGCAAATTTGGATTTAGAAAATTTTCTTGTTTAAAACTCGAAATTGCTGGAGCTGATTGTCGGAAAGTTTATACTGAAACTTTGTTGTTTTTTTTAGAGTCAATGTAAAAGTAATCAGTAAGTCAATCAATGATTCATGCGTTATTTTATTACGCATGCACGATCACTGATTTGCTTTTTTTTTTAAATAAAAACCACACATTTATGTACAAAAAACCTAAGAAGTTTATTGATATAGTGTGCGTTCAATTCAAAGACAAGAATAAAATTATTCAGAACAGTGGTATTGTGGTGAAACAAATTCTTAAGGACCGCAGCATTATATACTTACTATTATTCAAGTTTTCCGATAGTAAATTGTCCGACAGTGTTTCGGGTACGAACGGATACGTCCAACGAGAAATGACATCACGGCTAATCAAGTCGTAAAGGTATAAATTTTTAACTCTGGCACAATAACGGGATTTATTAACATGCATATGAATTTGATTGCCTAAAAACTAAAAGAAGTTCAATAAAAACAAGCAAAATAACAAAACATATTTTGCCTAAAGCAACTTACTTCTTCGTTTATAAGAATGCCTCTGATAAAATCAAATTGAGTTTGATAATCAAAATTATCGCTAAAAAGGGGTGGAACTTGAGGAGAACATATCCAAATACCGGTGTCTATCAAATCATACCGAAGTTCAACCGAGCGGTCTTGTTTCCGAAAAATTTCCTACGAAAATCAAATAAAAACTTTAAAACACTTTTAAACACGGTGAAATTAGATACGCAAGATGAACACTTTAAAATAGAATATTTATTGAAATGTTTTCTTTTTAGCACGAGAATCAGTAGCATATTTATTTGAAAATCAAGCAAACTTCTCATTAAATTAATGTCATACACCACAGCATGTAATATTTGCGATATATTCAGTGTTTGAAAATAATTCTACTCGTAATTTGTAGCCAAAGCAGATAAGTAGTAGCCTAACATGTGGTTGAAATTTGGTTAAAAATAGATTTGAAAAATAAGAACATATTCAAAGAGTCTTAGCCAATACTAATAAAAACAAAACTCACTAAAGGGAATTTAACGGGTTCAGTAGTCTTGTCGTCACCAAATTCATAATAGTGTAAAACCTGATTGGACAGCTTATCAGATGCAATAATGACGTCATTTTCTTTTATACGAGCACAGTGCTTGGGTGATAGATATTGCATAATGAGCGTTAATAAAGGTTTATTTTTGTCTTTCTCTCTTCGCATTCTGAAATAAATTGCTATATAGAATTAAAAATTGATCCCAAACACTAATAAAATTAATTAGCAAACAACATTAAGTTTGACTGTGCATCTAAAGCTGAAGTCTTGCGCAAAAAAAGTTTTGAAAAATTTTTTAAATAGAATATCAAAAATTGAATACGCTTCTTCAAGTAGTTTGCAGATTAGAGCCCCCAATTGGCCTTTTCGATTTTTAGCAAAAAATTCTAAAATATTTACATTTTTACTTACAATTTTTTCTCAGCAGTCTTAAATGATTCTTTTCTTTTAATCTTTTCTGCCGCAAAAAAGTCGTAAATTCTTTTTTAACAGTCTTAATAGAGGTCTAGCATCTGACATATAAAGTTGTAAAAATTTCGATTTTTTTTTTGGTTTAACCAGATAGGATTCATAAAGAGGTATAAGCAAGTTTTATTCAAGAGGTATCAAATCGGACGTAATTTAATAAGATAGCAATAAAATATACACTTTTTAAGGATTAAATATTAAACATTAAAAAAAGAAGAGATTATCTTGATTTCTTCACAACCAAAAGATGCTCCACTAATTAGTTTCTGTTGTAATTTATTATTTAACTCAATGGTTCTCAAAGTTTTTGCCAGATTCCTTTCTTTCAGGACTCAAGTACCATCATTCCTCTCCTCCCAAAAGAAATAACTCAATGATGATAGTTAAGAAAAAGATCTTCACTCTGAATTTATCTTGGATTTCTTGATTTTTATCCCCAAAAAGTAGTGATCTTTTTACAAAAAGATATTCATTTTTCTCCCGGCCCCCAAGTTAGTACATTACAAAAAACATACCTATTTTTTTTGGGCCAATTTACATTCTGCCCAGATTCTCAAATTTCCTGCCCAACTCCTCCTCCAGTGATTTTTCCTCCCTTGATTTCAAATTTCTCCTTAGGGAGCCAAGTGGCCCTCGTTTGAGAAGCACTGGTTTAACTTTTTTATATTTAGTCTTACTTGTGTTCTTCTAAAGCATCTTTTAACTGCATGTTTGATATTACATCACCAGGAACAAAAAGAAAATCTGATTCAAACAATGACTTTTGGTCAATATCTCTAAAAACATCGCCAATAGATCCCAGATCAGAAGAAACAATAGGAACAATTGTACATGGTGATGATCTTAAAAGTTAAAACACTTTGAATGTGAACAAATTAAAAATACATTATTTAAATTAAAATATAATAAATGCAGGTATATAAAAAACTAAAACTGAACACAGTAACCTAGTTTGACAAAAGCTTGAAAAAACTGTGTAAGAATATTCAAAGTACTCTTAGCTAGTAGTTGACAAAATTTATGAGCGAAATTTCATATAATCTATTATAACCAGGGCTGGGGAGCCGGAGCCGGAGCACAGAGCCATGGAGCCAGCTAATTTTGGAGGAGCCGGAGCCTTTTTAAATATTTCTGCGGAGCTGGAGCCGGAGCTGGAGCCACAAAAATTTTATTAGCTCTGGCTCCAGTAATGGTTCATAGGATCAACTTGATAGAATGAAATTGACTGTTATGGATTTTTAAACATTAATATAAAAATAAATTTTGTGTTATGTAGATATCTTTCTTTTTATTTATTAAGCAAAAACATCTCTACAGCCTGTTTTATCTGATTAAGAAATTAAGAAATAGATGAAACAGGCAGTAGGGTTGGTTTTTAATAAATGAAAAATCATTGTATTTGTTCCGATTTTCATTTAAGTGCTCTACAAAAACACGTCGATTATTTTTTCCTAATTCATATATATTGCTTAAGTTTCATATAATACTACAATATATATACAGTATATATATACATGTATATACAGTATGTAAAAAGAGAGACAGAGAGAGAGAGAGAGAGAGAGAGAGAGAGAGCAAGAGCAAGAGTGAATCGATCTTCATTGCAAAGTGCTCAAAGAAAAGATCAGAGGAATTTCGTACAAAATTTATTTAAAGTATATTTTAAAAAATCTCAACAGTCTATTTCATCCAATAAAATCAGTTTTTTTATTCATATTAAGGTAAGAGAAGGAGAGTCAGGTCATCTTAATATGAATGCATAACCTGAGTCATTTTTTCCTATATGACATCACAGGAATTGCATTATTTGCTTCATTAGTTTAACAAATTATTCTTAACAAAAAATCTCAGCTAAATAGTACTCAGCTATATAAACTTTTGTTTGTTCAACTTCTTCAAATAAATATAAATAAAAAATAAACAGATGATGATTGAACGTAAAAAATTTTTGGTATTAAAAGATATTAAGCAAAATAAAAAGAATAAAACCTGTCCTTTATTAGCTGTTTAATTAGCTGTTTTTATTTATAGGTATCTGAAAAAAATGAATAAAAAAAGCTTATAGAGCCGAATGGTATTTAGCTGAGATTTTTTGTTTAGAATAATTTTTTTAAATAATTTTCTAAGTCTATGTATCCTACAATAAATATACAACTCTTTGCAAGTTTGGACCTGTTTTACTTTTCGACAGTTTTGAATTATTTTTGTAGTTTAACAAACTACATATTTTGAAGCATAAAATTTGAAAAGCTTAAATAATATTTCTATTCTTAAAAATAATTTAAAATTTTGAAACAACCTCTTATAAATTATGTTTTGCAGAACTACGTATTGTTTATCAGAAAAGATTGATTTTTCGTACTATGTTTTCTTAATGATGTTATGAAAACATAATACTATGTCTACTAATGATTATAGCCTATTCTTTATTTTTCCTGTAAACACAGGAAGATTCAATAGAATGAAACATACTGTTTTGTTTTTTTAAAAAGTAGTTAAATAAATTTTGTATAATATATTTAAATATCCTTTTTCAAATAGAATCTTTCTAATTAAATAAGGATCAAGATTCTATTTAAATAAAAAAGCAACAGATGTTTATGGTTTTTTCAAAACAGTGATTAAACGAATTTTGTATTAAAATAGTACTTTTATTCTTTGCACTCTGTGAGGACGATTGATTCATTTTTTAATATACATATAATCTTTAATTTACAATGGCTAATGGTGAACAATCTAAAACAATTAAGGAAGAGGCACTGTACATCAATTATACAACCAATTATACTAGGTGCTTTTAAAAAAATTGTTAGCCTCATATAAAAAAACAAGGTAAATTCTGACTAAGAAGAATTGGAATCGAAAAATGTTGTTGAAATCGGTATCGGAGTTGAAAAAAAAATTGCCGTCATCCCATCACTAATGTAAACACTCAACAATTAAGAGTAAATAAATATCAAAACATAATGTAGCTGTGAGAATTGGATAACTTAAATTTTTTATTTGGTTCAATTTTCGCATGATTGTCACGTAGTAAATTTATCTCTTAAAATTGTAGAGTGAAGATTTGGCTTACTCAATCTTTTTGATTGCCTTAATATTTTGTCACAAATGTTCTCATTTATTTCCTTGTGCGTTAAATCTCTTGGGAGTTTTTTTGTTTTGTGCACATGTGCTTCTAAAGTTTTGCACTAAAAAGATAAAGTTTAGCTATTTGTCAGTGCGGAGTTTGCAATTCATAATAGTTACGATTTAACCTTTTCAATGTTTAGATAACGCCACAATTGATTTTCATTTAGTCATATTTCTTGGTACTCGCTTTCAGATTTCATTAATATAATTGTAAAGATCAGAAGTTGTGATTCTTGTTCGAATAGAATAGTTTATCGCAAAAAAGATTTAAGCACTAAATGATAAACTACTTGTTTATTAAAGAGTTGGAGAGCCGGAGCTGGAGCTAATGAATAAGTGCTTGATAGCTCGGAAGCTGGAGCCAGAGCTAGTGAGTGAGTACTTGATAGCTCCGGAGCTGGAGCTGGAGCCGGAGCTAGTGCTCTTCAACAGTGGCTTCCCAGCCCTGATTATAACTCACACAAAATTTAAAAACTAAAGTAGTGAAAAGGAGAAACAAAATGTAATAACTACAACATAGCTGATTATACAAGAACAGTCAAAAAAATTTCACGCCAAGGTTTTTTTTGGCTACATTCATTAAAAATAAAATGGTAAATTTTTAACTAAATCTTAGAAACCAAGCGCTACTTATTTAGTTCCAACCTTTTTCAATGTCAATTGTCTGTGAAGAAATAAGTGTGTGTATTTGAGCCTTCTGCAGTTTTTTAGGTTTTTTACAGTTGGCTTTAACTTTTAATCTCAGTTAAACTGCTATTTTTGTTGTTTTTTTAATGGTTCGAAAAGATGGTGCCAGATCTGGTGAGTGTAAGAAATGACTTATAATTGTTTATTCAATTTAAAGCGATCATTTTAAGAATTTTAAGACTAGTATGATGCAGAGTATTATTGTGTTCAAAAAAAATCTTTCACATTGTCAGGCTAAGTCAAACTTTTTTTCACTTTTGCTTTCAATGCCTTTTAAAATGTCAATATCAAGTAATTAAGTTGACAATATTTATTTTAACCAAATAAAATAAACTAATATTTCAACATATCAAAATACTTTGGCTTTCTACTTTTTAATCTGAGATGTCACTAAACTTTTTTTCTTTATTTTTGATTTTGAATACTTATTCAACAATGCTAAAGGCTCAAGTATCAACCCAAAAAACTTTTTCCAATTTTTTAAAATTAAGAATTGGCAATTCAATTTCAAAAAAAGAATTTTATTTACAGCTCATAAAGATGTTATTTCAAAAAAAGCTGACAACTTTTTTAAAGTTTATCTTGGCTTAAAATATGAACTAGGCTTAACTAGGCAATATATTATAAAACCAATGGAAAAAATATGAAACAAAATAAGGTAAAACTCAAAACTTTTAAACTGCTTTTTACAGCTTAAATGAAAAATCATTAACATGCAAATGCAAATTTTCTTTCATTTCAAAACAGGTTTTGAGAACTACAATTTTTAAAACAACAATTACAACTTACTTTTTGTTCCATTTGCTTTCAAATAAATACTTTTTAATTTGGTCAGCACAATGACAACAATATACATAAATCTTTTTTACATTACATGATGCTAAAAACTCTAATGTGTATGCTAAAATTGGCAAATTAGCAAGTGGTAATAGGACCTGAAACATACACAAATTTTTTAAGTAGTATAACATAATTTTCTGATGTACACACCATACTATTACAATGAATATCTTAAAAACTTACAATTTAAACAAAGTTCTTTGTAATACAGAATAAAGTGACTGATAGTATTGACAAAACCATTTTAACTCTATTTTGACAGGCTGCTATTAAAAGATGGTGTGAAATCACACAAAAAGCTGTGTTTTAATTTTTGTTTTTTAAACAAGATGTCAAACCAAACCAAATCCATAAACTGGTATTAACTGTTATTATTCTTTGCACCTGAACAAGAACTGAACTCGAAAAAAGTAAAACTTGCTAAACCTGAACTGAAACTGAACTAGTAAAAATAAAATTTACTGAACCTGAACTGGAGCTGAACCCATAAAAATTAAACTTGACAAACCTGAACCAGAACTTTATTTTTAATGGATCCAGTACAACACTCTTATTTTAATTTTATGTATAGGCCTAGATTGAAGGTTTTCAACCTATGGGCAATGGCCCAATAGTGGGCCACAGTGGTTTTTTTGGTGGGCCACAGAGCATAAATCAAAATGAAAGCAATATGCATAGTTAGGTTTGCCATCTGTCCTGTTTTTTAGGCATTTTAGAGAATACTTTGATTTTTGGACAAAAATAAGAAAATTTGAAAGTGGTTCTAAGAGCTTTTTTTTTTAAGAGAAGACTTTGATTTTGGGACAGCAACTTGATTTTGTTGACCGAAGTGGGTTGTTATGATACCTTGGGTTGAAAAATGGGCCACGGTATGAAAAAAGTTAAAATCACTGGCCTAAATGAATAGCAATTTTGTATCTGAAGTTTTAAAATTTGTTTGGTCACTGATTTGCTGTGTGGTAATGAGGCATCATAAATGACTTTCTATATGCAATAAATTAAACCAAAACATTGGTCATGTGACTTAAATAAAGAAAGCACAGTTTCAAATAGATAGTAGCAAAAGCAGTAAAATGAAAGATTGGTTGAAATGGAGATGCACCAAAAATAACAAAACAAAGTTATAGACAAAAATCAAATCTTAAAACTATGATGATCATTTTTAACTTTGTTAAATAACTTAGTACAACATGGAAAACTTTTTTGTTGTCACTGGCCATGTTACAGAGTTAATTTTAACTAATGGATGCTAGTGAGTTATGGTAAGTAGATGAAATTATGTACAGGGTGGGGAAAAAGTTCCCGGAAAATTGAATTGACAATACTTCAATTATGGTAAAGAAACATTAAATAAATATATTATAATATTATTACTGGGACTATCACAAAATAAAATATGTGTCTATATTTCAATATGTCCTCCTTCAGCTTTTACTACTCTCTCAAGTCTCCCTCTGAAACTCTCAACTGAAACACGGAGCGCTTCTTGAGCCGTTCCTCTCTTGAGCCATTTTTCTGACTGATCATTTTGGATTCCTTCTGACCCTCTCACAAGCCTTTTTGATGATCTTGGATGTACGAGCTGTGTGAAGGCATCCACTTCTAGGACGGTCTTTGTCATTATCAAGCTCTGCTTGATGATCATCGAATTGGACACTCCCACGCGATGAATCTCAATAATGGCATGACGTTTACTCATTTTTGAGAAATTTTATGGCAATTAAAATTAAAAAACCAAACTGTAAATAAAGAATGATAATACAGCTTTTAATTGATTATCAATTTATGCTTTAGAGCAATTAAAATTTGTTTAAATTTAAAGCTTAAAAAATAATTCCGGGAACTTTTTCCCCACCCTGTATTAGGCATATAAAACAATAAGTTTCATTAATAATATGCTTTTTACCACTACCCATTATAATGGAACAAAATGTCACCATTTTTAAAAATTGAATGCATTCAAACACAAATTATAAAACATTGTAGACCTATTGGTGATTTCTTAATCTTACTTGAATGCAAATAAACTTGTGAAATCAATTAACCTAATCAGCTATACAAACTAAAGCGGCTAACAAAATTGCATAGTCAACAATTTGTACTAAAAGTAAACCAAAGCAGCATGGTTATAATTGCTTTGAAAAAGGGAAGAAATTTAAAATTAAATTTATAATGGAATGACATGAGTAGATTTTGAATAGCAATCATGTCAATCATGTTCTCCATCATGGCACTCTTTAACTACTTGGCTGCATTGCCCTTTTTCTTATAGCAAACATGCATTAGACACACATACAGAGTGACCCATTAAGTTTAAACATTGATGAACTAAAGGCATTAAATACAGCAAAAATTTGAGAAATCCTAAAAGAGAAATTTGTTGGAATGATTGACAATTTTGTATGATGTCTGCAAGTTTGCCTCTAATGCTGTTGTGCCAATTTGAAGCATATTTAAACAGTACATAACTTTAATGCAAAACAACAAAAATAACTGAAACTTTGAGGAATGATGGTATAAAGATTAATATTTAAGTCGACCAAGTTTCTTGAAATTCTATTGATGTTGATAACATTTAATAAAATTTCTATGGGTTGTTTTTTTTTTGGTCACCCTGTATTATTTTCTCCTATGTGAGAATAATACTATACTTTTACCAAATTTTAAATTGATAAACATTTTTACCATATAGATCGAAGATATTTAACTAAAAATTTGAAGGGTACTCAAAGTTTTTCAAAGAGGTTTGAAATTGGTGAAATATTGTAAAACATGTAAAACTTATATTGTTTATTCAGAAATTATAAGAAAGGACCAAAGATTGATGCTAAGGGGTTGAAGTCTCAAAAAGTTTTAAAATACCTAAGCCTAATACAAAATGAGCTGCTCAAAAAATTGCAAAAAGGACTAAACAATGAGTTTTTTTATGTAAAATTTGATAACATAAAATTTTAACTTTATTTTGACTGATAAAACTGAATAAAAAAACTTCTAAACAACCAAAACCATAAGGTTGTGTAAGTTTCGTCAAGTAATAAAATCCTTTAAAAAATTGACTTTATTGACCTTAGCAGGCCCAAGTTATAATATTATAGCATGCAGACAAAGCAGAAAGCAAATAGTCAATAAAAAGACTTGCACAGTTGCCATTGTTACACCTTATTTGTCATACATGCAGGTAAGTGGCCAGGCTAAAAGGAATCTAATAAATGTATACACACACCAATACAACAAACTGACTTTAATATGTCTGAACGATATCGTTCAGGGCAAAGCCTCCTGGACCCACTGTTTCTTTGCCTCCTTCCACTATTATCAACATGTGAATATAGCTGTAAAACATGCAGTTTTTATACTCTAGTTATACTTCTTAGCAACTAACTAATGCCTCATGAGCATCATCTATTTTTGACAAGATTGTGGTTGTGAGATTAGTGCTCACTGTTATAGCAATACTAGATGTAAATGCCTATTCAGAATACCGCTTTCTCCTGGTGAAATGCAAGAAATTTAAATTGATCAGAGCAAAGTAATTTTCATAGGGGGCTAAAGGGGGCAGAAATTGTTCTTGAGAAAAATTTTTTATCTAATTTCTAATTTCAATGCTCTTGCTTGCCACTAGGGGAACATAGCCAAAAAAACTTATTATCAAAAATAAAATTACAAAAAGTTTTCACTTGCACTTTTAGGGCTCACAAAATTATTACTGTACATTCATCCAACTTCGTTAAATTATACAAAGTTAGTCTTGCAATTCACATAGCTTGTTGGAGAATAGATTTAGTGTTTAATTATTAAAATCTCTATGTTTAGCAGAAATACCTCCACTTTAAAATTTTAGATATGCAATGGTTTGTCATAACGTACAAAAAACATGCTGATTGACATTAATGAGATATCATTTGGCTACAAACATAGCCATAGAAATTGGGAATAGGGGCATCATTGCCAACTCAATGAGTTCACTAACAAAAAAATTCATACACAATCTGATTTTTCAGGAAATGAATATATTTTTTAAGGGATAAAATAGCACCTGTAAAAATATTTCTTGAAAAAATGGGTTATTTTACATCCAAATAATAGTTTATTTCAATGTGCTATGCACCAAATTCAATTATACTGTTGTCTTTTTTTAAGCAAAATTGATTATTTTAATGCATAACATTTCTAACTTGATTTTAAATGCCCAAAAAATTTCAGGTACATAACAAAGCCAATGCATTCTGCTCAATTACAAGCCTATTTTTATATTTGGGCTTTATGGTAAAATTGTTGTAAAATGATGGAAGTAAAATTGTTTCACTATCTTTACCAAATTCTTTGGTCTGGTATGCTATGGCCACAATCTACAAGCTATGTCCTTGATTTATATGATTGCAAAAATAGACATAAAAATATTTTATAAAATTATTAAGATTGAACCAAACATCATTCAAAAATTGTATTAACTGGTAGTTAGCAGCTAATAACTGCTAATTGGTTTCTTTGAACTCAAACTGAAGCTGAACCGAAACTGAACCTCCTAAAAATAAAATTTTCTGCACCTAAACTGGAATCTATAAAAATAAAATTTGCTAAACATGAACTGGAACTAAACCATTGAAAATAAAATTTGCTGAACCTGAACTAGAACATTATTTTAAATGGTTCAACACCCTATTTTTATCAGCAAGAAAAGGGCAAAAATATAAAAAAATTGGCCACTAGCAGCAAAATATTACCTTTTGAATAGAGTTAACACTTTAGATTGTAGGTAGTCTTTTAAGACTGTTTTCTAGAGAATTCTTTTGGCCAAATCTCATCAAAAAATTTGTTGGCAATGATAAACATGGTTTATATAAAAAGAGAAAATATGGAAAATGATGGCATCTTTGATTAATTGAGAGAAAGAGAACATGTAATTGGCTCACTTAAGTTAAAGCAAAAAAAGCCTCAATTTATATGTGTCAAAAAAAAAAAATTCTTTCTGACAATTGAGATAAGGTAAAAGAGATTAATAAAAGCGGCTTCTAGTGTTGCTGGGTGGAAAGTGGAAAAGATGATCTTCTGGTAGCTAGAATTAAAAACCAATTAATAGTTAATTGTTTTTTAATAAAAATTGACTAATATTCAAATCCGAAATAAGGGTGTTTTGAGTGGATTTACATTGGTATCCAGAAAGATATTTTTTGAGCTTTAGTTTGGTTGCAGATTGATTTCAGGAGCATGCTGTCATGTTTATCTTTCCAGACATTAAGATATATGACCTACATACACACTATTACAGTGGCATAGGGTGTGCTAATATACAGCATTGCTACACTGATGAGAAGGCAAAACATCCTTATAAATGGAAAGTAAAAACAAGTTATTTTGATAATTGATTAAAAGACTTCACAAGAAAATAGTCTCTTTAAAGACTAACTACAATCCAAGAGTTAAAATGGTTCTGTGAATATTATCAGTCGTCTTAAAATTACAATTCTTGAAATTCATTACTACTTCATTACCAGCTAGTATAAGTGCATTTTTCTTGATGAGCCTCAAAATTTTTTTTCATAAAATATTTCTAAATACTTCCCAAGTAGTGGAAGAATAAAAAAATTAAATTTTGACTAGTTTAGAATGTGTAATATTTATGATTAAGTAGAGAATTTGAGTTTCTTCAAGAAGTCACCGTAAGCAATTTGTTTGGGTGAAACTAACCCAGAATCCCCCTTTCAGCACCAGGGTGAAATAACAAAAAAAAAACAAGAGAAAAAGGATCTCTTGGGAAGTGATAGTAACTGCCAAGGCATCTTGGGTTAGTTTCACAGAGAAAAATTGCTTACGATGACTTCTTAAAGAAACCCTAAAATTTAACCAAATATATATTTAAAAATTGCATAAGCAAAATAATAAATTTTAAACATAAACAAAACTTTTATGCTTAGTCTATAATACATTATTTACTTACTCTAGGTTGATAGGATGTGACAGGTAAAAATCGAAAATTAAAGCTATCAGCAACAACAACAGCTTCTAAAACATTTTCTTGTTGTAATCCAAAAACTTGACCACTTTTTAACTTCTTTTTATTTGACATTATAAAACACGTTTTATTACTAATTACAAAGTCTTAATGGCTAAAAATACATTAAAAGTAAAACCTTGATGAACTCATTGGTTCCAAGCCACAACAAATGATCTATTATGGCTTTATTTTCGTTACTAAAGCACAATAGAACAATGCACAACAATGCACTTCAGTAACATATCTTTATAGTCAAGTGCCTTGTACTAAAAAGTTGTCTCTTACTATTTGGTAAAGATGGAGAGCTTTTGGCAGCACCACAAACCTTTTCCACCTCAAACAACATTTTGAACAACGGTAAGGCTAAATGCAAAAAAGATACTTGCAACTTTATGCTTAAAGTATGAAATGGAATGGAAAGAATTTTCAATACTTTCATACATTTTCCATACTTGCTCGTTTTATTGTTGTTTTCATACTAAGTGCAGTCAATAAAGCTGCCTTTGATCAGATGCACCAAATGATAAAAAAATGTAAATTTAAATGAATAGGGTAGGAAAAAAAATGGAAGTTACAACCAGAATAATGATGTTTTAATGGCGTTTAAACAGTTTACAACTTTAATGTAGGGCCAGTTTTTAAGTTCGAGTCTGAGTGGCTTGTTCGCTTGCGGTCTGTCTCTCCCAGAAAATGCAAAGATAGATAGCCTTCTTGGTTGCTTCATTGGAGTATTTGCAGTTTAAACAATAAAAATAAGATGTATTTATAAACTGCTCTATACTTAAAAAGTTAATATAGTTTCAGAATGGTTAAACATAAATAAAAAACACCACAGCAAATAACAAAAAAAAATTGTTAGATCTAATCAAATATTGATGCAGATTATTAACATTTAAATGCACATATTCAAAATAAAGACTATTTTATTTTTTATTTATTTTTTCTCTATATTTATCCTCCTGACTCGAAAGAAAGCGACGGAGGCGCTATACATAGGGTAGGCAATCACCCTGACCTGCTTCCGGAGATGCCAAGATATTGCTGTCCGCTTGTAATTTAATAGAGATATGATTGTAATTTAGAACTGCTTGCCAAGACCACCAAGCAGGGGAATATCGTAAAGTGTCTTTCCCAAGGACACAACAGAATGGCGCGAGTGAGTTTTGAACCGAGACCATGTTGATCATAAGCACCGCGCTTTAACCACTCGACCACGCTGCCTACTAAAATTACAGATTGATCCCTCAGAAAAGTTAGACAAGGGATTCAGTTCAGTTCAGTTCAGTTTTTCTTTTATTTCTGCTCCGCCACATGAACAAAATAACAAAATGTTGAAAAGTTTGTGTGTTGTTAAAGACGGGGTTAGAAAAAGGAAGAAGCAACAAAACGAGTTGACGTTGTGTCTTGCTAATTAGCGATGAAAGGTGTGACTTGTTGTTTAATATAGAAGCAAGGTTGCTTCACCTCATTATAAAATTGTTTAAATAGAAATGGGCAAACTGAGGCCCGTAACAATTTTTTCTGCAGCCTGTGAAAACCTCAAACAAATAATTTTAAAAATTATTAATTTCTGTTTGTCTTTAGCCGAATTTTAGGTCCTTTTTTAGCAATCACTGATTTTTAGGTACAAAAATCAAGAAAATCAGGAAAAATTCAAAGTGAAGACCTTTTTCAGATCGCTACTTTTCAGAGACGAAAATCAAAAATTTCAAGACAAATTCACTACTTTTTGCTGTGTGAGAGGAGAAGTGGAGAGTTGGGGTTGATGGAGAGGTAAAGATGACGCTGAGGATGGGTAAGTAAAAGTTAGTTGGGGGTGGTTAGAAAAGTCGGGGCGTTTATTAATGGTAGAGAGTTGTTTTGGGTTTTTATTTTTGAACATTTATTTTATATTTTAACCGGTTTATTTTGTACTGATCTATTTCCCCAGGTGACTCGGTGGGAGCAGGCAGAACAGAGGTCAATAAGGGCCTGGGTTGGGGTGGATGTCACCGCTGGTAAAAAAAAGTATAAGGATAAGAAGCACGATGAGTGGGATAAATAAAGAGAAAGTTTAGGGTTGGAATAGGGACTATTAAGGAAAGTTTTTAGGAAGGTAAATGAAGATAAGAGGCGGTCATTTGGGATTAAGTCTGGCAGCGTGGTCGAGTAGTTAGAGCGCCGGGTTCGTGATCGACACAGTCTCGGTTCAAAACCTACTCGCGTCATTCTGTTGTGTCCTTGGGAAAGACACTTTACGGCACTTTCCCCTGTTTGGTGGTCTTGGCAAGCAGTTCATCTAAATTAAAGTCATATCTTTATTAAAATTTTAAGCGGACAGCAATATCTTGGTATCTCCAGAAACAGATCGGGGTAATTGCTTGCCCTATGTATAGCGCCTCCGGCGCTTTCCTGCGAGTCAGGAGGATAAATATAGAGACAAAAATTTTTTAAATACAAAAAGGTTATAAAAAAGATGACACGAACCATTTATGGCATTGTGCCTCGCGCACGCCAAATTTGAACTCACTGCCCAATTATGGTTTCCAGTTTTAAACTCTCATCAGAGACAGTCTGCTTACTCAGGTTTGGTCGCAGAGCTGGTGATACAGGAAGAGATAAACCTAAGACTTGTGGCTTCCACCAAATGCAAAATTGCACTGGTAGACACGGCATTGTGCCTCGCGCACGCCAATGACCAGATGCTAACTATGTAACCTGAGTAATCTGAGTAAGCAGACTGTCCCTGATAAGAGTTTAAAACTCGAAACCATGGTCGGGCAGTGAACTCAGGTTCGGCGTGCGTGAGGCACAATGCCATAGATGGCGCTCTTTAGTGCCATCTGTGCCATAAAACAGATGACACTAAAGAGCGCCATCTATTTTATAACCTGATATATTCGGAGCATCTGGTCATTGGCGTGCGCGAGGCACAATGCCGTTTCTACCAGTGCAATCTTGCATTTGGTGGAAGCCACAAGTCTTAAAATTAAAAAAAGAACGCCGTCCACTTGTGACCGCGCAGTAAACAGCGTGGATAAAAAACGAGGTGAAGAATTGTTCATTAAGGGAGTCGCCCAAGGATGAGACCCTCAGGGAATTGACAAGTTATTTCGACCTTTTTTAGTGCAGTGCAGGGAAGGGGACTGCATCATCACGATGAGGTGGCTTGTCGTTGGTGCAGTCGATCAAATGCCCTTCGATCAACTGTCGTTTGATCAACTGTCGTAGTACCATTCGAAAAGATATACTTATGTATTTCTGGGCCATCTCAATTTTGTTAAACCTGATTGTTGATCTGTTTTATAGTTTTTTGTTAAGTTATCACCTCGACAACAAACTAAAAAGTATCAACTTTTCAAGTCTTTTCAAATCCGCCTAAATCCTCTACCATGCTAATTCTATGGTAGTTTTGAATTGCGGGAAATTTAAATAATGTTTGTTTGTTTTATTAACGTATGATCATATCTCGTTTTTCTAAAATCCTTTTTTTCGTATCATTTGTTTGTTCTGTTTTATGTTGACATTTTGCTTTGCTAATTAAATTGATATTAAATATATATCAAAATTAAATTCTTTTTGTTTGTTTATAGTGTGAATTTGTTTATAAGTTTTAATTTTTGATAGAAGTGTTTCAAAGTAAAGACAGAAACATAACAGCTTAACTAATCAATGATTAGGATTTGTAATTTTTTAACAAGTAATTGTACGTTAAGCTGTTGAGCGCGACCACAGTCTGGTCCATGGAAACAATTGCTGAAAACATGCAGAATGTTGATTTTGAGAATGGGTAAATAACTTAGTAATTTGTTTGTGTAGATGGTTGAAATTGAACAATATTAGATACCTGGTATATGATAAAAAATATAAAAGGTTAGGATTATACATGCCTTTAATCAAATATTTCATTGCAAGATAGTGCTATTGATAGCAACACTGAACTGTAGTTTTTAAAGCTAATGCTGTGTAAAATAATTTGGTCCCTTCAAGAAGAGACTGTAACTGTTTTTTATAGATGAAACTAACCTGGAATCCCCCCCTATAGCACCAAGACGGACTAAAAAAGAAACCAAGAGAAAAGGAAGGATCTCTCAAAAAGTAATAGTAACCACAGGGGGTTTTGGGTTAGTTTTATGAGTCTTTTTTAGAAGCAACCCTGAGCGATTTTTGTTTGTGAAACTAAGTTAAAATTATTAGATAGTGATATTAGGTAGTTAAAATTATTAGATACTTACATAGGGCAAGCAATTACCCCGATCTGTTTCCGGAGATACCAAGATATTGCTGTCCGCTTGAAATTTTAATAAAGATATAACTTTAATTTAGATGAACTGCTTGCCAAGACCACCAAACAGGGGAAAGTGCCATAAAGTGTCTTTCCCAAGGACACAACAGAATGACGTGAGTAGGTTTTGAACTGAGACTGTGTCGATCATGAACCTGACGCTCTAACTACTCAACCACAGTTATTATTGCATCTCGACAGATGCTTTTCTTTTTCCTCCTGGTGCTATAGAAAAGATTTTAGATTAGTTTCACTGACAAAAAACAGTTATGGTCCCTTTCCTCAAGAGACCCAGTTTTACTAACAAAAATTGCTTACAGTCACTTCTTGAAGAGACCTGAATAATTATTGTGTTGTAAAATATAATTTGTTTCTTTCAGTACTGCAATACTGTACCTGTTTTGCTTGAATCTATTAAATATTAAAATTTAATTTATTAAAGTTTCCTTTTTCAACAGTTTCATCTGCAAAAGAATTGTTGAAAATAATTTAAAAAACTTTGGTTTACCTTTTCTCTGAAACAGCTTTATTATTGTACCCATTATACATCAATATATCAAGTTTTTATCCAGAAAGTAATCAACAACCTGTCTTTATCATTGGCTGATAAAGTATATAAACAAAACTATTTTTTACAAAGCATTGGTGAAGAAAGCATAAAAGCAAGTTTTATATGTTTGGTTCCATTTACTATTCACCAGGTTTATTTGATTATTTTTTAAATTTTGGGAAGTCTCCCTGCAAGGTTAGTAATGGCAAACAGTGAATGAGACCTACATTTTTGCCAGTGGGTATTTTTACTTGACCAAAACATTTTTTGGGGGCTATTTTTACAACACTGAAAAAATTTTCTATTATTTATTATTAAATGCTTTTTTAATAAGATTTTCTTAACAGCTAAACTTGATTCTTGTCAAAGTTGTTTTAGTTAGATTTTTAAGCTTAAAGAACCAATTTCAATGTTTTACTATCATATTAGAAATGTGTTACGTTATATAAAAGATTTAACTGCTTTGTTCAAATCTTATGGCATTACATCATAAAAGCATTGTCAAATTAAAATCAGACCTGATCTAGTTAATTTTTTTGAAATACTGCAAATTACCATGTTGACTTTTTATTTTTAAACTTTTTGGTTGAATTAATTTTTTTTCCAAGTCAGTAAAACTATTACTTTAAGCCACCTTTACAAAAGATAAGCTTGGGTTTTTTGCTGTCTACATCATTAAATTTTAATTATCAATTAACTTTTGATTTGCAACCCAGCAGTTCTGCATGAGCTCAAAAAATTAGGGCAAGAAAATAAGATTAAATTTTTATCAAAAAAAAAAAAACTTGCAAAATTCTCACTCTTACCTAATTTAAACTAACTTCAACCTAAGCCAAATTGAACCCAGACCTAACTTGAAACTTTTACTAAAACCTCAAGCTTGGTAAAAGTATTAAAAATATATTTACAACCATGTTTTTGATGTTTTTAATATACAGGGGGTGCAAAAGTAGGTATACAGTAGTGCAACATTATTTATCAATCAAACTGTATACTTGAGCATGTTGAATGATACAATAATAATACCCATGTTACATGAACAATACCAAAATGATGATTTCTATTTTCAGCAAGATGGGGAACCACCACATTTCACTCTCAATGTGTATGAGCTACTTGACTCACAATTTCCTGGTAGATGGATTGGATGTTGTGGAGCCATCAAATGCCCACCACACTCACCAGATTTAACCCCAATGGACTTTTTGTGGGGCTTTGTAAAAGATAAAGTTTTTACACGAAAGCCCCATACTGTTGAGGATATGATTCAGTTCATTATTGAGGCTTGTCAGGAAATTGATGATGATAAAGACCTCTGTTTAAGGGTGTGCATGAGTGTCAGTTCTTGACTACAACAATGTGTGAATGCTGATGGCAAGCCATTCAAGTACTTGAGGGATTTGGAATTTTAGTACATGTGCTTCTTATTGCCTATTTAAGCAACATTCATTTGTTTTTTAATAAATGCAGTACATAATCTATGTGTTTTCCCTTTTTTTATTACTGTATACCTACTTTTGCACTCCCCTGTATATGCTAGGTAGAAGTATTCACTGTATTGAAATTATTGATAAGCTAAACACTTTAACCTATTAATACCATATCTTGAACTTTTTAGTGTTTCTGTTTCAATTAATCAACTTGAGAAAATATTTTCAGAAACCTCAATAAAAAACGATTAGATTATTTGGGCTGGGAAGATTATTTTATGGCTGTTGCATTTCTGTCTGCTCAGAGAAGTAAAGATCCCAGTACTCAGGTTTATACAATTTTATTCTATTTTTAATTTTTCCTAATGCTTTTTTAATTTTTTACTAAATTTGTTATTTCGGTTTTTAATTAATAGTGAAAATGAACTGCAACAATTTTTAATTAAAAGTGAAAATGAACTGCAAGATTTGCAGTGATAAACTTTATCTTTAATCATACTTAATCCTACTTCAGTTAAAGTTTTTATTTAATCCAGTTATTATCTTTTTTAATCCATTATTTGTTATTTAAAAATTTTGTTTTTATTAATTAAAGATTTAGTCTTAAATGCTTTATAATTTTTTTCTGTGTTTGATCATCATCCATTTCTTGCATTAAAATAAGAGATACAACAGGTTTTCTGCTGGCAGGGGTTAGCAGTTGTTTGTAGCAGCATCTTGCTCATCATCATCATCTCATGCTCATAAAGTTTGCTACATTTGCAAAATTTTACTTTCAGTTGCTTGGTTGTTTTTTTTAATGCTAATAAAAATTTCTATCCAAAGTTAATTTGCTTCAAATTACAATAGATTAATTTTTTTACAAAGCAAGAGCTAAATTAAGTTGTTTCTTTATAAGGCACTGTAGTTGTTAAATTTCAATCAAATCAAGTTAATTTATAAAGAAACATATTTTAATTTGGTTAGATAAATTTCATTTTTAAAAGCTTAAAATTGCTGGGCTTGATTATTGCATTATTTCCCAAACTGCCGTCTGCAGGCTATTTATGGCTCTTTTCACTTAATAATCCAGCTCACCAAACAATTTATCTTATTACATCATTTGATAGCTTTTAACTAGAATTCAAAGACTTTGTAAAAATTAAATGGACTGTTTGTGCCATTATGGCCTGTCAGCCAAAATTTAGAAAAAAATTGGCCTGCAACATAAACGGTTTGCCCAACCCTGGATTATTGGATTAAAGATTTTTTTATGCTTTAAGTTAATACCTGTTTTGTTAAGGCTTTCTATATTTCATCAAATCTTCAAGTTTTTGCATTGTACTGTATTTGTTTGCTAAAAAGAAAATTTATCAAAATAAATGTGTAATTTAAACTGATGAAAAAGATTTGTTCTAACTTTTTCCAAACATTGTCAAAGCACTGGCATACAGAGGTGCAACCAGAGATCATGTCAGTCCTCTTTTAAACATTTTTGTCAGCCCCCTTTTTTGAGGCTGGTTGTGCCCCTGCTGGCACAACATTAGTTACTGGGCTGATGATCAAAAAAATTTTGTGTTTACTACTCACTTGATGACGATAATGTTTATGTTCCACTGAAACTAGCTATAATGACAATTGACAAGTTTATTAACTAAAAGTGCCTTTAATCAGGTACACTTTGTGAAAAGACGCTATGTAAATATGGTAAAATTACTAAAGATTTACTCCAATCCCAATTCGAGTTTATCGATGCTTGATTTAACCTTTGAAAATTTAGGTTGGTGCCTGTATTGTAAATGATGAGAAAAAAATTGTTGGAATCGGTTATAATGGAATGCCGAATGGATGCAGTGATGATGATTTGCCTTGGAGTCGTCAAACCGATAATTGGCTAGATACAAAATATCCATATGGTTTGTTAGTTTTTAATGTTTATAATTTAAAAGATAATAATCCTTATATAATGTGACTATTTAACCGCCCAATACAAAGTTAAATTTAAAAAAATTAAAGTTTAGTAGTAGTGTTGTACCTGTAGTATGGATTTTTTACGTATGCACTATAAACCCATTTTTTATAATTAATAGTATTAAATTTTGTGAAAATTTTTTCATAATGTTTTAACGAACCCTTCGTAAGGTAATTTTAGACCCAAATTTTGAACCAGGGTTGCGAACTCAGTCGATGTTTTTATCAAGTTTAAGTTCGAGTTTAGCATTTTCATTTTTGCGAGTTCAAGTTCGAGTTCTGTGAAAATTTGTCAAGTTCTTTTGAATTCAGAAAATAAAGTGATTAACTTAAGCACGTTTGCTGTAAAATTGCGCATTCAAACTTATGATCAAACATCTGCTATAAAGCAAATATCGTTGGCTCGTTGCCATAAAAAAGCCAGGCAATATTGTGAGTTCGCATCGAAGTTTGAAAGTATTACGAAAATTCAAAAATAACTCATGGTTGAGTAATTGTAGGTTCTTGTGTCAAACCACTAAAAAATAAACAAAGCGAAAAGAAAAATTAAAAAAAATTTACAGTGGTATGGCAAGTCTTATCATGCCTACTTTATGGCATACCATATTTCGGAAGGAACAAACTGGGACGCTCGTTAACAGAAAAAAATTTGTTCCTATAAAGTAAGGTTCCCTAAAAAAAAGTTCTTCACTTCGAATCAGTCTCGAATTTCATGACTTTCGTCCCAAAAAAGTGTTCTCTAGAAAAAATAAAGTCTTCGCTTCGAATCTGTCTCGGATTTCATGATTTTTGTCTCTAAAAGCTAGTGTTCTTTGAAAAAAACAAAAATTGAAGCCTCTACTTGGAATCTATTTTGGATTTTTGCCAAAATGGTCCGGACAAAGCCCTAAAAATTGGGACTGTCCCGCCAAAATCGGGACGAATGGTAAGCCTACTACTTCACCATTTATCTACGCAAATTAGTAGTAACACTTCATGCAGCAGTTGTATGAACGTTTAAAGTTTGATTTATTGTTAACATTAACACGCAAAAACAATATGGTTTCCAGTAACTCTTGAGTCATCAATGATCTTTGATCATTTAAAATGAATTTCATGGAAGAAAATAATCGCTCCACGGACACTTGGTAACCGGCATGGAACATAAAATTTTTGCCGTAGTGAGAAGCGGCTCTTCCAATCGTGTAATAACATCCCAAACAGTTTCTCCTTTAAGTGGTCCAATTTGACTTATTTCCTCAATATCCAGGCTTGTCCATGGGAATGGGAATCATCCCATGGGATGGGATGGGACATTTTTATTTCCCATGGGAGAGTAGCCATGTCATAGCAACTTGATTACGTCAGAGTTTTATACTTTTTTACCTTTTAAATGTTTTTTACTCTCCTTTTTTCTTCATATACTTGTATCTATTATCTATTTTGTGGTGGGACACCGAAAAAATAAATACAAATAGTCTTTTTTTATATAAGATTACGTTTTGTGCGTAACATTATATCTTTATCTGTTGTTGGCAATTTATGAAAAAGCGAAGCGGTTTTTACTTTACGTAATCTATGTATTTCAATATCTCTGTTTTAATGTAACAGTTTCAATCTGCTGCAGATGTTTGTTCAGAGTGTAAAGAACGATTCTGAGTGAAGACCTTTTTTTTTTTTTTTTTTCAGAGAACACCTTAATTTTGGGAGAAAATAGAGAAATTAGAGAAGAAATCGAAGTGAAGACCTTTTTTTTTTTTTAGAGAACACCCTAATTTTCGGAGAAAATATAAAAGAGAACCTATTCTTAAAATTTTGAATGCCATCACTGCATATCGTCCTATTTAGTAGACAATAAACCTAAATTTTTATAAATTTAATTATTTTTATTGAACTGTATTCCGATGGGAATCCCATGGGATGGGATGGGATGGGATAGGCATAATTTGCTGTGGGATGGGATGGGATGGGACAGAAAAATATGTCCCATGGACAAGCCTGTCAATATCTTTTTAATGCTTGTTTCATTTTATCTTATTCGTCATTGACATCAGTGCGCATGCTGGATGATCTTAGATGTTTAATCAAGTCAGCTCTCTCTCAAACTCATTCTCTTCCGATTTTTACGATGGATTGTCGCTTGCAACACAGTCTGGCGATATTCAATGCTTGATGCAGTTGAGTTCGATACAGATTTAAAAGAATGATAATTTCTTAGAGTAACTGCATGTTTTTTAATCACCCATTCTCCACTAAACTGCTTACAATGCAAAACTGTAAAATCTAATTAAAGCGTTCTTTTTAGTGTCAATGTTATAAAATATTTAATCTCCAATAAAAATTTTTATATATTCCGTTTTAATGATATTGTACGAGCAAATGAAAACAAACTCGAACTTGCTTAAAATATTTTTTATTTCAAGTTCGAGTTTAGCAATTTTTATTTTTCGAGTTCGGCAAAAAAGACCGAGTTCTTCGAGTTGAGTTCGCAACCTTGTTTTGAACACCGTATAATATCTGATATCAACTAGTGAAATATGTTTGTTCAAGTTTAACTGTGATCATACAAAACTTTGGTATGATTCTTGGTAGCACAGCCAAAAAAATAATTGAAATAATATTTTTTTCTTTGGTTTAAAATGAAAAAATTTTTTCCTATGTTCTCTTTATGTATATTACTTTTGTGTTCATCTCACCTATTGGGTGTGATGCTTCATTTTCTCAAAATGAATGGCGTAATATGATTATTTGATTAATATCCTGTTTTTCTTTTGCCAAACTCGTATTTTATCATTATGGTTAACCGCTTTCCAATACAAAAGTGAACTCACATAAGGTCAAAGTAAGCCGCCATCGTTTATTTTATATGGCTTGGTGTGAAGCCACACATACATCAAAAAATAAATAATTTGGAGGTTGAAAGTATTTTTTAACTGTATATGTGACTGTGCATTTCTCTCGTAGAAGTCGTGTAAAGACAAAAAAAAGCCTGCACTTTTAATTTTGTTTTGCAAAAGAGTGAAAATTACTTTTTTCTAGTCCAACTCAAAAAGACTATAAAAGTATAATGAAAATCGCCTATTTTCCCACCATTGTTACAGCATGTATTATTTTTCTATCATTATTCAGTTTCTCTCTCATTTTGCAGTTTTAGCGTTGCACTCATCAATGCAATTCGATAACAATAGTTCAAAGGAGTTCTGAACGTATTTTAATGCTAATTAAAAGTGTTTTTGCAGTGTGCCATGCTGAAATGAATGCTATCATGAACAAGAATTCTGCATCCGTAAAAGATTGCATTATTTACGTCGCTTTATTTCCTTGCAATGAATGTGCGAAACTAATTATACAAGCAGGTAATGTGTTTATTAGTTTACGTTAGAGGTTGTAAAATATAGATAATTTTCAATCTAATACTAATTAGTGATGGGACGATGCCAATTTTTTTTCGATTCCGATGCCGATTCCAACAAAAATTTTCTATTCCGATGCCAATTCCGATTCTTGTCATTTAAAATTTTCTAATTTGGCTTGTTATAATAAACTAACACATTGTTGATTTTCTATTCCGATGCCAATTCCGATTCTTGTCATTTAAAATTTTCTAATTTGGCTTGTTATAATAAACTAACACAGAGTAAGTCTGCTCATCGATTTTAAAGTGACAGACCGAAACCGAACCTACCAAAACGGAAGGGTATCCACCCATTCCGATGTTCAGTGTGGTTCTGTTAATCGGCAAACGTCCTTTTCAGGACGGGGCAATGTCAGGATAAAACTGCCCTTTTCAGGGCACATTGCCAACAAGTTCCGAAGACCCACTATTCTTCAGCTGAACATCGAAGGCCTCACTGCAAGCAAGATGAATGTTCTTCATCACCTCGCTATGCAGTCTGAGGCACTCGTCATCCTACTGCAGGAGACCCACTGCACTGATGCAGAGAAGTTGGTGCTACCACACTACCAACTAGCTGGGTCTTCTTTAAGCAGGAAGCATGGCCTTGCCACGTTTGTTCACGAGCGACTGAGATACACGCTTTTGGACCAATCTCCACCGACATCGGAGATCGAGTGGCTGTGTGTGGACGTTGATGGCTATAAAATAGTCAACGTCTACAAACCACCACCAACGCGATTGCGAACCCTGGATCTCCCAGTGTTTCCTCACCCCTGTCTGTACGCTGGCGATTTTAACTGTCGTCATGCTGACTGGGGTTATGATGACAACAGTCCGGATGGTGAGTGCTTGGCTGGCTGGGCAAGTATTAATTGTCTTGCCCTCCTATATAATGCCAAGGACGCTGCCAGTTTTTATTCCGGCCGCTGGAACACTGGCACCAGTCCAGACCTAGCTTTCGCTAGCGTAGGTCCAAACAGTCGCTTACCGGATAGACGTGTCCTTGAGAAGTTTCCCAGGTCACAACATCGACCCTCGCTTATTACACCACCAAGGTTTGCTATGGCAGTGCCAAGCATGCCTGTTAAGCGATGGAACTTCCGCAAGGCCAATTGGAGTCACTACATTGCTTTGACGAATAAATTCGCAAAGACTTTGTTGCCGCCTGATTCACTTGATGTGGATGCGGCTTACCAGGACTTCTGTAACATCATTAAGAAAGCAGCCAAGAAGACTATCCCACGCGGGTATCGAAACAACTATATTCCGTGTTGGGATGCAGAGTGTGAATCCCTCTATAAAACCTTTCTGCAGTCTCCTCAGGGAGACGACTCAAGTTTGGCTGCTACAACTCTGCTTGCCAAGCTTGACAGAAAACGGAGGGATCGATGGTCCGAAGCAGTTCGGAGCATTGACTTCTCACACTCTAGTCGAAAAGCGTGGAGTATTTTGAACAACCTTACTGGTAGGTCACGACACTCTCCTCGTCATTGTCCCGTTTCAGCCGATGCTATTGCATCTCAGCTGGTTAGAAATGGGAAATACGAGGCTGTTGATCGCAAGTCATCTCGACTTGTCTTTCAAGAAGTGTCTGACCTTTGGAGGGCCACAACACCAGACGCAGTAAATATCTCTGACAATTTCTCACAGAGAGAATTTGCTGCTGCCCTTCAACATTTAAAACCAGGTAAAGCTCCGGGTCCTGATTCCATCTGCCCCGAGCTTATACTCCATGCTGGAGCTGCTTTGAAGTCCTGGTTACGTAACTTCCTTTCTTCCTGTTTGCGCCGACTCAAAATTCCCAAGATCTGGAGAAGAGCGCTTGTGGTCGCGATCCCAAAACCAGCAAAGCCCGTGAGGGACCCAAAGAGTTATCGACCGATATCTCTGCTCTGTGTCCCCTACAAGATCCTCGAGAGGCTTATCTACGCCCGCGTTGAACCATTAATCGATGCACTGCTCCCTAAAGAGCAGGCTGGGTTCCGACGCGGGAAGTCAACCGTAGATCAAGTTGTTCTGCTAACCCAGAACATCGAGGATTCTTTCGAGGCTAAAAAGAAGGCCGGTGCCGTATTTATCGATCTGACAGCTGCTTATGACACTGTCTGGCACCGTGGCCTTACCTGCAAGCTGCTGAGACTACTTCCGGATAGGCACATGGTCAAAATGATCATGGAGCTTGTCCGAAATCGAAGTTTCACCCTTACCACCGGTGACAGCAAGCAAAGCAGGCTACGTCGTCTTAAAAACGGCGTTCCTCAGGGATCGGTCTTGGCTCCCCTCCTATTTAACATCTATACGTACGATCTTCCTTCCATGATTTCCAGAAAGTTTGCTTATGCTGATGATTTAGCATTGTTGCACTCTTCTGGAAACTGGAAGGACTTGGAGGGGACATTAAGCCAAGACATGTCCACACTGTCATCGTATCTCCAGACTTGGAGGTTGAAGCTCAGTCACACTAAGACGGTGACGACAGCCTTTCACTTAAACAACCGAGAGGCCAAACGTGAGCTAAAGGTCTACAACAATAGTAGACTTTTACCGTTCTGTCCAACCCCTACATACCTTGGGGTAAAACTGGACAGATCGCTCACGTTTCGTCACCATTTAGTGGCATTGCGCAAAAAACTATCATCGCGCGTCACACTGTTGAGGCGACTCGTGGGCTCGGGATGGGGTGCTGGTGCTAAAACACTACGCATAGCCACCTTGTCTCTAGTCTACTCAACAGCTGAGTACTGTTCGCCAGTCTGGTGTCGCAGTGCTCACACTCGCCTCATTGACAGTGTCTTGAATGACGCCTTGCGCATAGTTACTGGATGCCTGCGTCCCACTCCAACGGACCACCTACCTATACTTTCAGGCATCCAGCCAGCTGAGCTTCGCCGACTGGGAGCGACACTCTCCTTGGTTTACCGTGGATCTCTGGACCCCGATCATATTTTGCATGGTCTGTTAAATGGGTCCTCAGATACTGGCCAAGTGAGACTAAGATCCAGACGCCCGTTTGTGCAGGTGCGCGGAATCTCTTGGACAATCTTGCCAGACTTGGCATCCGCGCCTCTGAATGGATAAATCACAAATGGAACGCGGAGTACTGTGAAAGTGCTTCCAGGCTCCGTCCTTTTGTGCCCGGGACCAGTGTCAGGCCTGTTGGGATGGGCTTACCCCGAGCAGCTTGGGTTAAGCTCAACCGCCTGCGGACTGGTGTTGGGCGATTCCATTCGTCCATGCACAAATGGGGTCTCGCTCCTTCACCGAATTGCGAGTGTGGCGCCTCTGAGCAAACCGCAGACCATGTACTAACAATGTGCCCCATACATCGGGCACCACATGGAGCACGTGGTCTGACGGTTTTGGATGACGAAACTCGATGCTGGCTTAATAACATCACTGCCAGCATCTGATCCAGGCAGTGCAGCAGTCTGGGGTAGTAAAAGGATAAACCCTCGGCCCCAGTTCTGTTTGTGTCTGGCCTGGAGTGGATGCCCTTCAAACGACGACGACGACGACGACGGCAACACATTGTTATTTCTTTTTAAAGCACCTTGTTTAATGAGTGGCATGATTGGTGTACAGTGTTTCTCCCCTAATTGTCTTAAATTGTTTACAATTAACCTTTGTAAATTAAAGATTGCAAGATTTTTCATGCGGAGTGCTCAATGAAAGGATCGGAGCTAAATATTATACTATTTAAGTCAATATTTATTTAATCACTGTTTACAGGGTTTTTCAAAAATAAAGAGCGAGTTTTAAAAATAATACAAAAAATAATTAAAGAATCTTGTTAAAACTTTTTATTTGATTTGATTTACTATTTCATTTATTTTCTACCAAAAATGAAAATAATAGTTAGTGAACTCCCCTAAAACTTTCATTACCATAGAGATATTGGCTTTAAGTTGCAATGAAGTAAGTGCCCTAGATCTTATTCCATCTAATCTTTGCTTTATACACCGAAATACATTTTCAATAGGATTCAAATCAGGCGAATAAGTGGGCAAATAAAAAACTTCTACTCCAATGGACGCCAAAGAGGTTTTGATTTCAATACAATGATGAAATTTTACGTTATCCAAAACTAGCACTGTGTTGGGTGTAAAAACGTTTTTTTGATTGCATTCCACCGAGAAATCTCCAAAACTCCCCCTATCTAATCCCCCGTCACTAAGTTTAAAATGTTCCACGCCACGTATAGATAGATATTATGCTTAACAACGAAATATTTCTTCCCCTGGAAACGGGTTGGTACAACACTGCATCCTGAGAAACCGTTGAATAACTATAGTGAAGGCTAATTCATCTAAAAAAACAACTCTTGAAATTTTTCCGAATATTACAGAGCAGAATACCATATTGCGATGGTTTAAAACAACGTTTGATCTCTTTCTATTCGTTTTCTTGGTAAACCTGCTTTTTTAATTTCTTTTGCGAGTTGAGCAATTAAAATTTTGTTTTCTAATTTTTTCTTGCAACCTCTAAGGATCAAAGTATTGTCGTTTCTCATTATATATTTTATTTTTGTTTTTCATTTTTCTTCCTACTTATTTTAATAAAGCTTCGAATGTTGGTTCTCCCTCGCTAAAATTCTTAATTTTCTGATAAGCTAATTTACCTGTAAAACAGAAAGACTGAAATTTGTAATTTCAAGCAACTCTTGTTTACTTTTTATTGTATATAGCCGCTTTACTTGATCAAATATTTCGAGATTTACACTAACTCTCCTTTCTTTGTTGTTCTTCACCCATTATTTTTATTTTTTTAAGCAATATACAGGGTGGCTCACTTAAAAGTAGCCCAGAAAATGTAGTAGAGAAGAGGAACATTCTTTCATTGTTTAAATTACCTGTAGCATTGTTTAAAATGCCTGTAGTGTTATAAAAGATTGTTTTATTTACCTGTAATGTTATAAAAGATGCTGAAAGTGCTCCCGTTGACATTTATTCATTTCTGGGCACGTTTAACAACGTTTGCAGATACTGCTTGTAGCTCTTCTCTGGTGATTCTCCTGATAGCGTTGGCAATGTTCTCCTTTAGTTGGTCTAGATTGTGAGGATTATTTGCATAAACTTTTTGTTTTAAAGTCTCTCAAAGATAAAAATCACTTGATGACAAGTCCGGGAAACGTGGTGGCCATAACCCTTTGCTTATTCTTCTCTCTTCCGTAAACATGTCATGAACTCGTGTCAGTGATCTGTGAAACGTGTGGCATGTATTGATTTTAAGAAATTTGGAGCCTTAATCTGAAAAAAAATTGATTAGAGAAAGATAACATATTTGGTATATTGACCTACAGCCTATCGAGGCCATCAACTACATCAACCTATCACCTATAGAACCTATCGAGAGATCAGGCTACTTTTAAGTGAGCCACAACCTAATAGAGAGATCGGGCAACTTTTGAGTGGGCCACCCTGTTATATGTTACAGGTAAAATCCGCTTTTTATTTTTGAAAACTCGCTCTTTATTTTTGAAAAACCCTGTAAAAAACTACAAAAGTCTGTTTCATCTTTATTCAAATGGAATCTTGATTCTTATTCAAAGAGAAAGATTCTACTTGAATATATAACACATTATAATACATTATTTTATCACTTTTTAAAAAACCACAGCAGTCTGTTTCATCCTATAGAACAGTGTTTCTCAACCTTTTTAAGCTTGCGGACCGGTAATATTTCAAAACAATCTTGCGGCCCAGAATCTTTTTTAATGACAAAATTGTAATAAACGCGATAACTTGATAAAAAGAATTTTAATAAAACAAAAGGGAACATTCAGCATCAGAAGAACTCTATTTGATGTGGAATTTCCTGTTGCTTCTTGATGTAGTACGTAATAAAAGTATCTCTATTGAAGTTTTTAAAAGCCAAGTCAGAAGCGGGAACGCATAAAGGGGCAAATAATTTCCTTTGAATTTGCAGTACAAAAGCATTGGTTCCATTTGTCTCTACACTTATATAAATTTAACCGGAATGAAATTAAGCAAAGTTTTTAAAACAATGATTTGACAACAGCAAAAAAACAGTAAGTTAGCAAGGGTGCAAAATCGAAGAAAAGAGGCACTCTTTTGCTTGATAAGATACTCACAATAAATGTAAACTATAAAAATCTTTCTGAATATGCTGTATATAAAAGCAAATCGAAAGTTCATTAGGTGAACGAACTCCCAAACAGGAGATGAAATTTCTTATTTAGTCTGCAACTAACTTTCCAGGTTATGCATTTGCGTACCTGTTCAAAATATATTTGAAAACAAAAAAAAGAATAGATGGTAAAATCAGAGTGATTTTTTTGAATGTATGCGAGAGAAACGAAAGTTCATTAGGTAAACGAACTGACGTAAACAGGAGATAAAATTTCTTTTTTGGTCTTCAACTAACTTTCCAGGTCATGCATTTGCGTACCTGTTCGAAATATAGTTGAAGACATTACAGGGATTTTTCAATCACGTAAAAATTATTTGCTTCTCTTAAATCAAAAAGACGCGCAAGAACGCGTCCTCTTGAAAACCGTATAACTTTTGCATAAAAGATGAAATGATGATATTGTAGACCAATGCGCTCACACAGTGCCTCAAAAACCCTTAAATGCACTACATGGTTACCAATATATTTTATAATCCTAACTGCTCTGAACATAAAGTCATATAATTCAGGTGACAATTTCTGGGCAGCTAAATTTTCAAAGTAAATTATGCAATGTGTAAGACAGCAGATTTTTGTTTGTAACTTTTCTTATTTTTGTGCTTACACCCAAATGACAGCCAACCATGCTGGCAGCTCCGTCAGTGCACACCACTGCACATTTTCGCCAATCTATTTTAAGTCTTGCTCTTGCATTTAGTTATTGAGCAAAATCAATAACTACTGTTAATATTCTTTTGACACTGTTTTACTTCTGAACTGGTAGCGCCTCTTTGAAGTATAAAATTGGAATATATTGTTGGGACCGGCAAAAAGGCTAATGCGGACCGGCACCGGTCCACGGACCAGCGGTTGAGAACCACTGCTATAGAATGTGGTTACTAGAAAAATAAACAATATAAGCATTAAGGCGCGTTCCGTTTACAGTACTTTTTTTTTTTTCAGCGTGATCTTTGTTTGTTTTATTGACGCTCAAATCCACTCACTTTTTCGAGAAAAAATGAATGGATTTCAGCGTCAATAAAACAAATAAAGATCACGCTGAAAAAAAAGGACTGTAAACGCGCCTGTAGAAGTGAAAACATAGTACATTAGATTAATCATACTTCAATAAATAATACAGCGTCGGCAGCGTGGTCGAGTTGTTGAAGCGCCGTGCTTATGATTAACATGGTCTCGGTTCAAAACTCATTTGCACCATTCTGTATCTAAATCTCGCCAACGCCCCCTGGGGGGCGGTAGCGCCCACTTTGGAAACCACTGTTTTAAATGAATCAAGCAAATAATATAATTTCTATGATGTCATAGAAGAAAAAAAACTTAAAATACAGTAAATGCAAGTACAGAGGATATGCATTCATATTAAAATGAGAGAAGGCGAACCAGGTCACTTGACTCCCGTTCTCTCACCTTAATATGAATAAAATACACTAATTGTATTGGATAAAATAGACTGTTGAGGTTTTTTAATCCTTTCACGCCTGAATTATGAAAATGCTTATAAAAAAATTTTTTTTTGCTTTTTTCTTATTAGTACTTAGGTTTTAAATAACAAAACACTTTTTAAATTATTTTTTTATTTTATAAAAAATACAAAATGTTGCCATATGGCTACATCAGGCAGATATTGATAAAAATGCAGTAAAAATTTCTTTTTCAATAAATTTTACTAAAACTCATTTTTGAATACATTCAAATAAAATTCCTTTAGAATAAAGACAGGCACCATATATCTGTACATAGCTAACTATTTCTCGTGGTATGTTATATAGCAATGTCTATCATTTAGTAAACATAATCCAACATTGCATTTGGTGTACATGACCCTTGTGAATTTGTGCACGCATTTCTTACATCTTTGTTTGGTCTTCACACAGCTTGGTTAGTGACCACTACCATCCCGTCTAACAGATTCTGCTGGATGGACAACTTCTTTTTTTTTTTTGGAGTTTTGGAAGGGTTATCTTGTTGACTGGGTCTTCCCCTTTTTGGAGCATATTTGTTGCTAGACAAAAGCCGTGTAGCAATGTCAAGTTTGAAATCACAAAGTGACATATGCTGTTTGCTTTTTTTGTTTAGCGTACGACGATATAGAAGCCAACCATTGACTGTCGCAAGATCCAGTACATAAAAGAAAATTCTCATATACTACGTATTTCTTACTCTTGAAATCAATCCTGTACAGTTCACAGAAGTCTACACCTCTCATAAACTTATTGTATCAGCAATAGCATATGGCATTTGGACCTTTATATAGTCTTTTTCTTTACGATCCCATCTTTTTGCTTCTTCAAGTGGAAACAGCCCTATATATGTTGATAGAATATGAACAGATTTATTGTCAAATCACCTCAGGACCATAATGTTTTCTTTTTGTTTCCACTCTATAATCACAACTTCCCCTGCCTTCATTTTTCAGCTGATTTTCTTCCTTCAATTTACAACCTTTTAATCTGTTTGGTCTAACAATTGATAAGCTATGAATTCCCTCATCTTTGAGCTTTTTTTGCTAGACCAATTAAGGAAAACCAGTCGTCGTTAAAAAGTTTGTAATTGCGTAATCTGGGTATATCTTCTGTTAATCTCATTACAAAGCCTGATGATACACCCAAACCAAAGTTATCAGTTTCTGCTCCTGTTTTGCCAGTGTATACTTCAAAATCATAAATATACCCACTTGACCCAGCCCTTGAAACAGGTATAGATATAGAAAGGAAATATTTCACTCAACCACTCACAAGTGAAAGATTTTTGTGTTACTCCATTATATTCAACAAAGTTTTTAAAAATCTATGCAGGGCAATTTGTTATTAGTGATTTGTACATTGCTTTTGACCTAATCTAATACCTAATCAGTAGATAAATTTGGTACAGATGTGATGCAAATTTGTGTGTTATGGCAAAGTATAAAAATTTGAAATAATAAAGACCAATAAATAAAACAATAGAACCGAAATGATTGATATACTCAAATCTAATTCTCAAAAAATACGACAAAAAGCATAGCTTTTTGCCTGATGTTGCCACTTGTATACATGAAAGTTAGGCTTATTTTATGAAGTCGTTATATTCACGAATAGACTAGAAACAAATTTCAAATACTTTTAGTCACTATGTAACTACATAAAATCAAAAAGATTTGTATAAAATTATATACATTACCTTTTACTGAAGAAAACATACACGTGGGTCATATGGATCATCAAAAATTTTTCGCAAACTAATTTTGCAACCTTCTCCCTTCGCTACTGGGGACATACTGATGAAGCAGAGTCAATGTAGACTCTTTTATGACAGTTGTGAAGCTACGAAAGAGGTTGAATGAAAAATACACCTTAATTCTTATGTACATAAGGTTCTGCAGCCGGCTGCAAAGTTAAAGTAGACACTTGTATACATACGGCGTGAAAGGGTTAAAAAGTGATTAAATAAATTAAATCGTAGTGTTTTTGTAGAGTGCTCGTTGAAATTCAGAACATATTTAGATTTTATTTAGATAAAAAAACACCCCCCGAGCCTGTTTCATCCATTCCTTAATTCTTAATGTCGGATGAAACAGGTAAGAGAGTTTTTGTTTTTGTCTTAAAAAATCAGAAATCTATATATATATTGCAAGAGTGAATCGATCTTTGCAAAGTTCTTAATGAAAAGATCAGATTGTATTTAAATAAGTAACCACCCGAAGATAGTAGTATATAAAATGCCGTGTCCGATGCACTTAATTCTGAGCATTCTAAATCGAAATCTGTTTTTATTATTTTTTTAAAAAATCTTTTTTCAAATTTTTATAATGTGGTATTTACCCTGTCCAATGCAATTTATCTCTGAGCATTTTAATTGAAAAAAAGAAATTATTTTATGTTTTGGAACCGGCATTTATAGATTTTTTAAAAATTTTACTGAAAGCCGTTTTCGGTGCAACTGACTTTGAGATCTGAATTATGCTATTTTTCTTTAAGGCTGATACTTTATATAACTGTATTTTAGTTTTACATATCTTTTTTTATAAAATAAGCAAGCACTAAAAAACAACGTTAGCAATTGGCAAATAACCATAAAGTTTAAATAAGCACACATAAGCGCTCAAAAGTGAGACTCGATTTAGCTCATGCACTAAGTGATGGACTAGTATTCGACAGGTCAGCAGATGCGGAAGTTCAATTCTCGATAAGATAACGAAACCGCGGCGAAGTCTGGCGCGGAACACTTAAGGTAAACAGTGCTGAAATTGCGAAAAAAGGGTCTGACTGACGTCATCGGTACAATCAATTTTTCAGTCCACATCCATACTGTCTTCAAGCAGTTCTTCATCTTCAGGTAATGTCAGAATGTGCATCTAACTTGCTTTTATGTCATTTTTTCGACGATAAAATTCATTTAAAAAATTTAACGTATTAAACACGCGGAAAGGGTTCGATAATTCGTGCAAATGCGCTTTTTCTTACATCTCTTTCACTACTTCCAATGTTGTTTTCTTTTAACCAATCTTTCCAAAAGCGACACAGACCCTTTTGCTCTTTCCTCAATCCAATTCTTTGAAGAATTTTTCGTGTTGGAGATGAAATTTTTCAGGCAAACCCTGTTTATAGTTTTTTTACTCGGCATATTTGGTCAATATAACTTAAGTTCTTTTTCCAGATAGTTCCGTTGCAGACTTAAAGTAAGTTATTTCTTACGCCGCGGTTTCGTTATCTTGTCAAGAGTTGAACTTCCGCATCTGCTGACCTGCCGATTTCTAGTCCATCACTTAGTGCATGAGCTAAATCGAGTCTCACTTTTGAGCGCTTATGTGTGCTTATTTAAATTTTTTGTTTATTTGCGAATTGCTAACGTTGTTTTTTAGTGCTTGCTTATTTTATAAAAAAAGATATGTAAAACTAAAATACAGTTATATAAAGAATCAGCCTTAAAGAAAAATAGCATAATTCAGATCTCGAAGTCAATTGCACCGAAAACGGCTTACAGTTAAATTTGAAAAAGATTTTTAAAAAAATTAAAATGCTCAGAGTTAAATTGCATCGGACATACCCACATTATAAAAATTTGAAAAGATTTTTTAAAAAAGAATAAGACAGATTTCGATTTAGAATGCTCCGAGAAAATGTATCGGACACGGCATTTCATACACTACTCAGTACTATAGAATGAAACAGGCAGTTGTGGTTTTTTAAACAGTGTTGAATAAAATTTGTATTATACAGTATACACTGTATACTGTATAAAAAATTTTTTGTTAGTGTTCATCGGAAAAGTGCTCAATGACACCAGGTCAGAATGGCTATGATTATTATATATATTCTGTATATTGTTATAGAAAAAAAAAATCTCTTTTCGTATATACATGCATGCACCATCATAGTGAGATATACAAAAAAAGGCAAATATATAAATAAATTGGAATCGTTTTTAAGAATCGAAATTCTTGCTAAAAATCTGTCGATTCCGATTAATCGTCCCATCCGTAATATTAATGCATATACAGTACAATTAAGAAGAGTTACAAATGTTCTTAATTTTTTCTGTATAATGCCAGTTTTTCTAGAAGATATGCCTGCAAATAAGGCTGAAATTGTTTTTCCAACAATTTTTTAATACAGTCTCTTTGATTTAATCCTCTAAGTTGACTTCTCTTTTTTGGATTGTAACTTTTTGTTCCAAAGATCGAAGTTTCAACCATTTTGGCTTTCCGATATTGCCCAAAAATTTCTCATATGTAAAAGTTAAAGGTTAACAACAAGCTAACCAAATCTGATCGAATTGTCCGCAGAGTTTCCGAGTGGTTAATGGTTCCGTTTTTATTGCGAACTTGATCTACACGATTGTGTTTCAAAACGTATTCATAGCCTTCTGGTATGTTCTTGGGAAAAATACTTTTTTATGTTTGGCAGACTTAGCAAGCAGCTTTAAATTTCTGTCATATTTTTTTTAACAATCAAAAAACTACATAAAATTTTAATCGGACAACAACAGCCCGGCATCTTCAAAAGCAGATCGTAGTAATCGCTTGACGGTTGCTCTAAGTTTGACGCCTCCGACGTGTTCCTGCGAGTCAGGAGGATAAATAGAGAGATTAAAAAATTCTTTCCACCCTAAAATTAAAACTATTCCAGCGAACGTCAAACTTCTGATATTTTGCTTCTGCCAATCTACGTATATTCTGTTTAAACCATAGCTTGGCATGATTTGCAATTACTTCTGATGTTGTTAACGTTCCACTTACTTTCTGTTGGCAATACAGGAATCAAAGAAGTAATTTACTACTCGGATAAACACAAACAGAAGGAAACCATGATTGCGTCGAAAAGGTTGCTGGATCTTGCTAAGATCCGTTATCGCCAACATATTCCGAAAAATAAAAAAATTGTTATTGATTTCGCTTATATAAACAGAAAATATGTTGAACGCTCGGAAGAGTAAAAACTGAAAGTGCTTACGGTATCTTACCTGTATCGCGATTTTAATTAACCTCGTTTTTCCTCTCCTGCCTTGAATAGTGCCTGCCAAAGTGGAAAAAACGCTTTTTTTGCTTGACTTCAACTTTTGTGAATTATTTTTGCCGTTTTAAAATACAATAATTTGTTTTTTGATCTGTTTTTATTGACAGATTCTGATTTTTTTCCCTATTTCTACTATTAACAGACTATGTTTTAATTTTTTTAGTTTCAACAATTAACTTATGCCTTAAAAAAATAATTATACTTTTAAAGCTTAGACCACTCTAATCAAAGCCATTCAATTGCTGTGCCGATAGACTCTAGTGAGTGGTGAATTTTATTGATGCAACATTATGTGCAGTATCAGGATTCCAAATTATGCCAGAAACCGTAAATACAATCCATATATTTTATCTTAACTATTTCCTGTCTTACAGGACAAGGGTGTGGTTGTTAAATTTAGGCAGCTCTCTGGTGAATGACAGCTGCTTTCGCAGATCCAAAGATATTCCTGCCAATTCAAAATTTTCGTTTGATTTTTTAGTTATGAAAGATTGTGAGCCTGCTTGTGAGGACTGCAGAGAAATAAGACTTTGTCTTTCCTAACGACTCGACAGCTTGGCGATGGTGAGAGTTGAACCGAAGCCATTTTGATTTCGCTTTCGTTTTCACTTCGGCCCGCTGCCGGCGTCATAAACCACACTTGAGCTTTAATTTTACATTTTTCCTTCGCCCAATATTAAAACGATAAATTGTCGCATTTAATAATGACAAATAGCATCGAATGAAATATCGACATAAGGTAATGACTAAGAAGAGTCATATTTTTTAATTAATCTGAATCATCATTCAACAAAAAATATTTTGAAATACCTTAGATGCTATAAAAAAAAAAAACAAAAGCGGCTTTGACAAGGCAATTATTTAATGCAAGTGCCTTTAAATTGTTCTAATCAGCAATTCCCAGTTTAATAGTTAGAAGAAAAAATCATAGCTGCCCTTAATTCAATCAAGACGAAAATCTCTTGGGGGCTTTTTATCTTCGACAAGCCAAACGACAATAACTGAAACGTAGCTAATTTGTCTAATGGTTCTGTGCGCTGTCTTTGAGTGTTACCGAGCGTCAAGAATTGCCGAATTCAAAATCACTTATTATTTTTAAAGAAATCGTAATTTTAATGCAATTTTCAAGTTCATGTCCAAACAAAGAAGATTAGTGACAAGAAAAGAATTAACTGCTGGCCATATTTGTTTACATTAAGGCTTTCTAGAAATGATAAAAATTGCTTTGTCAAAAAGTAGAATAGTTTTTGCGAGTATACAAGTGACATAAGTTGAAAGTGGAAGTACATGTAGTTTATTTGGTCATAATTTATAGGCTATTGATGCTTATAAAACCGTAAAATCTTTAAAAATGTCATTCAAACCAGCTCTAATCAGCTATTAAATAGTGGTCGGATGAATCTCGAACAAAACTTAATCCAACACATTTTTTAATATGATCGACGAACTTTTTTTAAAACTAAAAGACCTTAAAAAAACTTACAATTGCACAGCGAAATTTACAAGCTTTTAGACATTTTTTATAAAAGAAAATTAATTTAAAATCGTAGCTCAGCAATTTTTTTAAACTTCGATATGTTACAAAAAATAAAAAAAATCTTGAGTTAGGTAAACACACAAAAGTAGGCTACTCTAAATCGTTTCTTAATTCTTCGTCTTAAAATCTTAAGTCTTGAATTGCTCTACGACCTGCTTCAATGCAATAATAAACAAGATTAGAGGGTAACATGTAAACCTGTAGGGTTTCTAACAAATCTTGCCAATTTTATTTTCCAAATCATTGACAATAGTGCCTTAAGTATGCGTCCAGATAAGGAGGTTGAATGAGATTAAACTTGGGCTTGAAAACGCAACTGGCCATTGCTATTGGAACAAGGCATTTACCTACATATTATTATACTAATGGTGGTTTTGCTATAAGCATCAAATGCAAAATGCCAGTCAAGGTCAAGTGTAGATTCCCTAAGGTTTAGCTAACATGCTTTATACCTTCTGTTCAGTTTTTCGCTCCTATGACGAAAGTCATGTCATGGCATTATGTGACTTTTATTGAGAGAAATTTCTTTATGGTTTCCATCAAAGCTTTTTATATCGCGCAAAGTCGTTTTTGTATCAATCATTTGGCATAAATCTCCTAGAAAGTACAATAAAGAACTTTATTTTATCTTGTTTTCTTTTGCTTAATTAAAGCTCAAAAGAAATATGAACTTTAATGCTTTATACTTTAAGCGACAACGTTAGATATTAAAACATAGTAAGATTTTTGTTGCAGTCCTTAAGTTTTTTAGCGATGGTTCTTTTTTATTTTCCAAAAAAAAATTAAGTCCCCCATTAATATGAACAAAAAAATGAAGTAATTTTTTAAACAAAGTTTCCTCTAAAACAGGGGTTTTGTTTAAATTCGAGACGCACTAAAATCTAAGATTTTTTCCCGAAAAAAGTTCTCAAGCCAGGGGTTAAAAAAACGATTTTTGCCAATTAGCAAACAGTTTGGTAAATTTTCTTCAGAAGTCAAATGAAGAGCAAAATCAGGTTTTTATTTGAAGTTCGAAATAAAGACTTTTGGGATAAATTTTACGTTTGAACTCCACCCTAGCCTAATGTGTTTATCCTACTGTATTACGACGATCTTGTAGTTTTAAAATGACGCAACATGGTGTCGCATTGCGCCAGTTGGAAACCTCTGATCTGAAATGCTATGTGACGACTGTTTCATGTCTGAAATTTGCGATTCTTTATCCAATTTTTTTTGGTGACTCAATATGACGAGAATCCTAAAAGCCATAGGCGTACCAGCCAAAAAAATTTGGGGGGGGCAATGAAGTTTTGCCCAAATTTTGTGACGTTTGCCCAAATCACGATTTTGTAGCACATTACGGCTAGGACGAACAACTATCAGCGATTCTCGAACGAAGAACAAATTTTGTCCTAAAATTATAAAATCATGGTGATCTTTCTAAAAAAAAAAAAAGGTCTTCACCTCAATTTGGTAACTATTTTTTTTGCAGTTAATCATTCTCACTGCCCTAAAATTTCTAACTTTGCCCAAATTTTTCATATCGCTGCCCGAAAAATTCTGGTTTTGTCCAAATATTTTCTTGTCACTGCCCGAAAACTTTCAATTTTGCCCAAATCTTAGAAACTTGGGGGTAATTGCCCCCTGCCCTCCCGGCAAGTACGGCTATGCTGAAAACAACTGCACTTTAAAAGTGAAGACCAGAAGAAAACAAGTTTATTTTCGATGCGAATATAAAAAAAAGGCAACCAATGATAGAATTGTAAATTAACAATATCTATGAACCAGGTGTGCCGAAGATTTTTTTGTGCCAAAGGGCTCCCTGCATGCACACATATCAAAAAATAAAGAATAATACAATCAAAGTCGATAATAATTTAAAAAGATCAAATCATTTCAGCAAATGCTATTTTTTCAATGTCTCATATATTCAACAAATAAAAAATTGGTAGAAATGAATGACAAAATAAAATGATAAAATGTGACGCAAATTGGCAAATCATAACAAGTGATTGATAACATTACTTTTCTACTTAACAAAGCTGCATGTAACTGGAAACAAAAAGTAGAGTTTTACTCTGTTTAAGGTGTCCTTTGATCACGTTTATAAATTGTCTAAAGCAAGGATGTCCAACCTTGTTTCATTGTGGGCGACATTTTAAATTGAGCTAAAGTCGGCGGGCTGCAAAAAGGTCTTCACTCTTAATCAGACCGTGATTTGTCGAATTTCGTCTACAAAATCAGATGTTTTTTAAAAAAAAATAATATACAAAAAATAAGGTCTTCACTTCCCAATTTTTGAATCAGGTTCTAATTTCCCAATTTTTGACTTCAAAATCAGGTGTTTTCTAAAAAAAGATCTTCACTTTGAATCAGATTCTGATTTGTCGATTTACGTCTTAAATGTGTATTAAGCAAACTCATTGTGGGAAAACGCTTCGATACAGGTTTGAAATTATAAGCTAAAAGCTTGGAATAGGCAGTGGCCGCAGATTCGACAACCCTGGTCTAAAGGATTTATTTGTTTAACATTCTTTGCTGAATTTTCCCAAATTTTAGTTCCAGAATACGTAATTTATTTCTACGATCTTAAAAAGAAACCTCATCATAAAAAATAAATAAAATTTATCATTTAGTGCGTTTGTTAGTTGGTTAAATTTTTAAATAAAAATTTATCACCATTTTCAGTAAAGTAACTTGACGATTTTATTTAATTTAATTAGCAAATTGCCATAAAATAATTATATAAAAAAGTCACCCTTCAATAGGCCAACTACATAATAAAAAAAATTAAAAATTAAAATCAACTATCATGGAAAAACACAAGTCTAGAATAAAGGATTTTTTGAGTACATTTTGTGTACAATACTTAAATACTACGTAAGTATTGAAAGCAAGATTAGTTATGATTTACGCCTACTTTTTTCAACAAACAAACAGAAAAAATGCTCTCTAAAATAAGTCAATATTATACTGTAAACAGGGGCGCCAGAGGCAGGAAGACAAAAGGAAATTCTTCCCTTGCCTGCAAAATTTTAAAAGGCTAGGGTACAGAAGGGAAGATAGTGCCTTTTGAAATTTGCAAGACAAAGCTTTTGTTAAACCGGTCTCTACCACTATATGGGCTAATTTTGACCAATGATTACAAAATATGTAAAATATTGATTTAGAAAAAAGATTACCAAACTTTTCAAAAAGAGGCACACACCAAATACAGTAATTTTACATGGGGGCAAAATTGAGTAAAAATATGGTTTTAAAAAACTTAAATTTTAGCGTATTGTTAAGCTTAAAAACTTAACTAAGACTAAAAAAAGGTTTTCTACTAAAGAATGATGATAAAAATCTTTTTTAGTCCAAAGCGGAGGCCAAAACAAAGACTTGCATCAAAAACGTTTAACTTTTTTAAGGTGTTTTCAAGAGCATTGGCCAAGTAAATAAAACACCGCGGCCGAATTCTTCAGGTAAAGATTTTTTTGCTCTTTAAAGTTTTTTACTAAAAATTTTTTCTGATACCCTAAAATTTATGTTTATTGAAAGTGCCTTTTAACTAAAGACCTGTTCTTTTTCTAAATTTTGCCCCTCCCGCCAAAAAATTTTCTTGCGCCCCTAACTGTAAGTCAAAAATTAATTGATTCTACTAAAAAATATTGGCCTATATTTCAAAAATAAGTCAGTAGCCTATTGCTTCAAAAATGATTTCATTTTTTAATTCATTTTTGTTTAATGATGGAATTTAAATTTAAAAAGTTTATTTTAAAAATCGTTAAGTGTTAAACATAATTCGTTAAAAAAAAAGAGTTTTTAATTAGCTTTTCTGGTCCAAAATTCCTATAAACAGTGAAGATTAAGACCGTTTATAGAAACTTTGCCCTAGTCCAGGCAAATAACTTTTGCGTGTGCTCACCGGAGCAGATTGTTCTTTCAATTGTAGCATTGCATAATTTATAGTTGTTCAAAATAAATAAAAATGCTGTACCGGTAGTGCATGGTAGTTGTTGTTGTTGCAAGTATACGAGGTCTGTTCAAAAAGTATCCGACTTTTTTGTATAAAGCACACAACACAATAAATTTTGCAAGTTTTATTCAATCTCCTTCAAAATATTCCCCTTGGTGGTTCACACACTTATCCCAGCGCTTCTGCCACTTCTCAAAACACTTCATAAACTCCTCCCCCGGAATGCTCTGAAGCTCCTCCGTCGCTTTTTTCATAATGTCTTCTCTTGACTGAAATCGCCTCCCTTTCAGAGTTGTTTTTAGCTTAGGGAACAGCCAGAAATCACACGGTGCTAAGTCGGGAGAGTAAGGAGCCTGTCTAATAAGTGGCATGCTGTTTTTGGCTAGAAAAGCTTGGACCACATGTGCAGAATGAGCGGGAGCATTGTCGTGGTGAAGCTGAAAATTCTTTGCTGCCCACATGTTTGGCCGCTTTCTTCGCACAGCATCACGAAGGCGACGTAGAATCTCCAGGTAGTACTCTTTGTTGATTGTTTGACCTTCTGGTGCGTATTCATGATGCACGATGCCACGGGAATCAAAAAAACAGGTCAGCATAACTTTCACATTGCTGTGGACTTGCTGAGCTTTTTTTGGGCGTGGTGATTCCGGATGCTTCCATTGTGATGATTGAAACTTGGTTTCTGGGTCATAACCATAAACCCAGGTCTCATCACCAGTGATGATTGTCTTGATAAATTCTGGGTCATGATTTGCAACATCCAGCATGTCCTCCGAAATTTCCTTCCGGAGTTCCTTCTGTTGCTCCGTCAGCAGCTTGGGGACAAATTTAGCCGACACTCTCCGCAGGCTCAAATCCTCAGTTAGGATTGAATGAACTGAGCCTGTGCTTATTCCCATTTCTGCAGCAATCTCTCGTACTGTTAAACGACGATCCTCCAACACTTTTTCACGAACCTGATCCATCGCCTCCTCGTTTCGGCTTGTGGATGGCCTTCCTGAGCGAGGATCACTTTCCACTGATGCACGGCCATCTTTAAAGCGTTTAAACCATTGCTTTATCTGAGTTGGGCTTAAGGCCTCATTTTCAAAAGCTTGTTGAATCTTTCGAATTGTTTCAACTTGAGTATCACCAAGTTTTTGACAAAACTTGATGCAATACCTCTGTTCGATGCGTTCTGTCATTGAAATGAAATTTTCTGAAAATCAAAAAACCGATGAACACGTACTACACGCCTGCACTAAATGCTTTACACAGAGAGATACGAATGACGAATCGGCCTGAAACGCTTCACGATTACGCGTGAATGTGTGTGTGTGCAGCCACGCTTTGCACGGGCAGTTTGCTCATACCTTATTGGCGAGAGGGAAAAAGGTCGGATACTTTTTGAACAGACCTCGTAGTGTAAGAATGAGTAAAACCCAAAATCTAGAAATTGGAAACAATATAGAACAGATTTAGTTGTCGTGATCATTGCACCGCATCGCAAGCTCATAATTTCTTAATGAATATTTTAAAAATACAAATCAACAAAAAAAATTTCAGACAAAAAATGGCGATATACATAAAAACTAAAAAATTTTTATCAAAAACTGAAGTCTGACTTGGAATTTTTAATTGTTGCATTTTCGTTGCAATTTTCACACAATTATTTGTTTTTCTTATACTGCGAAATTCAAGTGCAAAAGACAAAATGCTTAACAAAAAGCAAAAATGTGTCTCACTTAAATAAATGAACATTTTTTTATTTATTTATCTCTAACCTTTTGACTTGAAGGAAAACGTTAAAAGCGTTAAACCAAGAAAAACCGTCAACTGATTACTCCAACTTGCTTCAAAGGTGCCAACACATTACTGCCCGGTTGAAATTTTTTGTTTGGCTTTTAGATTTTATTTGGAAATATGACTGAAATTTAGAGCTGCTTGCTAATTCGAAAAGCAACTGCAGTTTTTTTGCGACAAACATCTAGCAAAGTAGGCCAGCAGCACGCCGAAGTGAATTAATTTCTAGGCTGAGTGAAATCCCTGAAACAATGCATGATCTACTTCATCGATCTTTAATCAATAAAACTTTCTTAATTTCACGCAGCGATTTCAAATCGCACTTTAATTTATTCGCATGTCAGATTTTCGGCCAAAATTGTTTAAAAAATCAAACTTTTAACAGTCGATCATAAAATACGCCCAGTTAAACTAGTTTAAGCAGGAGGAATTCTTCGAGAAATAATAAAACTATTTCTAATAAAGAGTGAATATTTTTCCAAATTTTTAAATTTTAATAAATGGATTATTTTAAAGAATTTAGTCTTAATGTCTAAATTTTTTTCAAGAAAAATGCTTTGAAAATTTGACTTACAAAAGTTTAAAAACTTTTTTTAAATGAATTTTATCTCATATTAATATTTGCGTTATAGGGCAAATTTTTACCCAATAATACGTTTATTTTAAGATAATCTTTTTTGTTTCTATAGCCTATTATTATTTTTTATTGAACTGTGTTACAAAACAAAAAATCTATCACAGCCAATCTAAAAGCAAAACAAAAAAGGTCAGTTGTGAAAAAATCCTACAAATCGGGTCAAAAGTCAAATTAATGCTAAGTTGAGAGTCGATTAAATGCATACATCATTAGCAGTTTACATCATCGAAACGTCATATGATAAATTTGAAAGGCAGTGGGCTCACATCAGCCTAGGAACACTCACAGGTGACTCGAAGAGCCCACTTTGATGATGAGATAATAGTTGATATCTATTACAGTCAAAAACTGCACTTTATTGGGCTTAACAAAAGAATTTAAACCCGATCACGTTCGCTTTGAAGAATGACCAACAGATTGAAGCTTTTTAACAGCAGTTGGCCGACGCTTCCACGCGTCACCAACCGCTAACAGCAGGAAGCCTTCTACCTCAACCTGTGCTTTTTTGAGGGAATTCAGGCTCGGCTAAACTCCCGAGAAATCGTAAGCGGCATTATTACGAGCAATTGAATATAAACAATGCCACACGTTATCGACCGCCTCAGTCGATCGTATGTCAAGTCAAAGGCACGCGAAGAAATTGATAACTGCTTAACGTCGGATTTGTCTGTTTTCCGCATTCTACGTTTATATTGAATTAAGATTTATTTAATCTTTAATTGTTTTTTATTTGGTCCAAAACTCGTTTCACTGCTCGGGTGAAGTCATAAAATCTTTTTTCTATTTTTATTTTTTAACAACTGACAAGTTTTCAAGTTGTTTTACTTGGTTCAAGTTTTTCTCTGGAATGCATTAGGTCATGAGTTGAAACCTCGACGTGATACCAAATTTTTTAATGTACCACAGGTTTATACCTGTTTGTAACGAAAAAGAATCATAACTAACCGAAAATAATCGAGCAGTAGACAATGTTATTCAAAACTTAACTGGCAATACAGGAAATTTTTGATATTTATCAGAATTGAATAACTTTCAATTTACGTCAAAAATGTTAATATCTTTTCACCTATTCCAAACTATTTTCTAGTTGAGCAAGTTTTTTAAAAAAATTTTTCGAATTATTTTGCATTATGACCACGCAGCAGTGCTCTTTGAATGCAAACTCTGATGAAACAAAGTTGGAATTTTCGCTTTACAAATGTATAAAGTATTATTGTAAAATTGAGACGGTTATAATTCCGACTAATTTTTTTGCCCAGACTGTCACTAAAGGGTTACTTTATATCTATAACAATATTATACAGGCTTTAAGATATATGCTAAAGAATTCACAGTAAAACTTTTACGGTTGTTTTAAAACCTTTTCTTCGGTTTTACTTTTGCTTTAAGTCTATAAAAAGATAAACCTTTGTAAACATAGGATTGTATAAATTCAATAGCAAAAGCGAAATTTTGTACAAAGAATTGCTGCTACAGAAAAGCTTTTCCATTGGCTAACTATGTGTTTCACCCACCAAGCTTATGAAGTTACGCAAAAAACCCCAAGCCAATAAAGTCTTATAACGAGACAAAAATAAATTGCCAAATACCAAGGTTATGAAGTTACGCAAAAAACCCCTAGCTTATGAAGTCTTATAACGAGACAAAAATAAATAGGTCAAATACGAATAAAAAATTTTTCAATCTCAAGCTTTAACAAAAGCTTTAGCTTACGGTATGTTATTTTCAAAGTTTTAACCATCCCTAGAAATAATTACCAGATTCTGGAAAATTTCGTAAAATGGATTCAAAACAAAATGATTTTCTTTTATCATTTCCTGCCCTTTTACGGTCAAGTAAACCCATGACCATCACGCCAGATGATTATAAGAAGAAAAGTGAGTATAACGATAATTGCTTTAAAGAGTGAAGGCTTTAGAACCGTGGAACAGCTGCAGTTTTTACCGTGGCTAACGAATTCGTAATGCATGCGTGAACATGGTAACAATTAATCGTTTATGTCAGAATTGTGCTTGCTAAATATTAAACTTCATCTTGGTATTTTAAACTGACCGCCTGCTTCATTTTTGGTTCTCTCGCATTTTTCTTCAATCATACTGCTCATTCAACTGAACATAGATCTATTTTTTTGAAAACTTTAAAAGCCAAACAGAATTAGTTATTTTTTAAAAATAGTTTTCTTTTCAAAAAATCAAGATTTCAACTGAGCGGAAATTTTTTTACATTTCAAAAAGTACTTTTCAATATTTCTTTCCCCCTGTATTTTCTTTAACAAGCTAAAGTAATGGTTTTTTAAAAAGAATTCCGTCAAGAAAGAGTGAGCTAACTTTCTTTTTGCGGGCCAATTGTTTTTACTACTTTGACACACGGGCTGAATAAGCGCCCAATACTCATTGGGTTTTATTAATTTTTTAAAAACAAAGCCATCAAATAATGTCATATCTAAAACAAATTGTTTGGTGGGCCGGATTTGTCCCACGAAACCGTAGTTCGTCAATGTCAGTTTTAAAATGTTCTTCAAATGCAAATGCTACGAGTTTGTTTTTTTAAATGTGCAATCAGATTTTGCTAATGTTCTAAAAGCAAAAAATGGAATTGATAAAAAGATTTCATTCAAAGTTATTTTTGTTTGGTGGAAGATAGAAACCCTAAAAATCGGAACATTAGGATAGATTTTTTGTATAATTATTATCGGAGTTCAGATTTAGTAGAGACATATAAGTTTTTTTAACACTATTTTTGGTTTTTTCAACAAGTGTTCGGCGTTTGCATGAAAAGAAAAATATTTTGAATTAATTATTTTTGCTTGAGTTTGCATCATTCATGTCTTCTTTGGAAAATAACAGTTTCTATCAAAGACGAATACCATAGTCTTTACAAGTTTTCTGACGAAATCATTATTTTTATCTTGATAAGGGCGAAAATTTGATGAAATACTCACATTGTTCGTGCCCAAGTACGTACAGTAGAAATAAAAAAATTGTTACTTGTACCGGTAAGCTATACAAAAAAAAGCAAACAGAATTTTAAATTTTGATTTAAACAAATACAAGAAAGCACTTGGCTTAAAAACTTTAAATTATTTTAGTTAGCTTGCATCAGTTTTTTGTTGCAAATGAATTTTTCAAATAACGTGTTAAACATCGTTGGCCTTCTGTTCATATAATTTTTATTCTCTGATTTGAAACTTTTGGAAAAAACAAAATCAAAAAGTATGATTTTATACTTATAAAGTTCTAACAAATTACAACACAAACATTCGAAACTTATTAATTTACTTCAATGCATTTTATAACGGAATCGTTTTATTTGGCGCTATCGTTTTGACGTCTGTCTTTTGCCGCTGGTTTTTTGGCGTCCTTTTTTTTTGCGAAAAGGTTTTTAGGCATCAACTTTTATGGTGCCGAAAGTAAAAGTTAGATTAGGGTTAGTAGGGGGCCAAAAATCATGAGCGCCAAAAAAGTAACGTCAAAAGCGCCAGACCCTTTAATAAAACTTTTTCTTGAATGACAAACCAGAAAAGCCAAAGACCTAATCTTACGCTCGCAGAACTTGTTTATTAAATTTCGGTACAGTATCATCTTCGCTAAACGTAGACGCCGAAATTCAATAAAAAAACAAACAAAAGTACGCCGAGCATATACGCCAGGTGTACCCCAGACGTAGACCAGTCAAAGTTTCAGAATTAGTAAGTAATCTCATTAGTAAGTAGCCCTGTCTGGTTACAAAAACGATAAAGAATTTTGAGTGCTAAACATCCTGGCTGAAGAAAATTTACTTTTGGTATTGACATTCGAATCAAAAACAATGAAAAAACTTTCTTATATGATAGTAATTGTATAACGATAAATTTAATTTTTAACTTTTGCTTTGTCAGGGTAATTTTTGCAATTTCCGAAAAGCGTATTAAAGTTCCATCTTAAACCGTCTTCGAAGTCTTCCTGCAAGTAAAGGAAAAATATTTTCTGCAAAGAAATAAATGTAGTTTATGACGCAATGGTTTTTACCGGGTGCGCAAATGTTGAATGGCCAATAAGGTAATTGTGTGTCTATTGTAGTTGTTGATGGAGTTTCAGATAAATTCCTCCCCCAAAAAGTTTATGAAGAATTTTGGTGATGAAAAAGTCTAACCCCTACCCTAACTTTCACTCTTATCCTAGTTCAAAGAATAACTGAATGGTGAAAATTATCGGGTAGAATTTCACTCTTTCTTTAATTTTATCCCCAACTCTCTGATGAATTTACTGTGGTGAAATTTACCAATTACCGTTCAATGTATACTTGGATTTAATCAAGTGTGGCTCAAAAGAGTCTTGATAAGAACGCCAATAAAATCATATGACCAATAAATAAAAAAAAAAGCAATTGGTTTTGTAGGGAATGGCTCAAAAAAAATTTTTTTTTCTACTTTTTCGCATCTGTCGAATCTATAATAACCGACTACATTAAATAAAAAAATAAGAAGGAGCTGCAAAAAACTGAGTGCGAACACGTATAAAAGTCGATTATAACCAAGTTATCCAAAAGCGCCGACGTGAACAGTCGTTCGAAATGTTATTAAATGTGAATCAAAGTCTATAATGTCAATCGTACCGCGCCTGTTGTTTTTACTCAATTCAAAACATCAGCTCGCTAAATTGGCTTAAGCTAACTCAATTGCATCGGTTCTGCTCTATGCAGTGTGAGTTTACGTTAAAATTTCGTATAAAACCTTTTTGTACAACAAATTAAGTTGATTTTTTTAACATAATTACGTTTTTGTGTCTACCCTAACTCTTAATTAAAAACCTTTTTAAAAACAAATGCAGAATTTTGGAGGCCAAAAGAGCATAAAGTGGGCGTATACATTTTGTTGATAAGTTACCACGAAAGTTATCACATTTGAAACGTTTTTTTGATGATTTTAAAGAAAAAAAAATGAAAAGTTTGGTTAAAATTAATTGCACTTTCATCCAAAGTCTTTGGTGTCGAAGTTTATTTCTTATGGAGTTTTTTTAAAAAACCTTAAGTTTTTCTAGAAGTCATTTGAAACAAAAGATATTAAAAACGGCGCGTCAATCTACTTCAGTCAGCTGGCTGAGCCAACGTTAAAGGGACGATTTTAATCCAATTTGAATTGAGGCGCGCGCTTAAAAACATCTTGCGCAAATCGAGAAACCCCGCCAAGAAAAAAGCTGCAAGAAATTGACTTTATATTGTCGAGATAAAGGCAATTCTGCGGCAGTGCTTTCGCTCACAACTTATATATTAGAGATTGTTAATGTAGTTTAGTGAGAAAATTGAATTTTTCTATTAAGACCAAGCAAAGCAAGTTGCCGTGGCGAATCGTAGCTGCTAATAAGCAATTATCTTCTAGTCATAGATCGCAGAGGCAATAAATAGATAAAGATTTATATTAACTTAAACGTAGTTCCAGAGCTAATTATATTTGCAATTTTTGCCAAAAAAAAAAAGAAATTAACATATGGTTAAGTAAACTAATGCGAATTTTTATTTAGTCTGCTTTTGTTTTATTTATTTTTTGTTATTGATCAAATAAAATTTATTTGAAACTTAACAGCCATAATTCATCTTTGACTCAACTATTGTAGGCTCTGGGTTTGAAACCGTACCAAAGATTTAAAAAATGGAGTTAATTTTTTAAGACGAACCTAATGATCATCCAACTTTTACATATTACTCGTAATAACGACACAGTAACAAGATCAACCCCACGACCGTTTGTCTTTCATAATTATGACATAAATTGTAGAAAAAAACTAGAAAATTCTATGTTAGACATAACGATTAACTTTTATTTTGTGAATCTGCCTACCGAAAAACTGCTTCCACCAAAAAAATTGCAAATGAATATCGACATGTCTTGAAAAGTGCTTGTTGGAAAATCCGTAGCTTTAAATCTTGATGATTCTTAAAACAGAATGAAACAAATTGTAGAAATGTGTTTTGATAAATAAATATCTAAATTTAAATTAAATGTGTAAATAGCCGAGCAAAATCGAGCACTTGAAGCCAAACATTTTTTAATGAAAAAAATTTTGTTAAAATCTTTTTAATTTGGTTTTTTGAAGAAATCGGTAATTTTTTCTCGAAAAAAATCAGTATTTTGTTTTTAGTGAAAAATTGGACATATCATCAAAAATTCAAAAAACAATCCGCATTTAAATATTTCAGGTTTGTTTTTAGGGTTTCGTCATTTTTAAGCCATCTAATAGGCTACGCCTTTTACTATAAAAAAATTGCTTGCTTAATTCACATCAGTATCCTTTCTAACTTGCGAAATAGCTACGAGCAAATTTACACATAAATTTTAAACAAAAAGGTCAACTAGCACTGAAATATAACTAGACGTTGCCGTCAGATTCAACTTTCTTAATCGGTCTTTTAGCTTAATTTTGATAAAAAATACACTCTCAAGAGCCATATGACCAACTCGAAAACGTGAGTCAAATCAAACCCCTAACCTGGCAACCACAGAGCAGGGCAAACATCTTTATATGTGATTATGCAAAACGCTTTCAAAACGTTAATCCTTCTTATTAGTAACGATTTGTGAAATTCTGTGGCCTTTAAAAATTGCTACATATTTTTTTTAGAGAAAATAAAAAAAGGTTTTAATTTTCGTCAAAGTTGATAAAATTTAAAGTTTGATTTTCAGTTAAAAAAAGAACTTTTCTAAAAACACATGGATTATTCATCCTACTTGGGAGTTGGAGCGAACTATGACACAACGGCCTGTATGGTTGCTGCCGCAGCAGTGGCAAGCAATGAAACTCATCAGAACTTTTCAAGCAACCCCTATCCAGACTTTAGCCCATGTGCCCATCCCCAGGTATGTAAAGGCGATGAATTAAGTCTCTAAAAAAAAGTTGGTTTAGTTTTTGTGGCTTCAACTATCGCACTGTAAGTTAATTGTTTAAGCCTTCGTCATTTTTTATCCCTTTCGATCGCTTTTGAAGAGCAATTTATGATTCATCTCTGACCTTTCAATTGGAGCTGTTGACGTCATGCTTTGTAAAAGTAAAAAGAATTAACTTTTTCCAATAAAAAAATTTTTTACACCCAAATGCACGATTTTTACTTGAATTTCAATTATATCGTGTCATGCCCCCTCTTTGGAGATTACTAATACGAGAAATCAGAAACAGATTTTAAGCGAAGACCTTTTTTAGAGATTACTAAATTTTTGCGACGAAAATCGAGAAATCAGAGATTTGAAAATTTTTTTTCAGTAAGCTTAATTGATTGTGTTTGCATGCCCCCCCCCTTAAAAAAATCCTCGATATGCCACTGACGGCAACAGATAAGCTATTAACGAAAAAAAACGTAATATTCTGCTTTTTTTTTCCATCTACGATAACCAGATACTGCAATAATATCAAAGAACAAAAGGTTCTCATTGGAAATAATATTGAATAGATTTCGTTTTTCCATATTTGCTTGCACTGTTTGATTTTCAAAAAATTGAGATAGATGAGGATATTGATTCAAAATAGGCTTGAATAAAATCAAAAATCAACTATCTTTTTTTTTTTGTGTGTGTGTGTGTGTCACAAACTCCGAAAATTTGTTGAAATTTTGTGGCCTTTGAAAATTGCTGCATTTCTTCTTTAGAGAAAATAAAAAAACATTTAAATTACTGTCCAAATAGATAAAAGTAAAAGTTTGCTTTCAAATCAGAAAAAGAAAATTTTTTTTAAATCGGAAACTATTCCTACGTAGGACTTGGAGTTGCTATTACACAAACGCGTGTTTAGCGGCGGTGTTTTGCTTGTAAATAGCAGGATATTGCGTACAATACAGTACGGTACGGAATTACGCTACGGTAAGGTAAAGTACAATATAAAATTAGGTACGGTATTTCCAGGCATAGTACGCGGTACGGTACGGAAGTACGGTATTTTTTTGTACCATACTCTTTTCGGAGGTCTAATCAAAAGTTTTCAAAAAACTTGCTTTGTTGAAACCAAAAGTCACATAAAGTTTCAACTTTCAGCGGTGAGAGAATTTTTTCGAATTAAGGTACAGTATATTCGAAATAAGTGGAGCCTTGGGCTTAAAAAGTACATAATCGAGGTTTCAGCCATAGTCATACCAGCGGAAAAATTTTGGGGACAATAAAGTTTTGCCCAAATTTTATTGACGTTTGCACGAATCACAATTTTGTAGTTTCGCAAAAGTTCAAACAACATGTCACACATCTTCGATTCAAAAGTTTGGAGAAAAATACTAAAAAAAGGCCGTCACCTCATATCTTAATCGTTTTTTAGATTTAGAATCTTTGTCCTACGCTAGTAGTTCGATTTCGGTGGCCAAAAACATTTATTTTTCCCAAAACATATCCTTTTCGCTGCCTGAAAAATTCGACTTTGCCCAATTTTTTAGAACTCAGGGCGCCATTTGCTCTCCTGCCTCCCGGCTTATACGATTATGATTTCAGCTGGCAACACTTGAGCTTTGTGTTGGCAGAATAATTAAACCATAGACTTTTAAAAACGTTTGAACAATTTTCTTTACAGTATGCTTGTTTACTGCTGTTTTTTTGTCGATGATAATATATTGATAACATCAATATCATGGCTATTGTGATCTTTAAGTGATTCAATTAATATTTTATCGAGCTGATGTCCTTTATTAAATGAAATAATTTTTCGGCCGAGTCACCCGGTTTTCTCCAGAATAAGTAAAATTAGCGTAGCCTTGATCTTTATTTCTACTGATGTGTATCTCAGCATACATTTGCTGTTTGGTAAGAACAAAAATTTAGCAAAAACAACGGTAGGAAAAGATATTTTAGTAAAGTATGGAATTCCGGTACGATATTTTTTGGAAGTTTGGAATACAAAAAACCATTTTAAACTTTACCGTACTAAATACCCTGATTGATAGTTAGATTTGCATTGTTTGATTCAAAGAAAAAGTCGAGGTAGATGAAGACTAAATGATTGAAAATATGAATAAGTTAAAAAGAATTCACAAAAAGAACTATTCACAACGATCGTGAAAGTATTATTTTATTAGGCAGCCTTGTTGAAACATTTTGTTGCAATTTCTTTATATAAAAGACTTTTTGATAAATTAATGACCTTTTGTTCGTACTTTAATTACAAAATCACAGCATATTCCTGAACTAATGGACCTAAAGCAAGATTTATTAAGCAACAGTTTTTTATTCTTTTCAGCAATCTTCACAAAGCGCTTTTTCTTCGGCTTACGCATCAACAGTGCCGATACGAAATTCGTCCTTCTCCGGCGGCCAGTCGTCGATTTCAGGCGGATCTCCGTATTCTTTGAACGGGCTTCGAGATGCGTCACCATATTCCTCCGGTGAGGTTTATTGGAAAGGTAGTAAATGCTAAAAACTTCATTTCACAAAATGTAAATATCTACTTTTTCCGTAGGGCTAAAAAAGTAAAGCAAAACTGCCAATTCTGTTTGGGAATGTTTGCTTGTTGCTACGAAAGCTCATTCAAGCTATGTAATATCGTTTTTTTTTGTGCTGCTTTAACAATTTAAATGGGTGCACATGACATAAAACTGCAGCTTGAAGCGGGAAGCCATTTTGTTTAAATCAATTTCAAAGTTCAGGTTAACACCATGATGTAAACAAACCTACACGCTTTTTTTTAATTTAAGCGACAAAGGAACTTTTCGCACAAATGTTAAAACAATACCAAAACTTAAATAATGTTTTGGCTTCCTGATGACTTTCTGCTTGTTATTTGGCGTGAAAACGTTAAAATTTTAAACGGATTAAAAATAGCAACTAAAAGTTGGAATGTATGTGTTCAATTTGCGATTCTTTCTTTTATTTTTCTTTGAACAAAGTGAATATTCTTATAGTTTAAAAGATTATCGACCGATCACTTATTGTATTCTATCAAAAATTTTGTTCCACAATTGAATTAATACCAGTTTTCTTTGTCTTTTTTGCTTTTGTAATGATTTGACGATATTAAAAGTATATTACGAAAAGGTCAAAGTTCATCATAAATACTGGAACAAAATAACGAGGATTAATAAGAATTTTCTGTTCGTTTCAGCGGTTCCGTGTAAATTTTTCTCCGAAACAAGCAACCAACATCACAGCGGATACGGAGGATTGCATGAGAGACGGAAGCAACGACGGATCCGAACAACTTTTACCAGTTCCCAATTAAAGGAACTCGAAAAAGTGTTTGCAGAAACACATTATCCAGATATTTACACGCGAGAAGAACTCGCACTCAAGATTGACCTCACTGAAGCTCGTGTTCAGGTGTTTTTGAGACTTTCTATTTCATTTTTTTGATGCTACTCAATCATTTTTATTCATTTAACTTTTAACGTTTTTTATTTTGTTTTCTCTCACCGAAAAATAATTTTCGTTATTAAGTTTTACAATAAAATTGGAATATACATTATTTTATTAACATTTAGTCGAATTGTTTTCTTAACTTTGCATTACAGACAAGTTAAAGCGCTTCTTAAGACTTAAATATTTAAAACTTTTTATTTATTTATTCTATTTTTATATTATCCTCCTGACTCGCAGGAAAGCGACGGAGGCGATGATAGATAGGACAAGCAATTACCTCGACCTCCTTCCGAAAATGCCAAGATATTACTGTCCGGTTGAAATTATTTTTATTTTTTATAGTTTTTTAGTTTAAGAGATACGAATGAAATCTAGAACTGCTTGGCAAGATCGCCAAGCAGGAAAAAGTGCCGTAAAATGCCTTTCCCAAGGACACAACAAAATGGCGCGAGTAGGTTTTGAACCGAGACCGTATTGATCACAATCACGGCTCTCTAACCACTCGACCACGGCGTTTTATAGCATAATGACTACAGTTCGTATGCTAAGATTTTGAACAGGAACGTCCAACCGTTTTAAACCAAGGCTTATTGTGACTTATAAAAAAATATTTGCGGGCCAAGTAAATAAAGTACCCCGGTCGAATTTTATGAGTGAAAATATTTTTTTGGTCGTGAAGATTCTTACCCCCAAACTCAAGTGAACACTTTTTTTTGGTCTTTAGTTCTATAAAAGAAATTTTTTTGGAAACACGATTACTCTATTTGGTTTGCGTTATTTTGAATAATACCGCGCTGGCCATTCAAAGTCTATTCGGACCACGGGTTAGGCGCCTCCACTTAGAATGTTTAGCATTTTTTCTAAAGTTATATTTCCTCCTTGTTGTCGTTTGAAAGGATATCCACTCTGGTTCAGACACAAACAGAACTGGGGCAGAGGGTTTTTCTTTGTATTATCCCAGGTTGCTGTACTGCCCGAATCAGATGTTGGCAGTGATGTTGTTAAGCCAGCCTCGGGTTTCGTAATCCAAAATCGTCAGACTTTGTGCTCCATGCGGTGCCCGATGTACGGGGCATGTTATTAGGGCGTGGTCTGCCGTTTTTTCAATGGCGCCCCACTCGCAATTTGGTGAAGGAGCGAGATCCCGAGCAAAACCAATATTTGCCAATTAAAAAGTACTACCCAAAGGAATAAGCTTGTTTTCTTTACCGATAAAGTGCTTCGTTTTATAAAATCGCACGATTTAAAAAATACTAATCTGATGGTTTTCAATCCACGATTCGTAGATAATTTATAAAAGGGTCTATGAGCTAGTGTGCGGCAAAATTTAGGCAAAAAATTAGAAAGCGTTTTTACTTGTAACATTGGGATTAAAAAAGTTGTTTAGATTAAAGGATCTAAAAATAACTTTTTTGAGAGATAGTAAGTTGAAAACTACTGCTTTAAACAATAATTTTGTAAAGGTACTATAGAACTGTTAAGTAGCTAATCTAATGCTAATTTAACAGCTTGAATAAGTTGCGTCATCGACTATTTTTATCAGGTTTGGTTTCAAAATCGTCGGGCAAAATGGCGGAAAATGGAGCGGGCAAAACAACAGCCCCACTCTCTTAACCATTCCCCCGGAAGTTCCCCGTCCAGTCCCGGGAGGATGCAAGAAATGGATAACCCTGGCGCGTGCGATGTCATTGAAGATATAGGTGAGAAAAGCGATAACTTCAGTAAAAGGTTTTTATCCTATATCAAGAACAATCGCTTTACTTCTGTTAGAGTCAAGTCCGTTGTTCGAAAACCCAAAAACATTTTGGCCTGTGAATGTTCTGTAAAGACTAAAGCTATTACGGGTCCGCTTAAAATTTTCGGGCCCAACTTTAAGTATCTTTGGCCCATGGATCAACGTCCTCGGTCCAAGTTAACAGTAAACTTTTCTCGGTATATGTAGCAATTATTTTGTTTGTATACGTTTTTTTATTTTGTGGTGTCGTAAAACTTATCGGAATCTAGATCGAATTGGTAAAATTATTATTGGTCGATTCACCTACAAGACGCTTTATGCAAAAAATTATTTTTAAAAAACTAGTGCTTCATTTTGTTATAAAAAGTTTGTTCTTAACTTATCTAACGCTAAAGCTTGTTAGTTTGCAACAAATACATTCAAAAAATCCTCATTTTTAGAAAAATTATCTTTTTATAAGTAGCGAACAAATTTTTGCTATTGCTCAATAGAAAATGATACAACATCGGATCTACTGCGCCAAAAATATTATCGGTTGTTTTAATGACTTTGAACAACAAAATTGTCAATATTCTTTCTTTTTTCTCAACTCATAGAAGCCAACCAAATTTCATGTAAATATTATAGATCACGGATGGCAAATTCTTTTCACAGCACGGATGAATAAATAACAGTGTAATCAAGAATACAATAAAACGGGGTCATTGGCTAAAATGAGTAAAAAAAGGTCTGAATTTTTTGTTTTTTTTACTTTATCGACAAGTAAAGACATTTTTTTGGCTTTATTATCATTGTGATGCTAATTCCGGGGATTCCAAGAAGCGCAAAATTAATAACAACACATGAAATTAACAAAGACAAAAACATTTTCAGTCATGGTAAAAATGCTTATGACAATAATTGCAAATAAAGCCCACTATTTAACTTTTTTGAAAAAAAATTGTGATTTTGAAGTCAAAAATATTAACAAGTTCAAATTGAATCTACTTTTCTTAACTAAAAATCGCCACCTCGCTAATTAGAAGAAGTCGACATTAGCAATAATACTTTTATATTTTCTCCTCACGCTTGATTAAGAGTTGCTGGAAAAATATTCAAAAAATTTAACCAAATTTAAGACTTCTCTTCTTTGTTTAATTGAGATGTTAATGTGTTTTCTAAACATGAGCATTAACAGATAATAAGGCCTACTGTTATGTTGTGAGGCCAATAAAAAAGCTCTGTTTTTTTATTACTGGTTGTATTTAACCAAAATTTAAATAAGATTCACTTTGCATTCAACAAAAATTTAAAATTTTTCAATAAATTTTTTTAAATAACATTTTTCAAATCAATTCAAACATTATCTTAATATTGTGAAAAAATGAAGAACGTTTTGTTGTGCTATAGTAATATCAAAAACAAAAGGTTCAAACAATATCAGCTGTAAACTTTAATTATTTTTATTCAGCTAGAATATCATTAGATCTACATGGTAACAAAAAAATGTTGAAAGTTCTGCAAAAATTCAAAATAAAATAATTAACTTTTTGTTGTTTGACATTTTTCTTTGATTGTAGGTAGGACTAATTCTTTATTGGCCAGAATAGTTTTTTATGTGTCTAAGTTAATAAATGACTTAATTAGTTAGTAACATCACAAAGTCAAAGTGCGACCGCGACTCGAGTTTTTTCTCTTATTCGGTGATTTTCAATTTTGCTAAAAATAATTCTAAAAAGAAACATCAACATTGTTTTTCAGGTTCGTCTTTAGAAAATGGCAGTCCTGGAGCTGACGATCCGACTTCTCTAAGAGGTAGAGAAGAAATGAATGATTTTAAAAGTTCTTTGCTTTCACCAGACAATGGCGCTCTTAATTTAGGTATATACTGTATAAACCTGATTGCTTTTTTGTGCCTAAAACACTCTTTTTATTCTCTTTAGAAAAAAGCATGTTAATGTTTTACTAGTTTAAAAACTTTTCAAAGTGGGTATATAAATGAAACAGATCATTTTACCTTACTTGATTGAACCTTTTAACAACTTTTCAACGCAGGGGTCACTTGCAAAATGCAATATTTTTTGAGCAAGGCACATGGTTTTTATGAAATACGTTGACTAAAATCTTTCTTATATCATAACTCTAACCAGCTTCTCAGCCATGGTTACTAAAAAATCTTTGCTTTACGCAAAAGATACTGAACCTGCTTCTTGTTCTCTATTTTCTTAAAGGCCTTAGCTTTATTTTATTTATGGGAAAATATGGAGGGAAAAGAGGAAGGGCCCAGGTTTCCTGGCCTTGATTAGAAAGAATAAAGAACAATAAAGATTGTGTTTTTAATTCATACTTTTTTGCCTAAGTGAAAAATACTGACTGCAGGTTTTTTTGCCTCAGGTTGAAAATTAAAAATCATGTTTTAGATTGCATGCCATAGATGATTATTACAAAGTTACTCTGCTGTATTTTCTGATTTCATAGGTTTGTAAAGTAACATATTTTGATACTCTTTCAAAAATTCGAGTGATCTGACCGATTTATTAACCAGCGATTTTTTCAATTAAATCGTTAGCTTACGTTTAAAAACAAATTAGAGTTAATACACTGTTAAATATATCCTTAGGTTTATTTAGTAATTTCTCTCTTTTACCATTTCATTTTCTTATGATTGACAATTTTGTTCATCGTAAATTTTTAGATCGAAAACAATGCAGTTCCGTTCGCAGTGACAGCAACTCCGGAAGCGAGTCCGGAGTGCTTTTAGGAGAGAGACAAACATCTTCTTCCCAAGGTCAGCTAGTCTCCAATTCCTCCGGATTATTCCGAACGAAGCAAAATTATTTGCTTCCCAGCAACCAAACCCCCAATATTGACTTCGCATGTAACGGCAACAATCAGCAGCAATCTGCGTCACAGGGTAAAACTTAAGGCTCGTTTCCACTACGAGCACGAAATGGAGCATTCTTTGTTTTTTTATTGATCTTTCCGCGCTTAAAATCTAAGCGAGCGCTAAGTGAAACAAAAAACATCAATAAAACAAACAAAGAATACTCCATTCCACGCTCGTAGTCGAAATGAATCCTTACACTTAAATAAGTTAGTTCACAATTGGGTTTTACACGTTGAATGACAAAATTGTTGTTATTGTTGGAAGTTTGGTAGAAACGGTATTTTCCTACAATTCAATCTAACGCCAATTATACTGTACATAGTCGTAAGCCGGGACAGAGGGGCATTTACTTTACAAGTCTTAAAAATTTAGGCAAAATCAAATTTTTCTCGGGCAACGTCAAAAAATTATTTGGGCGAAACAAATTTTTTGGGCAGCGATATCGAACTACTAGCGCAGGACAAAGTTTCCCAATTTAGAAATATGATTAAGATTTGAGGTCAAAACTTTTTTTTTGATCATTCCAAGCTTTTTGGACGAAGATGGAAAAATTAAATACCGAGCCAAAATAATGACCTTTATTTTTTTAGTCTTCACCAGAATTTTGGAACAAAGATGTGGGACATATTGTTTTAACTTTTGCAAAACTACAAGATTATGATTCGGGTAAACGTCAATAAACTTTGGGGAAAACTGAATTACCATCCCAAAATTTTTTCGGTTGATACGGCTACGATACTGTATATCTTCAAAGGTTAAAAAAGCAGCTAGAAAATTGAATTACGAAGCAAAACACCAAAAATAAATAAGAGAGACGTAAGAGAGTAGGTGTCGATAACCGACGTTGTCAAAATAGTGATGGCTAATCCAAAAAGAGCTCTAGATCTGTGAAAACCCCCGAAGTTTAAGAAGAAATGATCTTTAAACTTTTATAATATTGATTTAAAATTCATTACAAATTTAAATTTGAACGAAACATAAGCATTCTTTTTTTTTGGTTTATTTCAACAAAAGATATATATTTACACATTTTTTTTTCATTTATTGCTAAAATAAAAGCTCAACTTAAAACATTTCAATTTTTGTGTGACATAATAAGCTTCGTCTCTGCAGCTATTGTTTTTAAAATTAACTGAATTTTTTTAATTGACTAACTATCTCCTAACTTTTGATAAATTACAGTTTGTTTCTACTTTGCTTAGAAATCTGTATAACATTGTGGCTTGCGTTATCGCCAAATTAACTTACGTCAGAGCATAGTCGAATAATCATGAGCGCGTGAGTATGATCGACAAAGTTCAAAACTTTCTGGCGCTATTGTGTTGTCGCCTTGTGAATCGCCCTTGTGAAAGACGCTTTACGGCTCCCCTGCTTGGCGGTCTTGGCAAACAGTTCTAAATTTCAGTCATATCTCTAGTAAAATCTATAATTCAACCTGAAAACAATATCTTGGCATCTCTGGAAGCAGGTTGGGGTAATTGCTTGACAATTGCCCTATGCATAGAGCCTCCGACGCTAAATACTATGATAAAAATAATAAAAACTCACGAGTTTTAGTAATTGTCTTCCTATCACGCAAAAAGATCAATAAAAATGCAATTGAAATAGTATTTGTTTTTTAACAGTCTATTTCATCATAGGTTATTTTAAAGCATAGTAAAAAAATTTGCTAATGCAAAGCATACATTATTTAAAAGTTCCAAGATTAAGAAATTTGAGATAACTTTGCTTCTGTTTTTTTTTACAAAATTGTTTTAAATAGGTCGTTGCCGTTCTCCTAATGGTTCTTCATCCGTGTCGTGGCTTTTGTCCGGATCTGGAAACAACGGCACAAGCTCTCTGAACACGGCTCCTTTTGCAGATGTCCTATCCGTTCTCACTCGTAACAATCCCGGATGCTCGACTGTAGCAGCCGCCGCGGTCTTAATGACGAATTCGTCCGCTAGCATTTCCCCTTCGCCATCTTCCTGTCAGAACAGCATGGTGGGTGCGAGTGCAGCGAATGGACATGGGTGCGCTGGATTCCGAGGCGCATTTTCGAACGGATTGTCGCTTCCGCATAAGGGAAAAGGCTCAAGCGGAAGCAACTTTTTTCTCGAGAGCAATTCAAACATGAACAAGATTTAATGAAAACGAAAATTTTATGTCTTTATCCGTTTTGTTTGTTGTATGTGAAATAAAGTAAAAAAACAGCTCTTGATAGAGGCAAGTTGAAAGACCTTTTTTCGGTTTTATTTTTGTCGTTTGATAAATATAGTTTCAGAAACAAATTTGATAGTTTCACGAAAAGGAAGACCTAAAAAGTTTTAAAAATTTTAAAGTTTGTTAAGAAAATACAGATAGAGGTTAGTTATTGAATTTTTTTCTAAAACATTTTGTGTTTTTAAAAGAATTGTTTCTTATGCTTTCATATTTTCGGAAAATGCAATATAGTGTATTTAAATTGTATCTAGTCTTTTTCTTTTCATACTAACACGTGATTCGTTAAATTTTTAAATTAGAATTGATAAAAAAGCAATAAAATACAAGTATACTTAGTTTTTAAGTGCATAGAATCTACATCGCCACAATTAATTTCATCATAACTTGCTATAAACCAAGCAGATAATATGCAATTCTATGAAGTCGACTCCAAGAAAAAAAAAAAGTGACGTCAAATGTTTCGCTTTTCATTGAGTAAAGTTTAGTTTGTAAAATCCGACTTAAAAAAAAATTATAGGAATTAAAAAAGGACTTAATAATTTTTTGGGAAGTCTTTCAACAAATACTTTTTAATAAGATAAAAAAAATAATCATGTTCCGGTTTAAAACGTAATGCTTTCAAATAACTCTCTTAAAGATTTTAAAAAACTTGGCTTGGACTGCCGCCATACGAGAGCTCAAAGTTACAATTTTAGTGGTTCAATAGCTGCTTTAATTTAACAGTGAATGAACTTCTATCAACCACTGAATGAACTACAAGCGAGCTTGTTGTCCACCCGACCGAGCAAAAGCTTGTTGTCAACACGGCCAGGTAAAAGCTTGTTGTCAACACGACCAAGTAAAAGCTTGTTGTCAACACGACCAAGCAAATTAAAAGAAATTGATTAAAATGTTTCGCTAAAACCGCGAGCTGAAGAAAAGCAGGAAAATATGGTGATGATGGTGGTAATGGTGGTGGGTTTACCCAACCCATTCCTAGGGATGGGGGCGCGGATCAACTCCGCAAAGTCCTAATAATCGGGCAACACCCCAGAGACGAGACCAGAGGTCCAGAATAGAGAGGGGGTGGCCAAAGATGGCCTGACGTATAGAGTCAAATGCAGGGCAGTCTAGCACGAGATAAAAGATGTCTGTGATTCAGAACCACAGTTGCTGAACGAAGGAGCCTTCGCTCGACCAATCCTGTAAAGGTAAGTAGCAAGAAGAGTACTGTGCCCCTTGCAGCGTAAACGAGAGAGAGTACAGCGAGCAAAGAGAGGGAAGGTAAGCTCCTCAAAAGATACTGCAGGGATTTAATTTTTGGAAGAGACCAGATTGGATACCGTGTCTCAGACTGGTGTAGAGGGACAGACGTTGGAAGGAAATAAGAGGTGAGAGAGAGAGTGGTATGGTGAAAGGGTGAAGAGTGGAACCAACTTTAGCAAGAGAATCAACTAAGTCGTTGCCTGGCAGAGAAGAATGACCACGTATCCACTGATTACCTTAGAGTCGGATAAAAAAATTGAGAAGAGATTGGTGTTAGTGAGGGACTTGGGTAAGAGGTATGGCAAAGGGAGCAGAGAGGATTGTCAGGACAAATTGAGAGTCAGAGAATTAGGTGATGGATTCAAATGCACATGACGAGGAGTGAGAAATACACCGCTCAAGAGCGTAAAAGAATGGCATATGTCTCGGCGCTATAGCTGGTGGCCCAGCATCCAGCCGAGAAGGAGAAAGAGGCAGCAGTGAGACACTTAATACATTTAATGTAGATCCCTGCACCATCCTCTTCCAGCCCGCCATGAACTGAGCCATCAGTCCAGGCAGTGATATCGCTGTGAGGAAGGGAATATAGATGGGAAACAGGGGGCGGTATTGCGGAGGGACGAAGGGTCGTTACGAGAGCATGAGAAGAAAGTTGTTATGACATAGAGTAAGAAGATAGACCAGCGAAGTTTAGAAGGACATATGATTAAAGGTTCGCGAGGTAATTGTAGGTTAGGAAAAAGGTTATGAGAGCTAGAGAAGGATCTCCATGATTCTTTCTTGAGATATGTGTGAGGATTATCGTGGGCAAGAGAGGCTAAAGTAAAATATGGAGGCAACCTGAGAGCTCATTTGAAGTAAGAGAGAAATTGATGATTGAGGGTGACACGAAGAGGAGGAAGAAGTGCTTCTAGGTGAAGCAGGGGTGTAGGAGTTTACGATAGACAGCTTGCGATTACGCTACTGGAGGATCTATGCATTCTCTTCACTGAGATGATATGGGTGGGGTGAGAAAGAAAACCAGCCTGGGAAAGCATAGGTGAGAATGAGGCGAATAAAGGCTTTATATAATGTACATAAAGACTCTTTAGAGGGACCCAGGAGGCAGAAGCAATGGAGCGGAAGACACGGAATCGGCCGTGAAACGTCTTTCGTAAAGATAGAACATCATGCTTAAAAGAAAGGGTGCAGTCGAAGGTTACACCGAGAAAGGTCGGGTTTGAGTTAAAGTTAAATGAGGTGTTCAGAATTGATAGAGAGGGTCTAAGATGAAATTGGTAAGGATCTAGATTAAAGAAGGTTAATTTGAGAGGGTTAAGATGTAGACGCCACTTAGAGGACCATTCCACCAGTCTGTTGAGAGCAAACTGGACTGTTGTGGTTGCACACTCGACGTTTGGGGAAGAGGCCCAAATAGCGAGATCGTCGGCATAAAGGGAGACTTTAACGGATGACAAAAGAAAGGTAGGGAGATCATTGATAAAAAAGATAGAAAAATACTAGTTTAAGAACTGAGCCTTGGAGGACACCTCTACGAAGACGAAAAAGGTGATTATGCGAACCTGATTTACAGTCGATCTACCCGGTCTAAAACCAGCTTGCACGAATGAAAGAATGTTATTGCATTTTAAAAAATAGGTAAGTCGTCGGAGAACCATTCTTTTCAAGAGTTTGGAAATACAAGAAGTGAGAGAGATAGGGCGATAGGAGGAGGGTGAGTCAGAGGGTTTGCCGGATTCAAGAATGGGGATAATAATTGACTGTTTCGATGCTGATGGGAAGGTGTGTGTCGACCGAGACAAGTTAAAGATAGCTAACGAAAGAGGAATTGTAGGCAATGAATTAAAAGTAGTGCATGATTTGATCAGCACCCGATAAAGTCAAGTTTAAAATTTGAAGATGGCTGAGGAAAGTTCTAGGGAAAAGAAAGGTGAGCAGAAAGTGGGGTTGAGAAGGTTACAGTCAGCGGATCTAGTTTCATTTAAGTGGCTTTTTTCGGAACTTTGAAAGGATTTTGGAGTGTGGTTGGAGACGTGCGACTATAGATGTGCGGAAAGTTGGTTTGGATAGTCTACGGAAGTGTTGCTGAATTCATTTAGGTTTGCCCCTGTCTCTTGTATTTATCGTGTGTTTGTCGCGCACGTGTGCAATGTTATGCGTCGCGTTTTGTGTGCAGCGTCAGTCGTGAAGATACAGGCGTACAATAAAAACGTTACCAGCAACATGGTGTCAGAAGTCGAGATCTAAAAATAAAAAGAAAATTTTTTTTCTCTGCTAAGTTTATAATCACAAATTTATTAAAATATGGCTTCAACAATACCAACTTCCACTCCTATGAAGATGCAGGGTAATCTAGCCAAGTGGATTTTTGGATTTTTTTAAACAGACGTGGTCTAATTATGAGATAACTTCAGGCTTAATCGAAAAATCAGCAGAAGTGAGAAAAGCAACGTTAAAGGTTGTAATGGGCCAAGAATGTTTCGAGTGCTTCCAACAATTAAATTTAACTGATGAACAACAAAACAGCTCAGCAGCCATAATCAACCACCTCAACGACTACTTTGTTCCCAAAACAAATATTATCTACAAACGATTCAAATTTAATACTCACAATCAATCTGTAAACGAGTGAATTGATGAATATGTCCCTAACTTAAAACATTTAGCAGCTACCTGTGAACTTGGTAACCTTCGCGATGAACTGATTAAAGATCGCATTGTTTTGGGCATTCACGATAATAGCTTAGTGCTCGCATGCTGCGGGAAAATGCACTAACGTTGACTCAAGGAGTTGATTTATGCAAAAGCTTCGAACAAATTCAAGTGCAGATGAAACAAATGCAAAAAATACAAGAACTAGACAAACAAGCAGAACCACTTAATGACAGTTGATGACAGTTTGGGATATGACAGTTTGGAAAATTATGGAGATCAGATGAAGGTGAAGAAGAAGAAGAACCTGAAATGGAGCGGAGTAGAAAAAAGATTTCACTAGGACGGGTTTTAGAAGAGAGGCTAGAGCAGGGTTGGCGAACCTTTTTTATAGGGTGGGTCAAAAAATGACAGTTTTTTAAAACTTACATTAAGTGGGTCATTGGCTAAAAAAAAAGTTGAAGACTAAGAAAAAACTCTTCACCAGTCGTGGATATTCAAATTTAGGGGCCCGAGGCAAGAATTTTCAAATATTAATGTTCTCTAAAACAGCGGTTCCCAAACTGTGCGCCGCGAGACTTTGTCAGGGGCGCCGCGAAAGTATGCGAAAGTTGTTGTACTTACTGCTTTTCTCACAATAATTGCAGTGTGAAGGTTGTTAGCAGCAACTTCCCTTCAGAGAACGATTCCGATTGGGGACCTTTTTTAAATAGCCTGATTTTGGGAGGGAAATAGGGAAATCAGAGATGAAATCGAAGTGAAGACCTTTTTTTTTTTAGAGAACACCCTGATTTTTCGGAGAAAAAAAGGTTGTTCAAAGAAGTAATGGAACTGAATACCTTTTTTTCATTACGGCGCCGCGAGTATTTTTAAGTCTTCAAAGGGCGCCGTGAAGAAAAAAAGTTTGGAAACCGCTGCTCTAAAAGAAAAGAGCGGTCTTCACTTCGATTTCATCTGTGTTTTCCCTATTTTAATCAAGGTGTTCTCCAAAAAAAAAAGGTCTTCACTTCGATTTCATTTGTTATTTTCCTCCCAAAATCAAGGTGTTCCCAAAAAAAAAAGGTCCTCACCTAAAATCAGTCTCGGAATTCCCTACTTTTTGTACCGAAATCAGAGTGATCTCTAAAATTTGATAAAAAACGAGAAAAAAGTGGTCTTCACAGCAAATCTGTCTTCGACTTCTACCGAAATTGACAGGACAGAGGGCCTGTCAAATGCCAGAAATTTTAGAACATCAGGTGGGTCATTGAATTTCAACTAGTGGGTCACAACGTGACCCGCGGGTCAATGGTTCGCCATCCCTGGGCTAGAGCATATTTTCTGCCTTGACTCAGCTTTAGCCTTTGAAATTACAGTAGAGGTATACCTCGAGGTAGAGATATAGTTCTGGCGGTCTTTTTCAGAATAGTGCGCCCTTGCAAATGCCATACGGCACTTTGCAACGGCAACTGCAATTTCAAAAGACCACCAGGGTTTAGCAGGGCGATTGATGTTGCCGAAAGAAATGGCAGAAGTGGCAGCATCATTGAAGAGTTTGGTGAAGATGTGGGTGGCTTCTAAAAGAGAGAGTGTAGTAAAGCTGGAAGGAGGTGGGCAGTGGGTGTTAATATAAGAGAGGTATTCGCCACAGCGGACTTACTTATAGTTAAATGAGGGAGGGTGAGAGGTTGAATTAGTTAAAGGAGAGGTAGGAATAGTAACAGAAAAAGGAAGATGATTGAAGCCGAAGTCTGGAAGGGTCCTGTCATGTACATTTAGAGGCTATGGGGGCAGGAACAAGAGAGAGATTAGAAGAAAGGTTTTCAGTGGGGTAGTATAATAAGGTGGGATGGACACAGTTGTTCAGGGTTAAAAGATCAGAAGAGAGGAGCCAATCAAACAAATCTTTGCCTAATTGGTCCTCCGGGATGTGACAGTTTTAGGAGGAGTGATGGCAGTTAAAATCGACAAAAATGTAGGTAGTAAGAGATGAAGGTAAGAGGAAGGGTGGGAAAGATTTTAGACGGAAGTCAGAGAAGAGCGTATAGGTGGGACATAAAAATTGAAAAGATGAGTAGGAAAGGCCACTTTTATTTTAACTGTGATAGCTAAATAATCGGAATAGAGATCAAGCAGAAATCAAGGAGAATAGAGAGAGAGAGAGAGAGAGAGGGGAGTAGACCGTTTTTGACATCATAGTATAAGAACCATAGAAGTATAAGGACGCCACCTCTTAGATTTGCCGTAGAGTTGGTGGTTCTTCTCCTCATCACAGAGCGGTCCTTTCCAAAGGTTTTATAACCTGGGACATAAAGAATGGAGTCAAAAAAGAGGTTCGATTCCTGCGAAAAAATGAGGTTGTACTGATTTAGTAAGAAAAATTGCATAAGTTTAGTACGACGAGGGCGAATTCCATTGGCATTCCATTGGAGGATTCGTAGGCGGTTTTGAGAGGGAGGAGATGATGAAAAGAAAATTCTGTATGAGAATAACTGGAGGGTTGGGGTTGAAGAGGAGGAAGATATAACGCTGAGGGTGGGTAAGTAAAAGTTAGTAAGGGTGGTAAGCAAGATTGGAGAAGTTATTAATGGTAGAGGGATTTTTGCGGGGGGTTCTTTTTAAAGATGAGGATTTTTCATTTTTGAAGGTTTTTGAAGATAAAGATAAGGACACAGTTTGAGAAGGGGAGGGAAAAGTTCGAGAGGAAGATGAGAACTTTGGACAAGTCCAAGAGTCTCCTGAAGAAATTTTCCGAAATTTAGCAGATGAAAGACCAGAGCAAGAGAGGTGCACCGAGAAAGAACAGTTGGCACATTGTACCAACCTGTTTCCCCAGGTGACACAACGGGTCACCGTAGAGTAGAGATCTATAGAGCCAGAGTTAGGGTGAATTTCGCTGCTTATGAGAAAAAGCATGAAATAGCAGCGATAGATAAGATAAATAAGAAAGAGATTTTGAATTGGAAGTAGGAATAGAGGAGGTTGTTAAGAGCGGTAGATTGGTAAATGAAGAAGGAAGAAAATCATTTAGTATTAAAACACCGTCCATCTGTGACCGCTCAGTGGACAGCAGGGACAAAAAACGAGAAAAAATGTCCAAGGGGGTTGTTTGAGGATGAGACCATCGGGGAATTGACAAGCCATTTAACCCTCCCCAGTGCACGAAAAAACGACTGACCACAATGAGATGGCTTGTCGTTGGTGCATTGGTAGGGTAGCCCATTGGTCCTCTAAGGATTGGCTAAGCTAAATAACAATTTGGTGCAGGATTGTAATGACTCGAGTCCAGAATCGAACTGGACTTGGATTCAATACCTTCATCTCTAGAAAATTTTTAAAGGATTTGGAATCGACTCGAGTCCTTACTGTTAGGAACTCAAACTTGACTCGAGTTACGGCTCTGAAAAAGTCGGACTAAATGCAATCCTCAAATTTTTGGACTCGTTACAACTCCGCCTTAGATTCCATGGACCTTCAGTTTAAAAAACTTGTTTTAAAGGTTAAAAAAAAATTTACAGAAAAGATTAAGTAATAACAACATGCAAAGCTAAGTGAAGTTTGTTGACCTTACCTCGCCAGAAAACTTATCTTTGAACCACTGTTAGTTAAGATAGTTTAAAAAATTTAGGTTTGTTTAATATATAAATAAAAACTGTAACAGAACAATAAAAATAGATTTAGAATCCTCTGAATAAGTTTCCAATAGGCTAGTAGGCTTAGACTTACCATATTTTTGCAATTAAAAACCGGGAAGCTTCAGAACGAAAGCCTTTATCAGTTATAAAAAAAGAATTTTTGCAAAAAAAATTTAACAATACATAAAGAAAAAAATTTTTTTCGTCACCTCTTAAGGGGATTAGAAAAAACGGACGATTTAGGCGGAGTGATATAAATTAAAATACTGCAAATTAAAATACACAGAAAAGATAAAATCAGGGACAAAAGTTACTAACTGAGCAAATTGACGAGTTTGACAAGTTCTACTGTAGCTATAAATTTACATATTTGCCCAATCATATTTATCTGTAGATAAAATTTTTTTCAAAAAGTTTTTGTTGAATTTGACTTTCTCGTAAAAATTATTTTTTTTATTTTCATCTCTATATTTATCCTTCTGACTCGCAGGAAAGCGACGGAGGCGCTATACATAGGGTAAGCAAATACCCCAACCTGCTTCCGGAGATACCAAGATATTGCTGTCCGCTAGTAATTTAGTAGAGATATGACTGCAATTTAGAACTGCTTGTCAAGACTACCAAGCAGGGGAAAGTGCCGTAAAGTGTCTTTCCCAAGGACACAACAGAATGGCGCGAGTGGGTTTTGAACCGAGACCATGCTGATCATCAGTCCGGTGCTTAATTGGCAGCAAGAAAGATTTAAATTAATTTTGCAGGTGATAAGGGCTTTCATATTCTGCTCCAGCATTTTACTTCAGTGATCAAACCACATGTTATTCATGATTGAAAAATTTTTCTCAACGGGAGCTGATGTTCCAAGTAAACAAAATATAAATTCAATCAACTTTTGAAAATTTGAAATCCCTATGTCTTTTTCTTCAAGATGCTTTCTGCCAGCTATCTTCCTCGCAACATTCGGAAATATGCTTTTTTACAAATACTTCTTCATCAAATAGAGAGTTGCTGTCAATCATCTGCTTCCTAAACATGACGTTGATCTTTTTTGTAGATTCAAGCACTTGTGCCCACGATATTTCCGACTTAAGGTCAACCCAACGGTGAGAATGCAAATTTTCATAAGCTCCATCATAAAGACCCAGATATGATAAACACTTATCATAAAAGTTCTTGCTTCTTTGTGAAACCTTTCTACATTTACTTTACCTGCCTCTTCTAACTCTCTCAGGAGCACCATTGCTTGGGATGGCAAAAAGTTGTTTTCTTTCTTTGCAAGTACGTTTTGCTTTAGTTCTGACAGAACAAGCACCACTTCTACAGCATTAATGCTTTCTTTTTCTAGCTTTAAAATAGTTTGATTGAAATATTCAACTGCCCATGAACGAATTTTAAATACAGCTCTTGAGTTGGTCTTCAAACAATTTTTGATTAACGTAGGGCAAACCTTCTTGGAAGTTGAAGTAACTTTTTAATCCCTCAAACATTTCAAGTATTTTTTGTAAAGCTGGTAGCAAAGAAAAAAATCTTGTATTTCCGTGCTGCAAGATTCTCTGATATTCAATATCAACAAAATCACAAAATTGTTTGAGCTCTGTAACGCGAACAGTGTAGGCCTAATGAAAAAACTTGTACATTTTTACAACAAGGCTTTCGACAACTACGGGGAGATTATCTGCAGCATGTTGAGTGCAGTTGTGCACAGTGTGAGCTGTACATCCAACCCCTGTCAGATTTCTTTCAATATTCTTTTTTACTTTGAAGAAAACATTATTCTGACTCTTCTTTTCAAATCCCCGAAGTTGGTGTTACATTTATCTGCGCAAAACCCAGCAAGTTTTTCTTCAAGACTATTTTGCTCAAGAACCGATACCACGTATTCGCTGAGTATTGCAGCTGCTTCACCTTTAAGTGATTTGAATTCTAAAAGCTTCAATTTCACACCAACATCAGGTACAAAATAACGAACTACAACTAGAACAATTTTGATCTCTTTTCTGTTTGAAACATCAATAGAAGCCGAAATAAAATTCGCTTTATTTAATTCTTAGCGTAGTTCAGCAGCTATCATCGGGGCAGTGCAATTAGTAAGCACTGCTTCACATTTTGTTGTTCAAAGAGCAAATTTAGGTTCAAATAATTTTGAAACTAACTTAGAGGTACAATCGGAACTTTTAAAGGACTGCCCATCAATAGCCGTGTGATACGTAAAAGTAGCTTCTTTCGCTGCTAAAAGTAGAGACTCATCAGAAGAAGCAGCTTTGAAGAAGTTTGTCACACGAGATGGCGACATTACTGCTTCAAGAGAAGATTTGTGTTTCTTGGTAGCGTAGTGAGTAAAATAATTTCCACTACTTTGTTCTTGTTGTAAGCAAAAATATAAGAAAAAAGCTGGAGCAGGGATCTTTTAACTCTGCTACATTTGATGTGTTATCTGCTTGAATAAAAAAAAGTCAAATTACCTCTGTTGGTGCGTTTTCCGTTAAGTTCAATATTAGCACTTAAAGATGATTGTGTTTTTTTTTGTGGTAATTACAATTTTTTTGGTTTATTTTATTTCAGTAACCTCTTTTTATTCTGTTAAAATTAATCAAAAATTGGAGTTTGAATAAAATTTCAAGAAAAGCAGAGATATTGGATATGTAGCTACAGTATGTAAAGATCGAATGACATAGACTGACGCTGGCATATAAAAAAATCATACAATGAATTATGTAATGTAAAACTTCAAACGCATAAGTAATAAACGATCTTTCTTCAATTTAATGAAAACAAAATCTGATATTTAAACCGATAAGTTAAAACAATATTTTTTCAACCAATTTTAATTTTGTTTCTTTTTCTATGCACATTAATAACATGATTAACAAGCTGCCAATGTATCACCGGTGGTACATTTTAGTGTTTTTTTAAATGAGAAAAAATAATTTAATGTAGTAAAAAAAGGAATTTTGCATTACAAAATTTAAGGATGGCAGCCAACGTGTTAAGATTGATGGAAAAAAATAAGACAAAATAAGCTTCATACAAAAACCCATCATTCGTTTAAGAGTTAAATTTTTTATTAATTTTTATTGTATTTCAACTCTATTTATCCTCCAGACTCGTACAAAAACGTTGAAAGCGTAAGGGCAACTTTTAAGCAATACCGTAGGCTACCTGCTTATTTAATGCTATATATGAGGGCCAGCAAGCAACCAGAAGATCTAGCAGATAAATTGTTTTCAGAGATGCAGTGGGAAGATATTACAGTGGGTTGGAATTTTTAATTTACTTTTTTGGTTCTATTTGAGACATAACTAAAATGCTGGTCTACCCAGACTACCCTACTAGCCTGAGTAAGCTAAGCCTAAACGAAAAGTAGTAAAAGGGCTACTGGCTATAAAGTGCATAAAATATTCACTCCCTAACCTGACCCTACATAAAATTAACTAGTAACTAGTACCGGAAAGATGGGAAAGTACTGGTAAACATTTAACTATGACAAATGTCAATTTGTGATGACCTACTACTGTAAATCAAGAAACTCCTTTGAAGCTGCAATCGATACGAAAAACAAAAACATGTCGCAATGCTTGCAAAAAAAACTTTCAATGACCCTAGAATTAGACCGAGTACCGCGGTACTTTATAAAAAAAGTATTCGGCACCAAGTACCAACGGTACTAGTAACGGTACTAAAAAAGTACCGCGGTACCAAACCAACTTTAGCCTCATATCATAAAGGCCATTCGCTTGTAATCAAAACAAAAACTTTAATAGTTAGAAATTATTTAAATTAAAAATCTTGTACTGCTGCACTCATATTGTTAAATGTCAAAATTGCCAATCATGTCCATGTGATATTATATAGGTCTAACTATGTTAGTCAACATGGCTTATAGCTAGAAAGCACTTAAACTTATATTCTACCGAACAAGCACAATAAAAGAACGTATTAGTAAATTTAACTATTAGGTTTATGTTTTAGATTTATTTCTTATATTGTCATTTTAAGTCTTTTTCCTTTTTGAGTGTTTTTTTATCAGCTACCATTTTGTTTCGGCGCTTTTTTGCTTCTTCCCAATGTTTCTATATCTCTCCATTTTCTTTTTATCTCGTGTCGCATATGGTTAAATATTCCTTATCCTGACTTTCTATTTAATACTTAGACAATCCTAACCTCTAAATCTAACCTAACACTTACCCCAACCCTAAACTTTAATCTAACCGAAAAATAAAAAACTGAAAATGATTGGAGTACGGTTATCAGCTTTGCTCAGCAGTTTAAGCAATTTTTTTTTTTGGTGAAACCAACCCGGAAGCGATAGTCATTACAGAGGGATCCGGGTTAGTTTTACAATGTGAGACGCGTTCAGAAAGAAAAATGTCGCGTCGCGATTAAATATGAGAGAAAATCGGAAATGAGAGAGAAGTAAAAATGAGAGAAATAAAAAGATTTGAAAGAAGTAAAAACTGCCTTTGTTATAACTTATATACGTATCAGTTTTTTAATTGTTTAGTAGCTTATTGTATTTGCCTTCATGGTTTACATACTTATCATCACTTCAAATAAAGCACTAGCTGACTTTGGTGATTTTCACTAGCATCTTGTCATGGTCACCTAGTGTTTTTTTTTAATATCTATTTGCTGATTGTATTGGCACTTCGATTTTGCATGTTGTAGTCATCAACAAAAAATAAACAATAATAATTATGTGTTTATGTAACAGAAAAGATACCTGTAGTAATATAAAATAATGTTATTCCAACTGCTATTCTTAAATTCATAAAACCTTATTAAATAAAAAATATCAACCTATCTGTAGTTTATACATCAGTATTATAATAGAATGTTATTCTAAATACTATTCTTAAATTCATAAAACCTTATTAAATAAAAAATATCAGATTAAATTGAGAGCTTGATGAAATTAACTTTTTGTTTTGCTACAATTATTTTGAAGTGATTTTTAAAAGCATTGTATACTGGTATAGTATCACCTTGTTGTAATAATTACATTATGTTTGTTTCTAAATTGAATTAAAATAATACCAATAAGCTGAAATTTGAGAAAACTTTAATGTTTTCTTATTATTTTGTTTAACTGTCATATGTTTAGACAAGGATTTTTGTAAGACAACACAATAATTGTGGTTTTAAATGTTAAAATGTTTGGTGCTTATTGCTGTTACTAGCAATACTGTCAAATCATTTGGCTGAATTTATTTATAGAAACATTTGTCATATTTGTTTATATACAGTTAATTTTATGGTTTAAATAAAAAGTTTAAATCAATAAAAATGATCATGTGAATTTGCAATTTTTTTTTGCAGATTATTAGTTGATACTTAAATAATTTCTCTAATTGCAAAATTTTGTGCTTTACATATATGTTAACTTTCTTGGACCTGCAATGAATCAACCTCACAAAGTGGATCATTATTATATTTCAACTAGAGATATTTGTGTTAGCCATTCTAGTTTTTACCCAACTAGAAAGTATGATTCAATATCAAATATTAGTGAATATCTGAAAGGTAAATATCTTTTTTGTACAACTTTTGAATTCCAATTTGTATTAGAGTTTCAGTACCAAAAATTTAATTTTTCAAAGTTGCAAATGTGGCAACATTTTTTGGGTCTCTTCAAGAAGTCACTGTAAGCAATTTTTTTCAGTAAAACTAACCCAGAATCCCCGTTTCAGCACCAGGATGGAATAAAGAAGAAACCAAGAGAAAAAGGATCTCAAGAAGTGATAGTAATCAGCAGAGGATCCGGGTTAATTTCTGAAACAAAAATTACTTATGATGACTTCTTGAAAAGACCCCATTTTTTTCCACATCAATATTTTTTATGATTTTTTTAGGTTAGTATAATCAGAGTTTAACATTGGCAACAAGACAGAAGAGTTAGAATGATTATCAGCTCTTTATTAATTTCAATTTTTGTAGAAATCATACCAGTAATTTCTTGCTGTAGTCTTTTTTTGTTAACCTTTAAATATAATTAACCTTACTTTTACTCTTACTCATTTAAGCTGCACTAATTCTAACTGCTGGCATAACTTAAACTAATTGTCAATCCTTTCTAAAAATGTTTTAACATGTAAAAAAGCATCTATTTGAAATAGCAGAAAATTAACACGCCTTTCTGTCAAACTCTTGGTAGATATATCACCACCAATCCACAAGGATTTAGCATTTGACCTTTTGTTTTTATTTAGACAATTTTATAATTTGTATGTATTTGTTGAGCAAAGACAAACAACAGCTAGAACTTATATAATTAAAACGTAGCTTTTTTTAAAATTTTTTTCATGGTTTTAACAATTATCACTGCCTTGAGACAATTGGCAAAACACTATGGAAGGAAGATTAACAAGTTATTTAACAAAAATATTTTTATGTTATGTTTATAGGTGTTTTTATTATAGCACCCCAAACAATTTTTTGCAGCATTGGCCAAAATAACAATCTTACAAACCAGCAGGTACAAAAAAAGATTTTCATGAAAAGTAATCCTTTTTCACTAGTCAAGATTTTTGTGAGTAGTAATCAAATGTCAAGTACTGAATTCTAATGACTAATGCTACGACGATGTCTGCAAATTTTGAATTCTAATAATTAATGTCATGACAATGTAAGCAAAGTAATCAAATGTCAAATTCTCAATTCTAATAACTAATGCCATGACAATGTCAGCAAATTCTGGTAGAAATAAATATAAAATCATTGAAGTGGAAAGGTTATTTCTGGACCATTTAAAGAATTAAAGTTTTGTACAGGACCTCTAGCTGCTAAATTGAACTGAGCTTGTTTAAAAATATGTTTTGTTTTGCATCAATTTTAGTTGCATAAAGTTTTTAACAAATAAAGTCTTATTTCAAGACTTAATGTAGTATTTAAGACAGTGTTTCTCAAAATATGTTACATTGAGCAATAAACAGTAGTTTGCAAATGCATCATTATGAACTAGCCATAACCTTTACAATTTGTTTTAAGAATTTTATTTTCTTTTGTTTTGCTCTGTTTTGACTGTAACTTTGGTAATTTTAGTTCTTTGATAGCACCTTACAAAATGAAACTTAATATATATTCTTGACAAATATGTGCTTGAAATTTTGTGGACTACAATGATAAGACTAGGAGTTTAGTGAATAAAAAAGTTTAAGCAACTTTTTATCTAAAAAATATACTTACATAGCTAAGTAAAGTTTTTCTTATTTAAGTTTGATTTTTTTGTTTAATTTTATAACCAACATTAATTATTAGTTGATATCTAAACAAAACAAGTTCTATGAAGTTTCATAAAAACATATATTTACTTTGCTTGCAAGAACCTAGGAAACAAAATAATGCTTAAATTCTGTATGACATTGGGATTATCTATAAATTTCTAATGATGAAGCTGTAGCACATTTTAGCTAGTGCAAAACTTAAATTTACTCTAACTGGCATTCTTTGTATTGTTAGATGTTATTATGTTTATTGTGGTAATTTGATATGGCATCTGGTAATTTGATTGTCAGTAATTTTGTCATATGGATATGTTTTAGATGTTTTTTTTTAGCATGATTCGATTAGGGTTAGACAAAATTACTGATGATATAATGTACTGTGATATAATATCTATACAATAAAACAAGCAACAATGAAATTACCTTGCATTAAATTTACAGTAAACCCTACAGTATAGGCTACAACCTGTTCTGCCTGATTGACTTTTGAATAAGATTTTTATTTAAGATGCACTTGAGATTATTATAAATTTTCCCATGTAATACAAAATTACTGAAAATGTATAGTAATATAGCAAACTTTTTAGTGGGGAAAAGACCTAGTGGTATCTATAAGGTTTTTGTAGCACTTTTGGATGTCATCGTGCATATTACAATAAAACATGTGATATATTATTATTATCAGGATTTTTCAAAAACATTAGTAACCCATTACACCCAAACTTAATTGTAGCTTCTAAGTTTTTACTATAATTTTTAACCACTTTTAAATAACCAATCAGCCCATTTTCTTTTTAAATAAAATGACAGACTTTGACTAAAGTTATTGACAAACTATAAACACTCTCCAGAGTCAACAAAATTATTACAAATCAAAAAATTACAGAATGGAAAAAACAAATTTTTAATAGTAAATTATATATATATATTATATTTATTAAACACTACACTTTATTAGTTGAAACCACAACAGTCTGTTTCATCCTATTGAATCGTCAGGTGGTTACTTATTCAATTATATATATAAAATTAACAATGGTGAAATCACGGAAATAAAAACAAAGCTAAAACCCAACAGACTGTTTCACCCATAAAAGGGATCATCAAGGGTATCTTATTCAAATAGAATTATATTATATATATATATATATATATATCTATATATATATTTTGTATCGCATATAATACACAAAACACGTTGCTTTTGAAAATTGTTGTGTTCAGACAAGTAGTAGCTCCTCCCGGCATTGTCCAATCATTTGTTCTAATATATATATATATACAAAATTTATTCAATCACTGTTTAAAAACCACAACAGTCTGTTTCATCCTTAGAATCGTCAGGTGGTTACTAGAAAAATAAAAAAATAAAAAATATAGTTATTACTAGTGGTAAAAAAATGCATGTGGAATAAATGATATGTAGTTAAAGTAAGCAAACAATATGATTCCTATGATGTCACACAAGAAAAAACAACTCAAAATATAGTAAATGCAATTATAGAGATTTGCATTCATCTGAAGGTGAGGGAAGGTGAGTTGGGTGTGTGGTGAAAGATATAAAAAGAAAGAAAATAATCTACAAAGGAATAAAAATTAATGAGAAAAATCGCATAAGATGAAAAAGTGAAGTAGGTAAAAAATGGTGTGAACAATAGTGGAAAATATAAGCAGATTTAATGACAGACAAGAAAGCACACATGCACAAAAATAATGGCAATTTAAGCATATGAAATCAAGTGGGTAATTTATTTAATTTAAATTTGTTTTAAAAAAATGTCGTCACAAAAACAAATTTAAATTAAATAAATTACCCACTTGATTTCGTATGCTTAAATTGCCATTATTTTTGTGCGTGCATACTTTCTTGTCCTCATTAAATCCGCTTATATTTTCCACTATCATTCACGCCATTTTTTACCCACTTTACTTTTTCATCTTATGCAATTTTTTTTGTTACTTTTTATTCCTTTGTAGATTATTTTCTTTCTTTTTATATCTTTCGCCACACACCCAACTCACCTTCAAATGAATGCAAATCTCTATAATTGCATTTACTATATTTTGAGTTGTTTTTTCTTGTGTGACATCATAGGAATCATATTGTTTGCTTAATTTAACTACATATCATTTATTCCACATGTATTTTTTTACCACTAATAACTATATTTTTTATTTTTTTATTTTTCTAGTAACCACCTGATGATTCTAAGGAGGAAACAGACTGTTGTGGTTTTTAAACAGTGATTGAATAAATTTTGTATTAATTTGCTCTGATTTTTTTCATTGAGCACTCTGCGGGAAAGATTGATTCACTCCTGCAATATATATGTATAACTATATGTATATATGGATGACTATATTTTTATAAGCTCATATAAAAGTGGCACCTACAGGGGTTACTGGTCTTTCCCAGGTTAAGCAAAATCACCATTGTAAAAAGCAGTGTCATTTATTTTTGGAAATTTGTTATGAATTGTCTTAAGCGCACAACCAAAATCACTCAATCAAATTTATTTCCTGTTTGCCAGTTTGAGTGTTATCACGTTGAGTTATTTTTAACATTGTTTTTATAGCAACCAACAACCTCTTTTTTATAAATTTAGTTTGTTTAGTCAAATTATTACTTTACCACTTTTTGGAATTTAATAAGCTGTTTATGAGGGAATATTTTAAATTGTTTGTTTTAGGTACTTTATTACAAGAAATAATTATCAATCAACCACCAACTAAAATCACTTGTGAAGTCATTGACACCCAAGATATAATTCAATGTGATGAATCTGATGTGGAACCATTAACTAAGGTATTAATTTATAATCATCAAAAAAACTTTAATAATAAATCGAAAATCACTTAAAAGCTTGATGGCATTATTTAGCATTTGTACAAATATTATAAAAATTTGTGATAAAGCTCTAGTAATTAAATTATTTTTTTGTACCATCTAATTGACACTATTAGCAATATATTTAAAGTAAACATTTTGGCATATATCAATTGTCTTTTGTCAGAGAAAATTAAAATTTTAGCAACAGACATTTATGAGCAACCACAGTCATGAACAAAAGTTTTAGACCAAGCACTAAAAATAGCCGAAATTGGAGTATTGCATCAGTTAGTTGTCCTAGTTGCATCATATCAACTGTTTTGATTTTGGTTGTTCTTTTGAAAGATTTCTTAGCTGCTGTCAGCACCTCATTCTGATTTTTTGCGATCTTTTGAAATTCTAAAATAGCTGAAATGGGGCAAAAAAGTCCCTGACAGCCATTCAGAGGGCCGAAATTATAGCCCTACACAGTCAAAAGTTGACAGAATGCAGTATTGCAGAGATACTGAGAGTCAGCAAGTCAGTTGTGCATCAGGTGATTGTCAAGTAAAAAGAATTAGAAATCTACAAGGACTGGAAGAGGAGTGGAAGACCTAGAAGCACCACCAAGTACAACAAGATCTTGATGAAAAGAATGGTTGTCAAGTCTCCAACAAGCTCCATGAAGAAAATCAGGGCTGAACTGCTGTAGAGAGGATGTAAAGCGAGTTATATGACAGTTTCTTGTTGTTTATTGAAAGAATTTAAGTTAAAATCCTACAAACTGACAAAAAACCAAGGCTTACTTTTGCCATGAAAGCCAAGCACCTGGCATTTGCATTAAAACATCACCACTGGATGACTGCACAGTGGGGCAGGGTATTATTCTCAGACAAGTCTACCCTTCAACAGTTTGTAGTATGCAAGCACCAAATCAGGACACCACATGGCAAGCGATATGATGATGAATATTTGATATTGATGATGAAACATCCCCCAAATCAGATGATTTGGGACAATGTCCAAGAACAGGGTCAGTGGTCTCTATTTTTGACTCCAGGACCACTATGAATGGACCAAAGTATGTTGAGTTGTTGTCAGACAAGCTCAAACTTCACATGGAAGTCCAAAGTTGCAACCAAGTTTCTGGCTCAGAACAAAGTCAAAGTGATTGAATGGCTGGGAAATAGCCCTGACCTCAACCTGATTGAAAATCTATGAAAGGAATCAAAGAATAAAGTTGTTCTGACACAGAACAACAGCCGTCTAGTGCTCTAAAGTTGGCTAGAGTGATAAAAGAAGTCTGGGTTACAGAAATCTTGAAGGAGTATTGCCAAGGTCTAATAGACAGTATGTCAAGGTGCATGGAGGCTGTGATCAGGAACAAAGGAGGACATACAAAATATTAAATTTTGGACAATTCACTGATCATGGATAGTAAAATTGCATCGTAGTGACATATTTTTCATGTTATACGATGATTTTATCAGAAATTAAAGTAATTGTCATGTTTAAATGCAATGATATTGGCCTATTTGTTAAATTTTGAGCTTAGTCTTAAACTTTTGTTCTTGACTGAATTGTTTATTTTATTGTATTATTTTGTTTTGATAAGCCGAGTTTTTAGTAATGAAGCCAAATATTTTTTATAAAATTAAGAATTTCTGAAGTTTATAACTGAAAACAAATATACTCAGTTAAAGTATTTAATTATGATTATATTTTATCATCATAGCCTGTAAAAATTGTGGTGATTCAAACTAAAATGGCACCCAAAATTTATTGTACATTATTTTGATCATTGTCATAGTTGTAATCATAGATAATGTTACCTTTTTATAACTTTTTCACACAAGTAAATATTAATAATATTTTAATGATAGAATTTTACAAAAATTACGTACTTGTCTCTCAAATTTTATCTGCACTAGTCCAGTTAAAAGAAATCGACTAGAGTAAAATGATGAAACATCTTGAAAGTATAGCTGCACATTATGGTTTTGTATTATTCTTATGATAAAAGAATTTTGATAAACTAATGTAATCTTATTAAGTATTTTTTAAGGCAATCAAATTTTAAGTCACTTATATTTCTATGCCCCACATGGATTTAAATTTGTGATTTATTACAAGCCTGTTATTAAAAATCATACTCATTTTTACCATTTTAACTGATCATTCATTCAATTTCAGGAAGTCATGCAGTTATTGCTTGCCATATCAAGTTGCAAGGAACGATTTGATGTGTTTCGAAATAAAGAAAGGCTTGCTGATGGTTTAGACATGCAACCAGGAAACACTGTGGTAGTCCGACATCCTTCGTCTGGAGAAATGCTTGGTAATAGCTCTAATTTGTGATGTTATCCATTAAAGAGTATCACTTATCACGTTTTTTTTGGTCACAAACACACCTTGACACAATGTGTTGTAAAGATTACTGTGCTCTGCTTTAAAATCCTTGGTTTGACCTGATTTTGAATGGATCTTATATCTACCGCTTCATAATTAGATGATGTACTTAGCTAACAAAGCAGTTAATACGTTGTTTGGTTTTTAAATTTATTTGGGAGAAATTCAAATTTTTCCCAAGTTAAGTTTTTACCGTTGTAATGAGAAGCTGAGAGTTGAAATCGTTATGTTTTTAAAAAGGTATTCCATGCTTTTGTCAACTATTAATTTAAAAAGTTTTTAGAAAAAAGAAAATAACCATTGAATAAAACTATGACACTGAGCATTTTTTTTCTAGTATTTCAGCCTTCCTTTTTAGATTTCGAATTTAAACCCTACTGATAATTTACTTTCTCAGAATTTTAAATTGAACTGGTGTACAAATTTGTCCATTTAAATTACCCGCTAATTGGCTAGTCTGGTCGTAGTAATTTGCATCTGGGTATTCACCTTAACCCATTAAGGACAAAAGTTTTCCTGTTAGTCAAATTTGATGAAATTTTAAATGGGAACTTAGGTTCATGACTGTATGCTATGTACAAAATTTTAAACTGTTTCGTCGCTTAGTTTTCGTACTGCGTATTTAAGTGCCCTTTCGGCACTTTTCACTAAAAATCAACTGCGTATTTAAGTACCCTATCGGCACTTCTCACAAAAACATGGCAAATAAAATTCCAATAAATGAGCAGATTTTTATTTTCCCTCTGATGTTGACATAAAATTTGATAAAGAACACCCAAAAAAATAGAAATACACTTTATTTTCAAATTTATAAAAATTCCTTGTCGTCAAACCAATAAAATATTAAGAAGTAATTAGTAGTTAATGCATATTCTTTAGCTGCAACTCATACAAGCTTGTAAGATTTTTCCCTCTTGTCACATATTTCCAAATATTTATTGAGTATGGCACTCTTTGAAATATTTGGGATGCAGACCAACTTGACATTTTTCACATACAAATTTGCTTTTTACGCTGCAAACTTTGCAGCGACGTCTGCTGTTTTCATCATAGATGATTAGATGGTCAGATACCTAATCACATCAGATGCTCGTTGGCAAAAAGGTTTCCTTCTGTTGCTTGCTTTTCCATACGTATTCAAATATTTTGTGATAATATTATCTGAGAACTGCAAGTATGTTATTTTAGAATCTTTTTCTGACATTAGAGCAAAAAACATTATTCATCATAACTCCAATAAGATAAGTGAATATGGGCCATTACCATTCTTTTCCCGCATTCTAACACGATAGGTTGAAATTCGTTAGTTCATTGGATTAGCATATCCCATATACGTATGCTTATTGTAGGTTTGAAAGTTTACTGGTTACGGTGCATCAACATATTTCTTTGCAGTGCACTGATTACGTTTTGTACTTGACATTTCTGTTGTTCCAAAGTTGGAAACCAAAATTGCATCTTTTGTTATCCTTCCATTTTTTAATCAGAATTCCATCACAAGTAGTATAATCTGTTGTTCCTCTTGGTTTATCTTTCATTTCACTTTGTGAGATCGGTGGACATTTTGCAGCTCTGTTTTTCCTGCAAGTCCCCATACCACAGACGCCACGCTTTGACATTTTGTTTCAGTAGAGATAGACTTGTAAAGTAATTATCAAAAAACACTTTACACCCAGAGTCTTTTGCAAGACCTGTTGCTTTGACAAGTCTTATAACAACATTACCGCCAACACCTAAATTGTCCACCAGAGGGTCGGTATCATCATGTCTGCCCATGTAGAATTCAAAAGAGTGCAGGTAGCCTCGCTTGGAACAATGTGCCCACATTTTGAAACCGAAGCGGTTTGCCTTTAACGAATTGCTTCGTATGATGCCAATCATAATAGGGTACCATACTTTCATTAACTGATGGGTACTCAGGGACAGAATCATGTGCATGAAATTTTTTCAGAACACAGTCAAACAGTGGTGACAATTTTGCTCTTGTATCTTTTTTGTTAAAAAGTTGCAAAAAGTAAATTCTTTAATATAGCCATAAGTCGGTCACGGCGCATATTATTTGCAAGTATTTTTGGAACCTTATTGCTATTGACCTAGTATCTCTTTTTATCAGGTGTAGCAGATATTGCTGACAGAAGCAATCCACCAATAAAAACAAATAACTCATCTTCGGTCATGTTTAGCTTGACATGATTTTGCAATGCATGCCTATTTTTTTTTTTAAATATCAAATTTCTTGATTCTTTATCAAAGAAAAGTTCAAAATAATCAGATGCTGTTCACATTTGTTTGTCTTTTTTGATCCAGTAAATGAAGAGTTTACAACAAAAAATGACTCTTATTCCATTGAATATCATCTCTTTCAGTGTTTTTTCGTTTTCTCTTCTTTCCTTTACTAGTACTCTCAGTTCTTGAAGCTTCATCAACATCTTCATTTACTGCTCTGATAGTACACGGAGCAGCAAGTAAACCTTTCCCCAAATGGTTGATACTATATATCCTATCTCAGTGTCAGATTTTTCAGAGTCTTGATCAGATATTACATCATCTTCAGGAAAGCCCATATATGTATTTTTTCAAATTCTCATCATCCATAATTCAAGCAAATCATGTTATAAGACTTGTTATATGTTATAATGTTGTGTTACTCTGATGTTGATTATTTGATACTTACTATCCACACTATCCACACAATCTTGTGTGGATAGCCTGTGAAATACAAAAATAGATTTATATATAGAAGATAGGAAAACAAGATTTATTAGTTATGTATCACTTTCATCCAAATGCGTCGGTAGTGTATCTAAGTACGCATTCCTCTGTTTTGATAATAATATCCAAACCCAACAATCAAATTATGAAATATTGAATACTGATATGTAAATCAACCATATATCAATATACAGTGCTTCCTCGGTTATCCGTACCTCGTTTATCCGGCATTCGATTATTCGGTCACTCTGTTTTGCGACATTTTAATGTTAATTAGCGTGCTGAATGATGAATTCGTGGAATAATTTGCCGCACTACACATCAAACTGACGACCTCTGATATTGATGGCTGGTTTCAAGCTGATGGCCAGGGTTATGTACATATGGACGAACAAGGAATCGTTGATCTTGTTTCAGCAGCAGAAGATAAAGATGAGAATACAGGAATTTCAACACAAAAAGAAAAATGCCCAGTTTTACACGCAGAGGCAATGCGAATGTTTGACCGTTGCCTAACGTGGCTCCGTTTTCAGTCAGAGGCATCAGTTTCAAATACTTCAACATTGGTACGACTTCGCGAGTTAGATGCAGAAAAACTGCAGCAAGCAAATTAAAATCGATTCTTTTTTCTGTAGATCTACTGATGCAACTGATCGAGATATTGAACTTCTGTAATTTTTTAATCATAAGTGTGTTATGTTTTTGTTCGTTACTCTTTCGGTGACTTAAATATATGATTTCAATTATCCGTTTTTTTTGGTTATCCGTTCAGATTTTTAAAAATATTGTCCCAGCTAGACCGGATGATCGAGGAAGCACTGTACAAAAATTGACAATAGCTCGAATTCAGATTTGAAATATTCAATAAAACAAATTGCTCTTACCTATTTTTAGCGTGCAGAGATTTAGCAGCCATTGTGTTTGCTTTCTGTGGTTTAATTATGATAACAAGCTATTTCTTACCGAAATATACAAACCTATTTGTTAAATAGAAACTAAATAAACTAAATTGATTGCTATTAGAGGACAAATCTATCTAAAATAAATAAAGATTTGATTAATATATAGAAAAAGAATATGAGTATTTAACTACGCCAGCGGCATTAATGGGTTTATATGTCGCCGCATTTTTCAGCAAAACTGCGCTATAAAGGAGGCCTTTATAATCGTGTTGGCATTTACTTTGGTGTTGAACTTTTAAGCGGACGGGGGAAAGGAAATACCAACGGAACTTTGAACAAATACAGGTTTGTTTTCAAAGTTTTATCAAAGTTGGGCATTGTTCAATTTTTACATTTCTTGAAAGCTAAATGTTTTTTTTCTTTGATTGTGCTATTGCGTTCTGGTGAGTTTTCAAATAGTTTTTGTTTTTTATTTTGTCTTTCAGAACCTGTTGTGTCTGGTGGTTCAGTTCGGCTTTTCACCGCAGCGACAACTCTTTTTCTTTCATCCCTATATCGATCTATTTACGGCAACCGTCAAGCGATTTACTTTCGAAGATGCCAAGATATTGCCGTCCGGTTGAATTTTCTTATTTGTTTTTTAATTTCTTCTTTTAGAGATATTACAAAATTTAGAATTGCTTGCCAAGATCGCCTAGCAGAGAAAAACGTCTTTTTCAAGGACACCACAGAATATCACGAATAGGTTTTAAATCGCAACGTTGTTGATTGCCTGCGCCATTAAAATGGCGCTCTTAAACACTTGACCATTATGCCGACATCCACACAAGTGGCTATGTTGACCAGGTGCATTGTTGCGGAAATGGCCACTGCAAAATCCTGACACACTTTGGCGTTGCAAATAAGAGCAATTAAAGGTTTTGCTTATTTTACTTCAATTTGTTGCAGGTACTTTGAATGTCAGGAAGACTGCGGAATGTTTGTTTCTCTTAATCGTATTTGCTCGAAAAAATATGACCAAATGCGTACTGCAAATTTGGCTGCCTCCTCGCCTCGACGAGGGGCTTCTACGTTATCTTCATCCAGATCTTTTTCAAACCAGCCTCAAAGCACAGCATCTTCGGCTGCTTCATCTAGTAAGTGGAAATATTTTATACATGTATTCAGTGAAGTTATTTTTTTATTACCTCCTAGTCCGACAATATGTGGGATGCGTTTGACCTTAATCCAGAACCACATTTCTTTATTTACCAACGTGTCATTATAAGAAGTCTTAATTTAAAAGCTTTTGTTTCTATTGCGATTTTGACTTGGTAAATATATACATTCCAAGTGCGTGTTATAAGGATGTCAGACCACTTACCCCCTGGTTATATACCCCCCTAGTATTGTTTCATTTAGGTCATATACTCACGGGGGGTAAGTGGTTAGTATGTAACCAAAAAGTAAGTTCCCGGGGGTATATGACCGGAGGTATGTGACCAGGGGGTAAGTGTCTTCGAACTATAATAAGTTAATCTCATCTTTCACAGCTTTTAGCCATTCCAGTATCTCGGAACCGATAATCGGTGTTTCCCAAGAAGAACTCGATCGCTTGGGAATATACATCGGCATGGAAGTGTACATCTTTACCGAGGTTCGCGGCGAAGAAAGCCAAGAAAGCGGAACGATCAAGTTTATCGGTAAGCTCAAGTTGGCCAGCAATAACCGTCCAGACGTTCGGTAAACTCTGGCGATCTTGAAACGTTTCCTTATCAATAGGACGCTTGCCTGCCGAACTGCCCACTAGTGATATTTACGTTGGCATTGATTTGGTGAATCCTGTCGGCAATGGACGTGGCGTTTTTAACAAAAGGCATTTATTTAAAACCGAACCGAACCACGCTGCTCTGGTTCCGTTGAGCGGCGTTCTTCCGGCCACGACGTGCGACGCGACCCCGCCGCTGCTTGCTAACGGAAGTGAGGTAAAAAAAAGCTTTTTTTACAAAACTTCCTCAAGCCTAAAAAAGATTTTTCGAATAGAATCGCATCTCCAAAACCGAGTACGGGGCCCGAAAGTTCCACACCGAGCCTCGGGTCCAGCGCTCTCCATTGGCAGAAAGCAACCGTCATTCCGAACCTGTCCATCGACGCGATTACGACTTCGATGAACAGTTTTACGCGGCTAATTTTAACCCCAAACATGTCAATTATCGAAGTCCTCCTGACGGCGGTCCCATTGGTGACTTTGACGAAGATTTACCATCCCAGATGGATATTTATGGCGCCCGTAGCGGCAGTCATATGTACAACGAGCAAAAGAAGTTCAACACCTTGCAACCCTCTTCATCGGTAATTTAGCTACTACGACTACTAGTCGATTAACTCATTTAGACAAATCTTCCAGTCATCCCTGTCAGAGCCGTGACGTCACAATGCTTTGTATTCTTAAAAAAGTGTGTGCTTGTGTGTTCGTGTAGATGTCTGTTTACTTGCAGTTGCAGTTGCAGACAACAGCAATTAAGCGTTGTTTGTAAAATTGTCAAAAATTCTTTATTATTACTTTTTACAGATTTGGCTTCAATTTGAAACTGTTTGCCAAGTCAAATGCGATATCGTCAAGCGTTTTAATAGGCGCGTCATAACGTGCATTGAATCTAATCGCAATTTTATGTCCAGAGTTTATAGCTTGTGTTTTTGATGTTAAGCATTGCACTGTAGTAATTCTCTTTTTTTCTATTTCTCTAAAACAAGCTTAAACTACGTTGATGGGCTTTGTAAAATAATGCATGCAATAAAAATATTAAAAAACATTTCATAGTAATTCGATTCTCGTAGGTTTTATAAATAAAATTAAGATCAAGAAATGTTAAATGTTAAAATATTTATGCTTTGTAATCGTAGTGACTATCAACCTTGAAAGAGTAACTGAATATTTAAACTTCAAACTTTCATTTTAACTATATAATTGCTCTAAAATATTGGCTGTTGTTAGTGCGTTGTGAATGAAAAAGGAAAGCTTTTTTGTTTTATTTAGTGTTTATTTTTTTTAGCTTTTATCAAGTCAAAAGCATTCGTCAAGAAAAACTCTTCAAAAACCAGTTTCGTATTGTAAGTCAATATTTGTGAAAATTGTTTCAAACTATTTCCAAAAACTTCAGTAAAGTTTGTTTTCATTTTTGGTTGGCATTTCAAAATTTCTCAAAGCGTTAATCGTCAGTTCTCAAAAGACAATCCTGTTCTTTGCGAGGGTAAAAGATTCATTTTTAAAATCATATAAACTTAATTTGTAAACAAGTGTTTTTCGCTACATTTTTACTATTTTCTTGATAAGATTCGAGCGAGAAACTTGGTATTGTTTTCAACTTTTTTCAGACTTACCGTATGTTTGTTTATAGCAAATATGTTAAGCTTGACAAATGTTAGAAAGCAAATTTGACAGCAATAGTCGTGCTATAGGGTTCCTCTTTTCGAATTATTTTTGCTTGATGATTATTTAGAGATTTTCAGATTATCGAAAAACATTCTCCCAAACAACATTATAGTTATGGCCGACTCTGAAATAAATGCGTAAAAATTTCTTAGAAACAAACACAAACAATTATTAATCTGAGGTAATCCTATCTAAGCTTTGATTTTAAAAGCGTTCATGTATTTTTACGGGTGTTGCTACCATATTAGCATGATCAAACAAGCCAACATATTTGCTGCTTTTGAAAAGCTAAAGCCTCTATCTTTTCAAAAACCTACTGTTTATAATATTGTAATAGATACCGTATTTCTTTGATTAAAATGCTCCCTTGTTTAGAATGCGCTCAAATTCGCGATAAAAAAAATAAAATGCGCCCTTGAATACAGTGCGCATAAATAAAGTCACCTAACGGACAGTGCGAAGCTGGTGCTCCTTGCCTGCTACATGAGCACTTTTATAATTTGTTCTGTATAAAACACCCATTTATTTATTGGATTTAAGGTGGTCGAAGCTACTTTTAAATCGAGTATGGTAGGGTTAAATTTGGCCGAAAGTTGTTATAAAAAAATTAAATGCGCGCATTTTATTTGAAGAAATAAGGGTACAAAAGGGGTCAGCCATCTTGTTTTGTTTTTATGCTTTGCTTAAATTTTTTGTTTAAAATAAAACCTTTTTTATGCTTTCATTGTATTTCAACTTTTTTTTTTGATTTAGCGAATCTAGAAGAAGGTTCTATGGTGGAAATAATAGATGGCGTTGATCATATCGGCGACATGGGACTTGTGGGACAGCCCATTTACGGCGTGATCAAGTGGATCGGACAAATCGCGGAAAATCCTTCTGTTGTAAGCGATGTAATGGTTTGAAGTGAAAAGCATAATCGAATTCGGGACGACTGGCAAATAATATAATTAATATCTTGCAGCGATGAAAGTAAAGCTACGATTGAAATGAAAAAAATCAATTGTTTTGTTTTAAGATCATGGCTGGAATCGAACTCGAAGTTCCGGTCCCGGGGCACACCGACGGTACTCTATACGGTGTCCGATATTTTAACTGCTTGCCTGAGAGAGCCATTTTTACGCCGCTGAAAAATTGCCGAAACGATCCCAGGTTCGCGGTGGAAGGTTGGTTCATTGAGCAGTTTGTCATTCCTTGCAAGCGAGCTTTGTAATTAATGGAATTAATCGCGCTGGTGTTCGGTTTGCTTTCCGCCTGCATATGACGGTTTGCCTTTGCTTAATATGACTGTTAGACGCGTGCGTACGAAATTTATGAATAAAAAAACGCTCGGACGTCAGATGTAAACCAGGCCTTACTCTGGAATTTGTAGCGACTTCTTGTTTCGGATTGCCTTCACAAAATCAGCGCAAATTCTCAAAAAACACTCGTTTAAAATGTGGATTGCTTTTTCCCGCCGTTTCATTGGCTTGAAACAGTGGTAATTAATTGTTTTGTGGAATTTTGTGTCTTGCAGTGACGAGCGAAGCACTGGGGTTCTTACTGACAAAATTCTTATTCAAATCATAGCTTCGTTATCGATTCAGTCTTGTTCTTAAACGAGCATGCTCCTGCTTTGAAACGTGAAAGTTAATTCTTCTGACCATAGAGCACTCAAGAATTTCATCTACCGTGTTTTTGCTTCATTCAGATCTAATCCGATATGGTCTCTCTTGAAACGGCCTCCCTCAACAACCCTCCACAGACCAGTTCGCCATTTTCTATCCTAGCATCTTTCATTAACAATCCAATCCTCTGAAAGGCTCTGAGATACTCCTCCACTTGCATCCTACGTTAACAAATCAATCCTCAGGCATCTTTCTCCACCTGCATTTCCAACAGTCTCTTTGCGCAGCCCAAGGCTGCCCTGTTCCTCCTATCTACTGTACTTTAAATTCCAATATTTTTTTAAAGCATTGTCATTATTTCTCCTCGTAGTATTTTCAAACCATCACTTTTGATCTAAGGAATTTGTGGCGTCGTTAATTCTTCTCTTTCGCTCTAGTTGATAATCAGATATTAATAAACTTGAATTTTTTCGTTCATGAGCAAAGTGACGAAGTAGAAGTGCAACCAACTCTAGGACAAACGTTTTTTGGTTTAGAGTGCTTGTGCCTTCTAAAAGTACAAGTTTTAGAAGTTTGATGAGAAGTGTTTAATAAATGGCAGTATAATGTTAAAAGCAATCGGACTGTCTGTTAAAAAAGATTTAGATGTTATATTTTAGTTGGTGCAAGTCAAATGATCTTGCTAAAATGTAAACAGCAGTCAAATAATATAACTTTTAAGGTAACTGTGAAAAACTATTCATCCATAGCTAGTGAAGCTGATACAGTGTTTTTTTGCTCCAGCTTTTTATCAAACACATGTCAAACACAAAACTCTGTGCTATTGTTCTCCATGTTATTTTAAAACAAAGCATCGCAAATTGCAGTAAAATATTCTTGGCTAGTAGTGTCAGCGATTTTCATTGATTTGGTGTCAGTGTCAGCGATGCCATGTCAGTGACGAGGATCGCCTCACGAATCTCGGTCGGTCGTGACCGATCAATTGAAATCCCCAAACCGTCGTCAATGAAGCGAATAGAAAACCGCAATTCCGACTTGATTATCGTGTTCGAGTTACGCCATGTTGTCGCGCGACTAACCTCGTCGCGATTGTGTCCCGCCTAATTTTTATTGTTACTCGATCAAACAACAAAAGAAAATCGTCGATTTCGTCTCGAACAGTGAATGGTGCTTCCCCGTGATTGTAGCTTAAATGTGTGCGTCGCTCGAACCCAAACAAAGTTTGGTGCTTTTGGTTCAACCGATTTTTGATCAGAGAAACCACCTACGAGCCAACCGACAAAAGAAACCGAACACGATTTTGGAAATTTCGAAGCGTCGCGTTTGCCCGGTCGAATCCCGCCTCCCTCCAAGCTGAACAAGGACATGGTCGGCAAAGGCAAGGGAATACAAGGCCATCATAACTCTTGCTACTTGGACAGCACTCTTTTCAGGTAGACCGTGGTTTATGTGTGGATTTAACTCTTGTTGATCCTGCTCACTTTCAGCATGTTTGCCTACTCTTATTGTCTCGATTCCATTCTTTATCGAAATAGTCTTCCCTCAAATCTTCCGCAATATGAAGAAGTTCAAAAGGTAATCAAAATTTGCATTAGAAAACTATAATTTATCAAGGAGTTTTCAATCTCAAGCTACAAGTCGGTATTCGTTTGGCGTTGCAAAATGTTGAGATGGCGAAAAGCTTTTTTTTAGTTAAAGGTGGTCTACGGAAGAATTAAAATTTTACCAAATAAAGATAGTTTTTAAATCTTGATGTTTTTGTTACGACATAAAGACGTTTGTTATTATGCTTAATACGTATTTAAAGAAAACAAGATTGTCCTTGGATTGTTTGTTTTAATGTCATCATTTGATCGCAAGTTTTCAGCCATATTATTGAAATTTAACTTGACGTAAATCAATTGTGCAGCTAAAAGACGAACATTGATACCATCTGCAATAAAACGCATTAGTCAGTGTTTAGGAAGTTGAATTTTAACTTTTAAAACCCGTCTTTTTTGACACTTTATTAGAAATATTGTAAGCCTTGATGTAGGTGGATCAACTTTAACGTTTAAAAATCATTTATCTGCATGGCTTTTGAGGTTTTAAAATTGGCAATTTATTCTCTTTGTTCATCGTCGGTTTAAACAGCCGAATGTGTTCATTATCAAAGGTTTGAAGCTCTTATTAATACAATGCTGCACTGGAAGAAGCGGCATTATGCATCACGTCCATCGATGACCACTGCAGGCATCTCTGATGTTAGTTGAAAACTAGAAATCATTGGCAATGGCGTGCGTGATTCACAATGCCGTAGATAATACTTTTTTCATCTGTCTGGCCACAAATCGATTTTGTTTGCTATTTGTATTTTCATGCTTGAACCTGGTCTTGACTTGGCTTGGATTTTTTTGTTTTGTTTGTATAATTTCGTAGAGCATCTAGACTTAACGTAGATTGGTACATAATTGGTGTAGTTTAGATCGTAGTCTTAAAAACTTTTTGTTTACGGTCAAACTTTTTTTTCGGCACTGCTGACTTTAACCGATATCTTGCATTTAATAAGGTGTGTTCAAAAGAGCAATATTTTAAACTTTTCAACCGTGAGTCGAATTATCTTTTGACTGATTTTTTGTAATTTGGATTTGTTTGTTCTGGATAGCGGAAAGATGTACAGTGCCGGGGAGAGCATCAGAATCCACCATTTTCTAAATTTGGAATCTTTTTAAGTTTGTGTATTATTTCAGGTTTTAAAAGAAGACATTATCAATCCGCTTCGTCAACGAAATTTTGTTCGCGCCGATAAAATAATGAAGTTGAGAAAATTACTCGATGAGTTGGGTTCCGTAACCGGATTAACTAACGAGGAAAAGGATCCGGAGGAATTTCTCCAAACGCTCTTAAATCATGTACGAAGCAATTTCATTTTTTACAGTTAAATCTACCGTGCCAGATTTTATCCCCAGTTTACTCGACCCCATTTGAATTTTACTGCATGATTTTACATGGAAAGAAATTCACATTTTGAATGCTTTCAGGTTTTCAAAGCAGATCCTTTACTGGAACTTCGCCAAGGTGACTCCGATCACGTTCAGGAATGTTATTTCTACCAGATCTTTCTCGATCGTGACGACAAAATGGTCCTCCCCAGCACACAGCTCCTCATGGAGCAATCGTTTCTCGCTTCTGACCTCAAGTTTCGTGACGTACCGGTCTGTCTAATTCTTCAAATGCCAAGGTTTGGATTAATGACTCCAAAGTAGCAGAGCGTAACGATGACCTGACTTGTTCAACTCGTTTTATTTTTAGTCAGTGTCATGTTCTTTTCATCTGTGCAGCTGCAATGCTTTGTTGAAATTCGATTTCGTTTCGGCTTGTATGGATTTTGTTCTGGCTTTGTTGCGCCACGTTATTTTTAGCGTCGGAATTTTTAAACTTTGTTGAAAACTCCGAACTCCGATCTTTCCGCTTGAATCTAAAAAAATAAAATTTTAATAAAAGTTATTTGCTTAAAAATGTACGAATTCAACCAGCATCAAAGATTTTTTTCTTGAAGACTTTTCGTGGATTCGCAATTTAAATACTTATTATTTATTTATGTTTATTGCATTGTTGAAACCAAACGATTTCAGCGATTTTACGCGGGTTTGCCGCAAAAAGTTCGCTTTCTGTTCATTCAACGCTTGGAACGATTGTTATTGTTTCGCTCCCTAGGTTCGGCAAAGATTACAAGATGTACAACAGAGTTCGCCCTAGCCTCACCCTTGACGTCACCGACATGGTTGAGCGACTTCCCCGCAGCTGCACGGTCTGCGGAGGTCTGGCTGAGTACGAGTGCAAGCAATGCTCGATCGAACGCTCGATGCAGGTGGCGACTTTCAAATTACCATTGTTCGATTTTTCGTGATTTTCCGATTGTGTTTTTTTTGCTCGGGATGTCTGAGGAATTGTTCGATTTTTTGTGTCGTCTGAAACTCGGAATTGAAGCGAGCTTCAATTTGCATGTTTATAATCGAGTAATTTGTTATTACTCGAGTTTTGCTCTTTTGTAATACTCCAGCCGAATCACCGCTAAATTCTATATGTTTAATTTTCATCCGCTCTTTTGTAGTTCATCCAACTGCTGTCGCGATCGTTTCTTTTCTTTTCACTTTTTTCAATCGCTGCTGCTTTTCTAGGAACATATAAGCTCGTACTGCGATCAATGTGCAAAAATCTGTCATCAACATCCGACCAGGAAGAAGCACAAGTACAAGAAGATTGAAGTTTGTGAAGAGTACAGGTGAGATTCCCGGAGTGACTTTGTATCCCTTCTATGCTGAGATTGTTTTAAAATTGACTATTTTTTTGATAAATCCTATGGTACGTGCACTAACTCGTAGGAGTTTTGTTTATCAAACGTTAAAAAGCTGTAAAGTTTAAGAAAATGCTTGACTACGATATAGATCGAATTGATTTTTGTGAAAACGAACTGACGAATTTTCGAAGACGTACAGTTCAAAATTCGTAGGAATAAATATTGTAGATTGTGTAAAAACATCGTTTGTTAATAACGTATTGACATATGGTTTTTGTCATTTCGCTTGTACAAAGTTTTTGTGGTTGATGTTAAAAAACATTCTCACGGGCTTTCTCCTTCAACTCTTTAAACCACATATGAATTTCTGGGTTGAGTTTTCAAAAAATAATCTTAGTTTTTTTCGACTTCTTGAATCCACGTTTCTATTTATTCCTAAAAATCTTGAATGAAAATTGTCAAGTTTCTAGCGGTTTTACCGGCCGTTTGAAATTCTAAATAATTTGTTGTAGCTTTTTCTAGCAAGTAAAATATACGAAAGGAGTGTTGGAAATCACTTTAACTTGGTGACTTTCATAGAATATCATCAAAATCGCTTCTCTTTATAAATTTAACTGATCAAGTAACTACACACGTTCATGGCAGACTTTTGACATCTTAAATTATTTTTTAATTACTGAAATTTAAAAAAATTTTTTTTGTTCTAGATCTTTTGTCGCGCTCGAAGGCGACTACCCGATCGAACGTCACGTCCTGGAACTTTACGCAGTCGTTTGCATCGAGACTAGTCACTACGTGTCCTTTGCCAAGTAAGCTTTTCGAACACTTGCCAGAATGCAACTATTTGAAAAAGAAATAATTCTTGATGTGTTCTGTCGAGAAAATCAAAATTATAAAATAAAAAAAACTCTAAAAACCAGAACTTGTGAACCTGAAGTAAAAAAAGAATGCTTCATATTTAACAAGCATGAGTTTCGCTTTGTTAAAGCACTATATACCACGTGATTAACCGATTACGGCGACGCTGATCTAGATGCGGCACCGGACGCAACGCGAAGTGGTGCTTCTTCGACAGCATGGCCGACCGGGTCGGCGAGCAGAGCGGATATAACATACCGGAAGTGACCGAATGCGAGCAGTTCGAGCAGTGGCTGGAAATGGACCAGAGCAAGCTGCTCGAGATGGACCGGAAGGAAATGCCGGAGCACATGCGGCGACTGCTGTGCGACGCGTACATGTGCTTGTATCAGAGCAGAGTCATGATGGCCTATATTTGAGATTAATGCGATTTTAAAGCGACCTTATGGGTCTGCTTTATCTCGCGACGAGCATTGATTGTCTCGCGTCAAAAAAGCGCTTGTTTTTTACTTTCCTCTCACCTGTTTATTAGGTTAGATTTTTGTTTATTTTTTCGTCAGCTCCGAAAAATCGGCCTTAAATCTCTGAAACGTAGTTTCGTGGCGTTGTATTTAGTGTGCGTCTTTATAATTTTTTTCTTCGTTTTGTTTCGTTGTATTTATTTTTTAAGCTGCAATACTACTGTACAATTTTTCGATTCTGTTTTGTCTCGTATTAAAATTATCCGAAGGCACTTAAGTCACTATTGTAATCTTGTTGCGAAACGAATTTTTTATTTTTATTCTACGTCCATTCTTTACGCGTATAGTAAAGATGCGAATAAACCGACTTAGCTTTCAGTTCACAACCTCACTTCTCGCGTCAGTAAATGACTAAAATTGAAGTTTAACATAAAGGTAGTTGTATTATTTAATTGTCTGTTTTTGGTCGTGATTGAAGAAATTTCTTGCTTATAATGAAGGTGCGTGATAGAAAATGTTGTTAGTAGTTAAATCTGTAAGCAAATTCTTACAGTACCGTTTTTATTATTTCTGGGAACGTGACCCATTTACACAGTGAAACTTTCCAAATAAAATCACACTTCACAACAAAATAGATGTTAAATTTGATTACTTGTATTTGCTGATTTACTTAATATTTTTTAAAGCTATTCGGTTTAAATTTGTATGCTAAGGACGTCAACAATGTTTTATCTGCATTAGTAGATAGTCGTTTAAGTTGTTTGAATAGATTTTGATATTTACTGTAATTTCAATGGTGCCATGAATTCTGCACTTCAGCATTTTATTCAATTTGCAGCATCCTCTCTAGACTTTTTTACCATTTTTTGGACCACTAAACCTATTTAATACCAATTTAGAAGGATCGCTTTACTTTTCGATAAGTTTTCTCTTTACTTTCACGGTTCAAAACAATTTCTTTTTTAAGAACTGGGATTTGTTAAAACACAGAAAATAGTCCCACTTACAGCACTGGGTTGGAATAAAAAAGAAACAGAGGAAAAGGATCTCTTCAAAAAGCGAATTGGGGTTAGTTCCACCTGAAAAAATAGCTTCTGATAATTTTTTTGAAGAGACCCAAAATTGAATTGTAACTAAATTTTAAAGTCTGAAATTATGTCATGTACAGTTTATGAAAAGCGATCCTGAGAAAAAAAGCTACCGTGAAGATCAGAAAAAATTTTTTTTAATTCTATTAAAATTAGGCTTTATTTTTAAAATTCCTAGTTTTTGTAAGTGTAAAAATTGTTCAAATATCCTGAAAAGTTTTTAAAATTACCTCGATTAGAAAGACTTATGGATATAACTCAAAATTGGTTAGATTCGGATTGCTTCTAGTTCTTAGCTGGTGCAATTTTTTTGCCATATTTCAAATCAAAAATTTCAGGTAACTCAAAATCCTGACGTGATAAAAAAAGTTCAGATTTAGATCCAGCGCTCTAAATCATCTAAATTAAATGGAGTGATTCGAGATTACCTACTTTTTTGTGACGCAGTGTAATTATTCGGCTTGTGTACCAACACGTCCAAAGCTAGCCAAGACCACAGCTAAGATTTAAAAATAACATCGAATCGTTTGACTTCCTGTGGTTCGTAATTTTAACGATGCTGCAAGGTAGAAAAGTAGCGACGAAGTCTAAAATTTTTCAAGCATTTAAAAATTTTGATTTATAAAGCAAAAGATATATCGGTGGCTAGCTATCTGTTTCGGGGAGAAAATGCATAAAATGGTGATGTAATTAACTTTTTCGGTTTATACTCGATTGTCACGGCACATCGTCGAAGAATGGAGTTCCTAATTTTCTATTATAATTCTCGACCTTTTTACACTTTTTTTTTGGTACCGTGCCGTGCTGACAAAAAATCATATTAAATTTGTGACCTACTTTTTTGTTTTAAAATAAGGAGTCAGATGTGACTCATTTAAAAACGTTTGCCATTCCTGCAATAACTCAACTATGGAACGTTAAACGATCAGTATCACAGATGAAAAAAATATTAAATTATGATCACGTCATCAAATCGGCTCAAACTGGTATTAAATAAATTGCTTCATAAATATATAAATGGCAAGTTTTAGAAGTTGGCAAAAAAGCAATATTCATTACTGCGGATAGAAAAAAAAAAAACTAACATACGTGATAATAATAAATCGCGGCTCCAAATTGAGTAAGCGTATTCAATAAGTTTTTGTAAAAGTATTGGTTTGAAAATGGGCCATAAAAACAAACTCCAAGTAGTCCACCGATTGATTATAGAAGAGTTCACTTAAGCCCGAGCATGAATCTCGCTTACATGATTTGGATGACAAACAACGACAATAGATACTAAATTAAGCAGTGGATAAATAGACGAAATGATGATAAAAAAAGTATGTGAACAGCGACGCGGAGCCGAAGTTTCATCACCAAGTAACTATTAATTGTTGCTAAAAATTAATCGATACTTTCATAAAGTAATGAGCAATGAGCAGATCGAACGAGCGCATCGTGTTTTTGTAAATTAAAAATTGCATTATGGCGTTTTGCAATGACTGAAATAAATTATTTTTACTTTTTTTACGGTTTAACATATTATTTGAATTGTCGAGATAGGCTTTTATTGCTTACTTTATTGAAATATAAAGTCGATGATTTTAATTGTTAATTTTTTCATAGCTTGTCAATCTTTAACAACAATAATTCAAAAAGTTCAAAATGGCAAAGACTTATTTCATAGCAAATCTGGCACGGCAATGATTAACACTGTTCAAGTGTTCATGTAAGTAAACCAGTAAACAATATCAATTTAAAAATTAATCTCGCATTTTTAAACCAATTAAAAAAATTCACACACTTTGAAAAAGCGCAGTTATGAATAAAATCAACTAAAAACAAATATTTTGATTGAAAGACAGATGACAGTCACCATTGCACCTTCACAATTCGGTTTTTGACTTTTTCGTTTTTGTTTTTTTCCCAGATTTTTCTTGTTTTGAGTTTTTTCCTTTATACCTAGACCAAACAAATTGTAATTTTTTTAAATGCTGAATCTGTTTTACATGTACATATATATTATTATTATTAAGTAGTTCAAAACAGAGAAAAAATTATCCAAAAACGGATGATAACGTCAAAGACTAATCCATACCAATCCTTGATTGCTGTTGAGGCTGTCTATTTTTCTTCCTAATGATAAAAAAATTAATTTTGTAGTACAGAAGATGGCCATGGGGTGTATGGCCACCTCCGTCCACAGGAAAATACCGCATCAAAAAGATAGATGAAGATTAAGCGATTTTTTTCTTAACTAGATAATGGTGTTTGTGAATTGAAAATAGCACGGCCCAGACTTGAATGGCCTCTTGGCGCAGCGAGGCTCTCGCATCATACTAGTTACAGCACGAGGAAATTTGTGACTGATCGTTTTGTTTTGACAAGAAACCTAAAAAAAAGACTTACGCCTTTCCGTAATAATCTTTTCCTTCGATGCTGACCAGTTCACATCTTTCTTGTTGAATAAGAAAATCTTTTATCTCGTAAGCATAAGAACCGTCCGCAATCTGAATCAAAATTCGATTGGAGCTAATTCGAAATCTGAGAAAAAAAACAAATTAACGTTTACAGGGTCTATTTTAATCAATATATCATCTATCACAATGCGGCTATTTAAAAATATAATTATCTTTTCTAAAATATGGAACTGGAAAACATAATATTTGTGGTATATCAACCAATACAGCTTTTACTAAATCTCTCAAAATTTTTTCAAATCATGAGACAAAAAATTGTAAAAATCTACAACATCAAACAAATTTTACACAAAATTACAAGTGAAGGCTATTACAGGATAGTTATAAAACTAAATATAGCTATAAAGAATTACGTGTAAATAGCAAAGAGATAACAGATAATGTCATAAACACAAGCACAACAGATTTTCATGGGTGTAGGTCACAATCCCGAATGACGAAATCCCGAACGTTCATAATCCCGAATTGAGATTTATAATTTTAAGTGACAAATACATGCATTATAAGATTGATATTTACATATACGAGTATGTAACGAGTTTAAAGTATTCTTGCACTTGGACCTCATTGGACCAATAGGTTAGTTTTATTTAAAGTAGTGTTGTGATATTGTGCAATAGATGACGTACTGTGTTTTCTTAAACGCTTCTAATCGTAATCAGCGCCTTCTGCTCGAACAATTATTGGACACGCGCATCTCCAAGCATAATTGTTACAAGTTAAATATGCGCCTTTGTTTTGGTTCGGCAGTCAGTTCGAAGTATCAAGCTACTACAGCAAACGAACTAAAAAGCATTATATTTCAATACGGTTGTTTTTTGGCTAAGTGATTTTTGTGAATATTTATTATTGTTTTTTTATAAACCTGTGTATTCGTGCAAAGATACAACAGGCAAAAGTGGCGACGAGGATTCAACTGCACCAACGACAAGCCACCTCAACGTGGTGGTGCAGTCCCCTTCCCTGCACTGGGGAGGGTCGAAATGGCTTGTCAATTCCCCGAGGGTCTCATCCTCGGGCGATTCTCCCTTGGACAACTCTTATCATTTTTTATCCCTGCTGTCCAATGCGCGGTCACATGTGGACAGCTCTCTTAAACCCAATTGACCGCCCCCCTACCCCTTCTATTCCCTCTCGGATATCTCTTCCTCGTCCCTCCTTCCACCCCAAACCTCTTCATTACTCATCCCACTCACCGCTGATTCTTATCTCTATTCTTCTTCTTATCAGCGGTGACATTCACCCCAACACTGGCCCTATAGACCCCTGCTCTGTCTGCTCCCGTAGAGTCACCTGGGGAAACAGATCAATACAATGTACCGGCTGTTCTCTCTGGGTACACCTCTCCTGCTCTGGTCTTTCTCCCGCTGACTTCCGCAAAATCTCCCCAGGACACTCTAAGACTTGCCCAATGTGTCCATCCTCTTCTCAACCCCCCCCCTCCCTCTCACACTCCAATCCCATATCCTCATTCTTTTCTGCATCTCCATCCTCTCACACTCCAAATCCCCCACCTTCACTCACAATCAACCACAAAACCATATCTTCAAAAACTAAACCCTCACCCAAAACAACCTTGAATAATCCCACCTATCTTCCTAATCACCCCCAACTAATTTATACTTACCCTCCCTCAGCATTGGCTACTCCATCTCCTCAAACCCAACAAACCACCTCTCCTCTCACACAATCCTCATTTCATCCTTCCTCTCCCTCTCGAAACAACCTCCGAATCCTACAGTGGAATGCTAATGGGATTCGCCCGCGTCGTACTGAACTCCTACACTTTCTCTCTCATAATCAGTACGATCTCATCTTCATACAAGAGTCACACCTCTCCTCTGACTCCACCTTCCGCATACCAGGCTACAAAACCCTCCAAAAGAACCGTTTTATGACGAGGAGAGGAACCACCAACTCTACGGGAAACCTAGGAGGAGGTGTTCTGATACTTGTCAAAAATGGTCTATCTTACACTTCACTCTCCACACAATCCCTCTCCTCCCTCGACCCCAGCTCCGATTATTTAGCTATTGCAGTTAAAATAAAAGGAGCCGCCCCCATACATCTTTTCAACGTCTATGTCCCTCCAATCCGCTCCTCTTCCTCTGACTCCCGCCCAAAATCCTTCTCACCCTTTCTCCTACCATCATCTCCTACCACTTACATCTTTGGCGACTTTAATAGCCATCATTCATCCTGGGACTCCCACTCACCGGAAGACCATTCAGGCAAAGATTTGTTTGATTGGCTCCTCTCCTCTGATCTTTTACCTCTTAATAACCCCGAACACCACACCCTATTACACAGTGCCACTGGAAACCGCTCTTCCCCGGATCTTTCCCTAGTTCCTGCCCGATTAGCCTCTAAATGCACATGGCAGACCCTTCCGGACCTCGGCTCAGATCATCTTCCTATCTCCATCACTATTCCCACTTCCCCTATAATTAACTCTTTCCACCGCCCCCCCTCATTTAACTATAATAAAGCTCGCTGGGATGAATACCTTACTTATATTGATACCCACTGCCCCACTCCTTCTAACTTTACAACACTCTCTCTTTCTGAAGCCACCCACACCTTTACCAAACTCCTCAATGATGCTGCCACCTCTGCCATTCCTTTCGGCAGCATCAACCGTCCTGCTAAAGCCTGGTGGTCTCCTGAAGTCGCAGATGCCGTCGCAAAACGCCGAAAGGCATTTGCGAAGGCACACTGTTCCGAAGAAGACCGCCAGCACTATATCGCTACATCCAGATATACCTCCACTGTGATTAATAAGGCTAAAGCCAAGTCATGGCAGAATACTTGCTCTAGCCTTTCTCCTAAAACCCGTCCCAGCGAAGTCTTTTCTCTACTTCGCTCCATCTCTGGTTCCCCCTCCCCAACTACTTCTGACCTTCCCAATTTCTCAAATTGCCATACCCCTGTAGATTGTGCCAACCATCTCTCCTCACACCTACAGTCCCATTTCTCTACCCAAACCCCAAAACCTTTTCGAAGCACCGAGAAAGCCCAAATGAAGCAAATTAGAACTGCACACTGCAACACCCTGCATTCCACTTTCTGTTCACCATTCTCCTCAATTGAACTTTCTACAGCTATCTCTCAACTCTCAACCTCAACCTCCTCCGGCCCTGATCAAATTACCTACCCTCTTCTATCCCACCTACCACAATCTGCGTTACATTTTCTTCTATACATCTTCAACCTTTCCTGGTCAACACACACCTTCCCGTCTGCTTGGAAACAATCAACAATCATCCCCATTCTCAAACCCGGAAAACCCTCTGACTCACCTTCTTCATATAGACCCATTTCTCTCACTTCATGTACCTCCAAACTCTTCGAAAGAATGGTACTAGGACGACTAACCTATTTTCTCGAACTACATGACATACTCTCACCCGTGCAAGCTGGTTTTAGACCTGGTAGATCGACTGTAGACCAGGTTCTCCTTCTCTCACAGTCAATCGCAGATTCCTTCCACCAATCTAAGCCAGGCGCACGTACAGTCCTTGCCACTGTGGATTTTGCGAAAGCTTTTGACTCAGTTTGGCACTCTGCCCTACTATCTAAACTCCTCTCATTAGATCTTCCTCTTTGCTTTGTCGAATGGATACGATCCTACCTCTCAGATCGCCGTTCGAAAGTCCGTATCTGTAATTCATACAGTCGTCCTTTCCGTCTCCGAAGAGGAGTTCCCCAAGGTTCGGTTCTAGGACCAGTTCTCTTTTCTATATATATCAATGACCTTCCCACTTTCCTTCCTGCATCTGTTAAGACCTCTCTCTACGCAGATGACCTAGCCATCTGGGCCTCCTCCCCGAGTGTTGAGTGTGCAACCGCTGTAGTACAAGCTGCCCTCAACAGACTGGTGGAATGGTCCTCAAAATGGCGCCTTCCTCTCAACCCCCTTAAATGTGAAACATCCTTCTTCAGCTTAGACCCCTACCAATCACGTATACAACCCCCTCTGCACATTCTTAACGCCCCTCTCAAAACACCCCTCATCCAACCTTTCTCGGTATAACCTTCGACCGCACTCTCTCTTTCAAATATCACGTCTTATCCTTACGGAAAAAGTTTCACAGCCGATTCCGTGCTTTCCGCTCCATTGCCTCTGCCTCCTGGGGTCCATCAAAAGAATCCTTATGTACCCTATACAAAGCCTTCATTCGCCCCATCCTCACCTATGCTTCCCCAGGCTGGTTTCCCTTCTCGTCTCCTACTCACATCACCTCCGTGGAGAGGATGCATAGATCTTCCTGTAGAGTAATCACAGGTTGTCTATCGTCCACTCCCATTCCTCTACTTCATATAGAAGCACTTCTACCTCCACTTCGAGTCACCCTCACTCACCAATCCCTTTCCTTCTTTGAACGAGCCCTCCGTCTACCTACCAACTTTCCTATAGCCTGTCTTGCGAACTCTAACCCCCGTACTCGTCTCAAAAAGAGCTCATGGAGATCCTTCTCCAGATCACATAACCTTACCCCTAACCTACATCTCACCCGTAAACCACTAATCCTCTGCCCTCCTAAACCCCCCTGGTCTGCCCCATCTACTTACACAATCTCACTCCACCTCTCATCCCCATGCTCTTGCAAAGACCCCCCCTCCCTTCGCAACACTGCAGCTACCTCCCATCTTTCCACTCTATCTCACAGCGATATCTCTGCCTGGACTGACGGTTCGGTACCTGGCGGGCTGGGACAGGGTGGTGCAGGGATACACATCAAGTGTACAAAGTGTGTCACTGCTACCTCGCTTTCCTTCTCGGCTGGTCTCTGGGCTACCAGTTATAGTGCTGAAACCTTCGCTCTCCTACATGCTCTTGAGTGGTGTATCTCTCATTCCAAGACATGTAATTTCGACTCTATCACCTTCTTTTCCGACTCTTTATCTGTCCTTTCAACTCTCTCCACCCCCCTACCATATCTAACCCCTAAATCCCTATCCAATACCCAATCTCTTCTTAACTCTCTATCTCAATCCAAGGTTGTCCATCTTCAATGGATACCTGGTCACTCTTCCCTCCCAGGCAACGACTTAGCTGACTCTCTAGCTAAAGCCGGTGCCTCTCTCGATCCCTCCAGTATCTCAGTATCCCTCACACCCCTTATCTCCTCCCAACGGCTATCCCTCTACACCAGTTGGAGACGCAGTGTCCAACCTGGTTTCTTCCAACACCAAATCCCTACAGTATCTCCCGAGGAGCTTACTCTCCCTCGCTCCGCTCGCTGTGCTCTCTCCCGATTACGCTGCAACGGGCACAGCACTCTCCTCAACTCTTATCTCCACAGGGTTGGTAGAGCCGAGACTCCTTCTTGCAGCAACTGTGGTTCTGAACCACAGGATCTATCACATCTCGTGCTCGACTGCCCTGTACTAGACCCTCTGCGTCGGGCCATTTTCGGCCACACCCCTTCTCTTCTGGACCTCTGGTCCCGTCCGTGGGGAGTCGCCCGACTATTGGGATTCCGCGGAATTGATCCGCGCCCCCATCCCTAGGAATGGGTCGGGTAAAACCACCACCACCACCACGAGGATTCAAGGAACTCAACTGCGTCAAGAAAGAAAAAAGAAAATTTGTTGAATCTGCATTAAAGCTTGAATTGTCAAAATGAGTGAAATTTCTGAACTGATTTTGTTGTTAAATAAGCAACACCAAGAGCAAATGGCAGTTTTACGCGACGAGCATCGCGAGCAGAATAAGCAACACCAAGAGCAGAACAAGCAACACCAAGAGCAAATGGCAGTTTTACGCGGCGAGCATCAAGAGCAAATGACAATGCTTCAAAAGCAGCTGAAAATTTTACAAAGCAGCTTGAACAACCCGCGAGAAAATGTTCCAACACCGATGGCAAGTTTTCAACCATTCGATTCCACATCTGAGTTATGGACTGATTATTTGGCAAGGTTCCGAACATTCGTCGCAAGCACAAATTTTTCTTACCAACCAATCTAACTCCGTTTACAAAATGCTTAGCAACTTAGCGGCTCAGCAACAACCTGTCAAAAGCATACATGAGCTAACCATGAATGATATTCAGACGTTTATGGCAGAGCAGTTTGACCCAAAACGGTTTGTTGTCAGAGAACGTTTCAAGTTCTGGTCTGACATGAACCGCAAACCTGGCGAAACTATTCCTGAACTGGCAAGCAGAATACGACAAGATGCAGCTACATGTGATTTTCAATCCATTAAAGATCCTTTAGATGAAGCCTTGCGAACTAAATTCATCTGTTCAGTAGACAACGAAGCAGTTTTGAAGACACTCTTCAAGCTCAAGGACGATGAACTGAAGTTTAGCAACGCCATCCGAGTGGCTCAAGAAGTGGAAGAAGCAGCCAAGGTAGCAAAGGAAACCGTACACGGTCAACCTTCTACGTCGGTGCAGAAAGTTTATCACGCAAAGTCCAAAACTTCCAAAACGCAAGAAAAGAAAACCGCCTGCTTCAGGTGTGGAAATTCTGGACATTTTAGCAAAGCTTGTCCCCACATTAAAGCTATTTGCAGCTTCTGCAAGAAAACAGGTCATCTGCAATCTGCACAAAGTCCAATGTTCTGTTTCACCCATCTATCAGAATTAAGTTTGAAATTGATAGCGGAGCCAGTGACACATTTTGCTGTGAAGCGACGTGGCAAACGCTGGGTAAACCCATTCTACAACCTGTATCAGTTCAATATCAAGTTGCTGAAGGTAGCTCGCTACCCGTCGTGGGACAATTCCAATCAACTGCAAGTATTGATGGAAAATCACCTGACGTGACCTTTCCTGTAATTGTCACTAAGGTGCCCAATCTAAATTTACTAGGTCGTCTGGCGATGATGAAGTTGAAACTCACCAACTTAACTGATCACTTCAGAGAAAACCTAAGTTGTGCCAAATCTACTGCAACGATAGAGCACGTCACTACAACTGGTCCAGAAAACTCTTTAGATGCGGCATGTATTCAATTATGTGGAGAGTTTCCTACTTTATTTGAATCTACATTGGGTTGTCTAAAAGATTTTTCACTGGACATACGGTTTAAACCTGAAGCTAAACCTATTTTCAAGAAGCCAAGACCTGTTCCATTTTCAATCCTACAAGATTTAAACGAAGCATACGAAGCAGGAATTAAGAGAGGTGTATGGGAGCTTACAGATTTTAACTCGTACGGCACCCCCGTGGTTCCTATTCGAAAGTCTCCTTTGCCTGGTCAAGCAAAAGCAAGCATCCGAGTTTGTGGAGATTATTCGGTGACTGTAAACTCGCAACTGGAAGACCATCGACAACCAATCCCTCTCCCAGAAGATCTAATGCGCAAGCTAGGACGTGGTTACTGCTTTAGTAAGATTGATCTAGCTAATGCATATAATCAAATCTGTCTTTCTCCTGAAAGCCAGAAGAAGCTGGCTCTCAGCACTTACAAAAGACTTCCTTTCGGAATTAAATCCGCACCAGGGTATTTCCAAGAAATCATGGAACAGTTAACGCAAAGTATCAATTGATTACCTGGGTCACACTTTATCAAGTCGAGGAATTGCAAAAGGGTCCAAAGTTGATGCCATACTAGAAATGCCTACACCCAAGAACATTTCTACGTTAAAATCTTTTTTAGCATCTGTGCAGTTTTATTCTAAATTCTTACCTCCATATTTTTCCGAAATCAAAGGACAACAGTGGAAGTGGGGTGAAGTAGAAGCGACATCTTTCAAAAAGATCAAATGGTTACTATGCACAGAGACTGTACTTGCGCACTATGACCCATCTCTTCCGTTGGGTTTATCTTGTGACGCCTCAGAATGCGGAATTGGAGCGGTATTATTTCATCGCTTTGCAGACGGAAGCGAGCGTCCCATTCTCAATATTTCTAAAATTCTATCGGCAACACAAAGACGCTACAGCCAAATACAGAAAGAAGCACTATCCTTAGTGTACGCTTTGAAGAAATTTCATCAGTTTCTGTACGGTCGTAAATTCATTGTGGTTACCGATCACAAACCTTTAGTGACCTTGTTTGCCCCTGATAAAGGTACTCCTGCAATGGCCGCGAATCGACTTGCACGATGGGCATTACTAGTCCATCAATATGACTACACGGTGGAATACCGTAGAAGCAAGGACCATGGCAATGCCAATGCTCTTAGTCGCTTGCCATTTTCAAATGACACAAGTTTTGATGGGGAGGAGATGGAAGATGATGTCGATAGCGTTTGTTTAGTTCGAACAATCAGTCGTCAAATCAATCCTGACAATCCATTGCTTGTGGTCAGAGAGACTGCCAAGGATCCAATTCTTTCCCAACTAATGCGATTTGTGAAGGAAGGATGGCCGCATGCATTTTCGGAAGAGCTTAAAGACTTCAAAAAGTTGGAAAATTCGTTGTCAACAGAGAATGGTTGCGTTTTTTACGGCATACGGGTAATAATTCCTTCAACCCTACGTAATCATATTCTTAAATTATTACACCTTGGACATTTCGGCATGCAACGGATGAAACAACTTGCCAGGTCAACTGTCTATTGGCCTAGAATTGACTTTGACATTGAGGATTTATGTCGCAAATGCACTTCCTGTGGCCAATTTCAAAATAAGTCGGATAAACCTTCAATCCATCCGTGGATGATGCTAGAAAAACCATGGTCAAGACTCCACTTGGACCATGCGATCAACTTTCTGGGAAGAAACTGGTTAGTCCTTGTAAACGCTTATTCAAAATATCATTGCATTCATTCAACAACCTCAACGTCTTCGAAAAGTACTACTGCTATACTTGAACAAGAATTTGCTCATTTCGGATATCCCCACACGTTGGTGACCGATAATGCCACAACATTCATGTCTCAAGAGTTCCAAACTTGGTGCAAACAACGAGGCATTGTACATCTCACCGGAGCACCTTATCATCCAGCAACAAACGGTGCTGCCGAGCGTTTGATACAATCGTTCAAACAGGCATTGAGAAAATCCTCGTTACCTCCAAAGGAAGCTTTGCAAGAATTTCTAATGCAATATAGAAGAATTCCTTTTGCATCGGGACTGTCACCAAGCGAATTGTTGAATGGAAGAAGAATTCGCACCAAAATTGACACTTTAATTCCATCCATTCCGCATCTCCTGCAGGGAGAAGACATCTTGATCAACTTCGACCTCGATACGGTTCGGATCAAGATGATGATCCCTGTGAAATCCCAACGAGCGTTTTGTCTACAGAAACACTTCCAGCCGGGACTGACCACGCATCTAGTTCTTCTTCGATGAACCAACGCAACAATCCGAGATTACCAACCGGAGACGAGTACGGGCGATACAATCCACGACGATCAGCGAGAACAAAGAGACCTCCAAAAAAATATTGTTGCTAATATGTATATATATTTTTTGTCGTAGTTCATTTGGGGAGGTGTTGTGATATTGTGCAATAGATGACGTACTGTGTTTTCTTAAACGCTTCTAATCGTAATCAGCGCCTTCTGCTCGAACAATTATTGGACACGCGCATCTCCAAGCATAATTGTTACAAGTTAAATATGCGCCTTTGTTTTGGTTAAGTGATTTTTGTGAATATTTATTATTGTTTTTTTATAAACCTGTGTATTCGTGCAAAGATACAACAAGTAGAAAAAATAATTTAATGTTTTTATGATAGTTTTGCTCCAACCTTCTTTGTGCTTACACTTTAGTCAGCTTATCAAACCACTCAGCACTTCGTATATCTTCGTACATCTGATCTTTGCCTTTCGGGATTTTGTCATTTCAAACGGATCCCGATTTTTATGAGCTATCTCCATTTACATTAAATCATATACAATACAAATTTAAGTCAAATTTTAATACAACCTTGTTATTTCAATGTTTGCGTTATAAAGCATAGATTGCCACAAGGAAGTAATTTTTTCTGTTTCGTCTTCAGTAGGATTGCCAGATACAGTAGCAAACATCATCAGAATTTTTTTCTTTTTGGTTGCCTTTAACATCTCTTCCGGATTATTAGGATCAATCTTCATTGAAATTTTAATAATTACAAAAGGAAACCAAAGAATTAGTACATTCAACATACTTTTGAGAAATCAATTGGCTTTGACGGTCGTAAATGTTCTGGGAGATCACCTTCATCAATATCCCCTTCTTCCTGAAGAAAGCAGGAAAGCAATGGATTTATGTGTCATTTGCAAAGTACATTAAAATACATACCAACAAACATTAATTAGTAACTTTATAAAAACCAATAGAACCAAGGAAGTACAGTAAAAATTAGTGGGTTCTCAAGCTTTCAAAGCTATCAATAATAGTTTTTAAACCCTTTTTAATATCTGTAAAAAACTATAAGCACAAATTAATCCGCATTATCAATTACATCAACATTCATTGACTTTGATTCCCATTAAAAAGCAAAAAAGGTTTATTAGTTCAAAATATAAAGGTTTTATTTTAACATGTAAGAACAAGCTAAATATTTTAATAGTTGAAATGCCTCCGTGACTTCTGCTGCAATCTCAAATATTAGACGGCAGCGCGGTCGAATGGTTAGAGCGCCGTGCTTGTGATCAACATGGTCTCGGTTCAAAACCCTCTCACGCCATTCTGTTGCGTCCTTGGGAAAGACACTTTACGGCACTTTCCCCTGCTTGAGATAGTCTTGGCAAGCAGTTCTAAATTACAGTCATATCTCTATTAAATTACAAGTGGACAGCAATATTTTGGCATCTCCGGAAGCAGGTCGGGGTAATTGCTAATCCTATGTATTAGCACCTCCGTCGCTTTCCTGCAAGTCAGGAAGATAAATATTTTCCAAGGTAGTTAATTTTATGGATTTCTGAAGTTATAATATTTGTGTGAAATACTGTAATGTAGAGGTCAGTGTAAGGAAATATTTTTAGATATAATCAAAAATTATCAAAAACAAAAATAAAAATTTCCAAATAATATTAGTGATTTTTGTGGTCTCCTTTTTACAAAAAAAAAATTTATACTAATAATTTGAGCTCATAGAAATATAAAATTTTATAAAGAAAAAAGTTTCTAAAATATTTAATTGTAAAAACAAATAAACTAGATACTAGAAATTGTTTAAAAAAACATGTGGTACTGCCAACCGGAGTGACTTTGATCATTTTAGAGCTATCAGACTTTGATCCAACGCATAAATTCTTCATTTGGTAAAACTATTTACATTATAAGGTCAACTTCAATCATTTTATGATTTAAAAACGTTTTATAAGGGCACAAAGATTGTTGGTTATCAATATTTTTAATTTTAACAAAAATAACTACAGTATTACTATCAATCTTTGTTTTTTTGTCAGGGTCTCAGTGGGAAAATTTTAAGAATTCTGAAATTAAAAAATTATTGCACAGGTTTACTTCTTAGGCTGGCTTTACACGATCAAGTTTCTTGCGGAAAGATTCTTGCCTCAATATTCTAACTGTGTGTAAAGTACCGCGCAAGATCATTGAGCACGATTGCTGGCAATCTTGCGCAATAAAAATCTTGACACGTTTAAAAGCACTTTTCAAGAAAAAAGTGTGTCTTGCTGCAATATTGCTAGGAATAGAGCGAGGTTCTATTTTCCTGCAAGATTTTGGTCGAAAATGCCATTGTGGTCAATAACAGACGTATGTGCAGCTCCTGCAACAGGGTGTTATAGGCACCCAATGCATTCTTGCGGCCAAGCCAGGGTCGTATCCAGCATTTCCGCTTTTTACGTTGTTTATTTAAAGCTGCCACTACCATTACTGCTGCTCCTGTCGTTTTCTTGCTCGAAGCATTTCGAATATTTTAATATTGAATATTGATAAACAAGCAAGCTTTTACGTGTGCTTTACCACTTGATGCTTGGAATTAAAATGAAAACGAAGTGTGGGTTTATTAAAACCAGTGGTGGGAACCTGATTGCACTTGTGAGCCACATCCCCAAATTTAAAAATTAGGTATGCACTGTAAATTTAGGGTATTTTTAGGGGTAGAAATTAACATTAGAACAACAAATTAACAACCTTATGGAAGGAAAAGCATGATTTTTACCACTTTTTGCCTGTTACTTTTTGGAAAAAGGTGATAATTTTCATGCAGCATTCCATGCAGATGTGGTTCTATATACTTAAGATGCTTTTTTCATCATTTGTGTTGGCACAAACAAGCAAACATCCTTGAGAGTGGAAATTAATATGCTTAATTTTTTTCAACGACAGACCACGCTTCTTCATTTGATTTGTCATGTCAAGACTTTTTTTTATCTTCAGTTGTATTTGCATGGTAAACAAGATAGAGAAGAGTTCTGTCGATTCACTAGCTTGTTTGTTTTTCACTTGACATTAAAATTTTTTTCTGGAAGGCTTATTACATTTTCATTATCCCTGGTTGTCAGTAAAGCAAAAAAACTTCTTCCCAACCACATGTGGGCTGCAGGTTCGCCACCCTGATCTAAACCTATCGTGACGAAATCAATGCGATACATGTGCAAGGTTGCTGAATATTGCTGGATGAACATCGTGTAAAATACATCAGCAAGTTTCTTGTGCAAAAACCGCAGACATTTCTTTCTGCTAGAAGTTCAGACAGAAAAAAAGCTTGCCATGTAAAATCTCACACAATACTTGCCCAAGAAACTTGATCGTGTAAAGCCAGTCTTAGATTGGTAGTTTAAAGAATTTTTTAGTTATTGTGTATGGGCACAAGATAGAAAAATTTGCAGACCCACTCAGTGCAATGTTTATTCTTATTTTTGTTTCTAAATGTTTAGTTTTATTAGATTAAAATATGTTGAAAAATAGCAATTTTGAAGTTATTCCTTATGAAGGGTAAGACATCATTTCACATATTAAAGAATGCAAAACTTTATAACCACAATTGGCATCAACAGATGAAGGTGTCTGATGTATGTTAAGGTTATTAAACTTTAATACCTTATCAAGCTTTCCTCCTAAAAATGGTGAAAATCCATCTAAAAATTCACTTAAAAACAAAACAATCACAAAAATTCCAAATTCTATCTTATCTTAACCTCTGATTTTCTTTATTTTTTTTATGCTATATCATAGTTAAAGTCACCTCACATGATCAAAGTCACCCCAGTTGACGATACCAGTGATCTAACACTTTTGTCAATTTTACTCAATATGGGATAATGTGCCAGAGTTTTCCAACCTCTGGTGCACAGAACTTGATGAATTGTAATAACAACTTATCCTACTCTGAGTTGCAATTCCTAAGATAACTTCATACCTGCTGAAAAAAAAACTGAGGCTAAAACTGTTATTTTTATTTTAAAACTTATTAAATGGCAGAAAAACTTCCAATTCTTTTAAATAGATCCTTCTCATAAGTTGCAACTCCAATGTTTTAAAAGAGTGAATCATAAATCCCTTTAAACCACTTCATAATCAAAAATTATAAGTCATAATTTCCCAAGTATTTGTTTTTTGCTGTGTTAGACAAGATCTTAGATTTAAGTTAATTTAAAGACAATCATCGTTTTCATTTGGAAAGGCATCCACTCCAGGTCAGACACAAACAAGACTATGGCCAAGGGTTTATACTTTTACTACTACATCCCGGCTGCTGTAATGCCCCAATCAAATGCTGGCAGTAATGTTTTTAAGCCAGCATCGAGTTTTGTCATTGAAAACTGTCACACCTTGTGCTCCATGTGGTGCCTGATGTATGGGGCATGCTATTAGAACATGGTCTGTGGTTTGTTCAGTGGCACTGCATAAGCAATTCAGTAAAGTGAGACTCCATTTGTGCATGGATGAATGACATCACACAACACCAATCTGCAGGTGATTGAGTATAGTCCAAGCTGCTCAGGGCAAGCTCATTCCAACAGGCCTTGCACTGGTCATGGGTATAAAAACACAGAACTTGGATGTATTCTGACAATACTCCACATTTCATCTATAGTTTGTCCATTCAGAAGCACAGATGCCAAGTCTGGCAAGGTTGTTTAATAGATTTGTTGCAGCTGGCACAAAAGTATGTTATCTGGAGTTTAAATAATGATCCTTTCAGATAATCATCCTTTCAGAATATATTCTGGGGCAACTTCAATATCTGCCATAGGAGGTAACTGGTATGTGGAAAAGCTTGCTAAGTTCACTTTAATATTGTTGTCAACAGTAAAAACTTTATGAAAAACATCATTAAGCATATCATCTTTATCTTTATCAGAAGATGCTATGTTTGAGTCTGCAGTTTTGAGGGTAGGTATGCTATATTTAGTTTTCATTTTTCTATTAACGTACCCATAAAATCTTGCTGGGTTACTATTGTTACACAAAGAAAGTTCACTTTGATCATACCATTGTTTCATGCAATCATCATATTGCTTACATTTGGCTTTATATTTAGATTTCAAAGAGACATCACTTTTACATTTACAATAAAGCTTAATTTTTTCTTTTAAGATACAGGAGAGCTGTGAATTTTTTTTGTGGGGTTTGTAGATGATAGCTTGATATGGAACATAGATATCTATTATTGACTTCAGATAATCAATAATATTATTATAAAAAACATACATCATCTTTACTTGAATAAATAATTTTTGTCCAGTTAGTTAAGATAAGTACATGGCAAATCACATTATAGTCAGCTTTTTTAAAGCAGTGGCAAAACGTTTTGGAGGTTGAAAACCTGGATTCCCACTGCAGTGAAAAATGAATCAATGAGTGGTCACAAGAGGTACTAAGAGGCATGCCTACATAATAATTCATCAAATATTTTTAGCCAAATAAATCACAAAGTAGCAAATCAAGAATGTGTCCATCACAATGAGTGGGATCAGTAATTAATTGATATAGGGAGTTATATGTAACAAAGTCTAAGAAAATCTGGTGAGATGGCCCACTGTTTGTAGAAGATATTGACCAATTAATATTAGGTAAATTAAAATCCCCAACAATATAAGCAGGGAAGAACCTGCAATGCAGTTATCAATAACTTTACACAACTTCTCAACATTTTCAGCAGAACCAGTAGCTCTGAATGACAGATAACAGCAATTAATCTAAATTGTAAATTGAATTTTTTCAGCAAGACATTAAGTGCAATTAATTCAGCACAATCAATGCTTATTGCTGGGCTGTATTGACTAATAATTAAGTTCTTTTTATACAGGATCATAACTCCTCCACCTCTTGAAATAGCGCAATCACAACGTAAAGTATGAAAGCCTGGGGGACAAATCAAAAAATCTAAAATAGTTGAATTTAACCAAGTTTCACTGATTAAAGCCCTGTTTCCACTATGAGCGTAGAAAAAAGCATTCTTTGTTTGTTTTATTGCTTTTTTTTTGCGCTCGCTTCAATCAAAGATCAATAAAAGAGACAAAGAATGCTCTTTTCCATGCTCATAGTGGAAACGGGCCTTAAGAGAATATCAATGGAAGGATTTACATGAAATAGATAGTCAAGCAAAATATTCTTTTTTTCAAAATTGACCTAGCATTAAAATATGTTATCTTTAAGCAATCTGATTTACTGGAACAGAGAAGCCCAAAAGTCCAGGGCTTTGGATGGAAAGGGATGATAACTTCGATCAGATTGCAAAGACTTAGCAATAATTTTGTTACCACAAATAACTAAATTTTGTTCACCATTATTTTTCCTGGACTTAAGTTTTGCAATTAATTTTTTCAATTCTTGTCGTTCTTTTACTGTTTTGTCCCATGTTACATAAATTGGATCACTCATTCCATTTTTTAAATACTTAAAATTTTTGGAAGATTTGATTATATCCCATTTTAATTTTTCTGAGCGAAGTTTAACTGATAGAGGCCTCAATGTATCATCATTTTTTCTTCCAAGACAGTAAATATCTAAAACAGCATCAGGTTCAAGCATAATTTTGTTGGATATTAATTCCTTAAAATTTAGGCAATCTTCTTTCATTTGATCTTCAGGGAAGTCAAGTTCAAGCAAGTCAACAATACTTTCTTGGAGATTGAAAAGAATTAGGTTATTTAGTCTTTTCTTGCAATCTGCTGGTTCTTCTATATTAACAGAACTATCAATCAATGAGGAAGTTTGGTCCAATTTTTGGCTTAAATTTGACATTGAACTTACATATTTGCTTAGATTTAAAAAAAATGCTTTATCAGGCTACAATAAACAAAACAACAAAATAACATTATTATTAATTTCACAAATACTAAACATTCTATACAAAAAAATTAGCAAAAAGAAAACAAACCTCCCACTCTTTTTCTAATCTATGTAGATCAGCATCTGTAAAATCCCTTGGATTTTTCTTCTTTTTTTTATTGGTCCCATCACAGCTTGCTATAAGTAGAAGTAAAGGAAAACAAATAATAAATAATTTCATGCTGCATGAAAATCGAACTTTTTACAACAAGCTTCTAAAAGAGCAAATGTTAAAACTAAAGAATCTCTGTTAAAAAATCATGTTAAATCTCAGCATAAAAATTATTTGATAACAGATCTGCCTTGACTTCTATTGCTACATGACAGAATTATAGCAAATTCACTTGAATCATCCATAAAATAAAACTTCAGATCTATTATTTTGCCAAAAAACAACCATAAGATTTATAGAAAAAGTACGAAAAAGATAAAATGATGAAAATGATAAAAAAGATTACAAATAAAACTAGAAAACTGAGACGTCCCTGTCATCCCTTTTTATTATTTTTATCAAAATTCTTTTCTTAACTTCCTGGAAAATGTCAGATTAAGCATTATATTTATAACGACCTTTAAGTGATTACTTCAACCTGCTTTCAAAAATGTCAAGATATTGCTGTGTCAGTTCAAATATTCTATTTTGTTTTCCAGTCTTTATTTAGATATATAAATAAAATTTAAAGTTGCTTGATAAGACAGCCAGGCTGAGGAAAGTGCCTGTAAGTGTTATTCCAATAATCTTACAGAGTGATGCGATTAGCTTTTGAACAGCAACTGTGTCAATCAATACTGCATTTGCCATCAATACCCACTTGGCCACATTGCCAATATGTAGAATTTACGTACCTTTTGAATTGTTTAAGAGAACTAAACCCTTATTTATGCTGTTGCAGCAGTTACAAGAAGACAACTAGTTAAATGAGAAGCTTTGGTAATGATGTTAAGAAAATAAACCTTTTGCTGCAATAAGCCTATTTGTAAATCTAGATTTTCTTCACCAATCTTATCTTCTTGCTGCAGCAAAAACCAGCTTTGAACTCAGGCACCAAGGCATCCTTAACTCGCCACCTCTTATTTCCTGCTTTATTTTTTTAGCTTCAACAAAATATTGTAGATCTATTTGCTGCAGCTGCTGTTTGCAGATATTGCAGAATGGACTTAAAATTGCTATTGGCTTAAATGTTATTTGACTTTTTGCCATCCTTCACTGACATATAAAGTGTGAATTATTACAACCTCACAAACTGTTAATTCAGTAAGAAAGAGAATACTGCAGATTGTTAAACTGCTGATAACATAACTATTCCATATCTAATGTAAGAAATGCTAAACAGGCTGCTATCATTTCTCTGACACTATCATAGCATAATGCAGATATACTCATTGTGTAGCTGTACTTTGTAGGATATAATTGAACTAAAAGATTTTTTTTTGTTTCATTCGAATAGTAATGATTTAACATCCTTACCAATTTTTTAGTTTATGTGACAAGAATTTGATTTAAGTTACAAGCTTAGGTTGAAATTCAAGATATACCTGTATTACGAATGGGTGCAAAATCGCATGATTTTGACAAAACAAAGTTCAATTTATGGCTAAAGCAATGCACTGGACATGCAAGGTTTTTATTTTGAATAAAGGCCCGTTTCCACTACGAGCGTGGAAAAAATCATTCTTTCTTTGTTTTATTGATTTTTTTTGCGCTCGCTTCAATTTTAACCGCTCGCTTCAATCGAAGATCAATAAAAGAGATAAAGAATGCTCTTTTCCACGCTCGTAGTGGAAACGGGCCTTAACGCTTGCAGAGTCTTTCATTTTACTGGTAGTGATTAATTGGACAACTCAAATATGATTTCATATTTTCACACGAAACACAGTTTTACTTATTATCGGAGTTATAAAATTTGGTTTAAAACGTTGAATTTAATTTTCACATGCTCTATTTTTATGCAATTTCGAATTTCACATCCTGTCGTTCCATATCGTATGATCACGTGGTAATACGCCCACTTGTATACAGCCATGTGGCTTAGTCACATCTACACTCCGGCAAATATCGGTTAGATAAGTTAACTTCTGTTATGATTATGCTATATTAAATTGTCTCTATTATTGTAATTATTTGTTTTAATTATTTGTTTTGTTCTTAATTCTATTTGAATAAGTGAATAAATATAGGCTACTGCAAATATAGAATCAAGTTAGTGGTTAATCTTCTGACTTTGAAGTGCTGCAATTAAACTTGGATATAACGCTCCTAACCACTACATACTCATCATGGTAACAGCATCATCGTACCCTAAGTCTTTGGTTTTTGCAATGTAAAGACACAACTTTGTCAACTTCTCCTGCAAAAGCAGCACCAGTCTTTATCCACTTTAAACAATTGCGTCACTGCAACAGGCAAACTCTTCAGCTATAGCGCGGTTGACAGCGTGGTCGAATGGTTAAAGTGTCTGGATCATAATCGATATGGTTTCGGTTCAAAACCCACTCACGCCATTCTGTTGTGTCCTATTGGAAAAAACACTTTACGGCACTTTCCCCTGCTTGATGGTCTTGGAAGGCAGTTCTAAATTACAGTCATATCTCTATTAAAAACGATTAGCGGAAGAAACTGTTTTTTTCAAGAACACAACAGAATAGCAAAAATAAGTTTTGAGCCTCAACCACGTCCATCTCTTTTGCCGTTAATAAAGCACTCTTACCTATTACGCCACGCTGCTGACTCGATCAGTTTTTTGGACCGTAGGTTATTCCTGTGGAGTTGATTTAACCAGCTCAACAATTTACATCAAATTGTGTTTCCAATACTGTCCTTCTAGCAATGGCATGGGGTCAGGGCATGCAAGTCATGCGTTGCAGTTATTTTAGAGTTATTTTAAAGAATACCGTGAATTTAGGACGAAAAGTAAGAAATCGGAGACTGATTTTAAGTGATGACCTTTTTTTTAAAGAGATAAGCAAAAATTTAGGACGAAACTTGGTCTTGATCAACATGACATTACGACTAAAAGTTACAATCTCACTAAAATCCCTAAATCTCACACAAAAATTTTTTCCTAACAGTAAAATATTGCATGTCTTATTCATTAATTACCCATAACATATCCATTTTCATGACCAGATTTTGGCATGCAAATTGCATGGCCAGACTCAGAGGTCACAGCACGCCACTGCCTTCTAGTAACCTAAAAACTAAAACACGTTCTATTTTGCGTCAACTTTTGTAGACTTGTAAAATTATACTTTTTTTATTTTTATTTTATTTTTATCTCAACATTTATCCTTCTGACTCGCAGGAAAGCGACGTAGGCGCTATACATAGGGTTAGCAATTACTGCGACCTGCTTCCGGAGATGCCAAGATATTACTGTCAGCTTGAAATTTTAAGCACTCTAATTTTCAGTCAAATCTCTAACAGCAAACTAAAAAACAAAAGAAAGCTTTCACTCGGATAGCAATATCTTAACATTTTCAATAGCAGATCGGAAAAATTGCTTGATAGTTCCACTAATTTTAATGCCTCGTCCGCTTTCCTGCGAGTGAGAAGGATGAATAAAGATGATTCTGATAATAACAATGATACTGTAAATTAAATTATAAATTGTTTTAAAAAAGCTTCGGAGGGGCCCCGGGCTCATCGGGTGTCCCTTGAATCTGTTCTTGAATCATGCACATAATACTCAAATGTTTGTTTTTTTATCTTGATCGCATATCTATAATGTTTATCGTTTTGTTGCTTTTTTTTGCCCTACTTTTTACTACTTAAAAAATTTTCTATTTCAGTATATTTTTTATGGCGGAACTAAAATGTATGTATGTTTTTTATATTTCTCAGCCGCAACAGCACAAATCAAAATACAAAAACACAATAAAAGCTGAAAAAAGGAAGCAGTAAAAAAGGATATGTTATAGAATATGCAAACAATACATTCTACAAATATAACAAACGTCATTCTAATTTGCATGCTCACTGCACCTTAAAAACAATAAAACACAAACGAAAAAAAGAAAAAAAGGTACTAATACGTGATACTTTCCCAAGGACACAACAGAACGATGAAAGTAACCCAGGTTTTAAATAAAAAATAAATAAATAAATTTTTAACCGCTGCCGTGTTAATCACGTTCGTTATCAATACAACACTTTTTCACTTACTCGACTAGACTGCTGATTGCAGATTTTGATCGCTTGTTAGCAGTTAAGGCCCATTTCCACTACGGGCGTAGTAAAGATTATTCTTTGTTTGTTTTATTGATTTTTTTTTTGCTTTGCTTAGCGCTCGCTTCTATTTTAAGCGCGGAAAGATCAATAAAAGAAACACAAAAATGCTCTTTTCCACGCTCATAGTGGAAACGGGCCTTTATCGTTATCCTTTCTTTGTTCTGCTCTTTCCTTTCTCTGTTCTGCTCTTTATTACTAAAATCAATTGATTTAATTATCTATAAAGTTCTATTTTTTCTACCTAAAAGAAATGCAATGCTAATAAAAAATGAACTGAACCATTTCACGATGAAAACAAAAGTTAACATGACACCATGTCAATTAAGGTTTCTTCAAGAAGTCACCGTGAGCAATTTTTGTCCGCAAAACTAATCAGGATCTCGCTGTGGTTACTATCGGGTCTTCAAGAGATCCTTTTCCTTATGGTTCCTTTTTTTTATTTCATCTTGGTGCTGCGGAGAGGATTTCGCGGCGTAGGTAAAGAATACGGACCCCCCTTGTAAAAATAATTTAAAATAACAAAAATAGGGTTAGGCTTAGGGTTAGGGTTAGGGTTAGGGTTAGGCTAACCCTAACCCTAACCCTAACCCATTTCGGAATTATCCCTGTTTTTGTTATTTTAAATTATTTTTACAAGGGGGGTCCGTATTCTTTACCTACGCCGATTTCGCTTATGATGACTTCTTGAAGAGACTAGCACTTGTCATTTGTTGTTGCCATCAAAATTGAGCTTTTCTGCTTTTCAGGCGACATCCTAATCTACAGTCTTCAGCCACTACCATAGATACAGTTTCAATATCGTTTGTACTTGCACCTTTGCTTCACATAACCAGTAAAAAATTGAATTCGACAGCATTGATAGTTTGTTTGGTAAGTCTATTCATTCACATATTTAGGTAATGGATAAAACTAAATGCTTTTGCAATCATAAAATAAATGAATGAATGAATGAAATGACACTATTGCTTTGCATAATTACTGGTAATAGAACATTAAATCAGCATAAAAGCGTTAATAAATGAGTCGAAATTATTAGTGTAATCACTGATTATTTATTATAATAGTTATATGATAAAAACTGTTTAATGTGTAATTCTGAAAGTATCTTTTCGATCCATTAATTTAATCTTGATTAATTGATTTTGTTGGTATTTACAAAGTTGAAATTACTGATTTAATCTGATAAGTTATAAATTCTTAATTCAAGTTAAACTTTTCTGAATCTTTCTATTACAATGAAATAAATTGTATAAAATGATTATAAAGGCAATAAAATTAAATGATATAATCATAAATTTATTCAACTTTTCTGTTTTGATAAAGTCTAGGAATTATACTTCAACAATATTTACTATTTTTTGCACTGGTAAATAATGCAGTAAAATTTTGGTAATGACTTATTCATTAAATTTAGTTGTATTTTTCAAGACCCAGCATTTTGGTAATTTTGAGTGTTGTTTTTTACCATTACACATTAAGATTTACATTAACATTTCTATTGGTCATCGTCATTGTCGTTTGAAGGGTATTTACTCCAGGTCAGACACAAACAGGACTGGGACCGAGGGTTTATCCTTTTACTACCCCAGACTGCTGCACGGCCTGAATCAGATGCTGGCAGTGATGTTATTAAGCCAGCATTGAGTTTTGTCATCCAAAACCATTAGACTTCGTGCTCCATGTGATGCCCGATGTATAGAGCACACTGTTAGAACATGGTCTGCAGTTTACTCAGAGGCGCCACACTTGCAATTCAGTGAAGGAGCAAGACCTCATTTGTGCATGGATGAATGAAATCACCCAACACCAGTCTGCAGGCATTTGAGCTTAACCCAAGCTACTCTGGATAAGCCCGTCCCAACAGGCCTGGCACCAGTTCTATTGGTAAAAAATATGGATATAAAAATTTTTAAAATGCAATTTGGAACTTTTTTTCTAAAACATTTGTTTTGTTAAGCAAATATATTCTTTTGATCAGTTCATTTAAAATATGGACAATTTAAGTTGCTTATTCAGTGTTATAATCACGGTTGTGGAGTTGGAGTTGTGGAGTTGAAGTTGAGGAGTCAGTAGTTTAAGGGTGAGGTGGAGTCAGAAGGTTTTTATTTATTGGATTTGAAGACCAGTTAAAAGAAAATAATAGATGCCATGCTTTTTTTGTGAATTAATATGTGAATTGTAAATGATATTTCTCAAAGTCATGGATTTTGGTGTCAGAGACATTTTCAGATGTTTTCCAAGGATGAAATAAAAGAAATTTTCCAAAGTGTTGAGTTGGAGTCTGAAAATTTTTATCACCTGGAGTCAGAATTGGAGTCAGACTCAAAAAGTTTTATTTAGCTGGAGTTGGAGTTGGAAATTATTTCACCAACTCCACAACTCTGGTTATAATTTAATTACTGATAAGCTTGCCTGGTTGATCAATGCATTTCTAAAATTAATTTTTATGTTGACTGACTAAAAAGCATTAATTAAGACTTTCATTGAAATTTTGATTATAATGTTAAGACATTTTCCAAAATAAAATTGAACTAAAAAAAAAACAGGAAAATTTAATGCAGCGATATTCGAGGCTGGGGTGTTGGTGTCAGCAAAATTTTTTCCTTAATTATTATGGTTAATAATGGTTAATAAGATGGGATTTATTTGTGGGGACACAATTATGGCTAAATAACATGCAGATTTCATTATGAGAACACAATTATGGCTAATAAGATGGAAATTTCGTTGCAAAAGTGTCAGTGTCAGCAATGTAAAATATACTGATGTTGGTGTCAGCATATTTGTATCAGCTAATATTTGGCTATATGTATGATTCACTTAGTGACCAACTGGTTTCTGATGCAATCCTAAGCTTTTAAAGATGTTTGTTAATTTTTTTAAATATATAATTGGCTGACATCAAAGTATTTGTCACTGATTCTTTTTTTCAACTACATTTATGAGTTTTTCTGTGAATATCTGTTATTTAATAAACAAAAAATACTATTGTTGCTTGACAATTTCAGATTTTTTTTATGGCAATTTTTTGTTATTTCAAAACACATTTGTTTTGATGTCTTTTTATCAAATGAAAAGACAGTGGTTATTAATAAACTTTAACCAAGTTTTAGCAGCTAAAAAACTTTAAATTAAAAACTTGACAATTTTTTACTTGCTATTGCAGTCTTAGATGATAAACAGACTGCAGCACAATGTTTCAAAGTGATTGTTTTTATGATTTGTACACATTTTACAAACAATATGTCATTATAATATACCGTTGTTATGATGGTTATTGCTTTTCGCAGATTATTTATTAAGACTTAATAATTCTATAATCTGTTTAGTTTTTCTTTTAAATTGCATTCATGGAACAGTTTTTGTTGGATTTAAAGCAGGAAAACTTTACTGGCTCGTATGACTTGGCTTATAAAACAATCAATCATTTGCGAAAAGTCATCACTCAAGTTAGATGGAATCATGCAAAAGAATTAATGTCACTGATACGCGAAGAAGGAAAAAGAATGGTCGCTGCTCAACCATGCGAGTACGTGGTTGGAAATATGATTCGAAGAGTTCTTAAGATTATTCGAGAAGAATACGTTCGATTGCTTGGCGCCTCAGAAGAATTGGCCAATAAGGAGTCGTTACACAAGATGCTCACTGCACGTGAAGATCCTAGTGATGATTACACGAAGTCGTTTAAAGAATTACAGACAACTGTGATGGATGCAATCAGTGAATACATCGACGAAATGGAAGCTTCCATTCACAACATTGCAGCTCAAGCGATAGAACATATTCACTCGAATGAAGTTATACTAACGTTAGGAAAATCTAGAACAGTCGAGGCTTTTTTAAAGCAGGCTGCCAAAAAGCGTAAATTTCATGTAATTGTTGTCGAGGGCGCACCCCTTTACCACGGCCATGAATTTGCCAAACAATTGGCATTGAAGAACATTGAGACGACCGTCATTACCGATTCGGCCGTCTTCGCGATGATGTCTCGTGTCAATAAAGTTATTATTGGAACTCACTCCGTACTGGCTAACGGCGGCTTAAAAGCAGTCAGTGGCGCTCACATTGTCGCATTGGCCGCGCGTCACCACGCCGTCCCGGTTATAGTTGTGGGAGCCATGTTTAAGTTGTGCCTGTTGCATTATTCCGATTTCGGTGGTAACGAGGCTACCTTTAATAGGCTGTCGTCGCCCCAAGAAGCGCTAGAATATTCGGTCGGGGGCAAAGAAGGCCTCCACGACGTCCAGGTCTATGACCCGACTTTTGATTACGTCCCGCCCGAGCTAGTAACTTTGTTTATATCGAATATAGGCGCTAATGCACCGTCGTATTTATACAGGTTATCGAGTGAACTATATCATCCAGACGATCATGAGCTGTGACCACGATTACTTCCTACTCACATGGTTTTTATAAGGTTTTAAGATATTTTTATTTGAGACTATTTTCGCACATTCAACTGACTGCTTGTGCTAGTTACGTTGCGTTTGCGGTTTGTTCATGTGTTTTACCAGAAATAGCAGTAATTTAATAGAGGTTTGGTGTAATAAAAACTTGTATGGTCGTTATAATCCCTGGAAACGTTAGCGATAGAATGTAATTTGAATGCTTCTGTTAATACTTGTTTTTGATCTTCTGTTTTATTTATGTAAAAGATAGTAAAACCTGCTACTTGTTATTATTTCGTATAGCGCTTAAACTGTGAAAGCACCATAACTTTTTCCAATGGTAGTTTGCCTATTCGTCAATCCATGACTTAAGTCAGAAGCGAAAAAAAACGTTGGAATCTGGAACTGGAGCCAGCCATTTTAGAAATTCTATATCATTTTACCTACTAAATAGGAATAGTAAGAAATTAAATTGAAACACATTTAGAATTATTTTTATTTAATAATAAAAAAATTCTTTTAATATAATTAAATTGACATGATATTGATTAATATAGAAAAAGTCTTTATAAATTTTTTAGAAATCATTTTAGAAAAAATTTTTTAAAAATCATTTATTAAAAATCTTCCAAAGCTAGAGCTGCAGCTACTTTACTTTGAATACGTGCTATTGTACTACAGCATAAAGCAGGGACAATTAATTCTAAACCCATTCTAATGAATCTTTCAAGGAATTGCAATCTAAATTTCTTTTCACTTAATTGTCCACTCGATTCATTATTCAACATTTCTAGTAGATGCTCCGCGAGATTGCTTTTAACATCTGCTTTTACTACTGACCAAATATTCTCAATCGGGTTGAGCATTGCACTGTATGGGGCAATCTTAAAACATGGTTTTTCCTAAACTCATCTTCTGCTAATACCTCTTCAATACGAGAGTGAAGCACCGGACTGTGATCAACGTGGTCTCGGTTCAAAACCCACTTGCGCCATTCTGTTGTGTTCTTGGGAAAGACACTTTACGGCACTTTCCCCTGCTTGGTGGTCTTGACAAGCAGTTCTAGATTACAATAATATCTCTACTAAATTACAAGCGGACAGCAATATCTTGGCATCTCCGGAAGCAGTTTGGGGTAATTGCTTACCCTATGTATAGCGCCTCCGTCGCTTTCCTGCTAGTCAGGAGGATAAATATAGAGATAAAAAATAAAATAAAAAAAATAGAGTGACGAGGAGCATTGTCTAAAACAATTGCAACCGGCTTACGTACAAATTGAATAATTAATTTTTGACTGTTCCCATTTAGTTTGTTACTATTCTCATTAAAATGGTATAGAATGTAGATAGAGCCATATATTTAAAATAGGCTTGAGTGGAACGGGATCTAGTCTTTAAACGAACTATAAGTCGGAGACTATTTGTAATTATTGGTTAAAGCCTTTTTTTGATGGCATTATGATAGATTTTTTAAATAAGCTTAATTTGTTAAAAAACCCAGTGGATCAGTTTAACCCTATTGGATGAAGATTTTAGGACGATTTTCGTGAAACGCATCTTAATTAAAATTTTTTAATTAGGGAGACAAAAATCAGTCCAAAACTTGTTAAAAATTTACTTTAATTTAAAATCGATTTCGATCATAAGATCATCATCAGTTAACAATTCTATCAAGTCTTATTCAAATAGATTTTTTAAATATTATAAAACCCCAAAGCAGAACTTCAGTTTTTAACAATCAAATTATCGTGGTCAATGCGGTATCAAATGTGAAACGTTTGTGGAGAAAGTTGTACAGTAATCTTAATTCTATAAAGTAGCCTGAAAAATCACGTGACAGTGATGAAATATGTATTGTTTTTCTTGCTTTCTACCTGTTGTAATATCTTTAATTTTGAGGATACGGATTGTAATAACACAAATATAGTTTGATACAATATATATATTAATCTATAATACATTTATCTTCGAAAGATTTGGAGTGGACTTGAAGCTAAAGCTAGTTTCTTCGAATTTTGAAGCGGAACCGGAGCGAGAGCAAGGTCCGCACCTTTAGACAAATCTAACTAGATCAGGTGAAAAATCTTGCTAACTTCGCAATAAATTTTACTTTTTTTTCAATACTTTTTCTGTTTGTGTTAAGTGGTAGTAATAGTGTCAAAGAGTTAATGTTTTAATACTTTAAACTAGAAAAATGTTTGATGTTCGGTTTTCAGTCGACTTTTACGGGACGAATAAATTCCCGACCTTTTTTTTGTCCCGACGCACGACAATGTTGAAAATGGCAGCAATCTCCTTTTTGATCCTATTTTCAGTATCGCCAAAATTTCAAACTTTTGCCAATAATATTCCGAACCCCCAAAATATTTTGGGCCTCCTACTCTATTAAATGAAATTAAAAAAAAACGAACTGCGATTCAAGTGTATGCAAATTAGAAACGAGTTCATTAGAAATTAAGCGCTGTTCAATATTCTCGCAGAATTGCAACGCTGCTTCGGCCATTTAAGCGAAGTGCGGCTAGAGAAGCTTTAACTTGATACAAGGGCGGTCTTTGAGACAAGTGAAGACATCTTTAAATTGAGAAATGGCTTTTATCAGTTCTTAGTCAACTTTTTTATGGAATCCTACAAGTTTACAAATGTAATCCTATGGAATCCTACAACCACTGTCCAATATTTTTTATTGTCTTGGTACACATGTGATGTGATGTAAGAATTCAAGAAAAACAGTCAAATTGGAAGAAAATTTTTATCACTAATGTAATGATTACATTTTTATTGTGACGTCGTATTCATGAGTCAGCAGATTTTTCGGAATTTTTAACGGTCTGCAGTATTTTAAACTTACATCAAGATCTTCTCTGGCGTACGATTCGGTAAATTTGACCAGATTAAAAGCAACACTAGCAACTAAGAAAATCGAATAAGAGCGTTTGAAAAACGAAAAAAAGCCTACTTTGTTACTGATAAATGTGAAGTAAAAGGCTGTGGCTACTATTTTTTTAATTTTTGGTACGAGTCGAAAGTTGGAAGAGGAACGAGAAAAATTGAAAACATTAATTTTGTGAAAAATCGAGCAACGATCAATTAAAAAATCTATATAAAAACAAAAAGCATGATACCCTTAACGAGGAGGAGAAAAGAAAGATTAATGTGTTGTAATCAACGCACAACAGAAGACCTAAGATCTTTTCGTTTATTTAACCGTAAGTAAATTTTCATTAGTAAAGACACGATATAAACTGGTACCTATCCAATAGCTTCGGCTCTGCGTATTTGTTGAAATATTGCAAAATCAAAGCATGCAGTACTATGAACGGGGATAAAAATTTCGCGTTTAATGAAATATCAGCACGAAATAAACACAGCACCAAATAGAATGGGCATGCGTGAAACTAACAAAAACTTGAAAAATTATACAACTACACAGGCTTAGATTGACCCAATGTTAAGTAATGACGTTACGGATGGCTATATAAAAAAATGATTATTTTTCGTTATTACACTGTTGATTTGATTTATTTAATAAGCTTAGTATTTTCATTGAAAACTGGTATGATACTGCTTTTCTTATTTGTAACCGATTTGATCCATGAAAAAGTACTCCACCTATGTTCATTAGTTAGTTGCACAACTAGGCGCCGGCTGGCGCATTACACGCATTCAAGATATTACTTCTCACAAATGCATAGTCCCAGGAGAATCACAAAGTAAATATATAATAAACAATCACCATAAAAAAAGAGCTTGGCTAAAAACAAATTTTTTTAAACTTCGAGTTTATTTCTAATTTACCTTTTAGAGTCCCAGCTTTTTAAGAGTAAAAAAATAAAACGGGCAAAACCGGTATAAATTGAAAGGGCAAGGTGTTGAATATAGTAAAATACTGCCGGAAAATATAATCACTGTCAATCATCCACACAAATCAAACGAAGAATTATCTCAAATAATCTCTAGTTCAAGGCAAACACCGACATTTAAATGATAAAAAAAGCTTTCAAGGCATCACGTGACTTCAGATCCGTTTCCACGCGCAAGAGTTTAAGCGTGACTCAATACCAGCATATCTTTTGTCTCGTTTAAGGGGCGAAAAATTATGGCTGGACGAGAAAAATGCTTAGTCATGTTTATCTTTTGCTCGGTGGAAATGAGTCTTTGCGGTCGAAGCGCTCGGATTGCATGTTTCACGAAGCATAGGTGTGTTGCGCTTTAAACACGACTGTCAAAACCTTGAACGACACGTACCTCGACGTACTTAAACCGTACCATACAAAAAACAACCTTTTAAAACAACACGAAGCGATAATTAGCACGTTAGTAATGCACAATTGAAACTTGTTGCTAAAAACGTTAAGAACCATCGAACCCTCGCTCGTGGCAAGGACGATAAAAAAAAAAACAACAACAACGTCGTTACCGGTTTTACCGCGAGAAACTGGCGACGGCGTGTTCTTGCGCGATCGCAGCGAGCTCTTTGAGGAACTCGGCCAGCACGATGCACGCGTACACCGCGTTTTTCGTTCGAAGTTCCCGCAGTTTTTTCTCTTTGTCTCGTTGCTGCTGTTGCTGCTTGACGTAGAACAAGGAAGCCGATTCCCTCTTTTCTTCAACTTCATCTTCTTCACCTTCCTTCGACGCGTGTCCGCCGCGCTAAAAAGAAGCGACGCTTAAGTAAACGAAGAAATGGAGACGCGGCCAGTCATCAAGTTCTCTCCCGAGAAATGCGTTAAAAGCTAAACGCGTTGAAGCAAAAAAACTTTTCTCGTGCGCTTGTGAATAATGTATAGACCTTTGCGCCTCTTTGAAAATGACTGTAAAATACAGACGAGCGCAGGATGTTGGTTGAATTGTGAGATGAGATTAAGTGACTATATTGAAATGTGCCGACTCGTCTGCAAAACTAGATATTGCAAATCTTTGCTCTGCAGACTGCTTAGCGAGCGCTCGTATACATTTGTTTGAATTTATATCTTTCGTATCCGGAACATTCGCCGTAAAAATTTTTTCCGTAGGAAAACTTGCCTCAGGAATTTTCGCCGTAGAAAACTTTGCCGCATAGGATTTTTGCCGGACAAGGTACTTTTTATCAATGAAAATGTAACGCATATTAAAAAAATGCGACGAAATTGTTTTACGGAAAAAATTTCCTATCGCGAAAATTCCTGAAACGAGTTTCCAACGACAAAAATGCTTACGGCGAATATTCCAGAACCGAAATTTTCAGCGTATATTGTAAAGGTAATAAATATTTACAATTAACAAACTTAAAAAAGATTACACTAACTTGAGTACTGGAGAAAGTGTAAAAATTTATTTTATATCAAACCAATGATTATTTATTTTTTTAAATTCAAAACCAGGGTAAGCGTTTCTTAAAGTTTTTGGGGCAAAATTTTCCCTTTCGTTCTTCCAAAATCAAATAAGCGATTGGTTGTGAAGCAGACTTTGCAGATACAAAAAAATCTACAGCGTTTCCGTACCATGTAATGTAATAAGCATGTGACAGAGATATCAATGAACTATTTTCAACGCAGAAATTAAGCTACATAAAACGAGAAGCACCAGACTCAGTTCAAAATCGCTCACTTCGAGGAGAGTTTCAAGGGACGGAAGCATGGATTTCTTCTTGTTCGCTTCTTTCTGCTTCTTCTTACGAAACATGCCGCCGAGAACTCGCGACTTGACTGAAATCGAAATTCAGAAAGCGGATCTTTACTAAATTGCAACGTTTCAAACAAAGTTTAAAGCGACTACCTTTGGGAACCGGCATCGGCTTGTCTTGGATACTGTTGCGCGTTCTTGCGTCGCCCGAAAACGGGTAAGTCCCGCGTGCGAGAAGATACTTCTGAGCGCGACGAACGAGAATCTTGAAATCGCTCACCTCGGCCGCGTACGTGTCGATCTTGTTCCTGGCGCTGTTCAATACCTGGCGAAACGTCGAGATCTTTTCAAATAGCTCAGTAAAATAGAACATTCTATTCTAGAAAGGTCATATTTTACTACGAGATCGAAACGAAAAGATACAGGGGGTAGAATGACTCCGGAATAGCTATTCTGTTATATTTTTTATCTCACGCTTACTTGATACAACGATTTGACGGAAGGGTGAAACACCATGTGAGTGTTGAGGAGGAAAGACCGCAACAGAGGCTGGGGGTAGGCCGCCAGTCGCGCGACGATCCCGGTCAGTAAAAGGTTTTCGTACAAAGAATTGCTTATCATTTGATCCAGTTTCGCGAATAAATTCCCGATTAAGGGACCTGGAAATAACAGCTTTGAATATGAGCGATATCTTTACCGTAACGCAAACACTCCAGACAAATAAAGTTTTTTTTAACTTAAAATAAGCAAATTGATCTGATTATCAGCAATTTAACACCATGTCTATTTTTAGGTTTTTACATGCGAAAAACTTGGTAAAAACGATAAATTGCAACCATCTTTTACACTAATCGACAAAAACATTTGCAAGATTTTCAACAACCAAAGTTTGACGACTTGTTTTTTTAGTAGTGTTTGTTTTTTAAGCTTCCAAAAAAATTGCTTACCAGTGTATGGTAGCCCTTGCACCTTGAGAGGAAAGTTTGGCAAGACCGAAACGTCGGTGGGACTGTAATCGTCGTTCGGTTCGTAGAAAGACGACGACGCGATCGATATCGTGTCGTCGAATTCGGTGTCGGTATCATCGAAGCTGCAAAGATTCAAGCAAGGAAATAAAATGATCTGCACTGTTAGATCTAAATTTAGTGATTACATTTGTAAAAACGTCACTTTTGTCAAGTAGAAGTTGAAAATTTGCAAATTGCTTCAACCAGAACGACGTGCAAGTGGCCAGGTATAAACCTCGCTTTGATACCATAACAAAAATCAGGTAAAAGCAGATACTATAAAACAACCAATCACCTGTAAGTACGATTGGTTTCGTCGTCGTCGTCGTTCTCCAAGTTTGCGGTGAGTTTGTTCGTTTTCTCGGTATCCTCGGTTATTTCGTCAGTGTTCAACGACAATTGGCTCATCGTGTCTTCGTTCTGATCGCTGCCCTTGTCGCTATGCTGTAAGATATTTTGACCAATCAAATCGGTTTCTCATACAATTACCGACGATGACGTAATTCATCAACCGATGATGGCGTCATCGAAATGTCAGTTCTCACTGATTAGAAGTTATTTTAAAAGACGCCGGCATGAAGAAACTTCACGAGGTATAAGAATCACATAAACCCGAAAGCTCAATAGTTCAACAGTTGAGTAAAACCGTAATGGTCAGGTCACTGGTTAAAGTCATAGTGGAGTTTGGTCAGTGGCCAGTCCGGTCGGTATCACCTTATGATTTCGAGCCTGAACTGTGCGCTTTTCGTTAAAAAGTTGAATGTTTTAAGCACGTTACTCGCGTTCTTGATTTTAGATTAAGCAGGCGGGTTAAACATTCTGCTCATAATGCAGTGCTCCAGGTTTTAAAACAACGTGCAGGCTCAAAAGTGAAAACTGTTTTTTTTTACTGAAAAGTCATGCGAAAAAATTTGCTTCAGACACTAAACTAAAAATGAAAAAAATTTTTTTATTAAATTCGCTACCACACGCTAAGTTTACAATTCGTGAGAACGCGCTTAAACTACGAAGAAAAAACTAAGCTTTCCGTTAAAAAGCAAAAAGCAACAAACTTATGGAGTCAAATAAAAGAAAAAGCAAAACCGAGCAAGTTCGACTGACCGCGAGGTTCTGTTCTTTGTTCGAGACTGGATGATCTCCGTCGGATGAAATCTCGATTCCGGATTCAATATCATCTTCCGCTTTTGCCGCGTTTTCGATCTGAAAAAAGAGGGACTGAAAGCGGGGCGCTACGAAATATCATCAAATGATTACCGACCTTAAGTTCTTTGTTGACGTTCACTTTCTCTCTGGTCGTCGGAGGAACGATTTCCATGAGGCTGCGGAAGAACTCGTCGACCGACGACGAGGCCGCGTTTGTTCCGGATCTCACGCGACTTTCTGCATCTAGAAAGTTCCCAAGTAGAAACAGCGACATTTTAACGGCCTATTGCAGTGATGGGACTTAAACTGGAATCCCAGGTCAGTTTTCGGGGGTCTGTAGGCGTGAACAACGAATAATATTTCATTAAGGGATGCAGGTCTGACATTCAAACCCCTGATAGTCGCAAGTCCATCAGCTACCGATCTTTGTGTTGGTCTTTTGGGATTAAAAAGACAAGAAACTAAAATTATTGTTGTTAATGTTTTTAGCAGTTTGAGAATTCTGTTTTTATCTTTAATTTTTTACAATGAAACGTTAGATATTGTGTAACCTTCTTGAAATTACTATTACATTTTCTAATTTTTTTTCCAAGTGTTTTTTCGTCATATCAATTGAATAACATAAAATTAATAAATAATTCAATTCAAACGAACCAGAGTCAGATTTTTCCAAGTTTTCTTCGTTGAACTTCTCCACGACTGATAACGACGGTTTGACAATTTCAGCAGATTTGATTGGTTCGCTTAAATCGGCTGCATCGACAATATTCAAGGTCACTTCAGTGACACTCGATTTTGAACCACTTGACGGACAATCCGGCACGGTAGCGGAACGAGGACGATTCTCTTCGATCGGAACCGGTTCCGATACCGCGGTCAACGTAAAGGACCGGGTTTCGCGGTTCTGATTAAGAGCGAGGGCAGTCAAATTAAGTGTTTGGTATGTTGCTGAAAGCGCTTTCATTGCAGTGTCGCTGGTAGTTGACGAAAAGTTCTCGTGTGGTGGGGTTTCTCTAGTCGAGGTTAATAAAGGTAATTGACCTTTAGTAATCCCATCATTACGTCGGGGTTCTGCGAAACAAAATATTTTAAATTCAGTTTGGACATAAATATAACATAAAGAGTTTTGCATTGAATTGTAAATGTAAATGTAAAAAGGGGCGATGGTTCCAATGCAAAGTGCAAAAATAAAAAATGTCTTATCTGCAATCGAAAAACTAAACGCATTACGCACTTGCTACAGGGTTGGCTGAACGTTTCATAGCATTGACCGCTAAATCGAACAAATAAGACAAGGAATCAATTTTTAAACACTTTCTTCTTTTAAGCTTGTTGTAAAAGTAGCAAATAAAGTTTTGGTTTATAATGAACACAAAGTGTCTTTAGTTTGCTTACTGTGAGTCGCTAGGTAATAGTAGTCTTTGTATCAATTCTATTTCCTGATACAGTTGTTGCTGACGGTTTGCCAATGTTGTCACAGTACCACGTAAGCATGTTCTGCCCAGCGCAAATGGCGCAAAGACATTTATTATGAGACGCTTTGCCGTAGAAAAGAAGTAGAAAGAAAAGTTTGAAAATTACAACAAAAAGTTGTGCTTCGAAACCGACAGAACTTTTAGACATTTGAATTCAATCAAACCTTTGCTTTGCTTCGACTCCGAGCCTACGGTTCTCACGTCGATCGGGTCGAGTCCATCGTAGAGTGATGACCAATCGCTGCACGCTTCTCTGAAAAGCGACGAGTATCACGTGACTACAACTTATTTGTTCGTTCTTACCACAAAAAATTCGTGTCAGAGCCCTGAGACTGCAGAACACTTTTTCAGTTACAGACACCTTGATATTATTAGAAGCAAGCTGTATAAGGTTTGGCCTTGTTAATCAAGGATTTTTCAAATACGTAGAAAAATAATTAGAAGATATACAGTCGATTCAAAAAACAAAAAGGATATTACGTATTACGTAAGATATATCTAAATTACGTAGAAGATCAGTTTCGCAAAGACCGAATTTGAGACTCAAAGACTGTCTTAATTTTCAGCTAAGATACGCCAGCGAAGCCGAGTGGACAAGAACGCCTTATTAATGGGAAACGTGATCGACATGGTCATGGTTCAATACCAACTCGCGTCATTTTGTTGTGTCTTTGAGAAAGATGGCAAAAACCTCTTAAATTTCAGATATATCTCTAAAAAAAAAAAAAACAAAAAACCAAAGAAAAACTTTAACCAGATAACACTCTCTTGGCATCTCCGGAAGCAGATCAGGCTAATCGCTTGACGGCTGCCCTAAATTTGATGCCTCTGACCTTTTGCTGTGAGTCACGAGAATAAATTGAAAAGAAAAAAGTAATAATTAAGACAGGACAATCACCGCCAGTGGTACCAAATATAGCATACACTATGCAATATACAATCAGTTGCAAAATGTAAGTTTGAAACAGAGGTTTTAATTAAATACAAAAAGCATCAACTTGATATGTTTTTTTGAATCGATTACTCAACAGTCGCTTGTAATTTCCAATCAGAAATCACGTGACTCACCGGCACTGGTCGATGCTGCATTTGGCGTCTTCTAAGTAATCCATGTAACTCGTGTTCAACTCCAGCTGCGAATTCAGGTCAGGCCCGAACTCCGCCATCGTGCTGGGATTGGTGATTGTCCTGGGGCGCTGTTGGGTCAATTCCGAAGATTCGCCGTTGGATGGCGCTGTAAGCAAACTCAAAAATTATCGATTTAAACTGGTCGTCCAAGGACAAACGTAAATTGATTGTAAATTAACGATGCATAAAAAATCAAACTTTGATCACATGATAATTATTTCAACTGCTATTGGCCATATTATGCTTTTATGAACCATGCATCATCACAAAAAATTGAATTAACGAGCAAATGATCAATGGAAATACGCTGATGCACATCAAACAAAAAATGTATTAATCAAAATAAATCAAAGCAATCACAAAAACCTGAATGAACGTCAATTGTAACAGACAAATCTTCGTTCACTCTATAAGCGGACATTGCTTGATTGACTATCGGGGACGCAAGCTGCATGCCAGAACCCGATGACTTCCGATAAAATGGGGGATGCAGGGAAACGGGCGCATGCAAAGGTGGAGGCGGCAACAAATCGTGAAACACGCTATTACCCTTTTCGGGAATCGATTTTAAATTGGAATTGTTGACGGAAAGGCCCGGAAGCGGAATGTTGTTGGTCGCCTTTAAAACCAAACTTTGCTGTTAAGGAGCGAAGAACGCGACGGAGTGCGAAAACAACAAACCTCGTTTGGTTTCTTATCGTCGGAGGTCGTTGGAAGGAGAATGTCCTCCTCCTTTCCAGTCCCCTCCGCCAAGCACACGGCCGGAGTTAGAGCGAGAAACCGGGAGGCAGAAGCGTTGTAGATGTCGACGTCTCTGATAGCGCGACGCTGACTCGCCAGTATATGCTGGCAGGGTATCAGGTACCTGCGATCAAAAAAAAGAGATCCAAAACGAGTTGAACACAGACAATCGCGCATCTCCTGCGCACCTGAACACAAGTTGCAGCATGAGATCCTCGCAGTTTAAATCGACCATGGTTCTGATCAACGAAAGCGACACGAGGGCAAGCTGAAAAGGAAATCGTGTCAATACAAAGAAACAGATTGCCAAACACGGAAGCGAGCTTACGCTACTTGCAACGCATTCGAACGAGAAAGCGATGCAAAGAGAAAAGACAATAAACGTAGAATGAGTCGATTTCGATGTAATATCGGCTCATTCATGTCAAGCCACAATCGCCTGGTGGACGCAGTTGTTAAACTAAGAAAATTAAAAGAATCTAACTTCTCATGAAACATCCTTAAATTTAATACTGAGCTGCCAAACAACATCATATAAAAAAGCAACGATCGGCAATCGGTTTTAATTTAAACTTCAGTCACGACTTACACGACTATTGCTGGCTATTCTTTGAATTAGAGTGTTGATGATGAGACTGTTGTCGTGCCTGTGTGTGAGCAGGAATTGCAAGAAAGTGCGCATCAGAGCGGGGGCGGTTACGGAGCGCAGGAAGAGATTTAAATAAGCAGTGGTCACCACAACTTCGTCGGCTGACGTCTGATTAAAAGTTCAAAAATGAGCAACTCGGTAGAGATATGACGTTTGCTTTGTGCAAGTGCTTTTGACGTTAATTTGATTAGTAATATTTGATGATATAAAAGTCAATTGGAAAAAATAACAAATGATAGTCAACCAATAATTGGATAAAAGTTCATTGCTTTTGTACAGAAAAGCTGTTTGATAAAACAATTCCGAACCAAGTACAAATTTCTGAACGTGGCCAACGTTTAACAGCTAATCAAAAAAAAAAACTTTTTCACTAAATCAACACGGAAAAAGTTTACAAAAAACAGTCAAATTTGAAAACTCAGAAAACTTCACTTTAAAGCACCATAACCAGCACTAGCAAAGCAAATGATTGTAGCCCATCTACTTCGTGACAGTAAAATAAGTGAATGTTGCAAATGCAGTTGCAAAACACAGTCACAAAACTAAAGCTTGAGTTAACCACTGTTAATAAGGGTATCGAGAATGGATACAACACAAAACAACTACAGTCATCAGGGTCCAACAGAATCAACACGATAAAAATACCGGGAATAGAGAAGTCGGTATCATCACGAACACACAGTATTAATCAAGTTACGTGGGATTTCTATTTTAATCAATTGCGGTCAACCACGTCAAAACCACACATAAACTAAATATACCAACAAACAATAATATTTCCGGTGGAATAAGAATTAATATAACTTTTTTGATTAACACACCTTGTGATTATTATCAAATTAAATCTATCCTTTTTGGATGGCTTTTTCTTCTGTTTAAAAAGTACATTAACAAAAAAGACCAATAGGACTAAAACTTCACAGACCAATCAAAGTGAGGCAAAACAATAATGACATTCAATTTAAGCTTGAGTCATGATGGTAAATTAAAAAGTTCGTCGTCGTCGTCGTCGTTCGGAGAGGTATCCACTCCAGGTCAGACACAAACAAGACTGGGGCCGAGGGTTTATCCTTTTACTATCCCAGACTGCTATACTACCTGATTCAGATGCTAGCAGTGATGTTATTAAGCCAGCATACATGCCAGCCAGCATGTATATTAAGCCAGATTTGATCATCCAAAACCGTCAGACCTCGTGCTCCATATGGTGCCCGATGTATGGGGAACGCTATTAGAACATGGTCTGCGGTTTGCTCAGAGGCGATACACTCGCAATTCGGTGAAGGAGCGAGACCCCATTTGTGCATGGACGAATGGAATCGCCCAACACCAGTCCGCAGGCGGATAAGCCCATCCCAACAGACCTGGCACCAGTCTCGGGAACAAAAACACAAAGCCTGGAAGCATTTTCACAGTACTCCGTTTTCCATTTGTGATTTATTCATTCAGAAGCGCGGATGCCAAGTCTGGCAAGGTTGTCTTAAAGATTCCGCGCAGCTGGCACAAACGGGCGTCTGGATCTTAGTCTCACTTGGCGAGATCTGAGGACCCACTTAAATAACCATGCAAAATATGATCAGGGTGATCGACGATGAGTCAAGGAGAGTGTCGCTCCCATTCGGCGAAGCTCAGCTGGCTGGATGCCTGAGAGTACAGGTAGGTAGTCCGTTGGAGTGGGACGCAGGCATCCAGTGACTATGCGCAAGGCGTCTCAAGACATTGTCGATGAGGCAAGTGCGAGCACTACGATACCAGACTGGCGCACAGTACTCAGCTGTTGAATAAACCAGAGGTAAGGTAGCTATGCGTAGTGTTTTAGCACCAGCACCCCATCCCGAGCCCACGAGTCGCCTCAGTAGTGTGACGCGCGAGGATAGTTTTTTGCGCAATGCCATTAGGTGGTGACGAAATGTGAGCGATCTGTCCAGTTTTACCTTAAGTAGTGGTTGGACAGAACGGTAAAAATCTATCGTTGTTGTAGAGTTTTAGCTCACGTTTGGCCTCTCGGTTATTTAAGTGAAAGGCTGCCGTCACCGTCTAAGTGTGACTGAGCTTCAGCCTCCAAGTTTGGAGATACGCTGAAAGTGTAGACATGTGTTGGCTTAAAGTCCCCTCCAAGTCCTTCCAGTTTCCAGAAGAGTGCAACAATGCTAAATCATCAGCATAAGCAAATTTTCTGGAAATCATGGAAGGAAGATCGTACGTATAGATGTTAAATAGGAGGGGAGCCAAGACCGATCCCTGAGAAACGCCGTTTTTAAGACGGCGTAGCCTACTTTGCTTGCTGTCACCGGTAGTAAAAGTAAAACTCCGATTTCGGATAAGCTCCATAATCATTCTGACCATGTGTTTATCCTCAAAAAGCCTCAGCAGCTCGCAGGTAAGGCCACGATGCCAGACAGTGTCATAAGCAGCTGTCACATCGACAAATACGGCACCGGCCATCTTAGCCTGAAAAGAATCCTCGATGTTCTGGGTTAGCAGAACAACTTGATCTACGGTTGACTTCCCGCGTCGGAACCAAGCCTGATCTTTAGGGAGCAGTGCATCGATTAATGGTTCAACGCGGGATTAGATAAGCCTCTCGAGGATCTTGTAGGGGACACAGAGCAGAGATATCGGTCGATAACTTTTTGGGTCCTCCACGGGCTTCATTGGCTTTGGGATCGCGACTACAAGCGCTCTTCTCCAGATCTTGGGAATTTTGATTCGGTGCAAACAGGAAGAAAGGAAGTCACGTATCCAGGACTTCAAAGCAGCTCCGGCATGGAGTATAAGCTCCGGGCAGATGGAATCAGGTCCCGGAGCTTTACCTGGTTTTAAATGTTGGAGGGCAGCAGTAAATTCCCTCTGTGAAAAAGTGTCAGAGATATTTACTGGATCTGGTGTTGTGGCCCTCAAAAGACACTTCTTGAAAGCAAATTGAGAAGACTTGTCAGTAGCCTCGTATCTCCCATTTCTAATCAGTTGAGTTGCAATAGCATCAGCTGAAACGGGACAGTGACGAGGAAAGTGTCGTGACCTACCAGTAAGGTTGTTCAAAATACTCCATGCTTTTCGACTAGAGTGTGAGAAGTCAATGCTCCGAACTGCCTCAGACCATTGATCCCTCCGCTTCCTGTCAAGCTTGGCAAGCAGAGCTGTAGCAGCCAAACTTGAGTCGTCTCCCTGAGGAGACTGCAGGAAAGTTTTATAGAGGGATTCACACACTGCATCCCAACACGGAACATAGTTATTTCGATACCCGCGTGGGATAGTCTTTTTGTCTGCTTTCTTAATGGTGTTTAGAAGTCCTGGTAAGCCGCATTCACATCAAGTGAATCAAGCGGCAAAAAAGTCTTTGCGAATTTATTTTTGTCAAAGCAATGTAGTGACTCCATTTTTGGCCTTGCGGAAGTTCCATCGCTTAACAGGCATGCTTGGCACTGCCATAGCAAACCTTGGTGATGTAATATGTAAGCGAAGGTCGATGTTGTGACCTGAAGAATTTTTAAGGACACGTCTATCCGGTAAACGACTGTTTGGACCTACGCTAGCGAAAGCTAGATCCGGATTGGTTCCAGTGTTCCAGCGGTCGGAGTAAAAACTGGCAGCGTCCCTGGCATTATATAAGAGGGCAAGACAATTAATACTTGCCCAGCCAGCCAAGCACTCACCGTCCAGACTGTTATCATCATAACCCTAGTCAGTACGACGACAGTTAAAATCGCCAGCATAAAGACATGGATGAGGAAACACTGGGAGATCCAGGGATCGCAATCGCGTTGGTGGTGGTTTGTAGACGTTGACTATTTTATAGCCATCAACGTCCACACACAACCACTCGATCTCCGATGTCGGTGGAGATTGGTCCGAAAGCGTGTATCTTAGTCGCTCGTGGACAAACGTGGCAAGGCCATACCTCCTGCTTAAAGAAGACCCAGCTAGTTGGTAGTTTGAAAGCACCAACTTCTCTGCATCAGTGCAGTGGGTCTTCTGTAGTAGGATGACGAGTGCCTCAGACTGCAAAGCGAGGTGATAAAGAACATTCATCTTGCTTGCAGTGAGGCCTTCGATGTTCAGCTGAAGAATAGTGGGTCTTCGAAACTTGTTGGCAATATGCCCTGAAAAGGGCGGTTTTATCCAGGCATTGCCCCATCCTAAAAAGGACGTTTTCCGATTAGCATACCCTTACTGAACATCGGAATGGGTGGATACCCTTCCGTTTTGGTAGGTTTGGTTTCGGTCTGTCATTTTTAACACCAATGAACAGACGTACTCACGGCCCAGGCTGCGAGAAAGCACCTACCATCTGGACAAATTAAAGTTAAACATAAGGTTCACATGATTCAACAAAAACAATGTGGTTGCCTTTGGGAAAGAGATAACACGACGGTAACTTCATCAAACACATCAACAGCATCAACCCATCAACAGAAAACTTCAAAATGAACATACAGTTCAACAACAAACATGATCGCAATCAATAATTTACAAGACCATTTCAAAGTCAGAATCTAAAGCAAAACGCAAGAAACAAACAGTTCAACCGGTTCAACCAAGAAACAAATATCTAAAGCTGAACTTTTTGTCTTTACCAAGTTGAAAAACTTGATGCTTTGATTTAGTTTTACAAACTTTCAATATAATAAAACTTTTATTTAATTCAATTTCGTATAAAAATAGGCTTATGAGGAAAAGAAGCAATTTTCAATTAGCCTTTAAAAAAGTTGGACTGTTTTATTATTTAACGTTGTTAGGACCGACACCTTTAGTTCACTAAAAAGGCCATATTAGATTTTTTTGCTTTGAAGAGCCTGAGAGACTTTTGAAAAACGAAAATTGCAACTTTGCTTAAGCCGGTTGCTACGACTTCAACAAAGCGCGAATGCTGCATTCATTTTTGTCAGCTTCTTTCTATGTTGTCATTTATTCGATTTTAAGGGTGTTCGATTACGTAGACTCGAAAAACCATCTGCAAATAGACACAATTTTAAAAATAAAATAAAAAAATATGTGCAATGCCAAGGTACATTAAAGTTTGTTGAACCACAAAAAGTTAATAAGTTACTTACGTTTGTACAATGTACATTCGATAAGTAGCAACACATATGAAACAAATTGCAACAAACACGTCACAGCAAAACAGCAGCAGCCCGAATCGATTCGCTTAAACTAAGAAACCGTTCGTTAAAAAATTAGTGAGCCACCAGTGTTTGTTCGGCTTGTGATCTCACGTTTGTCAGGTTCTACCTTCCTGAAATCAAGCAGCGAATAAGATCGCGCGCAAAACTGGCATTCAAGAACTTTCCTAAAATAAACTTGGTTGGAGAAACAAAAACCGATGCCGCCGTGATTGAAAAGGTTACAAGGATTGCTGCAAAAGTGAAAGTAGGTAAAAATTTTCGGTCAACTTTCAACGTAATGTAATTTGCAAAAGAATTTTAACTAATTCTACTAGGGGATTTTTGATTCACTGCAATCGAAAACGTTGCAAAGAGAGCAAAATACTTGGGAAATTTACAACATCTTCAAGTCACTATTTTTGAAACAAACAGACAACTCATAGCAAGAGGCCACGTACTTATGCAATGTTCATAAACTATTCTTGTCTTCAAACAGAACAGAAGCATCGTAAATGGATAAAAAATTCAATAAATTGTTGATTCTACCGAAGTTTTTTTGAAGTTGGTAATCACATGCATAAAGCATTTTTAAAAACGATTATGTAATTAAAATTAATTGAAAAATTATGCAGTCGATATTAATTATTTTACAATACAAATTTACGATCAACTTGAATAAAAATCGGACAAATTGATTCCCGGGACCCAAAATTTTAAGTCTCTATTAGACCTCTGGATTTCTCTAATAAAATGCTAAGTTTTAATATTCGCATCAACGACTAGAATCATAATTCAATCAAAACGTCGTAAGTTCGACAGTCCGTAAACCTATATATTCGATGGCCATTATGATGCAGTACTGTTTTATTATTGCTCAATGCAACTCATATCTTGCAAGAAACGAATATCAAGGATTGACTTCTATTCCTAGAAAATCAAACCACGTTTTATTGCATTGTGCGCACTGCTCAAAAACACGTGATAAAATCAAAAAAATTTCTAAGTAACCGTAAGCTATTATTAGTCAAATACAAATTGATTGCGGACTACCGTTTGATCAATCAAGATATAAACGATTAGAAATTAATCTGAGGGCTGATTGTGGTAGCAGCAAATTAAAAGCACTTACTTTACTTTTATTTTGCTTTGTGTCAGGCTTCTGGCAAGAAAAGGCCTTCAATTAGTAAAATTAAATCCATTATATAACGTTAGTTTTATTTATAATTGGCGTTCCTAATAGACAAGTTTGCTAAACGATACATACAGTGAATATCAGCTAACAGTATTCAAATTCATTAACTCATTTATTACTGCAGTAGATGTAAATACCTTATGTAAAGACGGTCCAAAAACAGAGACCAAAAAACCATTGTAGAAGTATTCCAACAGTTGCTCACTCACTATTTGATGGGAGACCTGAAGCAAGTTAGTAAGAATTACGAAAAACAATGCTCGACATAACGATATAAATTGAAAATGACTCGAGTACTACAAGAAAGAGAATCTATTGATAATGGAGCACTAAGCGCGACGTAGAAATCTGAAGTGTCGAATTTCGCTTGAACTTTTCTGGAAACGAAAAGTCGAATCGTGCGAAATCAGCCGCGATCGTGTTTTTCTTAGTGGAGAATCTTTTGAATGCAAGGCGCGAAAAAAAATATCAGAGAATCGCAACGTCGACTTACTTCAACGACCGAATTGCAAAACTCAAACGAGTTCATGAAGTTGGTGAGTTCGGGAACACTCGCCCAGTCGTACTTTTGCAAGCAATGCCAGTCGTCGGCTCTGACTTCCATGTGTCGCGGCAATGTTGAATAAAGCGCGCTCAGCCCCGTGGCCAGCACCTGCAATCGAAGGTGTTAGAGAGTGATTAAGCTGGCTGAATGAGTGCGATTTACGATATTCTTAAGAGCGATTTAAGATTTTGACAAGTTTGCCGCTATAAGAGAAACAACGTAGGTTTGTACAATGGTGAGAACTAAGCCAAGATAGTTGAAGCACCATCTTTGCTGTTTAAACAATCAAATTCATCGATTTCATGAAAATTTGGACACATTTTATAGGACAGTATCTGCTATTTTTCTTATAACGTAAAAGCTACTGAATTAATGTTTACAATCTCAGTGAGAAAAGCAGGACTTAGGATATTTAATCCAATTTGACGATAATCTCGTAGCATTTATTCACTCGACAATTAATGACTTTGCCTTGTTATTTAATCCTCTACAACAGTGTTTCTTAAACTATGGGTCGCCAAGGCTATGCGGATGGGTCGTGAACTTGGAAATTATCGCGCGTAAAAGAAAAAAAATCTGTCCGCAGAAGATTTGTGAAGTGAAGAACGTTCTGGAGGTGTCATTACGTATTTAAGACGAAAATGAAGTAAATCGGAATCAGATTCGAGGTGAAGACCTTTTTTTTTTAGAGAACACTAGATTTTGGAGACAAAAATCAAAAAATCAGAGACATTGTTTTTTTTTTTTGGAGAATACTAGATTTTGGAGATGAAAATCAAGAAATCAGAGACAGATTCGAGGTGAAGACTTTTTTTTTCTTTAGAGATCACTACGTTTTCACCACGCTCAGTCAAATTTACTTGGATCGCAGTCATCTTTGCAAATCGTTGTTTTTAGCGATTTAGGGTCGCCGAAAAAAATGTTTAAGAAACACTGCTCTACAACGACATATTACTTAACCATAACCCAAGTTTGTTATGTGTCGCCTAAGACAGTAACTATTCCGAATTTAAATGTCAAATCACATTTTTTTCTAATGCAGTAATCTTCTATTTTTTTGCTGGAGGACTTACAAGGCGGTATTTGAAATATCATATTCAAAATCATACGAAAATGAAGACAACAAACCATCATTTTTAAGTTCTGTTTATTCAAGAGCCAAAGCAGTTCAACAGTTGTTGGATTTTACAGTAAAAGCTATATTTTTTAAAACACACGCTTTTGTGAAGCTCTTGAAAAATTTTTCAAAAACCTTTAGTGTTCCGCGCATCTCATTTTGAGAAACACTGTTGAAACGCCTCAAATAATATTTAAAAATATATCTATCACGCACACTTAATCTTTTTCTCAATATGTTCATAAAAAAAAACAACAGTTAACCGGCTGATCATTGAGACCTTGCAGTTGCGCAAGAATCGCCTATCATGACGTGTAAATTCCTATCTAAAAATAAAAAAGCACGTGCTTGATCATAATGATGTAAATCTGAGAGCAGAAAAACACCAAAGCGTTTGAATGTTGTTTGAAATTATGTAATTGCATTTATTCGCTCGGCTTGCTACCATAACTGGTGCTAGAGAAACGTTGCCAAATACGCCCGATTCGAAAAGAATAAAGCAGTGCCTTATACAAAGTAGTTCATAAAAATTTACTATAGAGGGTTAGCTTAGTTGGAAAAAAAAGATATCCTCTATACGTCATTTATACGTAGCATACGTATAAGAATTAGTTTTGTCATGTTCAGTTTCTAATACTGCAGTTTTGACGCTGGCGTTCATCACGACAACTTGTTTTGTTCGATTGTTTAGAAAGATAAATGTTCGTCAAACATGTGCTATTGAATCTAGTAAACTATTGCGATTAAAACGACTCTCGAGAAGAATTAACAATAATACGTGACGATGATAAATTTGCGCGAATTTATCTATTTATACTTCCTATAAAAGTCGAATGGTTTTTAAACAGTGAAGGGAAATTAAATATTCTGCACATTCGATAGAAAACCAAAGACACAGCTAAAGTATAAACAACCCAAACAGCGCCCGTGGCTGAATCAACAAAAGGAGCTTCTTAATTAAACTGTTTGGTTTCTCGACCACTTTTTTGGAATAAAAAACTTTCGCAACCTCTTGACGGTTTACTTAATTAGGAAGTATCAAACAAAAATCGATAGAAGTGAACTAAGTCAATAAAAAAAGACGTTATTAATAATCTAATTCTGGGTTCCCCAAACGTTTGATGCTTTGAAGAAGATATCGGCGGCGTGGTGGAGTAGTTAAAAACGCCGTTTTGACGATGGACGCCATCGATACTGTCGATACGGTTCGATATAATACCGTTCAAAACCTACTCGCGTCATTCTGTTGTGTCTTAAGGAAAAACACCTTACGACACTTTCCTTCGCTTGGCGTTTTCAGCAAGCAGCTCAAGATTTTAGTCATATGTCGAAATAAAAACTTAAAAACTGTAATACAAATTTTCAACCGAACAGCAATATTTTGGTATCTCCAGAAGCAGGATGTGGTATCACTTAACTGCTGCCCTGAGTATAACGCCTTCGACATTTTCTCGTGGGTGAGAGGATAAATATCGAGTTAAAAAAAAAGATTGTTGGTGAAGCCACAATAAATACAAAATAATGAAAACATATCGAGTTATAGGACAGTGTGCGTGATGTAAAGTGCAACAATGCATTTGGTAGAAGCCACAAATTTTGGATAATGCAAACACTTCTTATTGTTATTTTATGATAGGGATGCATCTACTGTTTTGTACTTTAAAATGTTTCAAATTCGAATAAACTTAACTTTCAAGATTATTTTATCTTTTTGTATCATTAAAAAATGAATCAAAAGAACCTTAGATAAATGTAAACAAATAAAAGGAAAGTACTAAAAAAAAACAAGCCCATTAAAAGATTTTTAATCAATGGTGAAAGTAAGCCGGAACGGTTCACAACGCCGTTCTGGTAAAAGATTTGCCGCCGGAACGGCGTACCGGTGAAAGGTTTGTTGCGGAAATAGTCTTAATGCCAAGTGTCGCAATGCTTTGTAATTTACTGTTCTATTGCTACCGTGGTAGAGCTTGGCCGATCAGAAAATTGCTAGTGTTGATAGAAAAGCGGCGTCTATTAACTTTCCGCTAGATTTAGTAAAATGGGAAAGTCTGTTCGCTTTTTATATTGCTGACAAAACTGTGGACTGTTTGCTAAAAAATAGTTAACACCATCGCGAGTTGCTGAATGAAGTATTTATTGGATTTTGCAGTGATGTAGCTAGCGTGATGCTGGGGAGAAAGTCAGGAGTCGAAAAATTGCTTACGACAAATTTCCTAATATAATATTGTGGCATGGTCTTAATCACAGACTTGAGCTTGGTGTAGGAAATGCACTAAAAATTATCAGTGGTTTAAACGATTTTCAGTCATTTCTTCAACATTTATATTCACTGTACAGCCAGTCACCAAAGAACAAGCACGAACTTAGCGGATGTTCTCCTGATTTTCAAATGACCCTCAAAAGAATCGGAAAGGTGTTTACTGTTCGCTGGGTCGCTTCATTTTTCAGGGCAGTATCAGCAGTCTGGCATTCTTTCCCAGTTTTGTCGCAACATTTTCACAAAGCTTCAAATGACTAAACGAGACAAAGTACAAAAAAGGCCATATTTCAAGAATTATTATCTAAATTATGTACAAGTTTTGTTAAAAATTTCGCGATAATGGCGTATGTCTTGAACGAATTAAAAAATTTATCAGAAACACTGAAAAACCAAAAAACCACCAAGCAAAAACTCATACTTTACTCACTGCGTATACAAAACAAATAAAAAAAACCTTATTGCTTCCCCGAGAGACCATTTCATTTTAGCCTAACAAGCAGAAAAGGCAATATCGTTCCAGGAAGTAGAATTGAGAGAAGGAAAAAGTCTAGTAATTGATCAGGTTCAGCATGTGGGGCTGAAGCTGAGAACATGAAAAAAGGCTCTTCACTGTGGCATCAAACACAGCACAGCCTAGCGTTCATGCAACTTGAAGAGAACTACAAAACCCTTGTTAGTCAAATGGATGTGTTAGATCCAGAAAAAATTAAACATGCAAATTCTTGTTTTGAAGATAAGGTAAAAAGTTTATGTGATACCCTTTGTCTCAACACCGTGGAACTCATCGAGCGTATATTGAATTTAAGGCAAGTGAGGGAAGAAGCATTCCAGGCAAACTAAACAAGTTGCTGGTGGCCGTTGACACTCTCTCGCCACGTATGTCGACTGTTAGCGAGGGTTCAGGGCCATAAACAGTATTACTACTGATAGCAAAAATGTGATCAAAACAAGCAATGCCAAAAAGAAGCTCCACTGTAGGGCCTCCGTGCAAAAAATGGAATCAAGAGCCATACGTAAGAACTTGGCTTGAAAAACAAAGAGCAGCTCACTCAACAAGTGGCATGGCTTGTCAAAACTTGAAAAAGGATAATTACTATGAACCTTTATGGAAAGCCTTTAAATAATTTAGTGTTTGTTTTTAGTTATTACGAGTGCTGTTTATGTGTTGGGTTTAAAAAGTTTTGTTTATGTTTTGGTAACACTGGTGAGGCAATATGGATCTTGCTTTTGATCAGCAATTACTGTAAGAAAATTATTCTCCTTTCATCACTGTTTTTAATCAGTAAAAATTGCTCGCAAGAGTTTCGGGTTTCACTACCGAAGTCCTGCGGATCACAAACGGGACACTTTAAAAACTAATGACCGAATGATTTCGATACAATAACTGAAAAAATCTTAACTAAACTAAATGCCAAAAAATAGTTTTTATGGCATTTGTGCCTGAGAAGTGCCGAAAAATGAAAAATTACGAGACCAGTGCATTAAAACGATGAGTTAATGATTTTGATGTTTCGCGACTACGAATTTACAGTACATTTCAAGACTCACAGGTTGAAAAAACCCTGCCTTTGCGATAACACGATAAGCACAGGCCAAGATGAAAGTTTGCAAACTTGTTGAACAAAACTGAGTTGTGAAGCTAAGCAAATCGCCCGAATTTGGTCCGATTTTATGTACGAAAGTATCGTAATTAAGCCGAAATTTGAAAATTTGCCTTATAAAAAAATCTTGAAAACCAGTTTGTCAGGCGGGTTTTAAAGGATTATATTTCATCTTAAATAAACTGGATGGGGCATGAAATGAAATCGTGGCCGTTAACGCAACTCACCGGACAAAAATTCGATGTTTCAACAATATATTTCGCAACAGTTTCGTTTTCAGCCGACAGGGCCATACAGAGTATCAACGCATCACGTGACTGTTGACCGACCGTACCCTCTCTAAACAAAAAACATCTCCGATGAATTCGCAGAAAAAAATTTCCGAAGATAAAACTACAAGTGGCAATTACGTGGGTCGTAGTGCTTATTCAGCCACAGTCGGCGCATATCCAGTATTGGAAACAGCATGGGATATTTTAGCAAGAAATATCTTTTAAAAAATGACCGCAATATTCGTTACTATAACAAGCACAAGTTTTTACTACACAAAACATTCATATAAAAAGAATAAATTATAATTAAAACTTAATTTGTTAAGAAACTTCTAGCGTTAAAAAATATGGCGTAATCCATTTTAATTTCAAAGGACAATGCCCTAACCATCAAGTGTAATAAATTAAAAAAAATAGTCTTGCCTGTGAATATACTCGATCAAAAGAGAAAAAATAAGAAATTTGGCCGGGCCGTGATCAGTGGAAGCGTTGAAAAACACCTCAAGCAAGGTCGGGTCTCGGTTAATCCACACACACAGGAGGTTAAGAAGCAACACAATGTGCCCGTCCACTTCTTCGCTTCTAAAATGCACATTTTTTTAAAGCTTAGTCGTTCGACACTGTGAAATCTAGAAGAAAAAGGTTTTAGCAAATTGCCTTATTTTCAATCTGTTCGTAATCATGTCGTAATTCTTGGCTTCAAATTTACAATTAAAATTTCGTTGCAAAAAGTTCAAACCGATAAACAACAATTGAATGACAATAATAAAAAAAAGGACAGAAAAAAACATGGGTCTTGTTTGCAATCGCTGGTATTAAAAACGAAGATCATTGGTGAATTTTATCAAAAGTAATACAAATAACAATAAACGGTTTAAATTTAACTGTTTATTTCTGAAAAATAAAACATCGGTACAAAATCGTAAAGTTGAAGGCTGGGAAGCTGCGGGCTCCCCCATGAAATTTCTAGCCCCCAAAAAACTTTTACTTCTTTTTCAACCCAATCTACAAAGCCTTTTGAAAGACATAATGACCCTTGAATTATAAAACTTTTTTATTCTTCACTTGACTTTTTTTAAACCTTCGGCTATCGGCACCTCTGCTCAGTTCTCAAACCTTTATAAAGAATCAGTGCTATGCTGTTGCCCATAAATTTTGTCGAACTAATCGTTATTGACTACCTTGGCTTATATGTAGATGACAGCAATTGTAGTATGGGTGAAACCAGCTGTTTATGGTGTAGAAAAGAATGCTGCGCTTGACTGATTAGGACTTCATAGATTTTTAACTGAAAAACAACAACTTTACTATTGGTAAAACACGAATTTAATTAAATCGTCGTACAATAAATAATAAGTATTATCATAGGCAACATGCAACAATACAGTAGATAAATTTTAATATTAACTTTATTGTAATAAATAAATTACATTTATGTGGACTTAAGAACCTAATTAACTGACTAAATTTAACAGCATTGCTTCCTTGCACTCAGAAGAATCTTCCCACCAATCAGCCAACTTCTGAAATAAATTCTGTGTGATGGTGTATTCCAAAATTGGACCAAGTAGTTGACCTATTAAATTAGCAGTTTTAATCAGAAAGGGGGCAATCAAATTTACTTGATGTTTTCAAAAATTAGTAGCCACATAAATTAAAACTAAATAATAGTTGTAATCATGTTTTTTACGGTTTGATTTAAGAGTTAGCTTTTTATACGAAGAAGTAGCTTGTTAATTTTTATGTGGCTGATTCGGAAATTTAAACGAATATTGGAATGATTCAAATAGATTTAAAACCTTATTCTTAGCACTATGCAAAAATGTCAATGTGCACATAGCATCAACACTTTTACTATAAAACTTCACAAAATAAAGTCTTTAATTAAGTGCAAACCTGATGACTGCTCTTCTATTAACAAAATAATCATTTGCTCCAGGAGTGTGCGAACGGTATCGACGTCATCCACAGTTATATTCACTATCTTGGTGAACTTTGTTTGATCGGTTTGAACGAAGGCAGGGCGCGGACTTGTCGCACTTATTACTTCGCATATCTACAAAACGCAACGTCATGCATTAGCGACATTACTCTCCAACGCTAACATATCAAACATTAACTTTCCAAAACATATCTTTTTATATTTGGGTACGACATGATACAAAATATTTTAATTCTATGTCTTCTCAACAGTACTGCAAATTTAATCTTGAAAATTTTTTGTTAACCACAACGACATTTAACTTTTTATAAGCATAAAAAAGGCAAAAAACTGCAATTTTGCAGAAAGTACCTGCAGCCAATGGCTTTTATAGGCATCCAGACAAACTATTGCACTATCAGGTGCAATTGTTGGAGGTGGAAGCTGTTCTCCCGAAGATTTCTTTAATTTTTTTATCCAGTCCATTACTGGTGTAGTCAGGAGTCGAATGAAGCTCTTGCCAAGAGTTTAAAAATGTAATCAAAAATCACTATGCCATCATCATCTATTATTTTATTTAGTCTAAACATAAAAAAGTATGAAACAAGCCTTATTACTAACTGCATAATTTCAATAAACCCTAAACAGCACACATTACAAGATCTAAAAGCCCAAATAACGTCTAGTTTTTCCTGCAAAATATAATCTAAAAGCACAAACCTTAAAACACATTTGATGCCACAAATAAGTTTTACTACTATTAACAATTTGCTTTAATTCAGCAAACTCAAAAAAAATTATTGCTACAAATTGTCAGCAAGTTAACCAAATTTTTGAGTAACAACATTGATAAAAATCAAAAAAACTGCCTTATCAATTTAAAAGTTTTTCTGAAAGAAGTCACATGTAAAAATATCTTTTAACCAGTTGTGAACGACCTTCATTTTAACGTTAAAGCTACTATGCTATGACCTACATCAGTGGTTCCTACACTGTTTAAAGTTGTGGCACATTTTAATATCTTGGAATACATTAGATATAACAAAGAACACTCAGCAGATTAGCATTTCTGCTCCGGACTTATGAAACATGGACTCACTTTCTGGTCAGTGAAACAAATTAACTTTCAACTGTGGCATTAAGTGGAGAGCTTGCCCAGATAAATATTATAAATATGGCTGATGTAAACTCATGACATGTTTTGGAATATAAACAATTAATAGTATTATAAAAGGCTTGGCATGAGTTATATGTCTACATGTATCAAGATTTTTACTTTGCACCTACTGTAGGTTCACCTCCAAGCCCACCTATATAATTCTTGCACATTCAGAATCAGAAAGAGCACTCTCAGGTAATTGAATAACTTATATCATACTTATCAATTTAATAGATGCTTTCTGTGGAGCACTAGAAAAAGCATATGCTTGCACTGTTTTCCAGCAAGTCAGGAGAATAAATAATGTATATAAATAAATGATTCCGGTTAGTAGTAGTATCATAAAAGTAATCACACTTCAACAGTAAACTATTCAATAAAGAGAATTTCAGCTTCATACACCCTTAAATATTTTCCAAATAGCAAGGTGCCTATGTCTTGCAAATCTGCATGCTTTAGGCATGCTGGTAAGTGGTAACTCACTGTAACCCTACATGAGCAGGTTAACAGTAATTCTTTTACTTCTAAACCTGACTTAGATAGCTGTTATCCAATGTTTTCTCATCAACGAACAGAGCCTAGACAATTAAGTCAACAACATGTTTTTTTCCAAGGTACAGCTCTTCAACATTCCTTTTCCCATTCTATATCCAAATAAAATCTCTTATTTTTTAACTAAAAAGGTTTCTGGACATTAGTCTCTCAATCTAGTTCTTACAATAAGAATACCAGTACAAGGGTGGAGTAAGAAAATTTTTTTAGAGAAAGAAATTGTTTGAACAACTACTTTGGTGCAGCTTAAACTTGGCCCAAGAGTGATTTTAGCATGTTGTCCACCTAAACCAAATGCCACTTCATTGAAAAAGTCATCAAAAGACCAAACTTACTACAAACAGTATAACTCAAAAACCACAATGCTAAGAAATTTAATTTTGGTCTAAAAAGTTGCATAACATATGCTTCCTATTTGCTTGTAAAATAATGTCTCTTTTTAATTTAACAAAAATATCAAATTCAAAAAAATGATTTACAAGTCCCTTTTTATGAAAATGCTTGCTGCTATAATCTAGACAGCTTTAACCATATTATAATAACTTCACTTAATACACATAAATTTCTAAAAATATTCTTTTACAGAAAATAAAAAAGTATACATTGGGCAACTTTTGAGACCAAAAATAAAATTTACTCATATTAGTGGGTTTCAAGTTAAGGTGAGGTCACCACCTGATTATAAGTTGCAGTATGCTAAAATTGCATTTTGAGCAGAGTTTTTAGACCAAAGGCAGATGTTAAGATAGGTTTTGTTCAAGTATGAAAAAAAATTATTTAAATCTCCTCTAACCAGTACAAAATATAATTTTATGAATACCCTAATGCCAAAAAACAGATTTAAAGGTTAAATTAATTAAATGACAGGTTGTAAAATTTTACCCATTCTAAATTATCAAGCTTAAGGCAAATTGCAGCAAAGCAATTTTTTCTGCCAGTTCAACTTATATGCATATATTCATGGTATAATTCCATGAAAATCCTCCATACAAAGTCCTGGTTGCCTTTACCCAGGTGCCTTTTTCAGAGCTTTATGTCTAAAAGTACAGTAAGTTTAAGTTATTCAATAAATTATGAATCACTGCCTGAATTTCCTAGGTGATTTCTTATTAAATGCTTTTAACAATTTTCACGTACAAAATTTCTTGACTGTAAACAATAAAATCAATTAAACTTACCCATATATAAACAATATTCAGGATTCAAAATGTGTATGCATATACTCTCTTATTTTTCTTAAGTAAAATCTTATATGTTTCATTTGTTTGCAACTGGTTAATAATACAACATGCAATTACTATGCAATGGACATACTATGCAACTACTTCATCTGATTTGCTACATGTTTCATATAACAATAAAAAGAAACATAGAAACAATCAAATTAATTTTAGCAATAAACACAACACAGCGCACATAGTTTTAAGAAATTAAAACAAATAAAAAAATATGATAATCGAACTATATCACACAATATGAGCTAACAAAGAGATAAAACTTTTTAAGGTTTTAACATAAATAGTTACAGAAAACCTAAACCAGTTTGAGATAAATTAACTCTAAACTGCATCGGCTCTAAGCAGTACAGTAACAAAAACTTGCTTTTGGATTTTTCTTGAAAATTGCATGCAAAGAAATATCTTTTACTTCTTATATTAGACAATATCAAGATACAAGGTATTTTACTGAAGTAAAGACCAATATGTCATGAAAAATTCTTGTGTTGACTAGTTGATTGCAGACAACAAAAAATATTTTACAACTGATAAAGCATAATATTGCAACTAAATTTTCTATATAAGGTATATTGAGTTTAATACTTGGCATTTTAATTAAAGTAGGTTAAATAAATCAGTTACAATAAAAAATAAAATCTTTACTACAATTTAATTAAGAAAATATTTAAAGCTGGATTACTTTTAAAAAATATTTTTAAATTGTTAGAGCTATAAAATATTTTAAAAGCCTTACAATAAAACAAGATCAATTTAATAATGCAACAATTCAATTATAAAAAATTGTTCATAAACAATTTTGTTAAATTTTTATATATTTTTAGTACATCAATTTTTACATAAGTCATTTTTAGTAGTTTAGTAACAATTACCTACTTTTGCTCATCTTTATCTAAAATAAATTCCAAAGAATAATTAAAAATAATAAAAATAAGGTTATTAGCAGAAGCTTCCACAGCATAAAGTCAAGATTGAGTAAAGAAGTCAGTACTTTGCTATTTTGACTATTTTCAAAATACTTTGCTATTTTGAAAATTGACCAAATATATGAAAAACCAATTCCAAAACAATTATAAGCATAATAAAATTTATTATAGCTTTGGTGCCAGCACAGTGGAGTTAAAGCTTTATTCAAAATTGAAAAAACCAGGGGTTGGAGTTGAATGAAACTGCTAACTAACACAATGCATAGATCAAACTATATACTATATATTCATACATTTAAAGAAAACATATATAGCTCTTACACAGTAAATCAAAAGTAAAAATAACAATGCTTGTTCTTGAAACAACTTTTACAAAAAGATACAAATTTAGAGCAGTTTATTTTTTTCTGATAGTGTTAAAATACTTTAATCATATTTAAATTAAATAGTAAAAATTTGAATTTAAATACATATTTTATTAAATAGAAGTTAATACAAAATTTGATAGAGCAAGATACATACCCAGTAAGCTCAAAAAAAATTTTTTTGTGATTGTAAATATTCAAAACTAAAAAGTAATAATAGCTTAAATTTCATAAATTTGCCACAAATCATTGTTATTAGAAAGTTTTAAAAAAAGCATTAAAGTTCTTCCTTAGATGAGGTAAAAAGCTTACGATGATTGACACTGGCAAGCAATGATGGAAGAGAAGTAGAAATAGCATGTTCTAATTGGGTCATAGGACACCCAGAAAAATATCCACAAAGTTGTTGCAATGACTTAAAGCTAGAAAGAAGATTCATTGAAAAAAAATTTGTGTACACTTTAGAATCAGGTATATCAAAAGGACTAAGGTTGTATTTTGATTGAACATTTTTAAAAACATTGTATTGCTCAGGAGAGGTCACTAGACTATCGGCAACTTGGTCTTGATCTTTTAAAAAAGTCCATTCTTCTCGAAACCTTGATAAGTATTCATCAACTAAGAGTCCATGAATACGTACACGAGCTGCATATTGACGCAACAAAGCTATTTTGTTTTCTAACCTATTTTCAATAACATCATTTAAATCATGCAACAAGCTTTTTTCTTCCTGTTTCAGCAGATGAACATTAATATTTTGCTTATACTCATAAGGCCAAAATGATCCAAGATAAACACGAGGGGGCTCTGTTACATTTATTAAAGGAGCAAGACTCCAGAATAAAGCACCATAAACTCTCATAAGCCCTTGTGGAGCAATACTGTCAGCTTTATTTAAAATAAGTCTTATCTGTGATTCTTTGCCTTTTAACTGTTTGAATAATGTCTCCAATTCTAAGCCAACATCCAATTTAGTTGGATCAAAAACAATAAAAATCAACTCTGCTCTGTCAATAAACCACTGAATAACATCATTAAAAGGATAACCACGTTCTTGTTGTTTTCGATTTTCTATAATACCAGGAGTATCAACAAAAGTTACTCTTTTCAATAAAGGATGTGGCAATCCAACACCAGAAAATCGTTCCATAAAATTCTGTCCATACTTTTCTAAAGGAGAAAATTCCTTCATTTTATCAGATACCAATACCACTCCTTCAGTATTTTTGACTTTTTCTTCATAATTAACCACTGTAAATTCTGATGTCGTTGGCTCAGCACTAACTCGTAATATATCTGTATCCAAAATATAATTTATCATTGTTGTTTTACCAGTACTCCAAGGTCCAAGAAATAAAATCATTGGTTTAGCTCGAATTTGTCCAGCAGTCATGCCAGTTTTTGTTAATAAATCATTAAAATGAAATGCTTCTTCAATTGGTTTAATAGAATTTTCATATATTTCAACAAGCTTGTCCAGAACTTCTTTCTCAGAAGCTGGATTTGGTCGATCATATCGTAATGTTTTGTGAAGAATATCTCTTGAACGCAATCCCAATGAGTCAGCATTGGCCTGTTGTTGATTATTATCTCGATTTTCTTGACAATTTTTGCATGAAACAAATAGCATCAAAATAGATGTTAACAATATCAAATAATTTGACATTTCACTTTTTGATACAATGACACAATTATGAAATAATAATCAACAAATTTCAAAAAATAAAACCTAAAAAATAAATTTTAAATAACAAATCTAAAACCAATAAAACAATGATTTTAAATAGAAAATAATTAAAATTGATGACATCTTTACTCAAATAAAAAGTAGAGTTAAGATTATATTAAGAAATTTATTTCATATTAATAAATTTTTTAAAAACTAAAAAAATTCATATTTTTAACCGAATTTTGTTGAATACCGTAAAACAAGGTAACTTTTATCATTTTTGGAGGTTTCTAGCTTCTAATAACCTGACACTGTCAATAAGAAAAATCTTTTTCAGTTGACCATAACACTCTGCCTCTGAGCCACCAAATAAAATATTTTGATGATATCCTAACAGCTTCGCAGCTGAATGTTTTTAAAAAAACTGCAAAACAAAGTTGCCCTATACTTGGGGATAACTTTGATGACACATTAAAAACCAATATAAGAATAGAGTGAACAAAATTTGGGTCTCTTAAGAAGTGTAAGCAATCTTTGTTCGTGAAACTAACCCAGATCCCTCTGCAGTTATTATCGCTTCTTAAAAGATTATTTTTCTTTTAGTTTCTTCTTTATTCCATCCTTGTGCTGAAAGGGAGATTCCAGGTTAGTTTCACCAAAAAAAATTGCTTACGGTGATTTCTTGGAGACCCCAAAATTTGGGGTAACTTTGATCACTGTTTTTATTTTTTAAATATTGTACAAGTTCAAAAATATAATTTTTAGTTTTTTGAAAAGATATGTAACCTTCTGTTTTTTGAAAAAGGGCAGGATGTCATAGAAACCTGAGGTCTTTTTCCAGCTGTTTTCTTGACTACAAGTCAAATAATACTACCACTACCCTGACAGATCAAAGTTACTCCATTTTATGATATATAATAATAATTCAAGACAAACTTAAAACTTTCATACAAACAACATTTTTATTGAATATTATAAACTTAAAACACTAGGATAAAAAATATCATAATTGTATTTGATAAATTCCTATTGATTAATCAGCAGATTAGCCAATGATTTAATGAAAATAATTCTGTTGTTTTGATTTAATAAAGAAAATACATGTAGAAAAGTAAAGACATGTCTTAAAAATTTATTTATCAGTTGCTAATCATCTAAACATTTTTATTGAGTTTATTTGGGTGTCTTTAAGAAGTCACCATAAGTGATTTTTGTTCATGAAACTAACAAAATCCCCTCTGTGGTTACTATCACTTTTTAAAAAGATCCTTTTCCTCTTGGTTTCTTTTTTATTCCATCCTGGTGCTGTAAGGATGATTCCAGGTTAGTTTCACTGAAAATAATCAATTACGATTGACATCTTGAAGAGACATTTTGAAGAGACCAAAAAAACTTACTTAAATTTTAAAAATTAATGTGGCTAAGTAAATGCAACTTTAACCAATAATTATATTCAATTTTTGTTTGCTATTTGCAAAGTTTAGTTGATTAACCTTCAAATTTTGAAAAACCTCCAAACCTGAAAGTTTAGTATCAACAAACAGTGAATGAGACCCTTACATTTTTGTTACAATTTTAAATATTACAAGAGCAAACCATGTTTATCTTCACCAAATTTCAAAAACATATGGTATTAAATGATAAGTGTAAAACTGCATATATAATACAATAGGGATAAAACACATATTTCAAAGCTAAATGGATACAAAACAGTTTTCATTCAAATCATATACCGGTATAAAAGTATAGTATCAAACATAAAAAAGTATTTTTCTTTTCTAAGGGTGTCCTAGTTAACTGATTCAAAAAAAAGTTTACAGTAAATTACACCTACTGTGTATAACCAGACGCCAATAATATTTTTTTAGTGTTTAGTAAGCAAGCCATGAAAGGTATTTTTTATCAATCAATAAATAAACAATCTCAATATTTTATGATGTGAAACACTGGAAAAATAACAAGGTTTTATGCAAACAGATTGGAAGTCTTTTTGTAGCTGACGTCACAGAGTCAATCATGCTTGAGTTCATTTGTTTGTAATAGATGCTGTTTTTCTGCTTGGTCTGTCGGTTATTCATTCTTTTTCGATAAAATTTTGGGTCAAGTCTAATTTGAAGAAAAATCGATGGGAGTGAAAATTAGTTGTAGAGAGAAAACAGAATTAGTTTTAGAGAGAAACTAGTCGGTTAAAAAGAAACTAAGCTTTTTGCCGGTCTTTGCCGGCCATATACATTTGAAATGGTCCTTTTAACCCGCGGCGAGATTTCTTTTAGTGGGTTTCTTTGCCTGCCTGATCCCCTTCTGGGTCTTGACCCCTTTGGTCACAGAGTTTGTTGTTTTTCCCATCATGATTATACAACATTCTTTTCATATGGCTCGGATGTCTACACTTGTATAGAATCTCATTTGAATTTTTTTTTTCTTTTCTCTTGTTCTTTTGGTGACGCAGGCATGCTCCGTAGTCTTCTTCTTTTACTTTTTTCCGTGCCTTCTTGCATGTTTTAACGTCTGACGTTTTCCTGCGTCTACCTTTTCTTGACTCTCGACGATCTGTTAATGTGCAAAATTTACTGATCATGTTGGTGATCAAGAATAAAATGAAAATGAATGAATGAATGAATTTTCTTAAGCATTTTAACAAATTTTTTAATTTTTTTTTAGATTTGGGCCCGCTACTAGAATTTGCGCGGCTTTTTTTCTTATTTTATCTCTTAGAGCAGCAAGTTGTGTTTCTTTTTTACTCTTACTCCAATCGGTTTTTCTTCGAATTAGACTCGACCAAAATTTGTTGTTTTAGGTGGAGTGAGAGTTAGTTTTAGGGAGAAACAGAGTTAGTTTTAAAGAGAAAGTAGTTGGTTCAAAAGAAACTAAGTTCTTCGTGAGCATCTTAATAAAATTACAAAAGAGTCAAAAAATTTTTGGCCCGCGAGAACAGTTTGCGCGGCGTTTTTTTCTTTTTATCTCTTAAAGCAACTAATTTTTGTTTCTTTTTTACTCTCACTCCAATCGGTTTTTCTTCGAATTAGACTTGACCAAAATTTTGTCTGAGCTAGGGTTGCCATACCGTCCGAAAAATTCCGGACATGCCAAAATTTAGAGTTTTAGAATAAAGATTTTAAAATGACATGAAATGGACATGAAACTCGTTTGTTTATTGCCTTTGGTTGGTTGAAAGCCTTTTTTTTTTTTTTTTTTGAGAGAACACCATGATTTTGTCACGAAAATTGAAAAATCCGAGACTGATTTTTTTGGTCTTCATTCTAGAATCTCAGACAATTTTATCTTGTCGGCAACTCCAAAAATTTTTTTGCTGCTAGGCTATGCCTATATCTGTCCGGAATTCCGCCTATTCAGATATGGTAACCCTAGTCTAAGCCCATTGTTTTTTTAAGTTTTTTCGTTTTTTTCATACAGGTTCCTTTTTTCCAACAACTTTTCCATTTAACAAATTCAAAACCGTATTTTGCGAAGCAGTAGACCATCCGTATCGCGCGAACGTGTTTTTTTCTCGCGATCAATCGTATTACACAAACTAGTAAGCCTAAATATACAAATTAGGGTAAATAATGAGGAAATTAGAAAAAAACTTTAACGAAAACAATAAACTTGAGCGCTGACACGAAAATTTAGCGAGTATCTTTGCACCTGATTCAAAATTCTAAAAGATCACGGATTTTAGTGAAGTCATCTTAGTCTTTACTTGACTTTAAAATCCAAAAAGATTAAGCGATTATAGCCAGACTTAATGAAAAATACAACAATCCAATTAAAAGTTTAATATTGTTTAGTTTTGTTTTTATGTGATGGTTATGACAGTAGCGTGTCAAGGGGGAACATTGTGTCTTGCCCCCCTTGGAGATCACTAATACTTTAGGGAAGAAATTCCGCCAGAAAACGAAGATAGATTTTGTGTGCAGACCCCATTTTTGGATTTTTTAGAGGATAATCACGAATTCCGAGACTGATTTGCTATTACTTGAAAAAAAATTTCCACAAATTTAGTAGGCCTACATTTGATTGTGGTTGTATCCCCCAAACCCTTTCAAAAATCCTCGATACGCCAATGGTAAAGCGTCGAATTCGAACCCGAACCTGAACTTTATTTTAAATGAATCCGGCTCGACCCTTCGAGGCACAAATTTTACTTTTTAAGTTATGTTTAAAAGAATCAGAATCACAATTTTGTCTTTAAAGTTGCTGCAATTTTTTTGGTCACTATACTTGTTGTGTGGCAATATAGAAAAGTCATAAACGACTTCTTTCGAGAAGTTAAAGCAAAAACATATATCTCTTGCTGGATAAAGAAAGCGGGATTTTAAATAGGTATGCTAAAGCAGTAGTTCTTTAGCTTTTTACACTGCTATACTTTTTAAAAAATATATTAATATTGAGACGCAGCAAAGATAGCGAAACCAGATTATATAAATCAAAAATCCCATCTAGATTATGATTCTTATTTTTAGAGTAACAATCAGTTTAAGTTATTAGAATTTGAGAACCCCTCGGCTAAATCAAAATTTAGTTGCGTTGCAAAGTCTAGTGAAAAAATAGTGTAGCCATATAGAATAATATGAATTCTGTATAGGTTAGAGGTGGGGAAGCTTTTTGTTATTGAAGGCCAATTTTGACAAGGAAGTAACAAAAAAGTTGAAATACAGAAAAAAAAGTGTCATCACTTTGAATATAACCGTAATTTTTTGAGTTTTGTCTCTAAAATGAAGCGATCTTTAAAAAAAAGTATTCACTTTGAATCTGTTCAATCTGATTCGACTTTCTTGATCTTTGTTCCTAAAATGTAGTGATCTCTGTTAAAATCATAAAAAAATAGAACTCGCACAGTAATTGAAAAAGTTAATTAACTATATAAAAGTCTTTTTTCTTTTTTTTTTGAAACCTCTTAATTAATTCTATTGTTTGCGTTTACTGCTTTATGGGCGGATCACGTGCAGCGATCTTAACGAAACCTGATTGGTTCACTTACACGTGGCGAGCACACGATAAATAGAGATCGTCGTCGTCGTTGTTTGAAGGGTATTCACTCCAGGTCAGACACAAACAGGACTGGGGCCGAGGGTTTATCCTTTTACTACCCCAGACTGCTGCACTGCTTGGATCAGATGCTGGCAGTGATGTCATTAAGCCATCGAGTTTCGTCATCCAAAACCGTCAGACCTCGTGTTCCATGTAGTGCCCGATGTATAGGGCACGCTGTTAACAGATGGTCTGTGGTTTGTTCAAAGGCGCCACACTCGCAATTCGGTGAAAGAGCGAGACCCCATTTGTTCATGGACGAATGGAATTGCCCAACACCAATCCGCAGGCGGTTGAGCTTAACCCAAGCTACTCTGGGTAAGCCCATCCCTACAGGTCTGGCACCGGTCTCGGGCACAAAAGCACGGAGCCTGGAAGCATTTTCACAATACTTCACTTTCCATTTGTGATTTATCCATTCAGAAGCGCGGATGCCAAGTCTGGCAAGATTGTCCAAAAGATTCCGCGCAGCTGGCACAAACGGGCGTCTGGATCTTAGTCTCACTTAGCGAGTATCTGAGGACCCGCTTAAAGGACCATACAAGATATGATTGGGGTCCAGAGATCCACAGTGAGCCAAGGAGAGTGTCGCTCCCAGTCGGCGAAGCTCAGCTGGCTGGATGCCTGAGAGTACAGGTAGGTAGTCCGTTGGAGTGGGACGCAGGCATCCAGTAACTATGCGCAAGGCGTCATTCAAGACACTGTCAATGAGGCGAGTGTGAGCAATGCGACACCAGACTGGCGCACAGTACTCAGCTGTTGAGTAGACTAGAGACAAGGTAGCTATGCGTAGTGTTTTAGCACCAGCACCCCATCCCGAGCCCACGAGTCGCCTCAGCAGTGTGACGCGCGAGGATAGTTTTTTGCGCAATGCCACTAAGTGGTGACAAAACGTTAGCGATCTGTCCAGTTTTACCCCAAGATAAGTAGTGGTTGGACAGAACGGTAAAAGTCTACCGTTGTTGTAAACCTTTAGCTCGCGTTTGGCCTCTCGGTTGTTTAAATGAAAGGCTGCCGTCACCCTTTAAGTGTGACTGAGCTTCAACCTCCAAGTCTGGAGATACGCTGAAAGTGTGGACATGTCTTGGCTTAAAGTCCCCTCCAAGTCCTTCCAGTTTCCAGAAGAGTGCAACAATGCTAAATCATCAGCATAAGCAAACTTTCTGGAAATCATGGAAGGAAGATCGTACGTATAGATGTTAAATAGGAGGGGAGCCAAGACCGATCCCTTGCTTTGCTTGCTGTCACCGGTGGTAAGGGTGAAACTCCGATTTCGGACAAGCTCCATGATTATTCTGACCATATGCTTATCCGGAAGTAGCCTCAGCAGCTTGCAGGTAAGGTCACGATGCCAGACAGTAGCAGCTGTCAGATCAATAAATAATCATAATCATAAGCAGCTGTCAGATCAATAAATACGGCACCGGCCTTCTTTTTAGCCTCGAAAGAATCCTCGATGTTCTGGGTTAGCAGAACAACTTGATCTACGGTTAACTTCCCGCGTCGGAACCAAGCCTGCTCTTTAGGGAGCAGTGGGTTGATTAACGGTTCAACGCGGGCATAGATAAGCCTCTCGAGGATCTTGTAGGGGACACAGAGCAGAGATATCGGTCGATAACTTTTTGGGTCCCCCACGGGCTTTCCTAGTTTTGGGATCGCGACCACAAGCGCTCTTCTCCAGATCTTGGGAATTTTGAGTCGGCGCAAACAGGAAGAAATGAAGTCACGTAACCAGGACTTCAAAGCAGCTCCGGCATGGAGTATAAGCTCGGGGCAGATGGAATCAGGTCCCGAAGCTTTACCTGGTTTAAAAGTACGTCAGTGAAAGGTTGCAAAAAGTCAATCAACATTTATGACAGTTTTACAGCGGTATGCAATCTCGACTCGACTCTGCAAAACGTACAAGCAGCAGGCTGATGCAAAATTTCACTATATTTTGTTGAAACTGAAAAATTAAAGCAAGAAATGGGTGTAGGCGAGTTGAGAATGCTTTGAAGCCGTGAAATCCTACAGAACGGGGGAAATATTGAAATAACAATCTCAACGATTATTATCGTAATAATGATTTCATTCCGTTTCTGGATGGTATATTGTTTCTAAATGATCTGGCGCTGACCCTGCCACATTTAATGTTATAATATCAACGCAAAGAAACTGCTCTTGTAAAGTTTCCTCGGTTTAAAATGAAAACATTGATCGCTCTGAAAGTATTGTTGCAGCAGGAGTTCAACCCTGGCATGCGCTTTAGCAGCAAGAAAATAAGATTGATGGAAAAAAATCTGATTTCGAAAATGCACTTATTGCAGCAAAATATCAATTTATACAGTAAATCTATTATGTATAAATCATATATCAAAGATTAATCAAAAGTATCAGCACGTTTGGTATTCTATCTGTAACGACCACCATAGCAGAGAGAGCATTTTTTTCTTAAAAAATACGTTTATGTGTCGACAACGTGGCGAAGTGATTAGGAGCGCCGTTTGTGGTAAACGCCATATTAAGCGGAAAAGTTGTGGTTTAAAACTTAATCGCATCAACTTGTTGTGTTGATGAAAAAAGCACTTTTGAGCATTTTTCTCTGCTTGGCGTCTTATCAAGCAGCTCTAAATTTATTTATATCTCTGGATATTAAAAATAAAATATTGCAATTAAACACCACTATCTTTGCGTGTCCGAAAGCAGATCAAGGTAATGGCTTGAAAATTTCCCAGCACTCTTTTCCTGCAAATTAGAAAAATGTGTGGACAAGAACTCATTAGTTTTTTGGTTTTAATTGCTTGTAATCCCGCTGTACATATGGACAGTGATAGCCTTACGGGGGAGCCTTAACAGAAAACGGGAGAGAGCTGGTGCGAGAAAACTAGGGGGCCACTTTTTCGTGTTTAAAAACAAAGTGATCTCAAAAAAAAGTCATCACTTTAGGGGGCTACCGTCATGATGCTTCTATGAAAAAATAGAGCAATATTTTGCTTTGGGAAGGCCACTCTTTGACAATTTTTAAAAGGTGGTGTCAATTTTTAAAAGTCGGCAGCGTGGTCGAGTGGTTAACGCGCCGGACTGATGATCAACATGGTCTCGGTTCAAAACCCACTTGCGCCATTCTGTTGTGTCCTTGGGAAAGACACTTTACGGCACTTTCCCCTGCTTGGTGGTCTTGACAAGCAGTTCTAAATTACAGTAATATCTCTACTAAATTACTAGCGGACAGCAATATCTTGGCATCTCCGGAAGCAGGTTGGGGTAATTGCTTACCCTATGTATAGCGCCTCCGTCGCTTTCCTGCGAGTCAGGAGGATAAATATAGAGATAAAAATAAAAAAAAATAAATAAATAAAAAAATAAAAAAATAAAGGTGCGGCCGCTCTGTTCTGTTCTGTGCGCCTGCTGCGGCCGCTCTGTTCGCTTGGTACTAAAGCCATCACTGTATATAGACGAACTTTGTAAGTAGTGTTCCCTCCAATTTTTAGTTGCGTGTGCGCAGAAATTTGTTCCTGCGCAAATTTTACTCTTTTTTGCAAAGTATTTGCACTCTCTACACGGAGCGTAAAGCCTATACTATTGCCTCTACCGAGGATGTTATATATCACAACAATCACACACTTAACACCAATACCTATCAATGATAAAGATCTCGAGACCAAGTTTCAGGGTCTCTGTCTCTGTCTCGGTCTCAGCCTTTTGGCGGCGGTCTCGGTCATGGTCTCCTAATGACCTGGTGTCGGTGTCGTACTTTTTAAATTGGTCTCGGGACCGGACATTTTTTGATATTTTTATTATTTGATGTGGTTATTATGATTTACTGCTTTCTTCACCGTAAACAATTCCCCTTGCGAAATGAAATTGAAAGCCTTTTGTTGCCTCTAAAATTTTTGAGTAAACATAGTTAATAAATGGTTTAGTTCAGCGGTTCTTAACCGGGGCGTACGTAAATTTTCAAAAGGGTGCGATTGTTAATATGTTTTACAACACATTATTTATTAATTTTGATAATCAAAATTACTGGAAACTTGACCTCAGCAAGAATCGAATTGAACAACGGAATCCAGCAAGCTTTTTAAATTGGATTTTGCTCTCACAAACGGTAACTGTGAGACCAACTAGACCTCAAATAAAAACTCATTTATCTGATTTAAAAAAAAATTAATCAAATACAATTCTCCTAAAGGCGACATTTTTAATAAAGCACAAAAACAATTTAACTCAGCAGCCAAGGACAAATTTAAAGTGCTGGACTTTGAAGCGTTTTGGCCAAATACCTTCCCGTTTACTTATTGCTACGGCACACTAATAAATTCTGAGTTTACATGCGGCACACTTACTTCATGAAGGCGAAAGCCTACTTAATACACTCTTTAAGTTTACATACAGAAATTATATTTCACTTCGATTTGATCTCATATTTCGCTATTTTTCTCCCAAATCATTGTGATCTCTAAAAAAAACAAAAAAAAAGGTTTTCACTTCCATTTGATCTCTTATTTCGCTATTTTTCTCCCAAAATCATGGTGATCTCTAAAAAAACATATACAGAAAAATGAAACTATATGTGGTATTTTCAAGGAGGGCCCGAGGCAACTGCCTCATTCGCCTCACCCAATATCTACCATTGACTCTATGGCTTTCTGTCAAAAACACAAAAATTTCGCGGCACAGTTTAATCCCTTTCACGGCACACAGTTTGGGAAACCCTGCTCTACTGTATAGTATAAAGTTTTTTCATAATTGTGACCTGATTAGCTAAAATATAATTTATTACATTGAAAAAATTATCTCTATTTCGTTCGTTACGGGGCTTTAAGATGTTTTTCGCTGATTAAAAATTCTGACTTCAAAGCAACGCACAGCCGTATATAAAGGACTTGCGCATTTTTTTAAACTTTAAAGCATGAAACTATGTTGTTGGCAAAGAGGCGTTTTTAGCTTAGTCAAAATCTTGTACCTTTGCAAATAAAATTGAAAAACAGTGAGGTATTGCAAGACGTATTGCCGTATGATAAAAAAAGAAATCTATTTTTAGCTTTTACGTACAATCAGGGTTGCGGAGTCAGAAGGTTTAAGATCCAACTCCGACTCCTAAACTTTCTTGAATGCCGCTCCAGCTTCTAGAATATCAAGGATTCCGAATACGACTCCCGCCCCAACTCCCAAATCAGAACAATTGCTTTATGCAAAGACGATTTGCTTCAAATTAGGGTGGCCAAAAAAGGTCTTAAGTTTAAATCTGTCACGCATTTCTTGGTTTTAATCCCTAAAAAGTAGTGTTTTCCAAAAAAAAAGATTGGGCATCAGAAATCGACTCCGACTATTTTCCGACTACGACTCTTTGTTCTCTTAAGAGTTCGACTCCTTGCTACTCCGACTCCGCAACCCTGGTTACAATGTTGTTTTGATCAATAATCTTTGTCAGTTGTCGTTATTGTATTCTACAATCCGTACGGTTGTTGTTAGAAAAACTCACAATAAAGTAATTTTCAACAGAAAAACAATAAAACAAATCAATTTGAATTAATGTGTTATTATTTCTTTTAAATATTGTTATGTGGCATATTCTTACGGAAGGACACAATGGTTGAACACTTGCTTTTGTCACAAGAGATCGCTGATATAATTTTTTGAGATATATTCACTAGCTTAATTTTAGAAGGTACTTTTACGAGTGTAAAATAAGATATTTTGTTTTTCCATTGCAATTATTTTGAAGCTTTTACTGTTTTACAATTCTTTATAGAGATCATCATTAATGCAGCCGAGCGCTTATGGCAAAACGGCGTCGAAACAAATGACCAGCAATGTCAATCTAGTAGCAGCACTTCATTTTCAGCGGATACAGTTGGTGATTCTTGCCCGCCAGAGGTGCCAAAGATTTTTACAAAATATATAAACAAGCGAGAAACAACCAATAACAAAAATCCAAGCCTAAGTGTACAGCTAAGAAAATACTTGAAAGAAGTTTTAACAATGAGTGTGTTGCCTTCAAATATTTTTGATTTTTGGAAAGAAAAATCTGAAGAATATCCTGCTCTTTTCAAAGTCGCAAACCACGCCTTGTGCGTTCCCGCTTTGTCTGCTCCAGTTGAGCGGATTTTTAGCGCCGGCGATTTGATCATGCGACCACATAGAGCAAGGCTTTCTGGTAACATGCTGGGGACGCCAGTTTATTAGAAATATAACTTTGGATTTTTGGAAAAATAAAAATTAATGTCATTAATAAAATTAAAATTTTTTACAAAAAATATTCTGGTCTCGATCTCGGTCTCAAACCTTAGGTCTCGAAATTTTCCGGTCTTGATCTCGATCTTGGTCTCAAAAAAATTTTACGGTCTCGGTCTCGAATCATGTGGTCTCGACTGCATCACTGATACCTATGTACTTAATAGTGATCTGATTAAAAAAAGCTTGCAGGGCCCCTGGTCTTCTCTTTGCAAGCCTTGGGGATCCGTAGGAAGGACCTTGACAACCTCTGCTTAAAAATAGATCAAGACCAGCGGTCGCTGACCGGTGGTCCGTGCAGAATTTCTGATGGTCCGCAAAAACTATGGGACGCTATTTTACTTTTTATAAAGATTCAAATATATTTATAAATGTTTTTTATACTTAGAGACAGGCATGCGGACTCGTCAAAATTTTGAAGAGAGTCCGAGTTTGGGCTAAAATGACAAGTCCGACTTTGAATCCCTGTCTAAAATTAAGAATTATCCTTTTGACTTCTATGGAAGAAGCCAGCCAAAAACTGACATAAGTCACAAAAAAATCTAACAGACTATTTTTGTTCCGTACAAATATTGAACACCACAGGCACCGGAAGCGGGTAGGAAAAGGGGGCGGTTTTCCCTCTGCTTTTTTTCACTCTTTTAGATTGTCCCCCTGCTCTTTTCAAAAAGGGAGAGTACAGGTGCGCAGATGCAGAAGCATTGGGTCAAATTTGCCCCTACAATCGTAGAAACTTGACCAAAATATTAGATCGATTGAAAGCGAATGCTTTTACTTAAGTTATGGTTTACACCTTAAATTTAGGACGAAAGTAGAAATCATGTGACTTTTTTTTTAGTCTTCACCTAAAATTTGGGATGAAAATGAAAATTTTGGACACTGATTGAAAGTATAATTCTTTTTTAGTCATCACTAAATTTTTGCAGTGAAAACGGTCGCGGTATAAAATGGCAACTCTGTTAAACCTTTTTTATTAAAAAAAGCTGTTTTTTTTATTTTTCCCCCTTTCTGACAAAATAGCTTTCTGGCGCTCCTATTGAACACTCGTTATTACAAAAAAGTGACAACCTTGAGCGCAACAGAGTGAGAAACAGTTATAAAATTTTAAATAGTGAACAGGAATAATATCAAAAGGCGTCGGACTCGCCGGACTCGCTACTTTTTTGGCGAATACAAGTTTGAGTTCGAGTCCAGCTATATTGCACCGAATTGACGAGTCCCTACTACGAGTCCACATCCCTACTTAGAGAGGACTTTATTCTAAATAATTTAACAAATCTTTGGTGTGTCTGTAAAATTTATAGATGAGGTTATCAAAGAAGATGCAAAACTATTGTTCATGTTACTTATCGTTCTTTTCCTTTTTTGTTTTTACTAACAACGCGTAACAAGTTAACTCAAAATTTTTATTTTTTTAACAACCAACAATACCTACTTAATGTTTAACTTCATCTTTAATGGGTGCATTTCAAATAAACAAGACAAAAGTTTTCTGATTATAATTAAATAAACGTACTCGTACTCACACACTTTTACTTTTTTTCTTAATTCAAGTTGTTCACTAAACTTAAAATTATTTATTTAGTGGTCCATGAAATTCAAAAAATTATCGACCGCTGATACAGACTATTATTTTTTTAAAAAAAGTTTATATCAATAATTCTATTATTCCTTATAAAAATCAAAGTAAAATTAAGCAATAAAAAATGTTTTTTTTAGAAATAAAGAATAACGAACATATTATGTTAGTTATTCCTCTCTCTAGCAAATACTAGGTGGTTCACTGGTGTAGACAAGGGTCAAGGGTGGTGGCTGCCATTAAATTTTCAAAAAAAAACTTAGTTTCTTTTACAAAAAAAAAAAAAACATTATAATTTCATTAAGTCCAAACGCATTATTTTTCCACTTCTTCGTAGTAAAATCTTCGCTCTAAAAAAACTCAGATTCTCATTGACCAAATGTTAAATTTGTTTATAAAAAAGAACCAAAAAAATTTCTCAAGAACCCAGCATTGCAGTTCTTTTTGAAAAATTTTAACCTAAGAATTGACAACTATGCATTTCATCTGCCTATTAATTTTTATCATATTAGCGTTGGCAGTTAAGACAAGCGCACATGATATAATCGGCTGCAAAGTCGAGGCTATTCCTCCTGAGAGGAGTTCTCTATTTAAAAAGAATCTGATACGCATTCTCTTGATTTATCATTATTTTTTAATCCCTTTGAAAAAGTAAGAATGCCAAGATCATCTCTCCCTTCTAAAAAAATAATAGTAATAAATGGCACAAAAAAATCAAACGTTTCGTGTTTAGCGACTATTTTTATTTATTTTTTTAAAAGGGGGGTTAATAGTTTGTATTCTTAACGCGATTAAAAAAATTAAAACAATGATTTAGAATAATTTTTATTTTAAATCGTGTGGGCACATCTTTAAATTTTAGTTTTATCTTTTGATAAAAAATAAAAAACCAAAGAAAGAATTTCAATTAGACAGCAATATTTTTAGCATCTGCGAAACAGGTTGGAATAGTCGCTTGACCTGTGCCCTAAGTATAACGTCTTTGATGTTTTTCAGTAAATCAAGAAATGAATAAAAATAAAATTTTAAAAATGTAGATTTTTCATATAGCGGTAACCCATATTTTTTTTCTATAAACTATTTTACCAATATCTCTTTGAAAGTGTAAAATAAATTGCAAATCGAAATCTCGGTGTCAAATTATATTGCAGTCTTTTTCTGAAAAAATTATTTTTAAACTACTAATCCTATAAGAACGAAATTTCTGTTTCATTGATTACAAAGTTTTACTTTTAACAAGATTGTTTATACCGTTAAAAAACACTATCAGTTTTACAACAAGGCCAATAAAAGTTTTAAAAATTCATAGCCGATGTTAGGACCCAGAGTAAGATTGGAGATATCATAAATAGGTTATGGTTTATTTAAGTTAATCTAGCCAATAAATTTTGAAATATAGTTTATTAAGGATTTAGAAGACTTTTAACTCCACTCATAACAATATTGCTTTCACCAAAGAATCGGAAGAAAATAATACTTTGCCTTTTCTGGACACTTTAATTTATCGGACCGATAAGAGCATTAATATTTCTGTCTATAGAAAAACAAACTCGCACCAGGCTTTATACTCAATGGAATAGTTATGTGCCAATTCAGTTTAAGCAAAACTTAATTAAAACTTTATTAAATAGATCTCACAGTATTTGCAACACCTATATAAATAAGCACAAAGAAATCCAAAATATTTTTGATAGCCTTGTACGTATTGGTTATCCAAAATCTTTTATAAATAAAAGCATTAAACGATTTCTAATCAAATTTCAATCTCAAAATACCTCTACTCCACAATCAAGCGTCTTTGATCAACCATCGAAAATTGTTTATATCAAATTACCTTATGTTCGAGAAATTTCCAATCAATTTTCCAAAAAAATAAATTCCTCTTTTCGAAAATTTGACACAAACATGCAACTACGTTTAATACACACAACCTGTAAATTAAGAAATTATTTTCGTGGAAAGACAAACAAGCTCATCTGCAGCAATTCAACGTCATCTATCAACTAAAATGTGATTGTGGAGCTTCGTATATTGGGCAAACCGGCAGAAATCTGATCACCAGACTCAACAACCACAGCATTGATTCACCCTTCCAGTAAGAAACTGATGTAACAAAACACAAGGTGACAAACCAAACCATAAAATTTATTTCAATAATTGTGTGTTACGTAACGCAAATCGCTTCTTCAGAGGAAATTAGATTTTTTTTAATTAACTGCAATAACCTGTATCCGTTTTAAATAACCTAAAGACATCGTCCTAATTAAATAATCTCAATGTAACCTCGTTTTGGGAGTGATCTCTATAAGGGCATAAAATCGATTTTTTTATTGTTCATTTTGTCGTCCGAGCCACGTGGCCCAATTCGGGTTTATTATAAATAGAGAGAGATCGCTCTTATCAGACTGTACCAGAATTTCGCTCAGAAAACAGTGACCGTGTTTGCTGAATGTTCAGGTGACCATTGTATTGTTTTTTTGCTGTATTGTGTTAAGTAACTGCGTGAGTGAAACCGCAGGTAAAAAATAAACTCCTTTCCTTCATATTCAAGTTACAGATATATTTTTTTGAATCGGGCGTCATAGAGTTACGCATATTAAATAAGGGTAGTTTGTAACTGGGAGGGATTTCGCTGATCTTATTCAAACAAGTTCAGCACTAGACGATATAGCTACCGAATTAGGTAAATCGGTGGATACGTCAGCATTCCCTCAACGAAGAGTGAACTTAAGAATCGCGAGTCTTTTTTTCATCAACAAAATTGGAATTTATAAGTACAGTCAACTTCGGATATAAGAGATTCAGATATAAGGGATTTTCGCTTATAAGGGACTATGCAAAAGGTCCCAAATGATTTTCAATATAAACTAATACCTAAAATATTCGCTTATAAGGGATGCGGATATAAGGGATTTTCGCTTATAAGAGGTTAAATTTCAAAGCCCAAATCATAATTTTCTAGTAATTTCTGTCGGTTATAAGGGACTGTTTTTTTGTTCTGACGATGCATCAAAATAACCAAAAGCGTGCTGTCTGATTTCAATTTCACAAGGTCTTACTCTATGGTGAATGTCGGTTTGTCTATCTATGTGATTGTTCTGACTATGTCGCAATAAGTAGTGAATATTTCGTCATAGTATTTCGTCATGTACTTTTTGCTTCAACGCTCATTCTCTATAGTGCACACTTTGGGTTAACAGGCATTTTGGATTCTCTGTGAAAACTTGTGTTACAGTACTATACATTGAATAAGAAGTTTAGGTTGTTTCTGTTATAAATACAACAGTGTCGAACTTAAGTTATCGATTAAAACTGAATAAAATTCAATTGAATTTTAGATTCGATGATAAGTAGGCTTGGTTTAATTGTACCTGTAGAACTGTACAGTACAGTGTATTGATCCGGATTGTAAACATGGCTGAGTCAAGAAAACGTCAGTCTATCCCAATTTCGAGAAAGGTTGAGATCATCAAGTACATAGAGGCAAACCCGTCGAAGAAGCAGACAGAAATTGCTGAAAAATTTGGAATGAATGCAAAGACGCTGAATCACATCGTTAAGGCAAAGACAAAGATTATGGAAGGTGCTGGAAACAATCAGATGCTCGGAAAAGATTCAGAAGCAGCAACTTTGGGGACGTGGATGCTGCTCTGATATACTGGTTCAAACAGCATTACGGACGTCCGCAAATCAGGATCGACGGTGACGTCTTGCTTCGGAAAGCAGCATACTTTGCGAGTGTGTTCGAGTACGCAGCGCCGCCAAGTTCATCATGGATAAACCGATGGAAAAAACGATGTGGTATTGGCAAAATAATAAAATCGGGAGAAGCCGGTGGTGTAGACATGGATGTGGTTGTGGCTTGGAGAACGGGTGAGCTGAAAAGAATTCTCCAGAAGTATGCCCCCAGCAACATCTACAACTGTGATGAAACGGGGCTATTTTGGCAGATGCTGCCGGAGAAGAGCCTTGGGTTTATTGGAGAAAAGCAGGGTGGTAGGAAACAAGCCAAAACTAGGATAACTTTATTGGTTGGGAGTAATATGGATGGTTCCGATATGATGCCGCTTCTTGCTATTGGAAAAAGCGCAAAGCCAAGAGCTTTTAAGGGTGTAAGAAACCTTCCAGTGCGGTACCTCAGCAACCGAAAAGCTTGGATGCGCTCTGACATCTTCGAAACTAAAATGCAGAAGTTTGATTGTTGCATGAAAAAGCAAGGGCGAAAAGTGTGTATGATCGTAGATAACTGTTCCGCGCACCCCCGTGTCGAACTGGAGAACACTGAACTAGTTTTTCTACCTCCGAATACTACGTCACATACACAGCCGATGGACTGTGGAATTATTAAGAATTTAAAATTCTTTTACCGACGAATTCTCGCCGATAAACGACTACAAGCGGCGGAAGCCAATATCGACTTTAAATGGGACATCCTATGGGATGGTTGAATGGGACATGTTTGATCGCCATAAGAGACAGTTGGAAGCAAGTCAAACGAGAGACGATCGTGAACTGTTGAAGGAAAGCAGGATTTGGGGTTCAGACGCCAACTGTTCAGCAGGAAAATGATGAGGTCGCTGGCGATCGTGATGATCCAACGGTTTCGATCCAAGCTGAAGATCAGTTGGGAAGGGGACTGGAAAAAGAAGAAGTACAGATATTTCAGAAAATTTGGGAACGCTTGGGAGATGTCCTTCGAATTGACCTACCGGATTTCAACGATTACTTGGCTATTGATGAGAACGATGCGGATGTTGTTGCTGAACTCACCGACCAGGAAATAGTCGCAGAAGTCACGGACATGAACAGACAGGATGTTGAGGAGGAAACGGAAGAAGCTGGAGCTGAAATCACTGAAATTACAATGCTACAGGCGCAGCAAGCGATAGACTGTTTGAAGAGATACATAATACAAAGTGGTGTACCGGAGGATGTTAGCGAAGAGTTCATAGCGGCCGCTGCGAAGGTGGACAAGCATCTGAGTATGACCAGGATGCAAAAAAGGAAGCAGAAACAAATTACAGACTATTTCATGTAAATAAGTGACTGTTGCGATATGGATACTGTACTGTTATAACATTCATGTGGGATGTAGTACTGTACTGTACTGTAACTGGCGAATTAAAATTTGACCAAATTGTTTATTGAGTTTTTGGTGTGTTTTCATCAATTTTCTTTGCGGGAAATGTGTAAAAAGCTTCAAAAAGCATGTTGTGAGCGTTTAAAACTTGCATTCTTAGGGTATCGGATCTTAGGCCACCCATCATCATTACGCAGCCTAGTCATGCACTGGTTATTTAATCGTTCAGTTTGTTTCATAATAGTATTGTTACGTATTTATTTATTTATTTTATTTTTTTCTTTTTTCACTTCTTATGTCTTTATATGATTAAGGTGTTGCAGCCATACTTTATACTATCTTGTACTTTTACTTTGTTTATCATATGCATGTTTTAACGTCTGACGTTGTGCTGCTTCTTCCTTTTCTTGATCTTTTTAATGTTTATAATTTTTGTGTTAAACTGTTTAATAATGATCGAGAATAAAAACACTGAATGAATGAATGAATGAATGAACTTTGCGGCAGTCGGTTATAAGAGAATTCGGTTATAAGAGACTGATTAAGCTGGTCCCGGCGGATCTCTTATATCGGAAGTTGACTGTAGTCTTTATAACAAAAATTTGAATTTACTCTCTTCTCGAAAAATTTGAATTTATACATTTGGTCTTTGAATCATTTTGCAATCTTTGGTTTTTTAAATCATTGGCAAAAACCTTTAATTAAAGAAACGTTATACATTTAAAATTTTAATCCATTTATGAATATCGACAAAAACTCTGTTCCACTGTATTTATTTAACACTTAATGCTTCTTTATTGTTACGTGTGTTGTGTAGTTATTTTATTGTCAATAGTGTTGTGCAGCTAATGTTTAAACTCGGTGTTTATTTTTTGGTTCAAATTTTAAACCACTTTATTTTGTATAGGCCCAAATTTCTGTTGTATCAATTTAATTTTAAAGTTACGCACCGATAACTCCGTTTTATTTAGTAGTATGTGTTGGCAATAGTATATGTTGGCAATATATGTTGGCAACCCAGCCATCGGAGGCACATTCCTGTGTTTCTTGATGCCGGTCCCAAGCCCGGATAAATGGGGAGGGTTGCGGCAGGAAGGGCATCCGGCGTAAAAATTTTTTTTGCCAAAACATATAAATGCGTTATAATTATCAATCCATACAGGATCGGTCGCGGCCCGGGTTACCAACGACCGCCTCAGGTGCCGCACAGCAAGGCACCTGTGGAAATTATATTACTGCTGAACATAGTAAAAACAAGAGGAGAAAGAGAGGAGGAAGGCGAGTGAAGAGGCAGCAGGAAGTGCGGAAAGGGGAGACGCTCACTCGTAAGGGCGGGTATCTTAAATATTGGAACAATGACTGGAAGGGGAAGAGAGCTGGCAGACTTGAAGGAACGAAGGAATGTGGACATATTGTGCCTACAGGAAACAAAGTGGAAAGAGAGTAAAGCAAGGAACATTGGAGGTGTATGCAAACTATTTTACAACGGAGCTGATGAAAGAGAAAATGGGATAGGGATAGTCGTGAGGGAGGAGCTGACTAAAAGTGTCCTGGAGATGAAGAGGGTGTTAGACAGACTAATGGCCATAAAACTAGAGGTAAAAGGTTTCATCCTAAATATAGTAAGCGCGTATGCTCCACAGGTTAACAACAGCATGGAGGAGGAAAATAATTTTTGGGAAGACCTGGATGGGTTGATAGAAAATGTATCAAAACAAGAGAGGATAGTTCTAGGTGAGGATCTTAATGGACATGTGGGCGAAGGAAACATAGGGGATGAGGAAATAATGGGGAGGTACGGTGCTGGAACGAGAAATAAGGAAGGATCAATGGTTGTGGATTTTGCGAAAAGGATGGATTTGGCAATTGTCAACACTTATTCCAAGAAGAAAGATGAACACTGGGTGACCTATAAAAGTGGCGAAAAAAGTACCCAAGTAGATTATGTGATGTGCAGAAGGAGGAGCCTGAAGGAAATGTGCAATTGTAAGGTAATAGTGAATAAGTGCGTCGCAAAGCAGCACCGTATGGTGTTATCCAAAATGGCTCTTATGGTGAAAAAGAAAAAAACAGAGAAAGTAAAGCCAAAGATACGATGGTGGAAACTGAAGGAGACAAGCTGTCAAGAAGCGTTTAGACAAGAAATGACCAGGACTCTGGGAGGCAAGGATGGGTTACCTGATGAGTGGGACAAAACGGCAGAAATGCTAAAAAAAACAGCTGAAACTATGCTGGGAGTGATATTTGGGAAACGAAAAGGAGAAAGGAAGACATGGTGATTGAATGAGGAAGTTCAGGAGAGCATAAAAGAAAAGAAAGAGGCAAAGAAAGCATGGCACAAAATAAGAGATGAAAATACTAAAAATATCTACAAAGAAGGCAGTTGCAATGGCAAAGAGACGTGCGTATGACAATTTGTATGCTAGATTGGAAACAAAAGAAGGTGAAAAGGAGTTGTACAGATTGGCTGGGCAGAGAGACAGAGCAGGAAAAGATGTACAGCACATGAGGGTTATAAAGGATGAAAACGGTAATGTGATGATAAATTAGGAGGCAGTGTTAAAGAAATGGAAGGAATACTAGGAGAAACTGATGAACGAGGAAAATAACAGAGAACCTAGGACAGAGGAAGCAGAAGTGGTTAACGAAGAGGTAAATTGTGTCAGTAGAGAAGAAGTGAAGAATGCACTAAAAGGATAAAAACGGTAAAGCGGTTGGGCCAGATGAGTTGCCATTAGAAGTTTGGAAGTGCATGGTAGAGATGGGTATAAAGTTTTTGACAAGACTGTTCAACAGACTATTAGTGGGTGAACGGATGCTAGAAGAATGGAGAAGGAGTGTGCTTATTCCAATCTATAAAAACAAAGGGAACGCACAGTGCTGCGGAAACTACAGAGGAATAAAGCTAATGAGCCACACAATGAAAGTATGGGAAAGAATTATTGAAGCCAGGCTAAGGGATAGAGTAGAGATCAGTAAACAGCAATATGGATTTATGCTAGGAAAAGGAACCACCAATGCCATGTTTGCTTTAAGAATGTTAATGAAAAAGTACAGGGAAGGTCAAAGAGAGCTACATTGTATATTCGTGGACCTAGAGAAAGCTTATGACAAGGTTCCGCGGGAAGAGCTGTGGTACAGTATGAGAAAACCAGGAATAGCGGAAAAGTATGTGCGACTTGTACAGGATATGTACGAGGAAAGCGAAACAGTGGTGAGGTATGCAATAGGAACTACAAAAAGTTTCAAGGTTAAGGTTGGACTGCACCAGGGATCAGCGTTAAGTCCGTTCCTTTTTGCAGTGATAATGGACAGGCTAACGAATGAAGTAAGGAGAGAACCACCGTGGACGATGCTGTTTGCTGATGATATTGTGATGAGACCAGAGAAGAAGTGGAGCAGAGACTAGAATGCTGGAGATATGCATTGGAAAAAAGAGAGAAGAAAGTAAGTAGGTCAAAGACCAAATATCTGTGCATAAATGGAGGAAATGACGACGAAACAGTGAAGATGGAGAATACAAAAGTGCCAAGAGTAAAGGAATTTAAGTATTTGGGATCAACGGTGCAAGAAAGTGGTAGTTGTGAGAGGGAGGTAAAGAAGAGAGTACAGGCAGGATGGAACGGATGGAGAAAAGTATCGGGAGTAATCTGCGACAGGAGGTTATCAACTAGAGTAAAAGGAAAAGTGTACAGTTCAGTGGTAAGACCAGCAATGGTTTATGGACTTGAGACGGTGGCGATCACAAAGAAACAAGTGGAATAGATGAAAGTTGCAGAAATGAAAATATTGAGGTTTGCTATGGGAGTGATGAGAAAAGACAAGATTAGAAACGAGTACATCAGGGGTACAGTTAAGGTAGAACGGTTAGGAATGAAGATGAAGGAGGGCAGGCTGAGGTGGTATGGAGAAGAGACCGAGAGTATATAGGAAGAAAGATGATGAAAATGGAGTTACCGGGAAAAAGGAAAAGAGGGAGACCAAAGAGAAACTTTTTAGATGTAGCGAAAGAAGATATGGGGGAATTTGTTGCTAAGGAGACGGACGTTGAAAATAGGACGGTTTGAAGAAAGATGATACGCTGTGGCTACCCCTGATTGAAGGAAAAGGCAGAAAAAAAAGAAGATATGTTGGCAATATTTTATTCTGTTACATCATAAATTATCTAAATTTAAATTTTCAAATTTTCAATTAATTAATTAGTTTTACAAGTTGATAATGGAATGAATTATAACTCCGAAACGTCCTTAATAAACAATGTTTCAAAGTATTTGGCTGTACTTTTTTTCTGAAATTAGTTGAGCGTTCCAAATTTCATGCTCTAAGTCAGGGCTTCTCAAACTTTTTTGTTCTGCGACCTCGTTTTAAAAAATAAAATTTTGTGTGACCCCAATTAGTGGTGGATATTTAAAATTAAAGGCCCGAGCCAAGAATTCTCAAAAATTGGTGTTCTCTAAAAACAAAAGCGGGTTTTGATCTCGCACTGTGCAATTTTTCTCGGAAAATCATAATGATCTCTAAAAAAAGGTCTTCACTTTGAATCGATCTCCTTTTTCCGTATTTTTCCCCCAAAATCATGCTGTTCTCTAAAAAAAAAGTCTTCACTTCGAATTGATCTCCTTTTTCCGTATTTTCCTCCCAAAATCATGGTGATCTCTAAAAAAAAGTTCTTCACTCAGAATTGAACTGCGATTTATCTATTTTCGTCGCCAACTTCAGGTGTTCTCTAAAAAAAAGGTCCGCACTCAGAATCAAGCTCCAATTTGTCAATTTTTGTCCCCAAATTCTCTGATTTGACGATTACATGTGCAATAACCATAATTTTTTCCAAAAGTTCCGCGGCACTACTGGGATTTTCAAAGTTTTGCGGCACAAAGCAGAAAATGCCAATTTGTTTCGCGACCCCAAAATTATTTTAGGCGACCCCATTTGTGGTCGCGACCCATAGTTTAAGAATCCCTGCTATAAGTTAATATGAAATATATAATCATGGTTAAGTAGGATTACGATACGTCGGTTGAGATTAAATTCAGAATAAGATTATTTTTATTTGAATGATTTCCTAATTTCGCCATCAAAAAGATACAAACCAACCTTTCCGTATTCTATTCTCAAACAAAAAATTTAACTCGAGTTAAAATTTTTATATTGAAAAATTATTTTTATTAAATTTCAAATGACTCTTTGCAAACCCTGGAAGCAAAGCCACTAAACGCATGGTCCCAATGGGCACTTGCCTGGGGTCCACAGGCATTGGCAATTCTAGAACTCAGAAAGTGAGGGGACCACGTTGGGGCCAAGGTATATTAAGAAGGGGCGAGTGACTAAAGCATATGAGAGCAAAAATTGTAAGTTTAAAGGACCTTTGCCACCGGGTTTAGGAAAGTAGGCTATATTGTATATAACAGGGGTGGCCAAACCTATACCACGTTGGAGCCGCATATCATAAATCCAAACTTTTAAAGAGTGCAATACAAAAATCGAAAAACATGAAGTTGTTTACTCATCACTTGAAATCATCCTTAGATTTTCACTTTTCGTGTTAAATTTATAGTGTTCTCTAAAAAAAAAGGTCTTCACCTCGAATCGATCTCGTACGGTATTTCCCTATTCTCGTCTCAAAATTATGATATTCTTTACAAAAAGAAGGTCGTCGCATAAAATCATTCTCCAATTTCCCATATAATTTTTCAATTTTTCAAAAAGTTTAAAGAGCCGCCAGCAAGGGTCCGAAGAGCCACCGTTTGGCCACCCCTGGTATATATCATAATACATACATACATATATATTATGATTTATTATACTACGTGCATTATGATCTGCGTGCTATGCGTTGTCTCGTATTTTGTGTTTGTTTTGCGCCAGTGGGTGGCTAGGCTAACACATTATAGGCTAAACAAATTCGTTTAAACTGGGGGCCAACCCGGCGACCAAGCAAAAATCTGAGGGGGCCAAGGCCTCCTCTGGCCCCTCCTTAGAATTGCCCCTGTCCGCAGGCATACAAGTCGCATGCTTATTCTTAATAGAATGTAGTGACAGTCATTATTATGGCCATTTTTGGCCAATGATAGTTATATATTCATTTTCTCAATCGACCGATGGATTGACCAACCAATTATATACGCCACACGTGGTGGCAATGAACCGTATATTTGCTTAGCAATTGATTTTTTCAGCTTCTGACTTGACTGTTGAATGAGCAGTCTCTCTGTCTCGACGTCGTCGTCGTTTGAAAGAACATTTACTCCGGGTCAGACACAAACAGGACTGGGGCCGAGGGTTTAGTTTTTTACTACCCCAGGCTGCTGTACTGCCCGGATCAGACGCTGGCAGTGATGGTGTTGAGCCAGCATCGGGTTTTGTCACTTAAAACCATCAGACCTCGTGCTCCATGTGGTGCCCGATGTACGGGGCATGCTATTAGGACGTGGTCTGCGGTTTGTTTAAAGGTGCCGCACTCGCAATTCGGTGAAGAAGCGAGACCCCATTTGTGCATGGACGAATGGAATCGCCCGCTTAGCTGGCACAAATGGGCGCCTACATCTTAGTCTAGCTTGGCGAGCATCTGAGGACTCACTTAAATGACCGTACAAGATATGATCAGGGTCCAGAGATCCACGGTAAGTCAAGGAGAGTGTCACTTTCAGTTAGCAAAACTCAGCTGGCTGGATGCCTGAAAGTATAAGTAAGTGGTTCGTTGGAGTGGGACGCAGGCATCCAGTAACTATGCTCAAGGCGTCATTCAAGACACTGTCTATGAGGCGAGTGTGAGCGCTGTGAGACCAGACTGGTGCACAGTACTCAGCTGTTAAGTAGACCAGAGATAAGACAGCTGTGCGTAGTGTTTTGGCACCAGCACCCCATCTTGAGCCTGCAAGTCGCCTCAGCAGTGTGACGCGCGAGGATAGTTTTTGCGCAATGCCACTAGGTGGTGACAAAATGTGAGTGATCTATCCTGTTTTAACGCAAGATAAGTAGGGGTTGGACAAAACGGTACAAGTCTATTGTTGTTGTAGACTTTTAGCTCACGTTTGGCCTCTTTGTTATTTAAGTGAAAGGCTATTGTCACCGTCCTAGTAGGACTGAGCTTCAACCTCCAAGTCTGGAGATACGCTAAAAGTGTAGTCATGTCTTGGGTTAAAGTCCCCTCCAAGTCCTTCCAGTTTCCAGAAGAGTGTAATAATGCTAAATCATCAGCATAAGCAAACTTTCTGGAAATCATGGAAGACAGATCGTACATATAGATGTTGAATGGGAAGGGAGCCAAGATCGATCCCTGAGGAACGCCGTTTTTCAGACGGCGTAACCTGCTTTGCTTGCTGTCACTGCTCTCTTTGTCTAAAAACTTGTTATAGTACAAATTGTGTGCTGACTTCAGTTTAATTGTGCGAAAATAAATTCGCCCTTGTGAGAATTCTAATAAATTTTTTTTTGTTTTTATAAGCTATTTAAAGAAAGAACAAATTTATTTATTTTTTATTTAAATATTTATCCCAGACTCACGGTCCATAACAGGAAAAAAATCAACACAAAACTGTAAAAGCTACACAGAATATAGAAGACGCATACAAAAAACAACACTTTAAAAAAAAGTCGTAAAATATTTATTACAAATAATCTAATAAGGTGTAATGTTCGTAGTATTATGAATCAATAAAATATCCGGAGGTCATTAAAAAAGAAATCAATTTATTATTACATTTACCGGTATAACAACGATTAACAAAGGAATAGGCGTAGGTGGGCACGGTACTTTTACTCGGTACTTTTGAATAATCCAATTTAATAGTTATAACTATTAACTTCTCTGTCATACATTGAATTTCAATTGACATTCAAAAATAGTGTAGTTCAAAAAAAATAAAAAAAAAAAAAAAAAAAAAAAATAGTTTTTTTATTACTATTAAATTGGATAATTCAAAAGTACCGAGTAAAAGTACCGCGTTACAATGTTACTTTTAATCGGTACTTTTGAATAATCTAATTTAATACGTAGTTATAACTCTTTCATACATTGAATTTCAATTGACATTCAAAAATACTGTAATTCAAAAATAAAAATAAAAAAAAAAATTTCAAAAATAGTTTTTTTATTACTATTAAATTGGATAATTCAAAAGTATCGAGTAAAAGTACCATGGTACTTTCGTGCCCACCTATGGGAATAGGACATTTTTCTTAGAATGGCATCAAATGTTGTAATGCTATTGAACACCTGCTGTTCACGGGCTCTGACATACCTACTCAATCCATGTAAAAATCGAAATGAATTATTGTCGGCTATACGTATTCTTTTTAAACTAGAGAACAAAATGGTTTCCTGTAATTGACAGGCATACATAGACGAGCAATATATTGTATGCGAAATAATACATTTTTACTTTAGTTGAACAATGATGAAAGCATGTTTTTAACTTATTTGCAGTTCCATATAAATAACAAACCTATTATTATAACGTCTATTTATATCTTTATCATCACGTAATTTGGAGTTTGGAAATACCCCAAGGTATTTACTTTCTTTCGCAACCGCATATTGAAATCACCAAGTACCATATTAGGGTTAATACTTAATTTGAAACTTCCAGATGCAAAAGATAAGCCTAGTATTTTTACAATTGAATATTACATTGTGAGTAGAAGCCTACGAGTATTACACATCAAAGATACGTTGAAGACCATGAATGCTAGGGCAAAAATAGCACAAATCATTAGCAAATAATAAATGGTCAATAATAGATTTTCCAACAAAATATCCTACTTTCATTTTGAGTCGTTCTTTGGATGGATCATCCATTTAGACTGCAAAAAAATACCGACGTAATGCACTACATTTTCTAACACATAGATGTACGCAAGGGGGGTTCGGAGGTCAACACGATATAGGCTTTTATCGCTTCCGCGTTTTGTTTTGTTTTTTAACTTTATTAGTAATTTTATTAAAGATCGTTTTTTCTGTCGCCACAATTTTGTAAAAGTTAACTAAACTGAGTAAGAATGTTTAAACATAAAGTCTATATTTCTATGCTTCACTTTTGATGTCTATTGTTTTATCGCAATGCTTGCGCGTGAGATGCGAACGCGGCCGCGCAGCTAGCCTAGAACCCCCGCCCAGTACTTTCGTTTTCCCGCGCAATGCATAAGTATTGGCAAGACAAGCTAAATACGTGCTTTCAATCAGAAGCAAGCTCCACACTGTGCTGGATATTCAAATAGCTCAGAAATTGAGATTCAATAAAAAAGAAATTTTGTCTTTCAGTTTTGTCTCCCAAAATCAAGGTGCTCTCTAAAAAAAAAAAGTCTTCACTTCGATTTCATCCCTGATTTCCCTATTTTCCTCCCGAAATCAAAGTATTCTTTAAAAAAAGAAAAAAAAAGTCTTTACTTTGCTTTCATCCCTGATCTCCCTATTTTGTAACCGAAATCAAGGTGTTCTCTTAAAAAAAAAGGTCTTCATTTAGAATCGATCTCTCTATTTTTCGAGGTTTCGTGCTATTTTCGAGGTGAAAAGCTTTTTTTTTATTAGAGAACACCTTGATTTCAGGAACAAAATAGGGAAATCAGGGATGAAATCAAAGTGAAGATCTTTTTTTTTTTTTTTTAGAGAACACCTTGATTTTGGAAGTGAAAACTGAAAGACGAGATCAAAACTCCTTTTCTTTTTTACTGAACATCAATTTTTGAAAATCCTTGCATTGGGTCCCTAAATTTGAATATTCACCACTGCTCACAGTCACACGGCCTTTCATTCCGCACACTAAGCAAGCTCTTAGAGGGAACGTTGGATGAGAATCTATTGTACTCGGTTGTAGGTTACATTGCTGCGAAAAGCGAAACAAATGCTAAGCATCGAAAAGGATCTTTAAAAGAAATTCGATTGTAGGCTTACTCTGGTAAACACAATAAAAAAAACTATGAATAAACAAAAATTTAACAAAAATGGTTCTCTATTTTTATAAAAAAATATTTGAATAAGCTAAAAGTTCTTAAAGTTTAAGTGATATTCTTCCCTTTAATTCTTAGATACAGCCATTCCCCACAAATATATGATATCGCTTTAAACAAAGTCGATTTTTTCGGAGCCATAAGCTTTTCGTGACGCTCTCATCAGTGGCAATCGCGTCAAAATGGGACGAACCAGAGAAAATCAAGGTATTTATAGTCTCAACAGTTGGGAGAAAGGTGCTGCAGTCTCGGAAAAGAGAAAGGCACAATTGCACAGTGTGGTGCAATACAGGATGTTCTCGGAAAGGAGAAACGCACTATGTGCAATTACCCCTGGAGAAACACTGTTACTCGCAACTAAGGTTATTTGAAAAGTTTCAATGTGTAAACAAATTCCTTTTGCTTACATAAAACCGGATGTTTGGTTTTGATAAAAGTTGCCTCGAGTAGACACAGATGGAACGAGTTGCGTGCCACAGCAAGAATTTTAAAACGTTTGTCGTTATAGTTTGCAGCACATTGCTCGTTGTCAAGCAAGTGTTGTCCTATGGCAGAGTCACAATCTGGATTGTTACGTTTTAGCTTACAGGATCTGCCAGGTTGAGATCGCGTAGGGCGCTTCGCTTGCTGTTGTAGCCATTTAGGAACATGCTGCTTGATTCTATCTTGTAGTCGCTGTGATGTTCATCCTACGTACCTACTGTCACAGTGGCACGAATATTCATAAACAACGGAGCTTTTCAGCGTGGTAGGTAAAACATCTTTGCGGGCTACAGGCAGATGTTTTACCTACCACGCTGAAAAGCTCCGTTGTTTATGAATATTCGTGCCACTGTGACAGTAGGTACGTAGGACGAACATCACAGCGACTACAAGATAGAATCAAGCAGCATGTTCCTAAATGGCTACAACAGCAAGCGAAGCGCCCTACGCGATCTCAACCTGGCAGATCCTGTAAGCTAAAACGTAACAATCCAGATTGTGACTCTGCCATAGGACAACACTTGCTTGACAACGAGCAATGTGCTGCAAACTATAACGACAAACGTTTTAAAATTCTTGCTGTGGCACGCAACTCGTTCCATCTGTGTCTACTCGAGGCAACTTTTATCAAAACCAAACATCCGGTTTTATGTAAGCAAAAGGAATTTGTTTACACATTGAAACTTTTCAAATAACCTTAGTTGCGAGTAACAGTGTTTCTCCAGGGGTAATTGCACATAGTGCGTTTCTCCTTTCCGAGAACATCCTGTATTGCACCACACTGTGCAATTGTGCCTTTCTCCTTTCCGAGACTGCAGCACCTTTCTCCCAACTGTTGAGACTATAAATACCTTGATTTTCTCTGGTTCGTCCCATTTTGACGCGATTGCCACTGATGAGAGCGTCACGAAAAGCTTATGGCTCCGAAAAAATCGACTTTGTTTAAAGCGATATTAAAATTCTGTACCACAAAGAAGCTCTTTACAAATATATGACAAAAAGTTTTTTTGGAAAAATTTTTTTTGTTATTAAGTAAAAAACTTTTTGTTTTTGTTATAAAGTGAAGCACCGGGGTCTTATTTGCAAGCTGCTGAAACTTCTGTCGGATAAGCACATGATTGCTATGATCATGGAGCTTGTCCGGAACAGAAGTTTTACTCCTAGTACTTGACAGCAAGCGAAGCAATCTCTACCATCAAAGAAATGGCGTTCCCCGAGAATTGGTATTCGGTCCTTTTCTTTTTAACTTATCTACGTGTGATCTGCCTTCTACGATTTTTAGAAAGTTTGCTCATGCCGCCGATCTAGCATTGTTGCACTCTTCAATGACTTGAAAGTCAAAACATGACTACAATTTCTGTGTATCTCCAAACCTGGATGTTAAAACTGAGTCTTTGGAAAATAGTGAGAGCAGCCTTTCACTTAAATAACTGAAAGGCCAAACGTGAGCTAAAGGCTTGTAACAGCAATAAACTTTTACCGTTCTGTCTGGTCCAGACTTATTTTAGAGTAAAACTAACAGATCGCTCTTATTCCGTCACCATTTCGTGATATTGCAAAAAATTGTCTTCAAGCATTACACTGCTGAGGTGACTAACCGAGTTCGGTTGCTGGGCCAAAACATCTCTATCTCTGGCCTACTCGACAGCTGTATACTGCACGTCATTCTGGTATCGCCCAGTGCACAAATCGTAGATGAAACACAGAGTACTGTGTGAATACATCCAGACTTCATGCTTTTTTACCCATTACCGATATCGGGCCTGTTGCAATGGGCTTGCCCTGAACAGCTTTGTTTAAAATGAATCGTCTGCAGACTGGTGTTGTGCAATTCCATTTGTCCATGCACAGTGGGGTCTCGCTCTTTTACCGGATTGTGAGTGCGGCGCCATTGAGCAAACAGCAGACCACGTCTTAACACCGTGCCCCATAGCCTGCATTGGGCATGAAATGAAGTATGTGGTCTGATGGTTTTTGACGAAACCTGATCCTGGCTCATCATTAACGCTCCCAGCATCTGATCCGGGCAGTATAGCAGCCTGGGTTAGTAAAAGTATAATAAGCTCTCGGCCCCAGGCCTGTTTGTGTTTAACCCAGAGTCCATGGCCTCCCATACTACGACCTGCCACAACAGCAACAACAACAACCAACCTCTTCTAGGTCTTTGCTTTTTTTCTGACAGTTTTTTCTTACGATCAGCATAGAGTATAAAAAAATAACGTTGCATGCAAGTGAAGACTAAAAAAACGGTCTCTCCTTTGTGAAGCAATTTTATGAGCTGTCAAGGTGCAACCATAAAGGATGTGCCAACTGGTGCCAGGTTTTGTCATCAGGTAATAATTTTGAGTCAACTTAACTTTTATTTAAATTCCTTCTTTAACAATTATTTCTCCCTACAGATTACGAATTTCTTTCTAGGGAGCCAAATGACTCACTATTCGTATAGTTGATTTCAGTTGCAATACAGAGTGCTCGATAAGGCAGTTAGACCTGAATATTTCTAAGTCAAACTATCATGCAATTAAAATATAATTTATTAAAAAACCCAATAGTCTGTTTCACCCAAGTGCGATCATCATCATCTTATTCAAATAGAATTTAACATGTGAATAGAAGGTAAATTATCCACATACTTTTGCAGCAATGCTTTGTGATTGTATAAATTATTAGGCTAAAATTAAGTTCGATGTGAACTGAATTAATTCAATTATATCAGTGAGCTAAACTTGAGAAAATTTTTTTGATATTTCATAGTTGCGTTTATGGGTGGGCAAAACAACTCGTACAACTGCAAGGTGCCCTAAAAAACATTATAGGCTTACTCTAATTTAATTGTAAGCTTGGAAAAGTTTTCGGACCATGACCAGGACCACTTTTAGTAATCGTGTTTTTGATTTGCAACCCCCCCCCCAATGCCAAATTTCTGCGTACGCCACTGGTCTACCACCATTAGTTAATAACGATGAGTAACGTCTATCTCATTTAATTTGTGTCCTTTGTTGAGTATACTAGTAGACTAATGAATATACAAAACACATTGGGACATTGTGCAAAATGAGTTTCTGAAAGAGGAAATAATAATTTACCCTATGAAATGCTATAACATGAAATTGCTTGTTTGAGAATTAATAATTAGTTTTTGATTAATCTTGGAATAAAATGTCAATTTAATTGAATGAATAAAAAGCTTTCGAATATTTTAGTTGGAAATTTTGAAAATAAATCTTATCTAGTAATTGAATCCAAATTTTAATTAGAAAATTATTTGGCCAAGCCAAGGTAACCAGAGTGTTGTCTTTTTCGTTGTTTGAGCAAACACTTGTCCTTTTGGTATTTATAACTTGTTGTCCCATTTTATTTCCGCCAAGCTCAAAACGGAAAATGTCATTAAATAACAATTTCCGGTCTGACTTTTCAATTACATTTTTTTACAGTACCAAACCAAAGGCAATATGTTTTACGTTTTAATTTTACAGCATATTATGAATCTAAAACTCTAAGAGTATGCAAGCCTTAAAAATCGTTTTCGTTTTTACTGATTTAAACTTTTAAACTTGTGTTGCTTTTAAACTTTTAAACTTGTAGATTACAAAAAACGATGCTTTTTCGTCGTGTTCAACTCGTGAGTAAAGAAGATAACATGGCGCCACTCTGCATGCAGCCGGGATAAACTCGATCGGCGAGATAAATTTTAAATATGCGCAAATATCAAAATAAGTTGAATGAGTTAGTTTTGACCGAATGTCAGACCTTTCGGCTGTGGACGTTTCGGCCCAGACGTTCCGGCTGTGGGCGTTTGGGTCTCGTATTTTTTTGGCCCTAACCCTAACCCTAATCGAAACATCATAGCCGAAATGTCCGTGGCCGAAATGTCCCGCTACAGTTTTGACCATGGGCGACACCGGACCAACGCAAAAAATTATGTTGACCTCTATCAAAAACTTCATTTTTTTGCAAACCGTTACTTCGAATTTTGTGGGTTTTGAGAAATACTCAATTATTAATTTCTGGGTAATGCTGCTAAAATAAGAAAATTAGTTCATCAGGCGTTGTTTCCAAACAGTTTACTGATATATTTTGCTTGGTAAACTACTTTTGGACTTTGCGTGAAAAAAACGCTTCCAGAGAATCAGTCAATCAACACAATTTTTTTGTGAAAACGACAAACAAACAACACAAAACAATAAATATTAATAAATGAATAACTAGTACATATGTAATGATACATGAATTGAAATTAAAATAAACCAAAGAGAGAAACCTGAAGAACCTTTAGGTCTTCAAGTCAGCAGCCACCCTAGGCGCAAGATTGGATATGGTCAACTACTTTTGAAGTGGTTTGATCGATTGCTAATTACTTTTACTTGTAAGTCGTCCATAAAAAGTGTTTACAGCTTTGTTTCCAATAGATTGGAAAAAGGAATTTTGTTCCAAATCTTAACTTTTTTGTTCTTTACATATCTTTGTAGTCGCGAAGCGTGGTAACGAGAAAAGTATTAAGATTTTTTTGCTCACAAGAAGACCTGCTTTGCTTTATAATCTGGTTTATTCAGGTTAAAAAAGTTGTAAGGTAAATACCTGACTTTGCTGAAAAAAGTCATTCATAGGTTTCTTTTAAAAGACTTTTAAGGAGAAAAAATAAGAAACGTTTTGTGGAACCTTCTTTATGAAATCAGCATGAACAAACTTTAGCTACTTCAAGTTCGTAAAAATCTACAAGTTTAAGAATTATAAAAAAATAATAATAAGGTGTAACTCATTCCCTAAATTTAGGCCCTCAATAAATTTAATTGCTTTGTTTTGTAGAGTTATGAACTTTTTGAGATATGTTGAAACAGTAGACTCTCAAACTGTAAAACCATAAAATAGACACGTAGGAATAAGGGCATAGTAAATTTTTAATAGTGCTTTTTTGGTAAATGATGTCTTCTTGGCTTACCGTGGATCTCTGGACCCTGATCATATTCTGCATGGTCTTTTAAGTGGGTCATCAGATGCTCGCCAAGAGAGAGAATAAGATCTAGTGGCAACCTGGTTGGAAATCTATTAAACAACTTTTGCCGTACTAGGCATCCGCACTTCTCAATGAACGAACTATAGATAAAACACGGAGTACTGTGAGAATACGTCCAGGCTCCGTGCTTTCGTACTCATGACCACTGCCAGGCCTGTTGAAATAAGCTTGCCCCGAATAGCTTGGGTTAAGCTTAATTTCCGGCGAACTGGTGTTGGGTGATTCCATTCGTCGATGCACAAAATAGAGTCTCGCTCCTTCACCGAGTTGCGAGTGTGGCGCCTCTAAACAAACCGCAGACCACGTCTTAATAGCATGCCCCGTACATCAGGCACCACATAGAACACGAGGACTGATGGTTTTAAATGACGAAACCCGATGCTGGTTCAACACCATTACTGCCAGCGTCTGATCCGGGCAGTAAAGCAGCCTGGGGTAGTAAAAGGATAAACTCTCCGGCTCCAGTCCTGTTTGTGGCTGAGCTGGAGTGGATGCCCTTTCAAACGACAACGACAAGTTAACTGAGTAGAGTTAACAAATTTATCAGTCGTAACTTGGCAATCGAAGATCAAGCAGTGATCACTTGGCGGGAGGTTCGGATCCCCTACAGAGCGATCAGAATTTTTTGTAAGTACACAATTAATGATACTTCACATTTTACGTTCATCGTTTTGGCATTCTACAATTTTAGAAATAAAATTGAGGTTTTTTGATGAGATTTTGAGTTTGATTAAATTGTTAGAATATAGTTTGTAACAGATATTTTACTTAAATTTCAGCTTAAAAAATGAGAACAAAATAGGGACGACAAGAGTTTCTTTCCAGACATGGGTAAGACAAATATCAGTTACTGAAAAATCAAATTTCGTAAAATTCAAGCTTGGTCTGTATTTTTAAGTGCCAATAAACTTCTTCAAAGTCGTAAGTGCTAGTCAAAGAGGTGACTTTGTCAATATTGCACACTTTGTGCAAAGGTAAAATGTGAAATGCTGATCAAATAAAGAAAAAAAAAAGAAAAAATCATTTGCGGTTGAACCGAGGGCAAATCTCGATTGGGTGAACTAGGTTTTTCTTGATGAAGAAATGTAGAAATCAAGTTGGTCCAGCGCCAGGCGCTTTCTAAGTCCTTGCGGCACGTTTAAGCTTTCTTTGGCGGCGTACAGGTTATAATTGAGCCGAGGTAATTGTGATGCATGTTCGGCAATAATTGATGATGTGTCGTGAGACTCGTGAAGTCAGCGCCAAATCATTCTTCAATTTGTTTAATCGCTTGTGCACTTGTCAAGCTAATCTATTGTGTGAGTGACCTTACACAAGCGAATGGCCTGTAAATAGCCAGTTCAATTAAGTTATTTGTGGTCATTCCGGCCTTAGGCTACAGCGGGCTTCGGTATACGCCGATAAGGCAATTGCGATTCATGCTTAAATCTCCGTTCGTTACAAACTACTTTACAGACGTAAACAAATTCAGTTCATCTGCCAGCTGTAATCAAAAGATTTTTAAATTAAATTTATTTTCTGATATTATTTCTATTAATTTGAACGCGGAAAGCATACAAACAATTATCAGCGGGCTACTACAACTCAAAATATCAACAAAGGTTTATTCATCGTAGGTTTCATTTATTTAAAAGATGATTAACTTTTACTCCATTTAATAAGAAGTTTACATTTCATAAAAAAAATTTTGCAACAAACTGGCTCAACTGCAATCATTTTTGTAATTCAGTTTTTAGCAATTTCTCAATTGATTTTAACTTGCATGGCTTCTTAAATTTCGAATGTTGATTTCGATTTCTATCATGGCCGGATCAAAATAATCGTTCTGCTACAGATAAAAACTCAACAATGCAGTGAAACCGGTTTATTTGTATGTAGTTCCACGCGAGAGATTGAATGCTAAAATTAAATAATGCTTGATGCTTTTTAATATTCACTTATGGATTTACCTACGGCCCATAATTTGTTGATCGTCCTTTGACCTCAAAGCTGATAATATTAAAAATTTAATTTGCACTTTTAATTCATGGTAACCTATGAAGCTGTTCATCAAAATTTATTGTTCAAAGATAATGGACTTTTACGACGTCTGCTTTTTGAAGCAAAATTGTACTATTAGTTCTTTAATATAATTCCGCAGAGCCCCACAGATACCTTTACGCTGAGTTTCAACCATGTTACCTTTTGATCATGTTTTAGTTGCTTGTTTTTTTGAGTCAATCTCTGACCTTACTTTACCTAATTTACATCAATGCTATTCAAATAGTTTTCGTCAGCTATGTTTAATTCTTTTGCTTTACGTATTATTTTTTGCCTTGAACCCTGGAACTCGTTTTACAAGTAGATATTCATTTTCAAACAAAAAGTTGTATGCTAGATAGGGCTCTTTTAACTATGTTAAAGTTTTTTCTTCGTACGGTCAATTGATATTGACCTGGTTGCCGCATACTCTTTACAGCAAAGTCACCATTGTAGATCACAGCATGACCCCAGTTAGACATTGGGCGTAGATCGTCTTTCGTAAGGGCAAAACGAAAACCTCCCAGGTTAAACTGAGCATTGAATTCGAGTCGTTCTTCTAACTTTTAGCACACAAAGCTATTCGACGGACATAACCAAAATAATAATCAATTTCGCACGACTTTATTCGCAGGAATATATATAATAACTCAAACAAAAGAAATTTTTAAATTGATAAAATTTAATGTAGGCCATTTTTTTATTTTATAAGCAAAACAATGAAGCAAATGCAAAATTGCTTTCTCAGCGAACAACAATAAAAGTAAATTAGTTAGAATATATCAAAATGCTAAATCACTAAAAAAAGACTTTTTATGGTCTACGAGATCTACGTATTTGTATACGGAAAAAAATTAACCGCGTTTTTTTGTTATTTCTGGTTCTAGTTGCTGATATTTCTACATTTGCGTGTTGTGATTAGTTCTCAGTGTTTGTGATGCCAGTCAAATTTTAAACAACTTTTGTTTTGGGAACCTTTAAGCAATCTTAAAAACGTTTTCTTAGCTTCACTTTTTATTAAATTAAAATTTCAATGGTGTAAAGTAAACAAACTCGTTGAAATCGACGCCAATGAGTTGTTTAACTAATCTTAAGTAACTTATCAGTCCTATAGAATGCCGCCTTTATATTTCACCAAAAATCAAACACAGCGTCAAGATTATTCAAAGGTAAATTAGTAATATAATATACATGGTTTGAGGATGTTGCTTCGGTTAAAAAAATGATAGTAGCAGTGTCAAAAAGTGAGGTATAACAAGATAACTCTGTACACATAATTACTGATTACAAACGTGGGAGAAGACTAAATGAGGTATTTGTTATAAGCACACTGTACAACAGGCTATTAACGGTCACTGTATACCACACCTTGTTAAATAATAGCATATTTGTAACTCAACGTTTTTTTAACAGAAAAGATATTTAATTTTAATAAAATGCACCAGTTGCATAAGAGATAAAACCCAAGCTCTCCAATAGAGCAAACAACATGTAGAAAGATTTCGTTAACATAATTGGAGTTGGTCAACCAATACAAAACTAAATCCGTAGCAAAGAAACAGCCAGAAAGCAAGAGTTTAGGCCTCTAAAAATAGGCATATCATATTTCCGGAAGGGCAAACCCGGACTTTTGTTAATAGCAAAAATTTGTCCATAAAAAGTAGTGGTCTCTAAAAACAAAGGTATTCACTTCAAATCAGTCCCGGGTTTCATAATTTTATCCCAAAAAAGAAGTGTTCTCTAAAAACTAAAGATCTTCACTTTGAATCAGTCTCGTATTTCATGATTTTCGTTCCAAAAAAAAGTCTTCTCCAAAAAAAAAAGTTCTCACTTAGAATCAGTCTCGATTTCATGATTTTCGTCCTAAAAAGTAGTGTTCTCTAAGAAAAAAAGTCTTCACTTCTAATCTGTCTTGAATTTCTGGAGAACCGGCCGGGACAAAGATCTAAAAATCGGGACGTATGTTAAGCCTTTCTAAAAAGCTTTTCAATGTCAGTTGAACTGTAAGTTAACTTGATCAGCTCAATCGCATTTTTCAATCATTAATTATTTACAACGCTTATTCCATGGACTAAAGAAAAACATTGCGCTTTTATGCAGAATTCAGGAAAAACGACAAGTTTCTTTTCAACAATTACCAAAAATTTTCGAACTAGATAAGTTTAAAAAATCTGTGATGTTGCTAACGTTGCTTGCTCAAAAGCTGCACAATTGGCCGCTCGCCAATAAGCAACTTGCATGACGTACAGGCGTGTGAAAAATCGAAAAAAATCAAAAAATACAGTTAATATAATTTACAAGCTTTGATTGTTCACGCAAAAGCAAAAACATTGAGGTATGGCATAATTAAAACACAAAAACTACACAATTAAAGAGAAGTTGCTAATTTCAACCGCTCATCAATTAAATGCACCAAACCGGCAAGCGTGTAGAACGTTGCCAGTTATGGAAACAACGTCGTGAAATTTGAAGTTAATAATGTAAAAGCGCAATTTTGGAAACGACAACAAGAAAAAGCGAAGTGGTAGTTATTAATAATAATACAACATCAAAAAAAATGACCACACACGTTTTATACACAACGACGTTAAAGAACGCAACGGCAATTGCATGACTTCAAACATCTCGGAACGACAAAACACTAAACGAAATACATGTATATCAAACATAAAATACAAAAAAGACACGCTTTTCAAACCGCAAAAGCGGGTCCCTGAGTGAACAAGCTGTTGTCGCAAGGGAAACAGAGATCAAAGTGAATTGCTTAATAAAAAAACAATTCCTATTTGCAACAAAATAGATATTTGTAGAATGATTACGCTAGTTCGAAAAAACAAGTCAAACTTATTTGAAATGTTGATTAAAAAATAAACTTTTCTGGTTTTTTTTCTTGAAGTCCTCCTTAAAAGATATCCTAAAAATACAAAACAAGCAACTGATTGAAATCGATAGCAAGAGAAAAATATTTTTTTTAATTTGTTTTTTAATTATTTGCAAACCGGAGTGTTATTTCTTTCGCCATCTTACAAAAAAACTGTGAAGTGAAACGAAAAAGCTTTAAATTAAATGAAAAAAGGTAATAATACACTAATTTTTAGAAGATATGTAAGCCATTGACACCAGCAATTTTAATCCATAAACCGAGCAACAAGTATATGCTGTCAATAAGAAAAAAATAAACACAGAAAAATAAAGAAGCCTAAACAATTGAATTTATATTAAAGCTTTTGGAAAAATTTAATGGTAATTATTTAAAATATACTTTTAACAAGCTCTGAAAAAGTGAACTCGAGTGGCTATTTAAGATTACTGTAATACTTGAAACGACTTGTTGCAGCGTCTTTGAAAATGCCAATTTTTTAACGCCTTTGAAGATCCAGCTGAAGAAAAAATGCAAATTTTATCCTGTATTTCTTTCACAATCAGTGTATTAAGAAAGATTTAACCCTGTTTTTACGCAAGACTCCAAGTCCTCACTGAAAAATATCAGGACTTTGCGCCTTAAGTAATAGTTTAAATACCTCTTTATTATAAAACTTAACTACGTTTGATACATTTACTCAATTGATCTGACAAATATTTAAGCACTACGATAAGTAAGAAGACTTTAAAATGCATTAAAATTGGAAGAATAATATAATAAAATATTCAAATACTCCAAAAAAAAAAAGAACTTGCCACTGAAATAAATTATTGAGGTTTAGATAGACAAAGGGTTAATTCGACTTTGTTCTAGTGTACTTCAACGAAATAATTCTATCGATTTTCAAGGATAAGAGTATCGTTAAAAATACTTGAAAGTGACGGCAAAGTTTAAAAGAAGACTGATCCTCCATTAAACAAACTGCAGAATAAAACGATGCAAAAAAAAAATCTTTCCAGAATACGACTCAGTAAATTGTAATGAAACTGCGTACAAAAATCATATTGCAACTGAGGTATTGCAAGCGAGTAAAATGTTTGCAAAAGGGGGAGAGAACGTTTAAAAATACCAAAAAGATTTTTGAGGTCAAATAATTTTAAAAGAGAAATTGAACGATTGAGATCAGATAATAACTAAATCAGTGCTTCTCAAACTGAGGCACTCGGCTTCATAAAGAAGAAATTCGAAATCACTCAAGCGAGGAAAAATCACTGAGGGAAGCATTAGAGAATCTTGAGTATAATGTACGTTGTACCAAGATTTGTAAAGAGAAGAAAGTGAAGATCCTTTTAGAGATCACGACTTTTTAGGGACGAAAATTGAGAAATCAGACAAATATTCAAAGCGATAACTTTTTTTAGAGATCATTACTTTTTAGGGATAAGAAATTCGAGATAGACTTAAATTTCAATGTTAATTTTACTGTAAACTTCCTGGATAATCGAAATTCGGATCACAAATTTGAATGAAGAAAAAAAATCAAAAAAGTCTTCACTTTGATGATTGAGGTATTTTTCGAGGGAAGGGGAGTAACGATGGTACCTGAGTCTTAATAGGAAGGAATGCGGCAAAAGCTTTGAGAACTACTAAACTAGACTATTTTATACTGAAAATGTGTGCAATAAACTTTTTTTCGTCTGAAAACCGAAAATTAAAACAAAGACAAATATGATACGAATGCTAAAAAATGGTTCAAGATAAACCAAGCGAGACAGAGTGTTTACTATGAAATTTTTAAAATTTAAATAAAAATTAGCATTGACGTATAAATAAAGAAAACCCTTTTTGAACTTGAATAACGTTGAGAAAGCAACAGCTTGACATGTCAGTTGATAAGTACATTTAACAGACATAGAATCCAAAAAACTGACCCTTTAATCAAATACGTGCAAACAAAAAATAAAGCCTGAACTCTACTGGGCTGTATTTAGAGAAAGCTTCCAGCATTAAGTGTGCTTGATTTAAAAAACAACTTTAATTTAAAATTCTGTACATTAATTCTATACACTACTTGACGTATTTTGGCAAAGCAAAAAAGTGCCTGGCAGCATCTTACGAGCGTCTCCATAAACGTAACCAGTTGGTCCAGCCGAATCTATGACTCTTTGTGATGACGCTGCAGCGGCCAGGGATGCCAGAATCTGCCTTTGTCTTTCGTCGACGTCAGAAGAGCTAGAAGACAGCTTATGAACGGAAATCTGTGTTTTGTCTAAGCCAGAAAGGTGAGCCGTAAAATCGCCCTTCTCGGTGGAAGGAACAGTTTTATGCAACGTAGAATGTTGAAAGTTTGCAGAAGGAACAAGGGGCTCGTTAACATTGGCTGCTGATAATTGCGAGTTGTTGATAAAACTTAAAAGTAGAGGAAGGGCGGTGGTCGACATCGAGCCCCCAGTCGCCAAGGCGTCATTCTGGCTCGTACAAGAAGACCCGTCGCTTGGCTGAACTGTTCTACTTGCACTTTTCAAAATCTTCATTACCAAGCTATTTGAATTGACCGGTTTCTCGAATTGCTGCGTAACAGAGCTTGGGGAAGTAGAAATCGCTGGGGGAGTTGGTGAAAACTGCGAAAACGATGTAGTCGCCTTTGACGTAGGGAAGCTCTGCCTTGATCGGATTGTCTTTTCGTACCATTTACCGCTGGTGTATCGCGCGTCGTCGTCGGCAAAGTCGTCGGTTCCAAACAAATGAACTAGCGAAAAAGTCTTGCCGCTCGTATCGGCGACGGCCGGGGGACGCGCGGCGTCGTCATCGACTTTTGGTTCAAGAAGAAGGGTCTCCATAACCAGGGCCGGGTCGTCGATGAGATGGGAACCGTTTCGCAGATGACGCGGCACTTCGACTTTTATGTCGCCGTTTTCGTGATCGAAGACTTCGGTGAGATCTTTGCGGTAGTTGTAGCCGCTGTCTTGAACGAATCGGGAAACGAGCGTATTCTGCCGGGTCATTAAATCACGTGGTATAGTTTCAGTGTTCACGGTCCAATAGTTTCCTTTCGCCGTGGGCCGATAAGGGTTTTTTAAGACCTGTGAAGAAAAAAAATTCTTTGCTTTGACTGTTTAGTTTTATAACTCGGTAAAATTCATTAACGTTATGAGTATTAAAATTGAAATTAAAGACAATAAGGGATAAAATACAAAACTCAGTTAGTGACTGGCTGTAGCGGTGAAATCCGTTTATCAATTATGAAATCTGTAGCAGTTACCGCAAAAGGTTTTGCACATTAAAAATCTGTAAGAATAGCAAAACAAAAAAACTTTCTAAACAAATTTATTCAACCGAACACCTTACTCCTGGTGTTTTTAAAGCTCAGCAATCAGTTTTTTAAATTGTTATTTCAAAAACTTCACTGAAAACGATTATTTTGTGCATTAAATGAACATAGTATATAAAAAAATACAATTATTTAAACTGCTTTAAAAAAGTCTGTTATGATAAGAGCAGCTTCTAGGTCGCACTAAAATCAACAATTTTCGAGTTTTTTAGAATTCAAGTGAAACTAAGTTTGAAAAAACCAAAAGACTCACTTTAACAAAGCATTCATTTTGTGATAAATTATGACGCACTGAGTCTCGCCATCCTTGGTAAGATCCTTTAAAAAAAGGAAACATTTCAGAAATACGTTTCAGGATTTCTGAAAGACGGAGCTTTTTTTCCGACGAGGAAAGAATTGCAAGAGTAATAAGAGCGACATAAGAATAAGGAGGCTTCGCGTAGCGCTTGTATCTTTTTCCATTGTTGCTCGTGGACACCCCGCCGGAAACCGCGCCAGAAGTAGGAGTCGTTTCAGGTGTGCCGCGTGATGACGACGACGTTCCGGTGCTGGGGTGTCTTTGATTTTGAACAGGAGAAGGATTGTGGGAGAAGCGTTTTGCAGGAGGCTCACTCGTGCCATCGTCCTAAAAAGCAAAGAGTATTTCAGAATTGAAGATAATTTCTCTTCAATATGCTATTTCCAAATTAAAAAAAAACTAAAAAAATAAGCTCGTACCTCATGACACTACACACACACACACACACACACACACACACACACACACACACACACACACACACACACACACAACACACACACACACACGCACGCACGCACACGCACGCACGCACGCATACACACACACACAAATTAAGAAAAATACTTTGGAAAAGCATTTTTCTTAATTTTTTTATGCTTTTAAAAATTGAAGAGTTTCACAAGAGTTGCATGCTTACGTTAGAAAAAGTTACAGCATGACGTGACAGCCCACAGCAAAAACAACAGCGACAAAGCTGAAACACAAAAATGTAACCGAGAATCAAACAAAACGTTTTTCAAATACCAAATCTTTCTCCAACCGCTAAATCACACTCGTCTGTGCATTGGCTAACTTGAAGAGGGTTTGCTAGCTCATTCACGCTCGAGTTTTATTCACGTCGAGTTCGCTTATTTCTTATGGCGCGCTTTTTGCATTGAGAAAAACATTCGACTTGCTTTTATTCCTTACCGATTTCGGTCTTTTCTGTTGAGGGCTGGACAGCTGTTGAGCAGCTAATTTTAACTGTTGTTGCTGGGCAGCGTACATCCACTTCTGTATATATTCACGATTGAAATCGGTGAGGAAAGAAAGGTCTCTTTTCCCTTTTTGATTGTCCTGGACCACGCTCAGGTCATCGGATTGTAAGTGCGACCCAGCGCGCTTTTGAATAATCGTCGATTCGGTGCTAGGCCCCGAGTTTTGTGCAACACTTGTTGCTTGAGGTAATATTTTATTGCACGATATGCCGATGTTAGGGTTCGTTCGATCGACAGATATAGAGGTTGACGGACGTTCGACGCCATGCGCCGAAAGTCCATCGCCAGGATTTGTATCGCTTTGAGGTTGACGCTTGGTTGTGCTGAGATCGAGAGGTTGGTTTCGGTCGGCGCTTGAGGTAAGATTGGCGGCTTGGCGAGTCGCAGCTGAGGTATGATGTAAATCAATGTCGTTCGAGTGACTTTTAAGCAAGCACGATCTTGAAGCAGACGACGAAGGCGACTTTGTCGGGAAGCCGCTTTGTAACTCCATCGATGTGGTTGTTGCCGGCAAAGAGGGTGGAGGCGGTAATAAGTTTCCTAAAATCGGGTTTACGGCGGCAAATGGCAGCGCTTTGGTTTTTATTCGATAAAAGCCAGATGGATTTGACGAGTTTGCCGCGAGTAAGTGCTGATTTCCGGAAAGCGCTGCCAAGTTGCTCCAAGTTGGAAGTTGATTTTTGGGGGTTGACGGCGAGTTCGAATTTCTAGCTGACGGGGTAATTGCTTGAAACGCGGTCTTTCCGTTGTCATAGTTACTTTTATTCGACAAGGAGTTATCAAACGACAACGCTTTAGTCTCTTCGCTTCTTTTAATTTCATTGACTTCTGTTTGATTTTGCTTTCCGTTACAACAAAATAGCCCAAAATTTCCAGTCTTCTCCTGATTCAGATTCCAATACGACAAACTGTTGGTTAAAATTTTCTCAGGTTCGGACATTTTGTGATCGGACGCTTCTTTTTGCTTTGTTGCAGGACTGGTAACGACGCTCTCGGTAAAAATAGGCAAGATTTCCCCACTACTGATAGTCGTGGCCCACTCGGAAGTTGAAAACGGGAATTTTGAAGTCGCATTGCGACTCATCACTAAATATAACAACAGCAATGAATCATCAAAAACAAAATTAGTGAGTAAAAACTACTTGCAAACTTTCAATTGTGTTTATCAATAGTTATATTTCTATTAATTTTTTTAGCAACATTATATTTTATTGAACAGGTTGATATCTTAAGCTCTTGTTAATTTTCTTCAAGGACTGTTTACAAATCATGTAAGAGACGTACCATTTTGTCAATTTAGCAATCAATCTATAGAGCAAGCAATCGAATTTTTTTGTGGGATTTATAAAATAAACCTGACAGTTTGTGACACTTCATGCGCTACTCTACAGCTGTCGTGGTTCGATTTTCTTTGATTTAGAACAAGTAAATAAATACTTTAAGACAGTTTCGAGAAAGCGCTTTAGTAAAAGCAGAGTTTAATAAAAAAAATAACGTCATTTGTGGAAGCGATAAATTTTTAATATTTCTTTTATTAAACAAACTTACAGTAATGGTGAATAAGTAAATTAACCGGAAAAATTAGCTCATTAATTTATTTCATTAAAGGTAGAAGTACAAACTATGCAAAAATGTCCCGAATGTTTTATATTAAGGTAAAATAAAACGCGCTTTACATCATGAGCACAACGTTCAAAGAAAAAATAATCAGATCAGGAACAGAAACGCAGAAAATCGTAATACCGGTATAATTTAGCTTGGTTGAAGTGGGAAACCTGCGACCTCCATGACAATAGAATTGTGTGTCAATGAATACACCCGATAAAAGAAAACCTTTTTTTAGGGATCACTTTATTTTGGACACGAAAATCAAGAAATTCGGGTTAGACTCTAAGGGATGATCTTTTTTTAGAAATCATTACTTTTTGGCGACGAAAATCAAGAAAATCGGGACACATTCAAGGTGATTTGCTGTTTTCTTTGGTATTTCAACTTATACGGTCTCCTTGCTCAAAAATTTTAAAATCTGGCCTCTAATAACAAAAAGGTTTCCCACCTCTGAATTAAGCAATTTTGTTTAGAAACATAAGATAAAAACTAAACTTAAATTAGACAGAAAACATATTAGAGATCTTCTTTTACAAAAAATTGGTCTATGTGCAATGTCAAAAATTCTATTGCTTACAGTTTTGAAACTAATAGATTATCAACTTAAAACCGAGAAAATATTACAATTTATGGATAAAAATCGCAACATATGGCGTAATTAATTGCATCGCGTTTTAACAAAGTTAAAAGAATCAAAAAATAAATATATTTGAAGTATGCTTCAAAACGAAGGTACCCTATGGAAATCAACAAAGTTACTAACCAACAGAAAGTTCCGGTATGGACGCCAGTTTGTCTTAGAAAGTATTTAAAAAAACGTAAATTTCCTTTCTTTACAAAAGTTCCCTTTGATCACATCCGCCTTTCAAAGTCAAAGATTTCTTTTTTTAACCTGATTAAAATAGAAATTAACAATCTGTACCATTAAATTTTCTCAAAACAAACATTCGAAACTGTAGTGATACAAGCGATGAACAGGTTAGCCTACAAATTATGAACAAGCGTTCGGAACAAGAAACGTAACAAACTATAGTCTATTCAGCAGAATAGTAATCGGCAAACTTAATAGAATCGTTATTATGTGCCGGGTAGTATACAAGAGCTACCAAATAGTATTGATCAATTATAGGTTATTGTACCAGTTAAAAAACAATATTTTCTGCAATAAAGAACATAACGTGAACACAGGTAGCCTGAATAAGACGGAGATTTGAAATCCTTCGCAAAACGCTAAATGGACTTTTAATTACAAAACCACGAAGTTTGGGTCGCCATAAAAAGTTAGCCAATCATCGACTTTTTGTAAACACAGTAAATTGTAGTTATTTGCCGAAAATGCAAACACGTATTATTTAAATAAAAGTGCTTGTTGAAGTTTACGATGAATTTACAAAACGAATTGCTATTTTAATTGTTTTTTTAGCGTCTTGACTTTCCAAGTAAATGCGTGTAGTCAACTGAAAAACTGAAACAAAAATCCCAGTTCATGTTAGCTATTAGCTTACGACGACGACGAGCTTACAATGACCAGTGATGGCTTTAGTACGGAGCGAACGAAGCGGCCGCAACGAGCCCTCCCTAAAAAACGTCAAAAAGTGGCCCCCACAAAGCAAAATGTTGCTCTATTTCTTCATAGTAGCACCATGACGGTAGCCCCCTAAAATGACAACTTTTTTTTTTAGTAATCACTTTTTTTTGGGACCGAAAAATTTGTAACAAGAAAAAGTGCTCCTTCCCTATTTTTCTTGCACCAAGCTCCCCCTCTTGTAAGGTCATCACTGACAATGACGTATGTAAGCAACTCAAAAAAATAATAAACATTCTTGTAATAGTGTTTGCTATCTACGAAAAACATTAAACTTTGAGCTCAGAAGCTCAACAAAAGATTAAAAAACTCAATCCCTTTTTTAACAGACTTGCATTTACTTTAAGTTTAAATTATAAAAAGATCTTAAATTAAAACGCTATAGACAGGGTCCAGAACATTGCTTTAAGTTGCATAAGTGTCACATGAAAAAGTTTTCCAAACGGCCGAAAAATACTGTCCATTGAAGTAAAAGTTTTTTGTCACTTTAGTAAAAAAGTTTCTTTTAAACTTAAATCTAGGGCTAGTGTATTTTTGTTTGCCATCCCAAAATAAATGCAAGGTTATGGTGGGTCTTTGATATCAGGTAGCTGCACTTCTGTTATGTAAGATTGCACATACTCTATATAACAAGATGATTATCAGAACAGGGGACTCTTTAATTCGGTGCAATATATCTGAACTCATACTCGGATTCGGACTCGCCAAAAATAGCGATTTTAGCGAGTCCAACGTCTAGATTTCATGCGACATCGACGACTTGAAGGTTATTGTTATTATTACTTGGCCAACCAAGAAAAAAAGTTTTGCCAAACCTTAAATGAAAAATGAAAGAGAAGTTAAAATATAATTTCCTCCTTTTCATTCCTCTTCACTATCCTGAATTTTGTAGTTGTTTCTTGCTCTTTCACGCTCAAGATCGTGTCATTTTTTGTAATTACAAGTTTGCGTGAAGTAAAAGATTTTTCTTCCCAAAGCTTTTCATCTGACACTTTTCAGGGGAAATCGTCAGAATGAAGCAGAACTGAAACCGAACTGAGTTATAAAGGGGAAAGCAGAGTTCTCATTGGCTGAAAGAAGTTAGCCAATGAGAGAAAAGATTAAGAAATTTTCAAAGAGTAAACGAATTCTTTTTGCTTACACAGAAGGGGGGTTGAGAAATTTAATGAAAGTTGCTTCCGGAGCAGAAAGGTGAAAAGAAGAGCGACCTCGAGCGAGAATAGAAAATTTTTTGTTGCTGTAGTGAAGAGCACATTGGGCGTTGTCAAGAAGATGTTGACCAATGGAGGATTTGTGAAATTGTTGTGGGAGTGTGTTGGCCTTGCAAGAGCGGGAAAGACTTTGGCGGTTGGGCGAGGCAGGAGAATTCGCTCTTCTAGGCGTTGAGACGTGCGACCAACGTACCGACTATCGCAGTGGCACACAAACTGGTAAATAACATTGCTGTGATGATGGGAAGGTAACACGTCTTTCTTAATCGCTGGTAAGAGCTGTCGGGTGTTAAAAACAACACCTGGTTCGACGGAGAAAAAGCAGCGTTTCACAGCAGACGTAATCTGCTTTTCGAACTTCATCGAGACATTTCCAATCCATGGGATGTGTAGGTAGACAGGGCACTTTTCTACTGTGCGAACCGGGTTAGAATTTAGTTTTAGAAGTTTTCGTTTGAAAGCCGAATTGATTGCATGTTTCAGGTAGCCATTTTCTAAAAGAATTGAACGAATTTTGCCAAGCTCTGGGTCCAGTTTGCTTTTAGAACAAATCATAAAAGCTCTGTGAACAAGAGTACCAATTAGATTGATTTTCCGTTTCTGGGGGCTAAAAGAGTTCCAACGTAGATACTGGCCGGGTTTCCTGCATACTGAAGTTAGAAATTCTGAATCATGCCTTTCTACCAACACGTCAAGGAAGGGGAGAGAGTGATTAGATTCCTTTTCATAGGTGAAGCGAAGTGAGGGATGAAGGGAGTTGAGGTGGATGAAAAAAGTGTTGCAGTCTACTTCATTGTTGAATGCGAAAGTGTCATCAACGTACCGGAAGTACACTAACGGTCTTTTGGCGATGTTGAAAAGTTTTGCTTCTTGGTAGCCAACAAAAATGTAAGCTAAAGCTGGACCGAGCGGTGAGCCCATAGCGACGCCGTCGATTTGTCGATGCATGTTGTTATTAAAGCTGAATTCCACAGAGAACGTGGCTAGCTGCATTAATTCGACGAACCTTTCTGCTCTTGAAGCAACTTTCATCAAATCTCTCAATCCCCTTCTGTGTAAGCAAAAAGAATTCGTCTACTCTTTGAAAATTTCTTAATCTTTTCACTCATTGGCTAACTTCTTTCAGCCAATGAGAACTCTGCTTTCCCCTTTATAACTCAGTTCGGTTTCAATTCTGCTTCATTCTGACGATTTCCCCTAAAGAGTGTCAGATGAAAAGCTTTGGGAAGAAAAATCTTTTACTTCACGCAATCTTCAAATTCTGTACCACCAAACGTGCAATCACAAGTGTTCAATACTTGCACAGAACAAAAATATTGGCAGTTAGAATTTTTTTGCAACTTATGTCGATTTTGACTTCCAAAGAATTGCAACTCCTTCCAAAGACGTCAAAGGGATAATTTTTAGTTTTAGACAGGGATGCAGACTCGAACTCTGACTCAGGACTCCGATTCGTCATTTTAGTCCGGACTCGGACCCGCTTCAAAGTTTTGACAAGTCCGCATCCCTGATAAGAACTGACAAGAAACGAAGGACTCGAAAAAACCAAAACCTTGTAACAATCGTAGTAGCGTGTCAATAAGTAATGTAGGCTCAGCCAATGTTTTTCACTATGATCGTAAGGGAAATGCATTTTCAACTAGGGTTGGTAAAAGTGATGACTTTTTTTTATCGTTAACTCACTCTCACAAAAAACGATGTTTCTTAAAGATACCTTTTGAGCTTTGAGTTAAAACGAAAAGCTTTTTTAGGTGGTTTTTAGAAAACATTTACAAGGGCATAAGTACTCAAAAATTACTTGTCTGTCTCCGAATTATTTTCTTTTTTACTTTAATTTTAATAATATTTCGCATTTTTGCCACAAAAATATCTTGGCCTAGTCACTCTACATGTATACGCAATACACATCTAACTTGACTTTGTGAATTTGGCAGAAAATCAATACCAAGACAGCGTGAAGAAATAAGTTTGACCTTCATTAAATGTACTTCACACAAGAAAGTTGATCATAAAAACTATAGGTCTAACTAAGGTTTTAACAGGAACAATCGATTTTCGTTTCGGTAAGAAATGGAATTTCAAAATTAAAAGTTGGTTAGTTGTTCTGCTGATAACAGCAATTGGTTTAAATTATTTTTAATTTCGCAAAAATAAGTTTTATTTAATTGTAAGATTATTTTTAATTTCGCGAAAATAAGTTTTATTTAAAAACAAAAAACACTGTTTAAAAAAAGTACATAAAACAAATAGTTAAGCTTTTCTGAATATCTTCTTTTTACCATCGATAGCAGAAATTTAATTAGATTTAAAGCGCATTTAAACGATAGATCTGTGCACATTGCATCATACTGCGAGTAATGCTACTTTTTCCTGAATGATACAACTTAAAAGTGAAACTAGAACCTTCATGCCGTTGCAAAAAAAAATTCCAACAAACAATACTCGACTATCGTCTGTACATATAATTTAAAACTAAATAACTTGTCGAATGCGCAGACAAATATGTAAAAGGAAAATTTCTAATTAAAAAAAAACTTTATCTTTTACCGTGAATCAGAAATTGGAATTTCCCCCAAGTTTTGAGTTTGATAAAAATAAAAGATTACACTTCAGAACTTCATCAATAAGTTCAAAAACAAATTGTCTTCATAAAATATTAGTAATTTATGAAAATTGTATTTGATTTATTACAATATCTATTAGTGAGCCACTTAAAATTATTTAAATTGACTTTGTGCTCATACACAACCAAAGTACTCAATTTAACTTAAAAAGTATTTTTAAGTTCTCATAATTTCATCTTTACTGAAACTCATATAAACATAAAAAGTTTTTTTAACAATGAATTTTACTTTCTGTATTTGATGGCATAGCTTTTATTAAATAAGCTTGATCCCAAAAAATTGTCTTAATAGAGTTCTTCTGAAATTAAAAACTTTAATTTAAACATAGGACTAGAGCAGAAAAAATTTAATCCCTCAGTTTATGACGCAGCGGCTCGAGAAAAAAACGTAGATAACAATTACACAACAGCAAAGGGGATGGTTGAGGCGATCCTTTCTTATGTAACTTAAGAGTAAAATGAATTTCAATCAATGAAAAAAATAAGACTAATGACTTAAAACATATTTGAAATAGTCTCTTGTAAAGAAGAAAAACTATGGGTAGTTGACACATAATGCTGCAGTTGCTGACTTAAAAATTTAAACAATTTTTTATTATAATGTAAGGGGGCGAATTTTTTTGTTTTGGTTGTGTCAAAATAAAGAAAATTAAAAAATTTAGTTGTGCCAACGGTTGAAATCTGTGTGAGTTTGCCTTGTAATGGATGCAAAGTAGAAAGTAAGTCTGTTGTAGTGATGTAATTGGAAATTTTTCAATAAAACCAACTCACTTCACCTTGATCGAACGAGCTATTCCGTCTTCAAAGTGTTTTGCATTAGAAAACTGGATTATCAAATCTTATTATTCGTACGACCTTCTAATATATCAGGCGTATTTAATGTCTGTCCAAAAAGCGGGCTCTAAAAAGAAAATTGTAAACAAACCATCTAATTTCTAAAGGGTCATTGCACTTGATCTACAAATTGCCTATGCAACAACACAATGATCAACTTCATTTACGGCGACCAAAATAGGATGTGAACGGAATTACTAATAAACTACAAGAAAAAAAAGATTTAAAATCAACGCACCTATACGAGATGTTGAATCAGCAGCAACAATAAACAAGAAATGCGAATATATAAAAAATAATATAATCATCAAATTAAAGTATAAAAACGCGTCTACCATTGCAATTTCAATACATTTTAAGAATAATTGGGGTCTACATCTTTAAAGGCGAATAATAATTGACCGTTAAATATTGCTTTCTATTGTGTTCTACTAGTCAATCATGCCACTATTTTTAATAAATGTTATCAAAATTGGCCTCAAATTTATTTTTTGAACTGAAGGACAACTGTGAGATGTTTAACTTGGGGCCATTGTAAAGCAATTGGGTTCAAATTGACTGCCGGGTTGAAAGTTCTATTTGTCAGCTAAGTTTTTTTGAAATACAGGATACTTTAATTCGCAAATATTGGTGAAAATTGTCACAACCAGAGAAAGTTTTCAATATAGTTTTATCTTTTTTTTTTTAATGCAATAACGAAAAGCTTCTCTAACGTGTGTCAATCTTTTGCGGGTCAAAACATCCCAAAATTAAATAAAAAGAAAATGTGTTCCAATAAAAAAAGGTATTTGCTTTTTTCGTAAAGTTTTTTCAAATGCTGTTCACAAATAAATAAATTAACTATATAATTTTTATTAACTTAATCACCAACATTACACTGGTAAAATCTACTTATTATATTGTAACAATAAGATGAAAAAAGCGTTCGAGTTAAAATTTATCAATAAAAACAGCTGCAGGCAAGCTATGAAATATGTTCATCGGATGCAAAGTGTGAAAAGGACAGAAGGCAAACAAAATTTCTAAAATAGGTTTGGCTGACGACCATTCACTCCAATGTACAACTTAGCGGCAGAAGCTGAATGACTGGAATGTCTAGTTAAACAAATCGCAAATTGATCGAAACGTTTTATCCAAAAAAAGAATATATTTAAACTGAACCGACCTACATAACTCTTACATAACTTAGTGACTAGATGAAATTGAAAAATGAAGCCGGCTTATTGCTTTATTGCGGGATATTGGAAAATATATACGACTAGGCCTGTAGATCACAATTTATTTACATTTAAATACACATTTTATTACACAAAAACCGCATAAAATGCTCTGTGCTGGCGAAAGGTCACACAAAAACTTTTATTGAAAAAAATTATTGCCACCACTACAATGTCCAAAAAGGACGCTCAACAACTGCTTTTTCGCATTTTTTGTTTGTCCTGACAAGCAATCTTAAAAATGAAGTTACATCATAAAATCACATACACCAATTACCCTCGTAAAAACCACGGACACACTCAAAAAACAAATATTACTTAAAGTTAACGATTTTGCTTTAACCGCGTACTTAAAAGTAAAAAAGAACAGTTGGCAGTAAAAAAAAATTGGATTTTATTAGATTTTTTATCTTGAAAAAATATAGCGCAGTTTGTTGTTAAAGTTCTCTAAATGTTATGGAGAGCCAGTTAAAAACATGCTTTCACCAGCCAATTGCGAAGTCAAAAAGAAGCATAGGAGAACCAAACCAACAATTTGGGGGTGGGGGCGAAACAATTTTGCCTGAATCATAAATTTGCATCATTCCATGAAAACAAAATATAACAAGGATTTAATGTAAAAACCTTTTTTTGGTCCTTATTCCATGCAAATAGATTGGTTTTGCAAAAAAAATTTTGAAGAGCGAAAAAATAGGTTTTCAGGCCGCAATCATACATTTTTTCCGTTTTAAATCGTTCTTTCAAAATGGGATGAATTAATTCAAAAAAAGAAAAAACAGGCATAAAATAGCTTCTTGCTGCCTTCAAATAACCTAGCTTTAATAGGAAAAATTTATTCTACGGTAAATATATTCATTGCTCAGTGCCCGAAAAATCTAATTCTGTCCAAATTTCTTGCCTCTTGACGAGGCAATTGCCCTCCCTGCCCCCACTCCCCGCTTTCAACAGGTATGACAAGAAATCTAAGCATTGTTGAAAAATAGCTTATTCAACATACAAATCAAAACGATGCCGTGGGCCTTTTTTAATGACCCTTTTTTTTAATTATCGCGCTTAATTTGTGATGAAAAGTGCCCTTCCTAATTTGTGATGAAAAGTATCTTATAATAAAAAGTTAATTGCAGCCCGTACTACATCCTTAAAAATGAGGTTGGTGCCCGCAATCGCAATAGATTCCCCTGTTTATTCTAAAGGAATAAAACAGAAAGCAACCAGTTTCAACTAAATTCTTATATTTGTCAACCAAAAATATTCATAAAAAAGCTTAACTATTGTCTTGAGCTCCGCTTTTACTATAGCTTGCTAGTGTAGAGGATTTTTTAATGGTGTTGCTGTAATTTAAAAATGCAATTTAAAAAAAATTGAAAGATTTATTTAGGGTTATTATTCGAACTGACCAACAAATAAGCGCGAGTAACCACCCAAAATGAAGGGGAACTAAAATTCTTCACCCTAGTGTTATGAAATTGCTTTTAGAGGTAACGTCAAAAATGGTCTGAATTTGATGTACAACGAAAAAATAACTTTTAGTGTTATCTTTTTTTACTTTCACTTGGCATTGTCCGTGACATAGACACGTTTTGTAGAAATGCTATTGCAAACTAAAACATTTTTAACATTATTGATGAAAACTAATCACTTCATCCTAAAATAAGCACGTTTCTTCGAAATAAAGGCAATAAAATTCTCTAAAGAAAATGTTTACTAAAGTAATCACAAATCTTAGAAACAAGCGCGAAACGATAACAAGGCTTATTACTTATTTTTTGTTAATGGCAATTTTCAAAAAACAAACGTCTATCCAAGGGTAAGACCTGTTAATTGATTCCAGTTTTTATGTACATATGTTTGTTTATTTGCCTGCCGCAAAAACTTAAACCAAAGCACAAAAACATATTCAAGACTGATAAAAAGTAAGCAGTGAAAACGATATACTATAGGAAATGCAAATAATACATTTTAGACATAGCAAACCTGATTATACTGTGCAGGTTCACTGCAACTTTATGTTCAGTTAAATCGTTCACTTTCAGTAGATAATTTTAGGAAACAATGAAATAGCAAAAAAGAATAGCCAGCTACAAAGCACAACAGCGGGATAATAACGTGGGAGTCAAGAAAAGCAACATGACTTTCCTAAATTTCTGACCAATTTTTTTAATGATTGAAAGAAAAAAAGATTTTTGCTCTATGAGTGAGGAACATTTTTAGTTTTTTTTTTAACGATACTCGCTAGTGTTAAGAATAGTCATAGAAAATAAAGAAACATAACTTAAAACACAAAATTATAAATCAGGAGTAACCGCCGGACAGAGAAAACGAAATATAAAATGATAGCAAATCGGGAATTACGACAAAAATCAGCAAAATTGTACTTTTCAATCAAATATATTATAACTCATACCAAATGAAAAGAAAGTGGTCAAAAAAATAGAAAGGTTAAAGTTTTATTTTACTCGTATTCTATACATCTAAACTCAGTCGCTATTAATAAAATGCCAATGCAAATTGTCAGAACAAGCAAAAACTTTAAGGACTGGTGAGTGGAACACAATAATGTATTTCGTAGCCTAGATTAGTGGTTTTTTAGCCTTTTTTGAATTGCAGAACACTCAAACAGTCATCATGTTTTTTCACTAACATCTATTTACAAAAATAAATAAAGTAGTATATTGTAACAATAAGATACATGATTTAAAGCATATACTACAAAATAGTTATTTTAAACTATGCAAAACAATGAAAACACAAAATGCATAGAATATTCAAGTCTCTTTTAGGAAAGTTTCGTGTGCTACATTCTTATATCTCGCGGCTTATCAAGTTGAATTAAATAAATTTAGCTAATAGCTACAGTATAAAACAGGATGTCCAACTTTGTTTCAAAATGGGCCAAATTCTATATTGAGCTAAAGTCGGCGGGTAGCAAAAATATTTTTACTTTAAATCAGATTCTAATTTGTCAATTTTCGTCCCCAAAATTAAGTGTTATATGAAAAAAAGGTCTTTACTTTGAATCAGACTCTAATTTGTCCATTTCCGTCTCAGAAATGTACTAATCAAACTCGGGGAAGCGCTGCGATACAGGTTTGAAAATAAATCAAGAAAATTGGATTAGGCAGTGGGCCGCAGGTTGGACATCCCTGGTTTAAAATGTAACGTAGGTTCTAGGTATATTCCACCCCAGTAAATTCCACCTCGGTAAATTCCACCCTGCTGATATACATTCCAACGTTCAATCGGAAGCTGTGGGGTCTCCCTTCGCCGACGAAAAACCACGATGCTAACTCTAATCCTAACTCTAACCCTTTTACCTGGTGGAACTAACCGGGATGGAATATACCGGTCACCTATGACGTAATGTACTAATGATAGAATGTAAATGCAAACAAATTCCAAACTAAGAAAACCAAAGCTAAATTACCACAATGAATTACTTTGACTCAAGCAAAAAAATAAGGTTTTCTTTTATTCAATCTAAAACTTCATATAGTTTATTCAAGCATAACAGACTACTTAGTTTTCTGTAGGTACAAATTTGTGCAGCAATAGGCCTATAAATTAAATTAGAAAAGTTGAAGTGGAATGACGTCGCGCTGATGCAATTGATGATACTTTCCGTCATTTTACCATAGTTTATCAGACATTATTCGCTAATTAAATTTAAAAAAAATAATAATAAACGAATAAGTTTTCAATTTTTTACTAAGTACGTTAATTCTATTAAAATTATTACATAACACTACTTACCTTCCACATAAAAGAGGAACAGTTTATTTTCTGTATATGTTATTCTACGATGACTCCATTTGATCGTCAACTTGGATTTATCTGACACTGTCTATTAAAACTAAATAGGCCTATGCTGTCTGTTAAACAAATATTGTTAATAAGCATTGTCAAATCTTTTATTTTTATGGTTGGTTAATGTAGTGGTTAGAATTTCTTCCTATGGCACTAGAGATCTTTGGTCTATTCCGATATCGACCAAATTTGATACAGCATTGCAAACCGCTCAACACCATTGAAACAATGCACATATGCGGCTATGGCTGTGGAGGAGAGCAAATCTACTTTCTTTTTATTAATATCATATTTTTGCCAACTTGCTCTGGAACATTTTTATGTTAAACATTTTTTAATCTATCAAATGAAAATAAAATACAATGAAAACAAAGAACTTCCAGCGCAACTGCGTGAAGCGGAGCACTTTTACAAAGCCATTTTGTTTATGTACTATGGTAAATAGAAATTCTTTAGACAATTTATAACATAAGCAACAAAAATAAGAGACAAAAACAATATGTTGTTTCTTCAACAGTAATTGTTCAATAAAAGAGCAAAGAAAAGAAATATATTTTTACATAATCCGAGAGAAAGTTTTTTGGTACATTTGTAAATACCGAGTTTAATAAATGCTATTTTATACAAACCTCATGAAATTTACTTCGACGACTCAAGTTGAGTTGGTGGCCGTTTTTGTAACATTATAACAATCAGAATTCCATTAGCAAAGATCACAAAAGAAATTTTTAGTGTCGGGTACACACCCTAAAAATTTCTATTTTTAACAAGGACAATTAACTCTTGTGCGTTGTAACAAGTGTTTCTGCAATGATTCATCAAATGATATGAAGACTAACGCCATTATGACGCAATAATCATCTCTTATAACATGTTGATTTCGCAATTAATTAAAAAGTTATTTCGAGCCAAACCACTTGCTTGCAGCAGCTGATATCCGGCGTTGATCTGGCAACAGTGCAGCCTGGCTGTGGTGAAAGAAGCAAAGGAAACCGTTTTGCGTGAATGCGGTAGCCCGAAAATCGTTAACATTACGCAATAAACGATCCCATTTATATTGACATTTATTCAGTAACCCACTTGGTCAATTTGAAAAGATTGAAAAAGAAAAAAAGAAGAAATACGATAAACTTATTTTTGTTTGTATTGGATTGCTGTTTGAGAACATGGGCAGCATAATTTATCGGATATTTCAAACCAAAACACTTTTTAACTATGGTTTGGCCTACAAATAGGCATAAAGTTTGGTATGACTTTTTAAAATCTTACAGTCGAACTGCCTACAGTCGGATACAATCGAACTGACAGGCTAATTTCTAGAGCAAATGCATGTGCAATAGTTGCAACTTGCTATTAAACTAACTTACGTATATCTTTAAAATTTGAACTGCTTTCTCAAGCTTGCAATAAACTTTGCTGGCAAAATTCCACTCCATAACTCTCCTACCTAATTTCGGCGCAGTATGCTAGCGATTCTATTCAGACATTTGGTTGACCGAGCGCAAAAATTTGTTGTGTTCAAGAAATTAAACGGGAAAAAATGCGAAAAGCTTTTTTCCCCTTGTTTTCTTGATAGCTACAGCAAAACACGTTCAGAAAGATATTTTTTAATTTTTTTCAGAGCAAAAAAATTAGTTAATAAAGTTGCTTTTTTCAAATTTGCGTGTGCTTTTGCTTTATTGATATTTTATCTTAAAATTCATCTCAAATGGTAAGTTCATGTAAATCATAGAGCAAAATATTGTGTTTCGGTCAAGCATTACTGGTCAAATCAAGCTTCGCCCATAGAAGCATGACGACAGTGTTAAAGCAAGCAAACTCTAAACAAACACAAATTCCTTGTACTATTGAAAAAAGGAATCAAAAAACTATTGCTACGCCAAGCAGCAGTAAAAGATCAAAAAAACAGCAACGATTCGCAATACTGTATAAGTGAATTTGTGATGTCTTAGCAGCTTGTCCAGTAACAAAAACGCAAAGTAAGTTGAAAAACTCAAAGAATCATTCATCAGGGTCATTGTCTTTAACCAATACACTTTCTCCCTAAAGTCATCTCGAAATAAAAATCTACCATGAGGGACTTAAACCACATTCTTTTAACAATACAATTATTTCTCAATTCCAACAGGACCAAATAAAGCAAAAAATCAAAGCCATGAATCTATTCGCTTTCATTCAAAAAAATTTTCTTGGTTAAAAGAAAAGCATTCTTCAATAGATTAGAATCTAAGAAAGTTGATAAAGAATAAAAAAAATCTTCATGTCAAGATGAAAAAATAGCTGTATATAAATAATGTTAAACTTTATATAGGAATTGCAAAACTAAACCGTAGTTTTCAATGTATTTTATAAGAAATAATCGAGGAACGAACAAGTCGACTCAATACTCAAAAGGCGCTTTCACCTGTAGTTATGGCCAAAGTATTGTCACTCAATTAATACATGTAAACACAAGGACACAAAAGAGTCGCGGCAGCTTGATTGGGAAGGAATTGTAAAGATCTTTGAGTCCAAAACCACAAAAAACATTTGACTGAGAGCCTGGTCTACTCCTGGTTTACATATGGCGTGTATGCTCATATTATTGGATAAGCGTTCTACGCTCAGCGTAAGCATATACGCTGAGCGTAGAACCCAAAGATTAACAAACAAAGAAAGATACGCGGTGCGTAAACACCAGGCGTAGACCAGGCGTGAATCAAACTTGAATAATAAATTTTTAACAGTTAACAATGGGATTTAGAATATGACCTTAGAATTCGATAAGTAAAACTAGAAAATATCTGTAGCAGCTTCATTTAGTTTTTTACATATTTTTTCATTCAATGGAAATAAGAAAAAAATCAACAATAAACAAAACCTTTTTTGTTTCGAAAAGATCAATTTATAAATGTGCAAAATTTTTCAGATTTAGGTTCGGTCGTCTTCAGTAATATATCTGGCTGGTACTATCGCCTTATCTTTGTTTATTTATTAAATTTTGACAAACATCTGCGGTAAGCCTACGTGTCAAAATTTAATAAACAAAAATGTAGGCCTGGTGAAAGCCAGACCTTACCCGTGAAAGTTAAAAATTAGAAATTAAAAAGCACGTAGGCCTAGCTTCGATTAGTTGATTAGTATTTTTTTGGAAGAAGCTTTTTTGTAGAAAAACACTTAAACACTATGATAAACCATGCTTACAGCAGTATTTTTCCCTATGTTTAGTATACCGCCTTTTTTGCTTCATCTGAATTAGCTCTTCGCCACTTTTACTATTGAATTGTCTTGGATTGATTTCAGGTGGGAAACAAAAAATGAAAAAAAAGCTTTATCATATCGTATTTTTACATAAAGTTTCAATTTCACAAACATGACAAGCAAAAACTTTTTTCTTGGTTTTTACTGGTTTTTTTTTGACAAAATTTTGCTCCTTCACATAATAATAGAAGAATTAAACCTCTGAAAAAATTTTTGCTTTCTCAAAAATCTAATTTTACTTTTGTAGCCACCAGAGTTAATCCGGAAAAAATAGTTGTTTGGAAAAAGAAAGTTCAATTAATTTAACTTTTAAGAAAACTTAGCGTAGGTCTACTATGTACTGGTACAGGGTAGCCGCAGTTTTTCGCTACTGCCACCACTTTTCCGCTTTTAACACTACTGCCAAGCATTTTACATCGCTCGTCGCGTTTCGGATCATATCGGCATATTGTACTAGTAGTTATATAATCCGTTACCTTATTCAAATAGAATAAATACATTGTTATTATTAATCCGCAATAGATCTCTTTTTAAAGCGCCGATAAATCTGCATCAATAAGCAATAAAAGATTCTACTTGCTTATGCTATCGCTATATCTCGTTCAATTGCAATCAAAACACACTACGTCTTATAATAAATGTACCCAATAAAGTAGACCAAAGTTCTTGAAAGTTTTTAACTTCTAATACTTCTTCACAAAATATGTATTAATAAAATTACCGGGTCTCGTTCATCCTTCGCCGTTACTAATCTGGCAGGCTTAGGGGATTCCCCAAAATTTAAAAGTTTAAAAAGTAACACGGAAAATAGTGAACGAGAACCAAATTATCTTTTAAACTTTATTTACAACGGAATAGTATTGCACAAAAGGCAAAAATTAACGTACTGCTGAATACCCTACATATTAGTAAATGACATCATGGGTAATTCCTAATTTGACATCAATCTCTGGGTCAGTGTTGATTTTTAAAACTTTTGGTAAACTTTTTAAAAAAAATTGAAAAACAATAACCCAGTTAGTTTGTACGAAAGAACACTTTTTTTCTAAGCTCAACTGGCTCTAAAAATAAGCCTTGAACTTGCTAAGGAAACCGCATTTTTACTACAAAAATCGAGGCAAAAGAATATGGTTGGTACGATTACACATGCTGTTTTTTAGAACTGTACTTTCAGCGCTTGAGGCAAGAATTTTTCGTAAAATCGTTTATTAACGGCTTCAACCGCAAGATGAACGATTATGTAAAAATAAAAAAGTATTTCGTTCAGTTTTTAACTATTTATTGAACATCGATTATCCCTTGACGTCTCTTCCTTTGTTTTTCAGCTACATTATTTTATAGTAATAAAACGTAAAAGCAATCTAAACAACCTTATAAAGTTAAAAGTTCTGTTTTTCAGCTATTTCACAAACGCCTGTAAAGACCACATGAACAACCAGTTATCTATTTAATGACTTGCAAAACCGCTCGAGTTTCGCGATAGCACAAGCGGGCAGATAATTTTATTTTGTGTGCGGTCAGCAGGCTTTGTTTATTCGCGGTTTTACAACTAACCTATAATTTAAAGAGAAAAAAAGTTCGCTCTTAAAACATACCTGAAGTGCGCGAAGTGTGCGTGTGTGTGTGTGTGTGCGTGTGTGTGTGTGTGTGTGTGTGTGTGTGTGTGTGTGCGAGCAATCCTTAGTCAAGGTAACATTGAGACCACTTGAAGATCTCCATTTATGTTTATTGCGCAAAGCGTCGCGTTTCGAGGACAAAAGCATGAGTTGGGGTCAAAGGTGGGTAAAGTGTATGAAATGTGAAATGATCAAATATGAAAGATTAACTCTTTACCATTTCGCTTTTCTCAAAAGCGTTGTACGTTGGATACCACACGTTATTAGGAAAACATTAAAATAAATCGAAAAAACATTCCAAAACGGAATTTGTAAATATCTGTAACAAAATATCGAATTAAGCGTTTTACACTGAAATAAAATGAAACATTTTTGTGTAAGCCGATAGATTTCTAAAACAAATACAATGTATATTTTAGATTTTTCCAAAGACAAACACGTTAGCCTAAACTGATTCATGTCAGTAATTAAAACTTACAAAGCTAAGTGTTCTTAAAACAGTATCTATTTTCGATGTTGATAACATTTATTTAATATTTATAGATTTTATACAATTAATCGAAAAAAAATCTAAATAATTAAAAACTGGTAGTTAGAATTGTTACTGAAATAACATTTCTTTTGATAAAACAAGGGTATAGGTTAAAGCAAAGCTTGGCGAATCGAGAAAAATTAGGAGAGACTCGCTTGTTTACTGTGTATGGATGTTTTGTATTATCACACGCAATCTAAATCATTTAAAGCATAGCGAATGACGCTTGAAACACAATTCCAAGAAAAGCCAACTATGTCAGTGTATCACGGAGCCCAGTACTAACTCGCTCACGGCAATACACAGACAAAGCTTGTTGATGGAGCAGCCGATCTAGGCTTTACATTTCGGACTGTTCGGTTTTTAAGAATGAGACAAAAGTTGAAGGAAAGAAAGGAAAGAATTGAGGAGGTTTTAAAACAAAGAGAAAAAAGAAACCAAAAAATGGACGAAAGAGTGATTTCAAATGTTTTGGTGCGATGCATACTTGACTCACTTTTGAAAATTTCGTATCAAAAGAATCAAATTACCTATAGTTAGTTTTGACAAACATAAAGAATCCACTTGGTTCTGTTATTTTTGACTAAAAATATAAATAAATCCCATTAAATGTGTCAAATATAACTTTAAAAAACACCAAATTATTAGTTGTTTTGCTCATCAAAAAATGCGTATGGTTAGGTTAAGGAACAAAAAAGTATATGAAATTGTTTTTCACCATCAAAAATTCAAATATATTTTTTTACGCATTCGATAAAGAAAAGGAAACTTTCTTATGCCCTCTTTACCATAACCCCAAAATTACCATTGTCGTAATTTATTTAAAGATACGGTACCGCAGAATAGAGAAAAATTTTACCAAAAGATGGCAACCCCAGATATTTTTGCATTCTCTGTTAAACCTTAAAAACCAACCAAACAATTAGCTATACATGAGATATTACGTTATTTTTTTATGTTACATTAAAATAACTAAAGCCACGAGCGAGTGATAAAAGAATTTTTTCCATAATTGGATAATTTTAAGTAATTAATATAGAAAAAAAGCAAAAATCAAAATTATATTCACTTGCCAAAAACATCAAATTAAAGATTTATTTTGTTACGTATAAAAGAAGTCTTTAAAGGTGAACTGAATTTGTGTCTTGTCTGTACGTTGGACTTTCTAAGTCAGGGTTTTACAAATATTTCAAAATTACCGTCAAGGTCTCGAGATTCAAGCATTTTGTGAGCAATAATTTGCGAAAATATTTAGGATCATTTTTATAGACCGATGGCCAACGAAAAAATGGTCGGTTAATGGAAACAAAAAATTTTTTAACTCTATAACACATCTTTTATTAAATTTTTATACACAACTAGTCAAAGAACTTTTTTGAAAAATTGCAACTTTTAGTGATTTAATAAAAGTCATTAAAGGAAGTCAAATAATTTGAGAATTCGATGACTTTTTGTAAGGTTTTCACGCGGCTTGGCAAGATTTGCCCGTGCTTGAGCGATTGCATTCTTTCCAATTAGACTTCCTTTAGTTTTTAATTACTTCATAAGAATTTCGTTGCGGGTTTACAAATCAATCACTGTACCTTGTTTACAAGTAGGATATCATCATTACGAAAAGGATAATTTTAAGTGCACACTATCTCCTTAACACAGACCGTCCATACTCGTGTAATAGGCTATGTTGGAATGATATTTAAAGCAAATTAAATGACCAGAACGTTTAAGCTCAAATAATTTTAAGAATAATCCTTTTGCTTTAAGTCTAAATGTGCTTTTTCAGACTTATTGAATCACTTAAATTAATTGATAAACGTTTAAAATATTGGCAGTGGAGTGTCGTTTTAATAAAATCGAAATAGAAATGGTATTAATTCAGCTCCTACTTTTGTTGTGCTATTGAAAAATGAATTTATTGGTTCTTTCTTCTTGTTGTTGGTTTTAGCAAGCAGTTGAAATTATAATCGTCTTATCTTCATGAAAAGCTGAAAATCAAAAAAAACATTCAACTAGAAAGCAATATTTTGGTATTTTTGAAAGAGATAAGAGTAATTGCTCGATGGTTGCTCTAAGCTTAACGCTATCGACGTTACCGTGCAAGTCAAAAAGATAAATAGTAGTTGATTTGCTGATGATGATGAAAAATTGCTAAGTGAAAAAACGGTTGTTTTAAATCACCTCTATTAAAAACTGAACAAAATTTTGCGTTTTTCGTTTGCTGAGAAAAGACTTAAAGCTGAATTCTTTCAAATATGCAAAAACTTTATAGGCTTTTTTCAATCCAAGAAAAACCATATTAATCTACTATACATAAAAACTTTAATGCTTTTTCGCAAATTAATTACGATTACAGTACAACCTTACTTAAAATTTTCCCATTTTATTCTTTGATCCACCAATAATAAGTTTTTCTGATAACCCGAACTTTTTCCAACTATTGAAAATATTTAAAGCGACTTCAGCACAATTTCCAAATAAATATTTGCTGCAATTGTCAAATTTTTATCTTTCATCAAAAAATATCTATAAAACTTTTAAGAAATTCGAGATAAGTGTTCGAAAGATGTTAGCAAAAAAAAAGCAATTCGTTCGCTGAGAATTAGAAGGTTCTTTTGTCAAAAACAGAGTTAACCATGGCAGCACAATTGAAACGCAAAAAATTTTATATTAGCAAAAACTCGAACCAAGAAAAGGGCCTCAAAATTTTTATAATTAATAACAAAAAAATCCTACTACTTAAAACAATTTAAGGAACAGCATTTTTTAAACGCTCTTTTCTCAAAACGTAAAAAGTGGACATAGAACCAAGTGATTTTTAACGAGCGCATTGTTATCATTATTTATCCAACAGACAATATCATAATCAGTGATTTTTATGTCCTGTCTATCAGCTATTGGTCTTTGATATAATCAAAAAAATTAAAGTTTTAGTTTTAAATTTTATTGGCCAAATCACCAAAAACAAAAAATGGAAATAGAAAGAGTGCAAATATTTACTTTATAACAATGTGTGTTATGTACTATATGCAAATGATTCAAAGAAACTATGTAGGTTTTCCTAAGAATTATGCTTGTATGCAAATTCTAAATCCTTTAATATACTTCTTGATAAAAGAGTAAAAACTAAACAAAAAATTTTAATTAAACAGCAAAATCTTGGTTATTCTAAAAACAAGTCTGGGTAATTGCTTGACGGTTTTAAGTATAACGTCTCTAATGTTGTTCTGAGGGTCAAGAGGATAAAAACAAAAGATCGATAAATGAATAAAATATCAATTAGTAACTTTTAATCGATTATATTTTACAAGAACTTCTGTACTGTTTTTCCTTTTTATTGAACCTTTGCAAAGTCAGATTGTAGGCCACACATTGAAAATCTCAAAAAGATCAAACTTAAGACTCAATGATACAGAAGCATACCATTTTAAAATTAAATTTGCGCAGTGCTCCGCAGCACAAACGTGTACCACTTATAAAAATGTGAAAAATTTTCAAATAAATCGCAGTTGGCGCCAGTTAGCGTCCATTACACTCTGATAGCAGTTTCATAAAGCATTAGTACAGCATTAAAAAAAAAAATTTTATTCTACAATGAATAAATTTTGAGCACTTAGCACATTTACTTTCATCAAAAGTTAGAGTCTAAAATAATTAAAAAATTCCTAGTAATTATATAAAAAATTCAATAATGAAATTACTTCTAAAAATAAGCATATATAAAAAAACTTAAACCATAAATCCTGGCTATAGAAAGTAATGTACACAGTTAGAAAAGCTAAAAGGTTATTATTTACTTGAACAAACTCAAATGACCCTTTCAGTGCCAAATTTTTTCTCGGATGCAGATTAGTAATAAGTAAACAAAACAATTTTTTACTGGAATTGCGAAAACACATACCTCTAAAAATAACGTTAGTGTTGTAAAGTTCAAATACTGTATTTGGCATTTTTAAATGAACATTTTTAAAGAAAAAAATCTTAATTTCATGAAAAAATTTCAGTTTGTTTTTTAGGTAATCGCTGAAACTTGCGGCCGAAAATGCTCAAAAGAAATATTTGGAAACACCGTGTTTACCTCATTTCTAGAAGATTTTGAAATTCAGTTTGGTTTTTGGTGATGGTCAAAAATATGTGCGAAGTTTGCTAAGGTGGCCACACTGCCTTCGGGGCGGGTTATGAGTGATAATAGACAAAAAACAGTAAACAAAATTGGAATAGCCACAGAGAAAGCGCCTCAGTTGAGCTTTCTATTTAAGCAAACAGATAACTCATCACAGGTCACAGTGGTCAGTTTGACTTGATCAACGAAGCGTACAAATCGCCGACAAAAAAAAATGGACGCTGCAGAATCCTAGGTTTCTCACGTCGTCAACTGAGCCAAATCTATTTTCCACTATTTAAAACGCGCAAAAACACGAGCGCAGAGAAATCCAAACAAATGCAGAAAAGTTAGAAGCCGCCTTACTTAGCAAATGTTTTAATAAGTAGTAAATAAACTTGAGTGAATGGCAAAAAATCTACCTGATCGTCTTTCGTCTTCAAAAAAACCTTACAGTAGACGGTCAACAGAAAAGCAAATCAGCATTAGCTAGCGTTGCAGCATTTGCTGTCACGTAAACGCATGAAAAAATTCCTCTTAACGATTGCTTTTTATTAGAACTATTCCAATTTTGTTGAAAACTTTTTGATTTTGCTATAAAAGGTTGAGAATTGAGATAAATTTTAATTCATTAAGGTTTATTCTGTGAAGGATTACGTAATATAATTAAACAATATAGAGCTATTATTTACTCGTGGTAAAAGAGCATGAGTCTTGCTAATAGTTTTGTCCAATGTCCAAAGTAAAAATACTTTCAAAGGTAATCTGGTCAGTAATTATCTTTCCATAATGGTGAATTTTAGAAAAATTTTATGTTACTTTCTAAACTAGGGACGTTTAATTTGGGGTGCCCGGACCAAAATTGAGTCACATTTTGAAAGCTTTGGTCTTTTTAAAAAGTATTGGCGTGCCATACTCACTAAGTTCCTAAATGATTTTTATAACAGTATTAAGCAATTTTATATATTTTTAAATAAAAGTTTACAAATGTTGGATAAAAGAGGTCAATAGCTAGTAATGATTTTTTTCCGGCTTGACAATTAAGTCTTATTATAAAAAGATGAGTAGGCAATATCTCCAAACTCTGCCAATGCTTAAATGAATATGACCAAAATAACTTTCGGCCTATGTTATATTCAACCGATCGAGAAAATGCACACACAGAGGTAATTTGACCTCTTACCAATGGCACATTACTGTGCAAAAGTACAAAGACTTATTTGATTTCGACCAACACCACATTGGTAAAGTGGAACAAAGGACGCATGCTCTAAAGTTTTTACGAAACGAAGAAGTCATATAGCCGTCAAGAAATGAAACTTCAGTCCGTTGTCTAATCCAGCAACGCAAATTTGGCCAGGGCTTGCTAAAGGTTGCACCTTTTTAACAGTCATGATGGTTTTTTAACCGATTACATAAAAATAATTAGTACACAAAAAGTGAGCTATTACTAATTATAATTTTTAAGACAATTTTAAATTTATTATTCAAACTAGGGTTATCACCAAGCCAGAGGCGGGAACCTTTTTGTTATTGTAGGCTAGATTTTAAATTTTTGAACAACGGAGGCCGCATAAGTTTAAGTACCGAAGAAAATGGCGTAACTACTTTGAATCTGTCACGGTTTCTCGATTTTCGTCGCCAAAAGTAATGATCTCAAAAAAAAAATCTTCACCTTGATTCTGTCCCGATAGTGTTCTTGATCTTTGTTCCTAAAATAAAGTGATCTCTTTAAGTTAAAAGAAAAAAAGTTTTTTTTATTATCAGCAGCATTCATTGACACATAATTTTATTACTTTTTAAATTGTCACAGAGTCCACACAAAAACCTCATGGAAACCGCAGGTTTCCCACCACTGCACTAAGCCTATAAGTCAATAAAGCATCAAGAGAGTTTAAAGTCAACATTTATTAGTTGAATTCTAGCTTTATGAATGGTACGTATAGTTTTCAGGGTGTTACGTGTTGAGATTTGGCTAGTTTCTTTATGCAGGCGTAGAAAAAAAGTAAATAATGAAATTCCATAAAAAAAAACAAATATACGTCGAATGTATTCGCAAGATAGACAAATATAGCTGATACTGTAACCCCCAAACAGTCGCTCTATTTTTTCTTTTAATGTAGATGATTGTGCTGGGCTTGTCAATAACTATATTTGTTTATCTCATTTTAATTTTTTACATTTCAAAACAAAATAAGTAACTTGTCTCAAACTTTTTAAAGTTTGATGCACTTTAAATGATTTGGTAAAGTCACAACGCACTAAAGATGAAAAAAATTGACCCAGTAACCAAAAGTAGAGCAAGTTTATTGCCTTATGGAGCGCTTGTATGCACAACTTACCAGTAAATGCTTCTTGTTTTAATTTAATATTGAAGCAAAAAAAACTCTTTGATTAAATTTGTCTTGTAAAGTCAACTAAAGACCAAAAAAATTATTTTTTTTAATTTAGTGGTTAAAAAACATTTTTTACGATGCGAAAAGCTGTAAACGTGTTAGCCAGAAAAGAACTTAATTAAGAATTTTTTTTCTTAACTTTTTTTTGTGAGCTTTTTGTTTGTTGACGTCTTTGTTTTGTCCTATTGTGTTTTGAGTTTGAGTTTGAGCCCCCTATTTTGCAGTTAGTACATAAAATGAGAATAGATATAACACTTCTATTTGAGAAAACATCCTAAAATATATTAAAACAAATATAGCAACTTACAGCAGAGATTTATAAACAAAATTGAGTCACTTATTGACTTTAAAAAGTCAAATTTTTATTTAAAATAACTTACTTATTCATAAACCGTTATTGATGTATTAAAGACTTTTTTTTAATTTGTAGCTGCAATAAAAGCTTAAATTTTTAATATTAACTTAAACATGAGATCAATTGTCGCAATGAACCTGTTAGCTTATTCAAAAACTTTTACTTTTGACCCTTACAATTAATGATTTAAATTATTTTTTTCATCTTAAAGAAAATTGAAAGAACAACTTTAAAAAACTTATTAAAAAAATTGTTTGATTTTATGAGAGTCAGGGCAAATGCTGGAAGTTTAACCATTAAAAAATGTGAGGAAATAACAAGATCTCATTTATCGATTAATGAGCAATCCAATTCTTGCATCGACGTGGCAATAACATTTCTGAGGTTTCAAAAATAAAGTACTCTGCAGTACACTAGCACTAAGGTTAATTAATTAATGTTTTTCAAAAAGGTCTTATTGCATATGGCAGCTACAGTAAGACCTGACATATGATGATCTGAAAATGCTGAGATTACAGAAAATGTTTGCTAAAAATAATAAATAGAAGTGGCACTTGAAAAAGTAATCGCCCCTTTTTTCAAAAATAAATTTTTCGTCGAATAGGCAATCTTCGCTAATGCATCCGCTTTGATCCTTTTTTATGCTGTCAAGTGGAATAGAATAGAAAAGCCTATTGGCTGCATGTTTTTTGTTTTAGCTTTTTTTGTTATTTGAGCTTTCAGTTTTCATTAACCTTCAGCTGCATTAAGAAAAAGCAATTTTGAAACAAACTTTACTTTATTTTTTGACTATATTGATCAAAAGCCCTGTTTTTATTAAAGTTGATCATAGTATGAAAAATAATAAAATTGGACAAGGTGACTAAAACTGAGGTAATAATTATTTTATATGATAACAAGACTCAACGCATCAAGGTCAAATGAACCAGAAGAACTGAAAAAAGAATCTTTTCTACTCTCAAATGGGCAATAATATTTCTTGTTTTACCATATTTGTTCTTTACAAACGTTTTAACAATGATAAAAAAAATAATCAATAAATTATATGCTTTGCTTTTTCTTAGTGCTCTATTTAAGGTATTGACTCTCATGATCTTAATTTAAAATTCAAAAGCAAAAAACAGTTAGTAGGCGTTGCCGTACCTTAGAAAATTTGAAAAAACAAATCAACAAAAAAACATAAAATGTTAGCAGTTAGTCATCAAAGAATAAATGTCAGTATTAATAAGTTTAATATACAAATAAGTGCTTTAGTTCAAATCAGCGGTCCCCGACCCCCGGGCCTCGGACCGGTCCACGAAGTATCTTAATTTTCGCAAAGCATTGCAAAAATTTTATTGTCGGAAAAACTCATTTTACGCTTGGCCGATTCGTAGCAAATTAAATCGAGCCCTTGTTTCTTATTTCGCGCCTCTCAAACATTCCTACGACTGTGTGGAACTGCACAACGTGAGACGAGAACTACAAGAAGTTGTTGAGTATACAACTCAATCGAGGTTGTACCTTTGTTCTATTTGAAGCTAAGCATCGGCAGCGTGGTCGAGTGGTTAAAGCACCGGACTGATGATCAACATGGTCTCGGTTCAAAACCCACTTGCGACATACTGTTGTGTTCTTGGGAAAGGCACTTTACGGCACTTTCCCCTGCTTGGTGGTCTAGACAAGCAGTTCTAAATTACAGTAATATCTCTACTAAATTACTAGCGGACAGCAATATCTTGGCAGCAGTCGGGGTAATTGCTTACCCTATGTATAGCGCCTCCGTCACTTTCCTGCGAGTTAGGAGGATAAATATAGAGATAAAAAAAAAGCATTGATTAGCGATTTATAGCGTTAGCCGCTACACAGTAAAATTGGTATATCTTGCTTGATTCGGCAAAATTTTCATAATGTAAATTTGACCTTACGGTAACTGAGATTTTGTGCCGTTTATGATTCTTTCGTCATAAGTGCCTCTGGCAATGAAAAAGATTTGTAACAACAAAGATGTTTGTTATGCTTTAACCCTTTACTATGCAGTGGTAAACATGTTTACGTTTACAAAAAATTTTTTAACAAGCAGTAATAGATAAGTTGCCAATAAAAATGTTTGTTTTAGGAAAGTGGAACAGTCAGTTTTTAAGATGGAAACTCCAATAATCAATTGGCTTTAAAAAAACATATATTACTCGTGTTAAAATTTTCTTTCACGAAAGCATCTTAAGCTCTGAGAGCTGAGCAATCCCTAATAAAACCAAATTACTGAATTATGACGTATCATTGTCTTATTAACGTATAATTGTCGGCAGCGCGGTCGCGTTGTTAAAGCGTCGTGATTGTGATCGATATGTTTCGGATCAAAACCTACTCCTTGGGAAAGACATTTTAAGGCACTTTTCCCTGCTTGGCGGTCGTGGCAAACAGTTCTAAATTACAGTAATATCTCTATAAACACTGAAAAACAAAATTAAAAAAAATTTAACCGGACGGCAATATCTTGGCATCTCCGGAAGCAGGTCGGTTATTGCTTGCCCAATGTAGAACGCCTCCAACGCTTTCTTGCGAGCCAGAAGGATAAATAGAGAGATAAAATGAGTGAATGAATCCACGGCACTCGGGCCGCGGTAAGATAGTCTAACGTTGACAGGTCCCCGGCAACAAAAACGTTGGGGACCAGTGGTTTAAATGGTCGTGCTCCTTTTCAAAAATTTTTTGCCAGAGACTTCGTTTTTGTCGTTGATGTTTCTTTGCCATAACTATTTTATATGAATGTATTCACTTCATATGTTTTTGTGATTAAAATAGTTGATATTCGCAAAAGGTGACATTTCTCTAATGTAAGAGAGCGTGTTGCAAGCTATGACTTAGAAAACCAAGCTACTTAAAATATGAAAAGCACTGGGCTAGAGTTTCGCTCTTATTAGAGCTCGTCAGTGATGCTTATCTCACTGCGAACCGAACCGACTACATGTGATCTTCCACGTAGGAGACAGCACTACTAGACCAAAAATGCCGGACAACAACTCGACTATAAACAGCTCACAAGGTATTCCCGACTTTACCGCGCAGGGAATACATAGAATCCACTATGTTGCTAGACCAAGGCTGCACCTCACTCTGTCTCCGTGTGGAGGACCACATCTAATCGGTTCGATTCGCAGTGGGATAAGCATCACTGACGAGCTCTAACAAGAGCGAAACTCGAGCCTAGTGCTTTTCATATTTTAAGTAGCTTGGTTTTTTAAGTAATTATCTAAATTCTCATGTTTACTATAGCCTAAAATTTACAAATTATTGACTACAAGACATGCTTTCTTTTGGACAAAACTGTAAACCTTTTACAAAACTTTTAAGGGTATGCGCCAAATATACTTCATGGATATAAAACGATGCTCAGGCAAGAATATACGTTTTGGGCAATTTCACAAATTTATTTTAAAATAAAATAAAAAAGATTTATTTTGAAGTGCGGAAGCAGGCTGAAATGGTTTTTGCTTCCTTGTCAATAAATTTAACTAAGGAATTTAATATTTGCTGCAACTTTTCGTTTTTCGTACGCGCACCTAAAACAAGTGGAGACCAAAAAAGGTCATCACATCGAATCGATTTGCGAAATAAAATTTTCCTTTAGTGAACATAACCTGAAGAACGCAAGTGGAAAAAAAATTGGGAAAGTTGGTCTGAAAGAAGAAGATGCCTCCAACCGAACGTAATGGTGGCAGGCAGTACAGAAGATCGCCACGAGGTGTACGGCCACCTCCGTCCTCGGGAAAACACCGCATCAAAACGATGCTTGATGATGATGATGATGATGATAACAGTCTCGGGCAAGCACACAGGTTGCATCTTACGTTGCGCAATTGATGATTAAAATAATGCAAGGAAAAGTCATCCAGAAAATCATGACCATGCTTATAACCTTACTCGAATTTCCTAAAGTCAAAGAATAAAAAGACTACAACAAATTTTGAACAGATATGTTTTGTCTCCGCTTTGCGAAGTTTAAAAGTCACGGGGAAAAGGAGTTTTGCAAGTCAGTTTATACGAGTTTATTTGTGTGACAAAACGTGGATTAAAGTAATATCAACCGTTTTGGCGTACGCTTTTGTGGTAAAACTAGATTATTCAATCCCTTAAAGCTGAAATTGGACAAAGAGAGAAGTATCTAATTTAGACAAACAAGCAAAGACATTCAAAGATAAGAAATTCAGCAATCATGCCAAGATTTAAAACTTTACGTAAAAAAGATGAGTCGCTAGAGTGCACAGTTGTGTGTTTAATTTTGGGTTATTTGTCGCCAGCGCGGTCGAGTAAAAAATTTTTAATTTACTAAGTTTCTGAATTTTGAGTAGTATTTATTTTTGGATATTATGGTCATTTTAAAATTACATAAGTTAAGTTTTCTTCTTTCCAAATACTATATAAATTTACATGATCGTTAATTGGTGATTCTTTGAAGTTAAAATACAGATGTTCCTGTACCCTTGCGTCGTGTTTAAATGTTGGATTTTAGCTGAGTGTCGAATCGCTCAAACAAGTTAATATATTTAACATATTTTTCATTAAGCAATCTGATTGCAGGATTTTAAAATAAAATATGTTGACCTAATGGTCTTTAAAAAAGTGTAAAATAGGTCCTACATTTGAATCAGTTTGAAATTTTACTCTAACCAGATAAGACACTCTCGCTGGACGAGTTGATGTGATGACGTGTAAAACTTTCTATATTTTCATTTATTCACTCGTTTTTTCATTCATTTATTTTTATTCTTGATCACTATTAAATGGTTTTGGGGACAGATGGCAGTTGCTTTCTTGCAGGCCGTAAGTAAGTCTGCTCTTGTTATTACACATATTAGACCAAAATTAAAACTGCCAAAACGGAAGGGTATCTACCCATCCCGATGTTTAGCAAGGGTTTACTAATCGGCAAACGTCCTTTTCAGGACGGAACAATGCCTGGAAAAAACTGCCCTTTTCGGGGCACATTGCCAACAAATTCTGAAGGTCTACTATTCTTCAGCTGAACATCGAAGGTCTCACTGTAAACAAAATGAACGTTCTTCATTATCTTGCTTTACAGTTTGAAGCATTCGTCAAATAGTTCACACAAAAAATCATATATTAAAAAAGATCAAGCAAAGAAAAAATCATAATGTTTTAAGAAAAAGCAATTTTAGTATGTAAAAAGATTCGCTATTCAATTAGACCTCGCGAAAATATTTCATCAAAGTTCAATCTGCGTCTCTAGATTTAAGTTATTTCATTTGAGTAAAACAAAAAATTTGTGAAATTAAATAGTAAAATAATAATGCTACTGTAGATGATTAAATCCTGCACAGTGACTGCACAATTATTTTTGTGGGCTTTTAAACAATAAAGTATTTGTTTATGCGAAGCAGTGAATTCGTATTCTTCTGATCACAAAACCATCGTTCCACAGATCAAGCTAGCTGACTTCCTTAACGCCAAGCGTAAGTAGCGCCCTTTAGCGATATAAGAAATTACTCAGATGCAAAGTATTTTTATTGAGTGGCGATATTCAACCGGTTCGGTTATTAAACAATATGATAAGAACCGGTTCAAACGAACCTGTTCTTAACATATCGTCATCTCAGCGAACCGATAAACTATTTGCTCAAATCGAAATTATTAGATGCCAAAGTGAAATTGAATGACAATTTAACTGTTTCAAATCGCACCACTGCTTTTATATATTTTTATATTAGTTGTAAAACAGCGCCTTTTCCTGAGTGGGTGTTATGAGTTTCGAACTAAGTAATCGTTTGTCAATTCAATATATTAATCGTTAGATGGTGCATTTCAATTTACATTGGTGTTTTTCGTGATTGTCATTGGAATTGGTTTTCAGAAAGACGTTTTCAGTTTTTACAAAAATTTTTTATAATTTTGTGTGTTGTAATTTAACGTGTTATATTTTTAGATGCCAATAAAACAGGCTTTTAAAGTTTTAAAAAAGGTTAAATGCCAGTTAATTGAAGTATTATATTACAATGAGTTCGGCAAAACTTCTTTTTTTAAAGCATTCACTGGGCCCTGTGAATTTTAAGTGTTCCCTTTTGGTTCTTTATAAACGTTTTAAATAAGATACAGCAAAATTTGCAAAATTTTCACATGGGATCCATGATACCAAAATTTATTATTATTATTTTCAGCAATATGTTTATTTACTCTCCTGACTTGCAGGAAAGCGTCTAAGGCGTTATACTTAAGGTAACCGTCAAGCAATGACCTTGACCTGCTTTCGGAGATGCCAAGATACTGCCGTCCGAATGAAATTTTATTTGGTTTTGCTTTAGCTTTTATTTAGAGATGTGACTAAGATTTAACCCTGCTTGCTAATGCCGCAAAGCAAAGGAAAAAACCGCAAAGTGTCTGGGACACAATGGAAAGACTTGAATGGGTTTTTAATCAAGATCGTGTCCATCACGTGGCCATCAATACGGCGCTCTCACCTGTTTCACCACAACGCTAGTTGTGTTGAAGTGGAATTAACTTTGCAGCCGTAACCGATCCTTAAGCTATTTTTTGAGTAAAGGAACGTTCACATGTTGCCTATGAGCAAAAGAGATAGAAAGGGGAGGTTTTCAAACGTTTGCTGAAGAGGGTCGGGTGGCTGAGATGATTACGTAATCAATTTTTTTCAAATTTTGACTAGATTCGTTTTGTTCGGAAATTGAGAAACGTCACTGCACAAAGATGTTAAGCGGTTTCGTAAAATTAAAATAGTAATTAGATTTCTCAAATTAATGGCATATCTTTTCAGTCCATTTTCAAAAATCTTTGAAAAAATTTTTATGAGCAATTGTACTCTTACTAAAAAAATACAAAATCCTTCCTCCTACTTTTATAAATAAATAAAAAATCCTTGCTCCTAATCAATTTGGATTTAAACAAAACTGCCTTACCAGCCCAGTTGTTAGACAGCTATGTGATAAATGGTACAAAATCTTGATCAAAAACAATATTCTGCATTTTTCTTGATCTCAGTAGTTAATCATGAAATATAATACAAAAATTACAATACTATAGTATTCGTGGTTTACCCCAACAACTACTCAAGAGTTGTTTACACAAAAGGCTTTAATTTACTTCCGTGGCTGGATCAACATCAAATTTTATCCTAATAACTTGCGGAGTACCACAAGGATCTACCGTGCATAAATGATTTACCTTTAGTATCAAATTTAAGCACTAAACTATTTGCTGATGACATTGTTTTAAAAGCAATTGATAATTTAATCAATGCTCTGTCAAGTTCAACTAATATTGAATTAGAAACAATTGATAATTGGATGAAATCAAATGAATTAATAATTAGTTATAAAAATCTCAATTTATGCTTATTTTCGAGAAAAAAATTGGAAAATGTATTATCATTATTTGAAAACAGAAACTTGAACAAGTAAAACAAGTGAAGTACTTAGATGTTATACTTGCTTTACTTCGCCGGTACAGAGCTCAATAACCAGATAGCTAGAGCAGTATTTATTAATGAAAGCACTAAAATAGAATAAAAATCACAACAGTCTGTTTCGCCAAAGACGGCTTATCAGGTGGAATCTTATTCAAATAGAATTTGAATAAGATTCATTCTATTAAATAAGATTCCACCTGATGAGCCGTCTTTGGCGAAATAGGCTGTTGTGATTTTTATTCTATTTTAGTGCTTTCATTAAGAGATTTAGAGATATATAAATTACGTGAAATCAAGATCGGGTTCGCTGAACGTGCTCAATTCCAAAAACCGTTTCACGCGAACCCGTGCGGACCCCTTGAATTCTATCACTGCTGCTGGGCACTATTGAAACTCAGAAATCACGTAAACCTAGCAATTCTAAAAACTGTTTACTGTAGTCTCCTTTACTGCCATTTACTATATTGTAAATCCTCTTGGGGACTGGCATCTACATAACACTCTTACCCCCTTAAAGGTATTACACAAGCGAGAAATAAGAATAATGATGTTTGCTCCTTTATCACCTTTATTTTATTCTCTAAATATTCTAAAAAATGTGGATCTTTGTAAGCTCGAAATCGCTAAATTCATGTACAAACTAAAAAATGTGCCTAATTTTAATTATTTGGATAATTTAAAGCCAATAAACCAAATTCACAAGTACTGTACAATACCAGACTTTCAAAAAATCTTTTTATAAATAAAAAAAACTAAAATTAGTAAAAAGTTATTGGAATTCATTGGTTCCAGCGTTTGGCTTGATGTACCAAGTGTTATAAAATTGTGTTCTTTTCCAAAGTTTAAACAACAATTGAAGCTGCAATTCATGTCGAAATATCTATCAATCTGATTTATTTTTTATGATTTGATTTACTTGTATAATGTAGCATATAATTATATAAGAAATAGTGTGATTTTTTGTTTTGTTTATTTGTTCTTGCTATTATTTCTGTGTTTAATTATTATTATTATTTTTCTTTTATTTTTGTTATTATGTAAAATTTTTTATGTCAATTGAAAAATATAAAGGTGGCACTGGACAGAGAAGACCGTAAAGTCATTTCCACTGTCTCCTATTGCAACAATACTGATATCTATTTTTTTTTCATTGTGAATATTTTATCCACTAAATAAATAAACTTGATTGATTGATTGATTGAATGCCAAATTGACCATTGAACCCGATACGCAACTGCTGTTTAAGACTTAATTCTTTTTGTACTAATTTTTAATTTTGGTTTCAAAAACAGCTAACGCAGCAGGAAAGAAGGCATCACAAAGACAATTAATGCGTCTCAAAGATCTTTGACGTCACAATTAAAAGAAAAATTTGAGTCTAACCAGTGAATAATTGATATCGTGACATTGATTTATTGGAATAGTGCAAAAAGTTGAAGAAGACAGACCGGAAATAAACACAGAAGTAATTTTTCACATTGACTTAATAAATTTAAATTAGGGCTGTGAAATTTAAAACTTAATTAATCGATTAATCGTTAATTTATTTTACAGATTAAATTTTTGTTTAACTATTAATCGAATTCAAATTTTATTTTTAACCCATCTGGATAAATGTATTAACATCCAGAAAAATAATAGTGATCACAGTAAAATGGCAACAGAGAAGAAGTGATTTATTAAATATAAACCTGTATCAGATAAATTACAAGAACATTTTGGATTTAAATTGTTGGCTGACCATAATATCAAAAATGCTGACCAATTTTGTTGCATTCTTAATGACAAATCGTTTGCATACCATGAATCTAACAGGTCGCGAACTTACCACCTTAAAAAAAAACACTCGCTACAATATTCAAAATTTCAGCTTGCAAAATCAGCTTCATTTAGTCAGTTAATAAATGCATTGCAGAAATTTTGATTTAATCTAAATTAAATATTAATTAATCGTTAATTTCCTAAAAGTTAACTATTAAAAATATATTAATCGTTACCAGCCCTAGTTTAATCAAACCAATTATGACACTGACTCGCTTATTCCGTTTCTTAGATACCTATTAGATAGGTTAATGCTCAAACTTGGTCACACAAAATATGAATTTTTGATTTTTCAAAATTTATTACAAACCACAAGCCCTAGAACAAAATTATTTTTATGCTTTGAGCTCCAGAAAATCATCCCAGCTAGCGTTTCAACGTAAACAATCACTGTACTGTTTCAACACAAATTTATTTAATAGATTAATAAAGACAGGCCCTCCCACTCCATTTCAAAAAATATTACCTTGGCCGGGTAAATAATCGAAGGTCAAAAAATTCGACGAACTCTGTTCTCGGTGGCTTCAGTGCGCGCCAAATTTTTGTTTTCCAAATTTTCGGCACTTAATTTTGCGACTTTACGGCTCGTAAGGCCTCCGAAAAATTTCCATCAGATTTATGGGTTAAGACGACCCTGACTAAGAATACGCCATGGGTCACTTTCATAGCAGCAAAAAAGTAGCCTAATTATAAACTCTCAGCAATCGTTAAAAACTTTATATTTTGTAAATAAATTCGATAGACCCGTATGTTATTTTACGAAGATTTTAAAAATAGTTTTAGATAATTATAATTCAGAAGGCTTTTAGTTAATGGTGACTGATTTCTTATCGGAGTTGTGAAAAGTCCAACAATCTTCGAGTTTAAGCCCTAGCCCTAAGTAGTCGTAACTCTAGTCAACTTCGGGTCTAACAAATCTTGAATCTTTTTAAGTCTATGTTCATTGAATCTCGAGTCTTTTTAGTCCCAAGTTTGTTGAATTTAGACTTCTTTTGACTCCAAGTTTATGACCAATATTATATTCATGAGTTTTCATACTCAAAGAACTTGAAAGGTAAAGACCTTTTATTTATTTATTTTTGGTCTTTACTTAATTTCAAACAGCTTTTTTTACCCCAAGTAAAGTAAAGACACCAAAATTTTAAAATATAATGTCATGGACTGCGATAACTTTTTTTGTGAACAGAGGTCAGCAAAAAAAAGTAAAGATTTTTTATATTCGAATTATGTACATTTGGTCTCAAGTCAAATTTGAGTCATTAGTTCAGTGGTTCCCAACTTTTTTTATATGGCGGCACACTATTAAGTTATTTAAATTTTCGCGGCACACCCATTATATTGTTTAATAATAAAAAGGTCTTCACTTAATCATGGTGATCTCTAAAAAAAAACAAAGTTCTTCACTTAAAATCTGTCTATGATCTCTCAGATTTTTTCCCAAAATCATGCCTACTTTACACTTGGAAGCCAAAAAATTAAGCCAAAAAGCCAAACAGACGCTTTGCGGCACACCAATGTACAGTACTTGTTGCGGCACAGCGGTTGGGAACCACTGCATTAGTTGATTGGAGAATTTGAATCGAGTCCACTTTCTATTAAAAAATTTTTAATTGAATTGGGTTATTACAACTCTGCTTCTGATATATTGCATTACTGTTGCATTTTCTCGTAGTAGGTTTTCATGTAAAAACAGCGTTCACTACGTGATATTTTTAGGTTGCTTATCGATCTTGCATAAAAAAACAAACTTGAGTTAAAAAGTTGTCTTTTCGACAAGGTAGTATTATCATCATCCATTTTTGCCTAAAAATAAGGGACACAAAGAGCGCTGCTGACAGGGTTAGTGATTGCTTGCAGCCACGCATCCACTTTTGTCTTTTTTTACCAGCTCTCGTCGTAACTCTCTTCTTCTCATATTGTCTTTGACAATTTGCATTCATCGTTTCCTGGGTTTTCTTTTCTACTAACTTTTCACTGAAATTGTCATAGCCATCGCGCTATCGCTTTTTTTTGCTCATCCTTTCAATGTGCCCAAATCATCTCAGTCTTTGACTTTTTAAAAATACCTTCAATGGTTCAACACCATCTTCAGTATCAATTCGCTCTTTATTATATCCTTTAGTAGCTTGCCCGATATCATTCAAAGCATTCTTCTTCTATCCTTTACCTTTATTAGCCAGCACTCTGCTCCATAAATCATGGTACTTCTGATATATATTTCATATTTAAGCCCATTAATCAACTTTTTCGACAAACCCTTCTTGCATAATACACCTGCAATATTCTTAAATTTTTTCCGCCCAGCTCTAATTTGAAAACTGCCAAAAATTTGAAAACACATCAGCTTTTTTTTAAAATTTTTATCTCTATATTTTTCCTCCTAACTCGCAGGAAAGCGACGGAGGCGTTATACATAGGGTAAGCAATTACCCCGACCTGCTTCCGGAGATGCCAAGGTATTGTTGTCCGCTTGTAATTTAATAAACAATTGACTGTAATTCAGAACAGCTTTCCAAGACCACCAAACAGGGGAATATGCCGAAAGTGTCTTTCCCAAGGACACAACAGAATGCCGCAAGTGGGTTTTGAATCGAGACCATGTTGATCATGAGTCCGATGCTTTAACCATTCGACCACGCTGCCGACGATTTTTGAATACCACAATAACGTAATAATTATCTAGCAAAATCTTCCTTTTTCGGACCCAGATCATTGCAAAAATATTGGATTGTGTTGGCAACGTATCCGAGCAGTAGGGATCGAACGCATCTTGATGGCAAATAGCAATCCAAACGGTAGCCGTTCAAAACCTTCTTTCGCCTGATGGACATGGTGAGAAAATCCCTTATAAGCAGTGTTTACTACTTGGTAGTCTTAGCAAAGACAGCTTTACGTTTCAGTCTCATCTTCTAAATAAAACAAAAAAAAACTAAAAAATTTCAACCGGACATTAATATCTTAATGCCTTAGTCTATCCGCAAAAGCAGGTTAAGATAATCACTTTACGATTTCTTTAAATAAAATTTTTAAAAAGCTTTGATGTACCGCAGCTATTTGCTGCTATCTCGCGCGCGTTCAAAATTCAAGTTCTTTTTACCTTTCCGAATTCTTTTGGTATTTTGCAACATCAAACCGTCAGCAACACAACTTCAATTCTCGAAACAGCTGTCTTGGAAAAATTTTTCTTCCTATAAGTCGTTTTGTACGTAGGTCTAATGTTCCCACAGTATTTCTTTAATTTTTTTCTGATATTTGTGAATTTATTCATTCACTTCTGTTTACAATCAAGTTTTTACTTTTTACAAATTGTTATTGATAAAGTGATTGCAAATAAGGAAACAGCAGGTAAACGATATACGTTATTACACGCATAACGTGTATGTACTGTGCGTGGTTTCTGTACTTTTAAAGCCAAGCGGTTAAGTTGATTAAAAAAGAGAAAGCAATTAAGATAAATTAAAATTAAAAATAAAAGATATATAGGCCTAGGTATACTGTTTATGAGCGCAAAAAAAGTATCTAATTTTTATTTAACAATTAAATGTACACCTCCCCGCCATATCAAGAGAATGTTGCATAATCATGGGTGAGAGAAATAACAAAAGGCAAAACGCCCAAGACCCAAAAGGCAGGCAAAGAAACCTACAAAAAAAATTCTGCCTCCAGTCAAATGAATCATTTAAAATCTATATTTCCAATGTTGATGATTAAATATCAGTTTTTGTAATTTTTTTCTCGAAATTCTTAGATTATTGATTGAATTTTACCACGCTAATTTTCATCTGTAGCCTAATTGCCGTAGTTGTTAAAAAATTGCCAAGGGGCTCATAATCGATAAAGTGCCAATAGAGTGGTCAAAATCAAAAATAATTTTATAATTTTCACAGTAGCTTAATGTGTCATTTGCCTCGATGGGAAAACTATAGGTTTATGCCGCTATTTTTTAACAGACAAAAGTCGAAACTTAAGGAAAAAAATCTATTTGGAAAGTTGTGTTAAGTCAAGCCATAAACTCTCAAGAATAACACTAACATTTGGAAATCCTCCACCGGCAGTTACTTAATCACCACACAATAGAATTGAAAAATGCATGACAGATGAGCATGGGCGCTCGCTAGCTTGATATTGTTCCAACTGCAAAAATTGAAAGGACGTGTAGATCGAAAAAAGATCCAATGTTAGTTGGGGGCGTCTTAAAATTTAAATTTATATGAAAATATGGTATTCATGTAAATAAACATGTTTAAACTAAAAAAAACATATAGGCCTAATGGGTGTTGAAAATTTCAATGGGGGTGCAAAATATGAAAAAACGACAAACTTTAATTTAGAGCAACTTTATTTTATTTAAAACTACAAAGCACTTTTAAATGATACAGAGCATTAAATAAACTAATTCGTCGTCGTCGTCGTTTGAAAGGGCATCCACTCCACGTCAGACACAAACAGAACTGGAGCCGAGGGTTTATCCTTTCACTACCCCAGGCTGCTGTACTGCCCGGATCAAATGCTGATGTTGTTAAGCCAGCATCGGGTTTCTTTATTTATAAAACCATCAGACCTTGTGATCCATGTGAAACTCGATGTATGGGCAGTGGGGCACGCTATTAGAACGTGGTCTGCGGTTTGTTCAGCAGCGCCGCACTCACGATTCGGTGAAAGAGCGAGACCCCATTTGTGCATGAACAAATGGAATCGCCCAACACCAGTTCTCAAGCGGTTGAGCTTAACCCAAGCTGCTCGGAACAAGTCCATCCCAACAGGCCTGGCACCGATCCTATAGTAGTAGTTGGTTAAAACGCAATTTCATTTTGTATAATGGCAACATTTATCACTTGATCCATGTGCATCTAACTGTGTTAAATTTTTCTTTCTGGTTTTTTTAGTTTTTGGTTTGATTTTGTAATGCACGTGGTCGGTAGCGTAGTCATTGAATATTTATAAAATTGATTTTATTTAGCTGTGCTTGTTCTAAATTGCCTTCACTTAGACCTTGCCAATAAAATTTTCTCATATGCTTAAAGATTAAGTACGATATAGGTTTAAGTAAGGTAATTTAATAACGACAGCCATAGACTGATAAAGGAAATAGACCGCGGCTGCTGACGATACACGTAGTAAACTTAACAGTAGTAGTAGTAGTAGTAGTAGTAGTAGTAGTAGTAATACAAAGCCTGGACAAAAACACGGAGCCTGGAAGAATTTTTACAGTACTCCGCATTTCGTTTATGATTTGTCCACTCAGAAGCGCGGATACCAAGTCCGGCAAGGTTGTCCAAGAGATTCCGCACAGCTGGTGCAAATGGGCGTCTACATCTTAGTCTCTCTTGGCGAGCATCTGAAGACTCACTTAAATGATTATACAAAATATGATCAGGGTCCAGAAATCCACTGTAAGCCAAGGCGAGTTTCGCTCCCAGTGGGGCGAAGCTCAGCTGGCTGGATGCCTAAAAGTATGGGTAGGTGGTCCGTTATAGTGGGACGCAGGCAACCAGTGACCATGCGCAAGGCGTCATTCAAGACATTGTCTATGAGGCCAGTGTGAGCGCTGCAACACCAGACTGGTTCACAGTACTCAGCTGTTGAGTAGACCATAGATAAGGCGGCTATGCCTAGTTTTTGGCACCAGCACCCCATCCCGAACCTACAAATCGTCTCAGCAGTCCGGACGGTGAGTGCTTGGCTGGCTGGGCAAGTATTAATTGTCTTGCGCTCTTATACAACGCCAAGGACGCCGCCAGTTTTTGCTCCGGCCGCTGGAACACTGGCACCAATCCAGATCTAGCTTTCGCTAGCGTAGGTCCTAACAGTCGCTTACCGGATAGACGTGTCCTTGAAAAGTTCCCCAGGCACAACATCGACCGTCACTTGATGTGAATGCGGCTTACCAGGACTCCTGTAACATCATCAAGAAAGCATCCAAAAAGACTATCCCATGTGGATATCGAAGCAACTAGGCTATATTCCATGCTGGGATGCGGAGTGTGAATTCCTTTATAGACCTTTCCTGCAGTCTCCTCAGGGAGACGACTCAAGTTTGGCTGCTACAGCTCTGCTTGCCAAACATGACAGAAAGCGGAGGGATCGATGGTCCGAGGCGGGGTGTCACACACTTTGTTTGGGAATCCTAAAGGACCAGTTAAGCTAGGTAACCCGAATACCTGCGCTGAAACAAAGCTGTGTCTGATTTTATTTTATTCCGGCTCAAGAAGTAGTTCTGCTATAAGCCTGAAGCTTTTATACAGCTGGTTTCGGCTAAGTTCTGATTGGTTTGTTGAAGACTTTCCTCCGCAAACAAACAGAGACCACTGTCTCTAACTAAAACGAATTTATTATAAAATCTACGACTCACGACTGACGAAAATTCTCTTCCGTGCTTTGCCAAACTGCAAAGCGAAAATCGGCGCTGCGACTTAATTCGATCACCATAAATGATTCTACCTTTGTAGAACGAAACTCCAAAACACCGGCGTAAAATAAATCCAACACTTATCACTATAATACGATCAAAAGAATCCTTCGCACGCGCTCTATGCCCAAAACCAACGTTTAACTCTTTTCTCTCGTCGTCGCCTTCCGTTCGTCGCATTCGCATTCATTCTCGCCTTCCCCTACATGCATCGAGCGCACATTTATATAGACAAAAGGTCACGAGACGCAAATCGCTATAATCGTCTCGAACGTTTTGGTCACGTGAGTTAAAATTAGGACGTATTATCCACGGTAAGTGAGGACATTCCATATTACTCTCAACTCGGTCATGACAGACAAAGCGCATTACGTCACCACCGTCTGGCGAAAGAAAGAAACTTGCATTCGAACAATTGCAATAGCAGATAATTAAGTAACACAGTATGAAAGCGATTATCCCTTGCCCAAGCGATTTCTATGTTATAGGAAAACTTTGAATTATTTTAAGGCGGAAAATAAGCTATATCGCCATGATTAAAATTATTGGGACTGAAGTGTGACTCCGAGGCGGTTCGGAGCATCGCCTTTTCACACTCTAGTCAAAAAGCATGGAGTATTTTGAACAACCTTACTGGTAGGTTACGATACTCTCCTCGTTATTGATCAGAAACGATGCTATTGAATCTCAGCTGGTCAGAAACGGGAGATATGAAACTGTTGACCGCAAGTCATCTCTATTGGTCTCTCAAGAAGTGTTTGACCTTTGGAGAGCCACAACATTAGACCCAGTAAGTATCTTTGAGATTTTTTCACAGAGTGAATTCATTGCTTCCCTCCAACATTTAAAACCAGGTAAAACTCCGGGCCCTGATTCCATCCGCCCAGAGCTTATAATCCATGCTGGAGCTGCTTTGAAGTCCTGGTTATGTGACTTCCTCTTTTCCTGCTTGCACCGAGTCAAAATTCCCAAGATCCGGAGAAGAGCTCTTGTGGTCGCGATCCCAAAGCCAATGAAGCCCATGGGGGACCCAAAAAGTTTTCGACCGATTTCTCTGCTCTGTGTCCCCTAAAAGATTCTCGATAGGCTTATCTACGCCCGCGTTGAGCCACTAATTGATCCACTGCTCCCTAAAGATCAGGCTAGGTTTCGACGTGATCAAATTGTTCTACTGACCGAGAACATCGAGGGTTCTTTCGAGGCTAAGAAGAAGGTCGGTGCCATATTTGTCAATCTGACAGCTGCTTATGACACTGTCTGGTACCGTGGTCTTACCTGCAAACTTCTGAGGCTTCTTCCGGATAAGCACATGGTCAAAATGATCATGGAGCTTGTCCGAAACTGAATTTTCACCCTTACTACCAGTGACAGCAAGCAAAGCAGGCTACGCCGTCTAAAAACGGCGTTCCTCAGGGATTGGTCTTGGTTTCCCTCCTATTTAACATCTATACGTACAATCTTCCTTCCATGATTTCCAGAAAGTTTGCTTATGCTGATGATTTAGCATTGTTGCACTCTTTTGGAAACTGGAAGGACTTGGATTGGACTTTAAGCCAAGACATGTTTACACTTTCAGCGTATCTCCAGATTTGGAGGTTGAAGCTCAGTCGCATTAAGACAGTGATGGCAGCCTTTCATTTAAATAAACTAATCTATAAATTGATACATGAATTAAATTCTTATATAGCTGTAAAATGCTAATATTATGCATGGTAGATACCGAAGTTTACTAGCATTGCCAATGAGCAACAACTGAATCAATTTAGCTTTGTAAAAAACAACTGTGCTGTGTATTTTATTAGCGCAAGTGCTGCTTTAATAATAAAAATAGTTTTGAAAATTTTTTTATCAAATGCAGATGCTGAAAAGTGAAAACCTAAAATTTGAGGTTATGAGTCTTCATTGCCATGGACTTTAAAGTAGACCCCATGCCAAAATATGTACTTTCTCAATACATTTTTGTTTAATGTTTATAAAAAGTCTCAAATTTTTCTCTGACATTGAAATAACCACTAACCTTAATAAAATTTACTCAAGCTTCTTAGTAAAGCAAGAACAAGCCATGAGACTGTTTTACAATAATAGTATGTATTGATTGCTTAACCAGACTTTTTTCCTAAATTTGGTCACAAATCCTTAATTACTAGTTCTACAAAGAGATTTCTTAATTCATTTTTGAAAAAAATTTAACCAATTGTTTGAAAATATTAATAGAAATATTTTTGTGCAGTCATTATTTTTATTAAAAATTTTCAAATGTGTTTTCATTGATTATCATTCAATCATTCAAATGTTTTCATTCAAAATTCATTAAAAATCTTATGAGCACATTAAAGTACACACTGGACAATATTCAGTGTTTACACTATGGCATTTTGTTATATCTTTCAGCTAAATTGATCACTTGACTGTGTTTTGTGCAGTAGGTGCACTGATCACAATTGACCTAAATGACCTGTACTTAAAGTATAAGGTATTTTAATCAAAATGGTGTTTTGAATTGATCCCAAAAATGCAATTGCTATACAATTGTTGTATGTGATTAGCCAAAGATGTTTAATAGTTCTTTACCTACTCCGAAATTTGTTCACTTGGAATGATCAATAAACTACTTGCTAAAGTTTGACTCATGCAACAGCATAAATCTAACTCAAATCAAGCAGATTCTCAGGTTGATCGATACTCAAATTTCTTTTAACAGTGATGCACTATAGGTTATTTGGTTTTGGAAACTTTGATGAGAACACTTTTGAGCTTTTCATCAAACATGGTTTAGGAAATTTCACCAAAGACGGTTTAGGAAAAGTAGAAAAGGTTTAGAAAAAGTCCCAATCCCAAAAAAGAATTTGAATGAATTGAATGTTGGATTTATATACTATAAATTAAAGATTGGTGGGGAAAAGCAAATTAGTTAGAAGGGGGAATTTATGAAAAAGTAAAATCGCATAATTTAATATATTAAAGCTAAAAAGAGAGTTTAAAAAAATGTCACAAAACCAATTTTGATGTGCCAAAAAATAGATTTGTCGGATTTGTAGGAAAGCAAATTAGACAAAAAATAAGTTTAAGCCAAATAAGCAAATCTAATTAATGCAAACAGACTAACATTTAAACAGAGATTTGCAATATATAAAATTATAGTGATCCATTTATTGCACCATAGGAGGTAAATAATTTGTCAAATCACAGTGGAGTTAATTGAACACAAAACAAAAACTTATGTGGCATTATGTTAGAAAGAGCAGATATACATATCTGTTGTTTTTCATTAGTAGTATCCTAAATCTTTTGTCTAAAAAGTTACCCGAATAGGACATTTGGAAGGTCATATCGATGGCAAACACAATCAACAAGTTGCAGTTTAATAATTCCTTTCGCCATTCTGTTGTCTCAGAAAAGAAACTAGCAGATTTAAATTACTGTATCTACAATAATATTTATATACAAACTAAAAAAAATAAATAAAAATTTTAATCAAAGAGCAATATCTTAAGATTTTCGATAGCAGGTCTGGATAATCGCCCGATGGTTGCCCAGGTTTATTACCTTCAACGTTGTCTTGCAAGTCAGAGGATAAATAAAGATGATAAATAACTGAATGAATAAATAAAAATTACTTCTAATCTACTTTCAAAATGAAAAAAAATCTACTTAATTAATGCCTATGCTCTGCAAAGGCAATCTGGAAAGACATGGCAATTACCCCCTAACCCTGCTTCCTGTGCCCCTGGGTGGGGTTAGTATAATTGACAAATAAAGAAATTTTAAAATTATTATCAAGTAAGCTACAAAATTTTCTTTACAATCTTTTTTATATTTATGCGTTTCTAAAGATATTTATTCATTTATTTTTAATTTTGGGGGGTACTAAAATGTCTTGGCCTCCTGGTTCGGTTTCTGGGTGCATCAAAGCCGTATCAAATAGTAAATACACTTTCATATACTGTAAAAATCTTTTCAAAGTTATTTTTATATAAAAACCACGTCAATTGTAAGTCTACAGTAAAATATTAACAATACTTTGAAAAAAGTGGTAGCCTATAGCCTACTAAATTTTGAGCGGATATATATGGAAGTTTTTTGCGAGTAAAGTGAAAAGAGTAATTTTATTTTCAATTTTTACTATCATACCATAAAATTTTGAGGGCCTTATTTTCAATTTCCAAAATTTTCAAAATTAAGCCCCCTATTGTAAGAAGCGGTCACCTGAACATTGCTTGACGAATAGCAAAAATTCAAGAAGTAGCACATTCTCGTTAGGCAAGCTGATTGATAGCGAAGAAGTTACGTAAAATTGATCAATTTTTGAAAAAATCTACCTACCAAATGCGGGCAACAAAATTGTGGCTGCTACAAAGTCAAATTACCCTTGTGGGTAGATTTCTTTAATTGTTTAAATATATTAAAGGCCTAAATTAATTTTGGTCTCATTCAATAAAACATAAAAGATTTAGGGATGATTCCCTGTTAATCTTTTACTTTATATATAATTGGTACCATACAATCACTCCTATTTTTATGTGTATTTTAAAATTTTTTTCAATTTTAAACTTTCAATAATGAACCGTCAAATTTGGAATGCAATGATCCAAATTTGGGTTTTATTTTGTAAATACAGTATAAACATGATGGTCTACAATCTTTGGTTCTTCAAGTGACGAAAATAACAAATCACTAACTGACTGACGGACGGGACAGAAGGTTCCTTAAAAATTATTTAATTTTACATTAAACGTTGTGAACATACGAAGCGTGAAGACAACTAAAAAAAAAAGTTTAACAAATCCTTTTGATTTTTGCCTTTGGTAATTTTTTAGCAATATGGTTTACAAGAAATTTGTTGAACTTGGACGGGTTGTATTTATTGCCCAAGGTCCTCATCAAGGCAAAATAGCAGGTATAGTTGATGTTGTAGATCAAAATCGTTTACTTATTGCTGGACCGCTCACTAACGTGCCATGTCATGTTATAAATATCAAGCACATTCAGCTTACTAAGTTCCACGTCAAAGTTAATTCTCTTTGTAAAGATGTGGTAGGATGCATCAAAAGATGGTGGAAAAAAAATGATATTAACGAAAAATGGAACGAATCAACTTGGGCCAAAAATTTAGCATTAAAAGCTAGAAAAGCAACTCTGACAGATTTTGAACGTTTTACTGCAAGAATGCTTAAGCAAAAAAGAAACAGAATCATCAGAAAAGAAATGGTTAAACTTAAAGGCATCAGCAAAACTAGAAAACTGGCTGTTTTGAAAGTGCTTAGAAAGAGATACAAGAAGAAGAAGACAACACCTACAAGTGCTTAAATAATTTTGGCTAATTTTTGCTATTATTGCATTGTAGCTATTATGTTTAAGCAATTATTAAAAATGATTATAATATACATTTGTGTGATTGAAAATTCCATAGAAATGTCAAAGTTGCTAAGTTTAACTTAAGAAGTTAGTTTTAAGTTTAAATTTAATTATTGCAGTTTTATGCTAACTGCGACTGGTAATATAATATTTTCTGAAGTTTATTTAAAGCTTACTGAAATTTTAGTTTATACTATACACCAATTAAAAAAGACTGAATAAAAGCCAAAATTGTAAATTGTTACATTTTCTTGGCTTAATGTGCTGACTACCACATTTTAAGTGATAAAAAAAATTTATAAAATTTATAAAAAAATTTTTTTCAAAAGTTGATTTTTGGCAAGTTTCTTGTAATTAAAAACCATATTAATATTCAATGATTTTTAAAAATTAAGTAGCAGTTGTGTTGTAATTAACTCACAAAAAGAATAAACCTGGTTTTAATTTTTATATGTTATTGTTTCTTGATCTTAAAATTTCTCTATCCATGTTTTTGATATTGGATTTTTCTTTTACAATTAGAAATCACTTTTTTTTGTGAGACAACCTATTATCTATTTTATTACTTAATGAATATGCAGGGCACTTAGTCAAATGACATATAACTTTTTTTGTCTTCTTTCTTTAAACTGATTTTTTAAAGGTTGAGTGTGAAACCTGGATGTAGTGAGAAGACAAACACATGTCAATTTATTTCATAATGGGAGGGAGACTTTCACAATGACATTTTTTAAGTGTGTTTGCTATATAATCAACATACATTGTACAAAGAATTCTCTATGGTTAGAAATATAAACATGTTTTGTGTTCTTGTAGTAGGTAGATCATTTTGACTTTTATTTATCCTGTGAATAATTACTTTTAGTATTGGCCAAGTTTTTAAAATTTGAAGGTTAGTAACAGTGAACAAACTGTTTTAAATTATTGGCAAAATTTTTATTGCCATCAAGACTTTCCAAACTTAATTTTCAAACTGGTAATAATTTTTTTGGAATAAATTTATTATTTGCAGCAATATCTGTTTTTGCTTGCTTTTTAAGTTATCTTAATTTTAATATTGTTTCATTGTAATGCTTTGGTTAATGTTAGAATTTTGATAAAAGTGTTTGGTGTAAAGTTTACGTTGATGTTGTTCCTAGATTTCATTCTTGTATGATAAAATTGTAGCAACTTTTTGACTTTTTAAAAATTGATTATCTGTTATATTTTTGCTATCAAGAAGATATTCTTTTTAGTTGGTTGTAGCTTAGCTATTTGATTAAATAATTTCGACCACAGTCTTTTAGTGACATTTGTTGGCTGGTTTTTACAACTGCTTTTGTAATTGAAAAATTTATAGGTGCTTGAAAATTAGAAAAAATATATATATAAGGTTTTGTAAGTGTATTTGTATTAAAATTGAAATCCTTATAAGGTTTTTTTCTAAATAGGTTTTCAATATACAAAAATTGTAATTGCTTTTAATTTGCAAAAGAAGGCATTTACTGGTATGGCATGTTTGTAAATTTTTTTCTCTATATTTTGTTTATCTTTGGTTTGGCTTCTCTTGCTTTTCTTTTTTCAACAAAAATCAGATGGTGGTTTTTATTTAAGGCTGCCATGTGTGTATACCATTTTCAGCTTTTTTAAAGTGTCTGTAGCAATTTTAACAAAACTATGTTTTCAGTCATTTCTATCACCAAATACAATTTTTCATTTCTCAAAAATATAGCAATTAAGTTTCCAAGACCATTTTGAGTTTTTTCATTTTAAAATTTTGTGTATGGAATTGCAATGGATAGCAACCATATAGAATTTAGCATCTTTTTGATTTACATTTATCTATTTAATTTAACTTCAGTTTGTATGCTAGCCAAAAACATTTGTTTTAAATCTTTTTTCTCTTAATTGAGTGTTTAGTGATTTATATAAATAAAAATGGAAAAGATGCAAAATCCAGTACGACTGCCTTTCGTTGCGATTTTATGGTATAAAATAGAACCTTTCCCACATGTAAATCTTGTCTAATCATAGTAATTGTAAAGATCGATTAGCTTTGCTGCCATTAAGTCTTTAGTGAAGAGGTAGAAAGTGGTAATGGTTTATGTTCACTTAAGAGTTATACAGGACTTGAGTGCAGTTAATTTTATTGTTTTCATAGAAATTTTTTAGCATACTATTGCTTTCTGCACCTATGCATAAATGTGACATACATGTTTGATTTTGCTATTAAAAATTCTATTAATCTTACATTTACAAAACATTTGCTTTTTTACCGTAACTGGCAAGTAAATGAACCCCTTCGGTGCTGAAGAACGTAAAATAACTTTATTGCAAGAGTGTGCAAGTTGTGGTTTGCGGAAAGCTTTGGTTTTGATATAGAGTTATGGGCCGCGCCACAAAATCGTTAATTAATCGTTTTATAACACGGGTGGGCAACCTTCGGCTCGTGGGTCAAATACGGCCCGCAAGCCAATTTAGGACGATCCAGATCAGTGGATAAATTTTAATATGAAGACATTGGTTGCGGCCAAATATCACACAAATTTGTGAAGACCTTTTCGTGAAGGAAACTAATCATTTCTGCTTTTTCCACTACGAAATCGGGTGAAGACCGAAAAAGAAACGCTTCCCTGACCCCTCCCCCCGACATTTTTGGGCTGGTACGACTATGAGTACAACAACTCCGGCAGGCCGTAAACGCAGACCTGCGATTTAGTTTTGTGCGCATTTGGTTTGGCAGCGCTAAAGGTTGCACACTCCTGCTCTACAGTATTGTCACTGTTGCAAAACGTTGTTGATTAGTTTTAAAATTAACAATTGCCCTAAATCTAAATGATTGTAAGTAGGTATTTGAAGTTGTTGTTGGATTACGCTTTTTAAAAAAAGTAGCGCGGATAGAACTCAACGTATTTGGTTGAATAAAAAAAGTTTTCGCAAAATTTGCTAAAAGTTCAATCGGTTTGGACAGTAATTTTCTAAAATAGATTTGAGGTTAGGTTCATAATTGTTGATTCAGTATTGTTTTAGTTTGTGTTGATTTGTCTTGTAAGCTTTTTGAACCATATGTTGTCTGTTGTTAAAATTAATCTTAAACTTACAAACGCCTGTTCGATTCTTGTCTAAAGCTGTGTGACTGTTTTTACTTTGACGAATCTCCTTATTTGAATCTTGTTATTCAACCAATTTTAATCTGTTTTTTGTTTCCAGTAATAATCGTATTTGCTTTACCAATGCTGCCTCACCAAATTTTAAAAAAGAACAAGATTTTTTTTACGAAGCAAGTTCAAACGTTCTTTCAAAACTTTCACAGAAAAACATTTTTTTTTGATAAAATTTAAAAAATGTCTACTTAAATTAGGTGGCTGATGTCGTATGCGTCAGGCTTGACTGCCAAACATACACCTATTTTTTGATTCAGCATGGTTTTCGTAATTTTCAGTTTATTTTATATTTCTGCTCCGCCACATTGCAAAAGCAAAACTATAATTCTTTAAATTCTTTAATGATAAATATAATTAAGGCTATGGATTGGAAAAAAAGCAACAAAACGAATGTACGTTGTAGCTTGCAAAGATGGAAATGAATTATTTATAGAAGTTTTATTACTAGGAGCAAGGTTGTATTGTACAAAATATGCTTATAAAGTATTGTTTTCTGCAAAAAATGCTCAAAATATCGTTTTAATTGGAAAAAACATTCAAGCTCCAGCGCATAAACACAAGACGCGGCACCAGTGCGCGATGCCATCTCGGCGACCTTGCACACAACAATTTGCTATTTTGTAATCTATTTTTAGCATCCTCTGCTTTGAAACCGTTTCTTTTCCAGATCTACCACGTTTTCTGGGAGTAGCTATGTTGCTTTTTCTCATTCAATTCCTATGCTTTCTTATTTTAACTTCAAACTTTGCGAAATACAGAGGAACTAAGACCCGCCCACTTCAAGGGTTCCTTTATCTTACCCGTTGAACGTCGATGCAAATTTTATTCACCCGGCTTAAGCGAAGACCTTTTTGTCATCTTGCTTTCGATTGCATTAAATCATTTTTGTCTGTTTGAAAATAATATAGTCGGCTAAAATGCGCCTCGCAGTGTCGTTTTCCGAAAAAAATTTGGTGCCTACTGTTTTAGATCAACCTGGTTGAATGGCCCGTGTTCACTGGGGTATATTCATGCGAATACAAATTGTGTTGTCAGTGTATCGTGCGAAGAGAAAAGGTTTGGCGTAAATTGGTAATCCCGATTCACGATCAGGCACCTGCTTGTATTCTGTATGCTGTCACATCGATTCGAGATATTCTGATTGATTTACGTATTCTCACAGTGGCACATTAAAGGTATAGTCTTTGTCGTAACAATTATAGCCGACTATTTAAGGTGCACAGTCAAATGCTTAAGCCGATGAAAAACTAGAAGTAACATTGCTTTTTCTCACAACAAACATCAAAAGCCGTCACAGCTTGATGAGTTTATATTGTGCCGGCTCTTGGCAATTCCCACCAACAATAAATCGTCGCTGTGGGTTGGCCATTTATTTTTACAGGAATTGAAATAACCAACAATTTATTGCGTCATTCTGTTTCGATGGTGTTGCCGAGCATGATTCTTGCTTCACCTCCAGAAAGTGTCCAGGCAGCAATTTTCAATTTTGTACCCAAGGAATCGTAATCTACATATTTTCAATCTATCAAAAATGCAAAATTTTTTTTTCTGCTCAAAAAATTCTCATTCAGCTTTTTATAGTTCAATCATATTTATCTTTTGGTACATTTGCAAATCAATCACATTTATTTTTCGGCACATTTGCAAACGCTATATACGAAACAGATTGAAAAAGCTTTGCCATGACAACTAACATGGAGTGCTCCTTGATTGCTCCAAAAACTGAGTGATAGAATTTTTATGAGCAGAGAAAAAAGTTTTGGATTTTTGATCCGTTAAAAATATGTAGATCACGATTCCTTGAGTACAAAATTGAAAATTGCGTCCAGGCATCGGCATCTTGTCCAAAAAATTAAGAAAAATGTTTGTTTGGCTGTGTAGACTGTAGCGGGCTCCAGTTTAGTTGGAATGAAGCATAACTATTTATTGCATTCTATTCAGAATGCAAACGCTCCAATCCCTAGATGTGTGAGACGCAAACAACACGGCCGTTAAACAGAACAAAATTACCAAAGAACACAAAAACAGTAGAAGTTGAATTGAACTTTATTGGTCGCCATCAAGAAGGTGCTCGTAACCATTCGAATTCGCTGCCGATTACAGCTTTTGGTTAAGTGCTTTAAAGCAGTTCTCATCCTGTGGTACGAGAAACCTTTTTTCAGTGATAGGTGAATAGCTTTTAGATTCCAATAAAATCCAACACTGATTAAAATGTATTTTCTAGATATTCATTCGTTTTATTTTAATAAAAACATTTTAGCTAAGTTTTTTTTTATAAATTGTAACATTATTCCAATCATCAGAATGTGTACTTCAACCTTAAATTTTTAAAAAAGTTGCGTAAACATATGCGCCGCAATTACTTTAGCCATTTTCAAAGCGCAAGTTTAGTCTGACGCATAGTGTGTGTCATAAAATTGCTGAGTATCCATTGTTTGGGTTCGAATGGACGATGATGTCATGAATATTTTGTAAAACAAATGGCTCTTCTATACAAATCTAGGTGTGGCTGTCAAGGAAATATGGTACGGTAAAAAAAGTTTTTGAATTAAAAGAAAAGTTGCTTGAATTTTGCACACAAACAAATCACTATTTTATTAATCTGAAGTTTCTCTTCTGACGAGCTACTTACGGGATATTTTTGATTAATCTGTGAATTTGTTTTCAAGGTCCAAGCGCCTCTATTGCATATCTTGTTTCTACATTGCAAGCTTCTCTACGAAAGCTAGACTTATGGCCAATGAATAAAGCAAAACAGTATCGAATGTTTGCACATATTTTCTTATTGTAACAATAAGTTATTTCAAGAAATTGCCCGCATCTAAACCTGTTTAAAACGGTGTTTCGCATTATGTTTCAAACATAGATAAATTATTTAATTTATTCTTCGTTCATCATACCAAGGGTCTGCAAATGCTTTTTGATGCGACCCAAATCTTGACTTAAACTCTTGTGATCCACATTTTTCGTGAGCGGTAGTATTAAATGGAAAATATTTTCAATTAGTTAGGAATTTTAAGGCTTCTTTTTAGTCACGGATATTCAAATTTAGGGACCCGAGGCAAGAATTCCCAAAAATTGGTGTTCTCTAAAAAAAAGGGCTTTGATCTCGTATTTCCCTTATTTTTCTCAAAACCATAGTAATCTCTAAAAAAAAGCTCTTCACTTCGATTTGATCTCATATTTCGCTATTTTTTTCCCAAAATCATAGTGATCTGTAAAAAAACATATACAGCAAAATGAAACTATATGCGGTATTTTCAAGGGGGGACCCCTAAAAAAATATTGAATATCAAGCAATTTCAGACAACTGTTGATCTCGCATGTGCAACAGTAACAAAACAACATGATTGCTCGATGACAACTTAACACGTGTTCTGCTCGATTACGTAACAATGTAATAATAATTATAGGTTTAGAATGGTCAAGTTTATTATTATTACACAGATGCGAAGCTTATATTCAGAGTAGGTTTAAATAGTTTAAATAATTTCGGACCCACTATTTACGGACCCCTGCATTATACAACCTACACGTAGGAATAGTGAAACAAGAAAAAGTATTGATATTCAATCTGATAAAACAGCTAAAATCAATCTAAAGAATGCACTGTCACCAATATTTGGCTAACAATAGCCTCTACTTATCAACTCCTTAAAAAAAACTATTTCTCCAGGGTTACCATAGTTTTTTCCATCACATTAGAATATGAGCAGTGCTTCTCGGCAATAAAAACATTAAAACCAAAAATGGGAATCACTTTACATTGCCTTTCCATGATTGCTGATGTGCAGTTAGTGCGATGGGTCTGCGCATAAAGCAACTCGTACGGTTAAGTGAATCTGAATAATTAATTTTTCAACTAACTTTGTGGTACGTAGCGTAAAGAAAAATTTCTAGGTGGTACTTGCTAGTAAAAAGGCTGAGAACTACTGCTTTAAAACAACGTAAAGTTAATTTTTTTTATTTGATTTTTAAAAAAGACAAATGGGTAAGCCGAATGGTTTTTGCTGAAATAGAAAGAAACGCTTTTCCCAAAAGATGTGTAAGTCGTTATTGTACCAGCTTTATTTAATTTTGATCGATATAATACAACTGTAGAGACGGATTCAACAGTGTTTCTGCCTTGCAAATATCAAAGGCACTATATGCCTCCCTTTCCGCCCGCTATAGGCGCCTCTGATCTTGTTCGTTTTATGCAGGCATCAGGGTTCCCACTTGATATACCATGCGATTGATATTCTGAAAAAATTCAAGAGTAATATTTTAGTTTAGGAAAGTGTGGCTAACAGTCCATACCATACAGCTCAGCCGAACAGATTGCGGAGATATATTGCAGAAAGATGTCAGTAGTCATCCCACTATTAAACATCTTCCTGCTATTAATTAGGCCTATTATTGCTAATTGCGAAGAAAAACTTTTATATTTTTTTCTTCCTACGTAGCCTCAGCCAAATTTCACGACTTTCTAAGTTCGAGTCTGACACAAGAACCAGAGTCATTTTTCTCCTTGCTGTGTACAATTTTTGTAGCTGATGATAAATAAATAACTAAAATCTGGCATTTTAAGTTTGGTTTTGTCCGATCATTCGTCAACATGCAAAATGACAGAGTAAAAATTTTTCAATGTTCAATCAATAAGATTGATGACTCGAAAGAGATATTTTTGGCCTTCGATTTAATAACTGCACGAATGAGCATTAGTTTTTTACCGCTTAAATAAATGAATGCTTTCTCTCTAGCGTACACTATTTATATCTTAAGATTTCTTTGTTATTTAATAAGTTTAAAGGAAAAGGTTGAAAAGAAGTTAATGAGCGCCAAATGAGTTCGAATAATAAAAGACAAATATCGTACGCGTGTATAAAGGTAATAAGCCAATGAGCCATTACGAATTGGCCACTCTCTTTAAGTCAAAAAACTATCTAATATTTAGAAGTCCATGTATAAAAACTGGAGACCTTTTCTGGTCTTGATTTACATGGAATTTTGTTGAAACGTTTATTTTTTGGTCCCTACTCAATTTATAATGAAAGCTTTTTTTTTAAATAAACCTCAAACAGTGACTTTTGGTGGATTGAACGCAAAAGGACTGAAATTTTATTTTGTGCTATTTTCAAATTTGGCTTCGATCCCAGATGTATCAAAGTTATTTTTGAAACTCATCTAATGAATTGAAAAGCAAAAGATGCACAGCGACCAAAAATTCTTGCAAGATTAAACGTGAGAATTATGTTATTTCAGCATTTCTTCCGAAAAATTGCACAAACAAATTATTAACATTATTGTTACTCAACCTTGAATCAGTTAAATCTTTGTTTTGGATATTAATTTTATTAACTTTAAATCCTTTCCATACCAACTGAGCAACATTTTTTTTGCTTCAAATTTTTCACGATAATTGTTACTGTTAACAAACAAAACAAAAACAAACGTTAAGATACCAGTCATGCTTCGTGGAACATTACTCAAATCTTGCGACATGATTTCAGCGATAGCATAACAGCTTAATATACAATTGATAAGAATATAAGAAAATGATAAAATATCTGGATGGTCTTGCACGTAGTTAAAAACTCGATCATTTTATTTTTACCACAGATGTTCTTGCAGATTTGCATTTTTGATTCCTTATGAAGCGGAGAATATCTACACGAAAACTTGGCCTAAATCTATCTGGTAGTTCCAACATTTGACGCGGGCTAGAAAATATGATTTTTTTTGCATTTTCCAGAATTGCATCATCCAATATGTTTATAATAAAAATTTCAGCGGGAAATTAATTTTATTAACTTTAAATCCTTTCCATGCCAACGAAGCAACATTTTTTTGCTTCAAATTTTTCACGATAATTGTTACTGTTAACAAAACAAAAACATACTTTAAGATACCAGTCATGCTTTGTGGAACATTACTCAAATCTTGCGACATGATTTCAGCGATAGCATAACAGCTTAATATACAATTGATACGTATATAAGAAAATGATAAAATATCTGGATGGTCTTGCACGTAGTTAAAAACTCGATCATTTTATTTTTACCACAGATGTCCTTGCAGATTTGCATTTTTGATTCCTTATTGAAGCGGAGAATATCTACACGAAAACTTGGCCTAAATCTATCTGGTAGTTCCAACATTTGACGCGGGCTAGAAAATATGATTTTTTTTGCATTTTCCAGAATTGCATCATCCAATATGTTTATAATAAAAATTTCAGCGGTAGTCATTAATGAAGACTTTGTGGTCGTTTCTGGTGAAATCAATCTTAGTCTCATCTAGACCATCCATAAGGATGATCACCTTGTTAGAGTCTTGAATTTGTTTTAGAACTCGATCTCAATGTTGCTCGTCTTTCATCCAATCAGTAGTTAAAGTGGGCGACAAGAACTTAAGCAAGTTTTGTTTTATCACTGCAATTAACATCCCGAATTTGAAAATAGAATATTGAATCGATTCCATGTAAATGTTCCTCCCCAACAACCTTGTTAAGTATTGTCTTTGCCAAGGATGATTTTCCACAACCTGCTTGTCCGGGAATTGAATGAACTTGAATAAAGTATTCTTTTGGCTCTGGATTGCCGAAGTCTGTTTTAGTTGATTTATATTCAGCAAGTTCTTTTGCTTTGACAAACAATTGTTCAACTTCAACATCGCCGACCGGTGGTTTACTAAACAAATCTGCTCGTTCTTTTCTATGATGGAAATGATATTTATCTCTGTTTTCTTGAACAGCAGTTGTTATTGGCAAAGGAGCGATTCTTACAACGCGATCGTCGATAATGTTCACGTTCTCGATTCGACAGTTCTTTTTAGCTTCTGGCTTCAACATTTTGATCAAATCTTTGTCTAAAACAAAATCAAAGTGGAGTTGAATTTTTAGAAAAAGTAAAGTGAAAGAGTCCACTATACTGAAAAGTCAAACATTTCTGTTTCGTGTAAATCGATTCTCCGAACCTCAGTGGCATTGTAGCCATTGCAAGCCACACACATTTTCTGGCAATTATAAATTAATCATGTTCAGTAATCTGCACATACTGAATACGTGAAGCAAAATTAACCTCAACTTCAAACATTTAATGGTGTAGCGCGGGCATAGCTCAAAATAAAAAAAACCTAATCTTATTGTCCAAATACTTTAATATAAGTAGATTACATCTAATTTCAAAATAAAAAGTAAAGTCAATATAATTTGAAATTGGCTAAGCGCTCCAAATTTTATGCTCATAGATTACATCTGTTGTTGCTTTTGTGATTACATGGTAAACATAATGTACTATTTAAATATTACCTAACCTGCAAGGGTGTTTTTACAACACCACATGCTTCCCAACCTGAAACCACTGTGGTAAAAGTTTTAAAAATCAAATTTAGTTAAACATCTAATTAATCTTATTAAAAGTAAAGCATGGTATAATATTAGCAAAAGTAAGAAATAAGGTATAATTAAGATACGACTATTTTAAACAAATAACAGTATTGACCAGGGTTGAATTGGACCATTTTAAGGGTCGATAAAATAGTCATGAGGATCCTGAATGGCCAGGGAGTCTACTGAAGCAGTAAAACTTACAAATTAAACTAATTATTAATGAAGCAACAAATGCCAGCAGTGCTTTTCAACAAATCAAACGCAGTTAAAAGAGGTGATCAAATCTCAGTTACAATAGTAAAATATATTTGATTCGAAAAGTTTATGCGCTATTAGTTATCTATTGCAACGAAATTATTAAAACTGTTCTTATTTCTCATGCTTTGTTGCAAACAATATTGTTGTAAATGCGTCGCTGTTTTCAGACTGCCGGCAGTATAGCCATACTGCTCGTTGAATCCCATTAGGCTCATTCTTAGCTTTAATAAGGTTGAAAGTACAGAAAATGGTGTGCTGAATTGACAATTTTTATGACAAGCTTTTATCTAAATCTTTGTAGCACTTGTTTTTATAGTGTATTATTATATCGTACATTTCTAGTAAAAAATACACTGGATGACTAAAGCTTTAAACAAAGAAAAGCGTTTGAAACTTTTAAAGATTTTCGGTCGTTGCTTCGAAAAAAACTTTTTTTTTATTTCAAAAAGTGGGTTTAGATTGTAGTTTTTACGCAGCAGACTGGTTGGCGAGCACTGGTCTAGAACATCTTTTTCATGGTGTCCAACAATCTTACTTCTTTATTTCCCTTATTTTTGGTCTCCAAATGATTTTATAAGAAATAAGATTTTTCATTTTAAGCAGAGATGAAAAAAGTTTTCAAATGGCTTTGTCTATGCATTTTACTTGTCACAAACGAAAATTTTTTTGTTTATTACTACCTAGTTTTCAATACATGAAAACCGTTTATTTTCGTTGTGATATCATGTTTTCTGACCTTCTTCTTTTAAACTTTAAATATACAGGTAAAAAAAGTCTGTTTGATTGCCAAGCAACAACTTTTAGTTTCACTTTACTTCTGCAGCTGATTATCAATAATTATTCCTGGGGAAAAATTGTAATCCCGTTTGATAAATGAATAAAACAAGTGAAAGAAGGTTAAGAACCATAAGATACTAGTTTCCAATCAGGGGGTTGCGACCCTCAAGGGGGTGATTTGACTTTTTTCTTGGGGCCGCAAGAGCTTTTGATAAACAAAAAAATTAAAATATTTAAGCAAAAATAATAATCGCTATTTTAGGAATTACTTCAAATTATCTATGGATATTTGATTAATGCCCACAATAATAACACAATGCTAGGATTGAAAAATTTTTCCTGCAAACTAGCAAAGCATTGAGGGCATTTATTAACATTGCAATTTAATAAAAAGGGGTATTGCGTCATAATATAGAAAAGAGCGCAATTTTTACTGAGCGGAGTATGCAAACGAAAATTAATAAAACACGCAGCGAAATTGCTTGATAGATACAGGGAAAAACAAGAAAAAAACTATAGCATGAAGTAGTTCCTAAGCACCTGATTGCTAAAGCAGACAAAAAAAATGGAGTTTGTAGGCTATCAAAAGTAAATAAATTCTTAAGAAATTTTCAAGTAATCTCGATGTGAAGACATAGGTAAAACCATAAAGTTTGATGCTGGTCGCGAGACGCGTTTGTGAGGAGCTGGACGAGGACGAGGCAGTTTTGCGAGTCCGTCACACACTGTATTACGAGAACCACTACTTTAATTGAAGCAGTATTAAAAACCAACCAACATTAGATTTAATTTTTGTGATTTTTTGCTGAATTAAATGATATGTTAAACAACTAGAATTTGGCATAGAAAAGTTCAGCACCTAATAACGCTTGATTATATTCAAAAAATTATAAATTTGTTTATTTTTGCGGGTTTGCAGAACTGACTGTTGACCAAACAATATCAGAAATTTTGCGCCTGTCCTTTGATTGCGCTTTATTGCACAAAAAGTACAAAAAGACCAGCATTTTACTAAGCCCATAACAGGCCAAAGTCAGTTGAAATTGATCAAATCCCAACAACTTTCCTAAACCTTGTCACTGCAATTTTTGACGTCAAAAATAATTGAATCAGAAACAAACTGATGAAAATCTATGCTAACTGCCAGCCATAGGGTACCAGGAAATTTATCTACAACAATTTATCTAAGGACACAATTCATCTACAAGTTTATGATAAATGATATTAGGCTGGTGAATTAGGGCTAGGAGAATGTTGTTGTTGATAGTTATTGTTCTCAATCAGAAAGGAATATCATCATGTAGTGGTAGTCTAATCATTAAAGAAAAAATTTATAAGTGCTTGTTTACTGCTAACAGTTCTCTGAGCCATAGCCGTACCTGCTGGGGGTGCAAGGGGGGCAATTGCCCCCCCAAGTTTCTAAGATTTGGGCAAAATTAAGGTTTTTTGGGCAGTAAGAAGAAAATATTTGGGCAAAACCATAATTTTTCGGGCAGCGATACGAAAAATTTGGGCAAAGTCAGGAAATTTAGAGAGGTGACGATGATAAATTGCAAAAAATAATAACTCAAATTTAGGTGAAGACCTTTTTTTTTTTTTTTAGAGATCACCATGATTTTAGGACAAAATTGGTTTTTCGTCTGAAAATCTCAGACAATTTTTTTGTCATATCCGAAATGTACCATAAAATCATGATTTGGGCAAACGTCACAAAATTTGGGCAAAACTTCATTGCCCCCCAAAATTTTTTGGGCTGGTACGGCTATGCTCTGAGCATCTTCGTTTTTAAAGATATAGTTCTTTATGCTGATAAATTGTCTATGTAGATGAGTTGTTGTAGACAAATTCACCTAGAAACAGCCATAAGATAGTTCACTAGCAAATTTTCAGCTTTTTAAATCATAAAGAAAAAGGGAAAAATCATCTTAAACTGGGAAGATAAACAAAAGTAACTTTAAAAAGGTTTCAGTAAAAGTATTTTCTTAATATCGTAATCATGGGGTAAATACAGGTAATGCCACAAACCTCTTTAAAATCTAATTTCAAACCTTGCAAAATGTATAAGCATCCCAGTTGGAAACTTATGCATCGACACAAACAGACAAATAATTTTTACAATGCTAATAATTTGAAACCAAAGATAAGTGCAATTGAACATTACACTGGGAACAAGAATAAATTAACTGAGTCAATACATTTATACAAATAACTAGTGCAATTAAATAATACATGAAACTTACAGTCAGCTTCTGGATCAAATGATTTTGAGGATGGACCTAAAAAATAAGATGATATACATAAAATTATCTTTTACAAGTTTTTCTTAAATTTTATATTTTTTCTCATCTGCAGGACAACAACAGAAAGCATTCAACTTTTCACAAATCAGATACTTTAGACGATTTGAGATTTAGACTTAGTATTGCCCTGTCAAAATCTTTATTGAATTAAGTACGTTTTTGTATACATACAATAAATTATTTGACTCGTTTTTGAGATTCAAAGCAGTTTTCATGCCTATTTAACATTATTGAAATATATTTAACATTAAGATAATAATCTTAAAAAGGTATTAAAGAAAGGTAAGTGTTTCAAATTTGCTAGCACAAAAAATAATTATTGAGTAGCATCACATTGATGACAAACATGCTTAACACATTCCCATTTCAACACTTTATGCAATTTGCTTCTGCTTGGCAGTCTTTGCAAGCACTTCTAACTTTCAGTTACATCTTTAAATAAAACAAGTAAAAAATTTTACCCAGCAACAATATTTTGGCATTTCCAAAAGCAGGTGGAATTAATCACTTGACAGTTGCAGTAACTATAACGTTTTCCTGCAAGTCATGAAGATAAATAAAAATGATAACAATTATGTTTAAGTTTTGATGTTATATTATATTATCTATTATTTCTAGCCATGGTCCTTTTAGTTGAGTTCATTTTTTTGGAATTGATATCAACAATTTAGCATACAGTGAGAATATATTGGGGGATAGTTTCTAATATGGCTGGTAATTAAAGATCTCTTCTCCCTGTTTTGGGAATAATGAATGCTAATAAATACAATGCTAATTCAACAAAAAGAGGTGAGCAATATAGAAGAGCATTTTGCAGTGAGAAGGGATTTATCAACAAAACATTGCTCTAAGCCATACTCAAAACAAAAAACTAAAAACGATTTGCAGAAAATCACATTAAGATTCTTAAATCATCTTAGAAATTCACCTCTTTTAAACCGAATTGAAAATATGTAGAGTAAGGTAAAAACTTAGATGTTGAAAAATTATAAAACTGCTAATAACTCATTAAATTCATTACTGACATGTGGCACTTAATTAAAGATTACAACCAAGATATTCTTAAAACTGGCAAAAACTTATGAAATTGATCTTAAAACAAATCATTCAGTTGATTAAAAATGAGGGTAATTACATCTCATATTGGAAAGAGTTATGTTTTTTGCAATGAAACAGTTAATTGTCAATTGCACAATATCCCAAAATTTTTATTGAAAATGCACCTTTTTAAAATTTAGCTATTTGGCAAGATTTCTAAACTGAAAATAGTTCTGAGAAAAATTGATCTATTTACTGTAAAATAATGTTATGAATATGTTTTAAACTAAGAATAAAACCAATTAAAATTTTATTGTTCAAGTAATGTACATTCAAGTGGTACAAACCCTGGCCCTCACCTTCAATCTTTCTTAATCTACAAATTTTAATTCACACCAAAGAGAATGAATTCAAAAAAATTTCAAACAGTATTTATTTATTTTTAAGTGCCAGATACAAATTAACCAAAATTAATATTCATGTGTGTTTTTAAAAACATTGCTAACTTATATAAAATGTCATTTAAAACCAAAGCAGTCAGTACTATTTATAGAAATCTGATGAGATTTTAACCAGGCTGAAAGGTTTGTTTTTTATTTAAATTTTTCAAATGTTGTGTAATAATATAAATATATCTCAGATTTTAGGACAAAATGCTTAAATAAAACAATGATTGTATCCTTAAAACTTATATAAACTACACAAACTACAAACCAGCCTGTTCTAATAGCGTTCAACTTTCATCATTGTTTCTCTTTTTATTTTGTCTCCATGAACAGCATCACCTATGGAAATACAACACAATTTATTCAATCTATTTAAGAAATAAATTTTTAATAAATAAAACAAAGTCTTTTTTTGAGGATTACTAAACTTAGTAATTTTATCTTTAACACTACAATTAGGAAAGTTAAATACTTAAGCATTTTATAATGCAGTGATAGGCAAACAGTGATGGTCCAAGTTACTTTTTCATTTGTTATAAAGTTGTTAATCACTGGTAGATCGTTCATTGCAAAAGATACTTTAAAATTTAATAATTTTTTTGGTCTGGATACATTAATACAGTTTGTCAACCACTGTGTTACTACCTAAACAAAAAAAATTACTACATACTAAAATATGTTTTGCAATGGCATGTGATGTGGCCAATGAAGTCCAGTAAATATAGCATTTCAATACCATTCCAAAACAACGCCAAGGTTTTGATATATTTACTTTACCAAAACAATGCAATTTAGCTGTGATTCAACTACAAGGTTATTAAATCAGTAAATAATTATATCAATGACAATTTACATCAACAGAAACAAGAAAATCACACAAAGAAAAAAATGCTGGAAGGACATAACTTTGGTGTCTTTCTGCCTTGTGTACTCTGGTCAAAAACTGACCTTTGAGGCCTTAAAGTATTTTACTGGAATGCCTTAGAGAAAAGGATCCAGCTGAAACATCCTGATGAGTTTAAAGAAAGACAAAACAGGCCTGTTGGTGCTTGCTTATTGTTAGATCTTGAATAACCACTCTTAAATAAGAGAAAATTATTAAATTGGTTTATTTCTGACAGATGTTTGTCCAACAAATACTCAAAATGAGTCTGTCACAACTTTACTGTAGAATCCAAAAGGACCAGTTGAACTAGGTAACCCAAACATTTGCACTCAAGTAAAGCTGTGTTTATTTATGCCAGCTTTGGAAATGGTTTGCTGCAAGAATGAAGTTCTTTATATTTAATACAGTAAGTTCTGGCTAAGTTGGACAAATTTGCAAAAAAAAATTTTGTCTACCAATAAAAAAAGACCACAGTTTTCGACTATAAATAAAACATGATTTTTAAACTTCACAAAACTTTAAAGCAATACACAGGGCCACTAACTATGAATAATCACTCAACAACAATATACTGACTAATTTTAAGAATAAATTTACACCCTGATGGCTCATATTAACCCTTTGCAATCCACTGTTTTTTTACCATTGCAGTCACCACAGGTCCAATTTTTTTTATTGCATTTTCTGTTAGTTTAGCATGTGTAATTGATGTTTTTGAAAGTTTTAATTGACGAAAACATGTAATTTGTTCTTTTTTTGGGGGAGGGTTATTTTTACAAATTTTTGACTCTTTTTAGCTTTGCTTGAAGTTGAACCATTGCTTCTACATACAATAGCGAAACGCGCACATCATTTTTTTTGGTTATTATTTTAGATGAACACAAATAAAAATGTTCCAAACAAAAACATTACACCATCACTGAATTTTTTTATTTTTGGGCATTTTTAGCATGTTTTATTATTGTTTATAGTTCACTATTGTGTGCTATTTTTTGAAGCAATCTCCTGGGTGCAGGCCCAGTTTCCTTTGGAAAGTCTCACAGAAAAACACCGTAGTTTTCCTGTTAACATTGCTGCTGCACACAAGGCAGTTTTCTCTTGCTGCTTTGGCAATGAAGTGAGGCATTTTATTCAGTCGCTCAGCAACATCATGTCCACTCATTCTTTCCTGTTTCGCTTTGTGGTTACAAATGTTTCCTACCAGTTGAACAATAAGATTGTTTCAGTAACATACATGTCTTTCTTCAGATAAATGGTGTATCTCTTTGTAGATCAAGCATGAATTCACCAAGGACACCTCTATCAGCCAGAAAAATAGCTTTCTCCACCATCTCAACGTTTTTCTGGTGAATATGTAGGATGAGCAATAATGATCTGAGCAGTCAGCGATATCTGCTCATTACATTAGCTAAATCAAGCCAAAACTTTACTAGTTAGCCTAGGAGAAACTTATAAAGTAAGCCTATTCAACTTAGATGCAAGTAACAACACTACACTGTCTGTACTATAAACGTTTCAAACTAAACCTATCATTTAAAATTATATGAAAACTGCTGCCTTGAACAAATGCATTTTCTTAGTAAATCTCGCTCTTGCAAAAGAGGAATACTCCAACTTGATATAATCTAATATACATAAAATCGATAAAAAATTTTTGTTATAATGACAGCTTGCAGAATTACTATCCCTAGCATGCACATGGACTTCATAAAGCCACCGTGGCAAAAAGTCATCCCAGGTATGTCGATGGACCATATTACATAAATTGCATGATCATCCCAAGGATGACGATGGACCACAAAGGGTTAATAGTTTGCCCAAACAATTCCATCTCACTATAAAATTTATTTACAAGGCCAGAGTTGTGGAGTTGGAGTCAAGGAGTCAGTAGTTTAAGGGTGAGGTGCAGACGGAAGATTTTCATTTACTGGAGTTGGAGTCAGAGGCCAGTTAAAAGAAGATCTCATAGATGCCATGCTTTTTTTGTGAGTTAATATATGAATTGTAAGTGATATTTTTCAAAGTTATAAATTTTGGTGTCGGAGACATTTTCAGATGTTTTCCAAGGATGAAGTAAGATGAGAAATTTTCCGAGGTGTGGAGTCAGAGTTGGAGTCTAAAAATTTTCATCACCTAAAGTTGAAGTCAAAAAGTTTTCTTTTTTTGGAGTTGGAAATTATTTTACTGACTCCACAATCTGTACAAGGCTTCAACCTGACCATAAAAACAAATTAACCATGCTTCAAAAGCAACAGTAACACCAAACGATTCTAACCCTTCAAGTAGAAAGAACTTGACTAGAATAAATAACTGCAAGGTATATATATATATATATATATATATATATACAGGGTGTGGCATAAGTTCTGCAATGGAATTAATCAAAGACAATTTTATAAGCAAGAAGTAATTTTATCTCAAATTTTTATGGATGGCAGATCTACAAAATATAAACGTTATATAAAAATTTCAGTACAAATAATTTCTTATATGTAGAGTTATATTAAAAAATAAATTTTTTCTAATTTACTTCTAACACGCAATAAAAATAAGAAAAAATTTATCTGGCCATTTTTCTTATCGATCTTTTCGGGCATCTTCAAATTTTTTCTGCCACAGCTTTCATCGTTTTTTTTGTGCATGCCGTGCAAGATCTTCCTGACCTCAGTCAGTCTGTTGCATCTCCCTCTTGCCAAAGCACTTTAATGTTCACCAGACTGTTGATCTGTTGATCCTAAGCGCTTTAGCAATCTCCATGTTTTTTAGGCCTTTTTTGTGTAGATTGATGATCGAATTTCTGTCCAAAATTTTTACCAGTTAATTTAAAAATTTATTACAATGGTATCAAAATTTAAAGGCATATTTACTCTACATTCACTGAAAATTTCATATTCCAACTCGATTTATACAAAGAATTATAGCTATTTATATGTTGGTTGCAGAACTTATGCTGCACCCTGTATATAAATCAGCCAATGCTACCAGATAAACAGTGCAGGTACTGAAATGAACATGAATTCTTAAATAACTTATTATATAGGTTTTGCAATTGGACAGAGTGCTGTATGATGTCATAAATACAATTATATGATAAAGTAGAAAACTGGTTATACAACTTACAAATTAAATTTTGCTTAACATTAGTAGATTATACTATATATACCATTTACAAGTCTATTTGGCAAAAATGAAAATCAATGTGGCACAAATGAAAATCAATTTGGCAGAAATGAAATTCAAATTGACATTAATGAAACTATACCCTGTTTCTTGCTATTTTTATATTTTGGCTTAATTCTGTACAGCACAAAAACCTTTTTTTGCTTACAGTAGTTCAATTATGATTTTCAATAGAAATAAAACTGCTTCAGGGTTTTTATGTGAAATAGTAGTGATGAGAATGCATAGTAAGGGAAGCAAAAATAAGAAAAGACAGGATTTATATTTGAAGAATTAAAAGGATTTGGAATTAATTTTTTTTTAAACAAGCTGCATAAAGATGAGAAACACCAGACTCGAGTTTCGCTCTCATTAGAGCTCATCAGTGATGCTTATCTCACCGCGAATCAAACCTGGGACCTGTAGTCTTCCACGCAGGTTACTATACCACTAGACTACAGATCTTATAACTAACTAACTTATAACAGCTGCTTTGAGTCCATCTGTTGTCCGGGATCTGTAGTCTAGTGGTATAGTAACCTGCGTGGAAGACTACAGGTCCCAGGTTCGATTTGCAGTGAGATAAGCATCACTGATGAGCTCTAATGAGAGTGAAACTCGAGTCTGGTGTTTCTCATCTTTATGCAGCTTGTTTAAAAAAGACAGGATGTTAGATATTAAAACATGCATAAGATAATTAAAAAGTGTATGTACGGTAGAATGGTAGAAAGTATGGTTGTTTGATCAGTTAAAATATAAGAAATGAGAAAGGAAAAAAGAATCTACTATCACAAGAAAACTAATCAATCAAATTAGAAGATTGTATAACCAGGGCATTAGTTTACATAGTGATGATGAGTGGCACACCTAATCAACATAAGAATTTCACTCAACTGAGCAAGGTGAGTAAAAAAATACCACCCATAAAAAGAAACCTCACCAGGTCCAGAAACCTTTCCTAAATGTATCTGCAAACTATTCAAAGATTAATTAAAAGGATTGTAAATTAAACAAAAAGTATATACAAAAAATTTAAGGGATTATAGATAATAAGCAAATATCTATAATATAAAAAATAACATAAAACTTAGTCAAAGTTGATGGAGTTGAAAAAAAATATAAATAACATAACGATTATAACTAATTTGTTTAAAAAATATATAATAATATTATAAAAAGCAAAATAAACCAACCTTTTACATCTGAATTCATGAATTTATACATAAGACTTGGAAGAGCAAATTTAAATGTTTCCATGGAAGAAAACAGTGCACATGGCAGCAAAGCTAAACAAAATCCAACAAAAAACTTATTCATTTTAGCAGTGGTTGTCATGGTCAGCCACAGATGTGTCCAAAATGTTATTATGCCATCCACTCCCAAATGGAAAATTAGTTTATTTTATGAAATTATATAGCTGCAGCCTAAAAAGACAAATTGAAAAGTTTGTAAAAAGAATAAAAACACTTTTTTTGTTTTTATAGCACTTGAATTGATTTAATTCGTTTCATTTCAAATTTATACTTATCCTTTTGACTTGAACAAAAGCATCGGAGCTATACATAGAGCAGTCAATTATCCTGATCTGTCTCCGTAGATGCCAGATATTGCTGTCAGATTAAAACTTTTTTATTTTTAGTTGTATAAAGATATGACTAAAATTTTGAAATGCTTGCCACAACCGCCAAGCAGGGGAAAGTACCGTCAAGTGTTTTTTCAAGACATAACAGCATCATGCAAGTTTTGAAACGAGACCATGCCGGTCACAATCACAGTGCTCTTAGGCTGGCTTTACACGATCAAGTTTCTTGCAGAAGGATTCTTGCCTCGATATTCTATCTGTGAGTAAAGTACTGCGCAAGATCATTGAGCAAGATTGCTGGCAATATTGCGCAATTAGTTGCATTAATAAAAATCTTGCCACGTGTAAAAGCGCTTTTTAAGAAAAAAGCTTGTCTTGCTGCAATATTGCTAGGAGTAGAGCAAGGTTTTATTTTCCTGCAAGATTTCAGCAAGTTTTTGGTCGAAATGCTACCGTCGTGGTCAATAGCAGACGTATGTACAGCTCCTGCAACAAAGAGTTATAGGCACCCAGTGATGGCCATACAAAAGGGGGTCCGGTGCAAGAAAAGTAAGGGGGCCACTATTTAGTGTGCCAAAAAAAGGTAGCTGAAGCAGTTTTTACTATATGAAAGCAAAGTCGTCATTAAAAAAAAGTTCTCCGCTTTGGCAATTTTTTTCCAAACAACATGGTGTTCTCTAAAAAAAAAAGGTCTTCACTTCAAATTCATCTTAGGTTTTCCATTTTTGCTCCGAAAATCATTATGTTCTTTTTCCGAAAATCATACAGGTCTTCGATTTTATAGTAGCAGTAGTATGTGATGTACTTTCACTTTGAATTGTAGTAGTAGCCTATATAGTGTGTAAAATGTTGTCAACTATGGAGGTTACAGAGGCATCTTTTTTCTTTTATTTTGACTTGCCCTCGATGTCCTACTGCTCTTTGGTAAAAATAAGGCAATTTTTTGTGTAGGGGAGGCCACTTTTTGATCTATTTAAGGGAGGGCCCGGTGCGACCGCACCGCTCACACCGTATTAAAGCCATTACTGTAGGCACCCAATGCATTCTTGCAGCCAAGCCAGGGTCGTACCCAGTATTTCCGCTTTTTACGTTGCTTATTTAAAGCTGCCGCCACTATTATTGCAGCTGCCTGTCGTTTTCTTGCTCGAATATTTCGAATATTTTAACATTGAATACTGTGTGCTTTACCACTTGATGCTTGGAATTAAAATAAAAACCAAGTGTAAGTTTATTTAAACCAATGGTGGGGAGCCTGATTGGATTTGTGGGTCACATCCCTAATTTTAAAAATTAGGTGTACACATATTTTATTGTATACTTATCAGGGTTGCGGAGTCAGAGTCGGAGGTTTTAGGAAGGAGTCGGAGTCGGACTGTTAAGAGGACTAGGAGTCGGAGTCGAAATATTTTATCCGACTCCGACTGTCATGTCCAATTTCTTTAAGTATTAGTGATGTTAACCGCGCAACTTACGCGGCCGCGTGCGCCAGTGGAGTGCTTTGCAGTAATCTTTTTAAGAGAACCTTGCCACGTATTGCGCGACACAGCCCGCGACTCATAAAAAGTTTATATTTTAATTTGTAAGCAAATAGTATTTTGCGTAATGCTATGCTCGAGCAGCCGATTTAGTTGCTTCTCTTTCTTCAATCGAATGACAGGAAGCAAATGCCAGGTGCGCAAATCAATTACTACCCTAAGCAGCCTTTTTCTATAGTGTAGTGGTACCGTGACATACGAGTTTAATTGGTTCCGTGACCGAGCTCGTACCTCAATTTGCTCGTATGACAAAGCCAATTTTCCCTTGAAATCAATGTAAATGCCATTAATCCGTTTCAGCCTCCAAAATGCCCCCCCCCATTTTTTATTTTTGACGTGTCTTTAAATAAGTACTTTCTCCAACAGAAGCGAGTGTTGAATGTCTGTTTTCATCACTAAGGCTCATCAGAACAGACCAAAGAGCTGCAATGAAGGAGAAACTCACAGTAGCAATTTTATTTTTACGAGCAAATTATTAAATTAAAATTTTTGAAAATTAAAACTTACTCTTCTTGCTCTATTTTTTCAAAAAAATATCAACCAAAGTTTAGAACCAAGGTAAATTTTTTAATAATCTCCTAATATGAATGTCAATAAACGGCAGGGAACCTGCATGTTCAGTCAGTACAAAATTACAATAATCCGCTCTAATGCAACCACTTCTTTGAAGTAAATATTTGCCTGAGCGGGATAGAAAATTGTTTATTGTTATGGAAATGTCAACATTTTTCTCTGGAGTTTCTTTATATGTAGTGGGTGATTCAGGAAAATTCTAAAATTAGTCGCATTTTATTGTTTTTCTTGTAGTCTATGGTTGTGGGTTTAAATTTGTAATTCTTTTACATATGGTTTTTTGTTTCTTTTGCTTTTATAAACTTTTGTTTTCAAATTTTCATTGTCAATGAATTTCATAGTTATTACTAATATTTGTAAAAATTTTTACAATTATAAAATTTTCATATTTACGTTTTAACCTCATTACCTACTGATAAAAACGAAACTAAGCCAGCTAAAATAAGAAGCACCAGACTCGAGTTTTGCTCTTGTTAAAGCTCGTCAGTGATGCTGGAGAGTTTTTAAATTTTGTTACAGTTGATAAAAAGTTTTTGAAATTTAGGTTCAGCTGGAAACTTAGTTCGTTATTTAGTCGTCTAACTTTTCGGCGCCTGTAATGAAGGCTCGCCGATGACGCAATCTTGGTGTCTACTAAATAAAATTCTTAAATCTTTGTTTACTGGACCAGCCCTAAGTACCAGTAACGGCAAAAATATAGTCTAGCTAACCACAGCTCGTACTACCGCAATATCTTCTTTATTAATAAAATATGCTCCAATCGACTTAGGAGCCCAAAATAGTATAAATTCAACAACAAATAAATCAACAGCAAATATAGATTCAGTAGCTTAACTCTTCAGCTCTTCACAATAACGTCGACAACCAAAGACTTGCGTTTAAAAACTATGATTTCACAAAGCTAACACAATTTCCAATACCGATTTATCACAACGTAACATTCCATCACTAATAATGCTTCCGAGCGCGCCTTATTTATATCACTCGGTCACATGTATCTCGAAAGTTCTTTAAATTGACTCAAATTCAGGTTAAAAACAACAATCGCTTAATATTGCATCATCTTGCTAGATCCAGCGATTCACAAACAAGCAATATTGCATCATACTGACTGTCACGAGACAAAACCAGTCAAGCACGATAATCTCGAAAGTTCTCCACGAAAGTGTTGCCATTTTCTTGTCACTAAATGTACAATATTTAAATTTGCTTGTAAAACCGTTACTTCTTCGGCTATTGGAGCCGGACCAAAGCGCAATCAAAAAGATTTTTTATGATATTGTGAAAGTACATAATGTGGGCGATTTTTAAGAACGGAACAGATGCATACCTTTCGAACTTTTTTTTTTTTTTATCTCTATATTTATCCTCCTGACTCGCAGGAAAGCGACGGAGGCGCTATACATAGGGTAAGCAATTACCCCGACCTGCTTCCGGAGATGCCAAGATATTGCTGTCCGCTAGTAATTTAGTAGAGATATGACTTCAATTTAGAACTGCTTGTCAAGACCACCAAGCAGGGGAAAGTGCCGTAAAGTGTCTTTCCCAAGGACACAACAGAATGGCGCAAGTGGGTTTTGAACCGAGACCATGCTGATCATCAGTCCGGTGCTTTAACCACTCGACCACGCTGCCGACAACCGAGCGAGTTTCGAACCGACTAGATGTAGTCCTACACGCAGGAAACAACACTCAGGGTCTAGTCCTACACCCAGGCCCTACACAAGTCGTTAATTATATTAACATTAAGGTTTGTCGTTGGTTCGATTTACCATGGGAAAAATAATAACTGTAAAATAGACTAGAGATAACATCCTAATTATCCATAAAATACTTTAATGTTCAGAAAAGGTAATAGCATTAAGTATGGAATACATATTTAGTTTCGAGTTGTGTATGCCATTTCGAGTTAGTTTTCTAAATGTGATTTGTATTAATGTTTCATTCAAACACAGTAAGAATTATAGTTAATGGGTTGTTTATATAATATAATTATATGTATGTACGTATTTATCAAAACATAAATATAAGAAAAAACATGTTGTATTAAAGTAGTCCCAACAGACAGTTTCGCCTGTGAGGCTCATCAGGAAACACAACAATTAAAAAAAGCAATATTATTTACTTGAAAGAAATAAAATAAGCAAAAATTAAAAGTTAAAATAAATTTTTACGCTTCAGATGAAAACTCGCATCTTAGAAAAATAGCGCTTCCAAAAGTTTGGGTTTAAGCAATTATTTTACTCAAGTTAGTAATTGATTATTAAATAATTACTTTTGTCACGAGATATTAAAAGAAAACATGCTGTAATGTTGCGCATACTCGTAGATGTATTAAACTTGGCCAAGCTGCCGAAAAGATTAAAGTGTAGAAAAGTTTATGGATCATTAGTTAAGAGCAAGTGTTACAAAAAATTTTTTTTATAGTGTATAAAACATTAGTACGGATTATTCGTTAAGAGAGAGAGCGTTATAAAAACTTTTTTTATAACACTTTCTTTCAACTAATGATCCATAAACTTTTTTACGCTTTACGGGTAATCTTTTCGGCAGCTCGGCCAAGTTTAGGAATACATTTATGCGCAACATTACAGCATGTTTTCTTTTAATGTCTCGTGACAAAAGTAATTATTTAATAATCAATCACTTACTTTAGTAAAATAATTGTTTAAACCCAAACTTTTAGTAGCGCTATTTTTCTAAGATGCAAGTTTTCATCTGAAGCGTAAAAATTTATTTTAACTATGTCCTCTGATGAGCCTTACAGGTGAAACAGTCTGTTGGGACTATTTCAATAAAAATTTTTTAATATTTGTGTTTTGATAATCAGGAATAATCGTTCTGACTACTGAAGCCATTGAGCACTCTTCTGAAGAGCACCAGTAATTTGCAATTATATATGTATATATACTCATATACATAATTTTTTAAAGTAAATACCGTATCTTTTTATGTATTTAAAAAAACCTGACTTATTTTGTGCAACAGTCAACTCAAAAAGATGATTTTTGCTTAGTTAAATCTAATTTAAGATAAATATTTTGCCCATACTAGGGAGTCGGAGTCGGAGTCGGCATTTTAGAAATTTCAGGAGTCGGAGTCGAATCATAATCTTCCAACTCCGCAACCCTGATACTCGTCGTCGTCATCGTTTGAAGGGCATCCACTCCAGGCCAGACACAAACAGAACTGGGGCCGAGGGTTTATCCTTTTACTACCCCAGACTGCTGCACTGCCTGGGTCAGATGCTGGCAGTGATGTTATTAAGCCAGCATCGAGTTTCGTCATCCAAAACCGTCAGACCTCGTGCTCCATGTGGTGCCCGATGTACAGGGCACGCTGTTAGTACATGGTCTGCGGTTTGCTCTGAGGCGCCACACTCGCAATTCGGTGAAGGAGCGAGACCCCATTTATGCATGGACGAATGGAATCGCCCAACACCAGTCCGCAGGCGGTTGAGCCTAACCCAAGCTGCTCGGGGTAAGCCCATCCCAACAGGCCTGACACTGGTCCCGGGCACAAAAGCACGGAGCCTGGAAGCACTTTCACAGTACTCCGCGTTCCATTTGTGATTCGTCCATTCAGAGGCGCGGATGCCAAGTCTGGCAAGATTGTCCAAGAGATTCCGCGCACCTGGCACAAACGGGCGTCTGGATCTTAGTCTCACTTGGCCAGTATCTGAGGACCCATTTAACAGACCATGCAAAATATGATCGGGGTCCAGAGATCCACGGTAAGCCAAGGAGAGTGTCGCTCCCAGTCGGCGAAGCTCAGCTGGCTGGATGCCTGAAAGTACAGGTAGGTGGTCCGTTGGAGTGGGACGCAGGCATCCAGTAACTATGCGCAAGGCGTCATTCAAGACACTGTCGATGAGGCGAGTGTGAGCACTGCGACACCAGACTGGCGCACAGTACTCAGCTGTTGAATAGACTAGAGACAAGGTGGCTATGCGTAGTGTTTTAGCACCAGCACCCCATCCCGAGCCCACGAGTCGCCTCAACAGTGTGACGCGCGAAGATAGTTTTTTGCGCAATGCCACTAAATGGTGACGAAACGTGAGCGATCTGTCCAGTTTTACCCCAAGGTATGTAGGGGTTGGACAGAACGGTAAAAGTCTACTATTGTTGTAGACCTTTAGCTCAGGTTTGGCCTCTCGGTTGTTTAAGTGAAAGGCTGCCGTCACCGTCTTAGTGTGACTGAGCTTCAACCTCCAAGTCTGGAGATACGCTGACAGTGTGGACATGTCTTGGCTTAATGTCCCCTCCAAGTCCTTCCAGTTTCCAGTAGAGTGCAACAATGCTAAATCATCAGCATAAGCAAACCTTCTGGAAATCACGGAAGGAAGATCGTACGTATAGATGTTAAATAGGAGGGGAGCCAAGACCGATCCCTGAGGAACGCCGTTTTTAAGACGGCGTAGCCTGCTTTGCTTGCTGTCACCGGTGGTAAGGGTGAAACTTCGATTTCGGACAAGCTCCATGATCATTTTGACCATGTGCTTATCCGGAAGTAGTCTCAGCAGCTTGCAGGTAAGGCCACGGTGCCAGACAGTGTCATAAGCAGCTGTCAGATCGATAAATACGGCACCGGCCTTCTTTTTAGCCTCGAAAGAATCCTCGATGTTCTGGGTTAGCAGAACAACTTGATCTACGGTTGACTTCCCGCGTCGGAACCCAGCCTGCTCTTTAGGGAGCAGTGGATCGATTAATGGTTCAACGCGGGCGTAGATAAGCCTCTCGAGGATCTTGTAGGGGACACAGAGCAGAGATATCGGTCGATAACTCTTTGGGTCCCCCACGGGCTTTCCTGGTTTTGGGATCGCGACCACAAGCGCTCTTCTCCAGATCTTGGGAATTTTGAGTCGGCGCAAACAGGAAGAAAGGAAGTCACGTAACCAGGACTTCAAAGCAGCTCCAGCATGGAGTATAAGCTCGGGGCAGATGGAATCAGGTCCCGGAGCTTTGCCTGGTTTTAAATGTTGAAGGGCAGCAGCAAATTCTCTCTGTGAGAAATTGTCAGAGATATTTACTGCGTCTGGTGTTGTGGCCCTCCAAAGGTCAGACACTTCTTGAAAGACAAGTCGAGATGACTTGCGATCAACAGCCTCGTATTTCCCATTTCTAACCAGCTGAGATGCAATAGCATCGGCTGAAACGGGACAATGACGAGGAGAGTGTCGTGACCTACCAGTAAGGTTGTTCAAAATACTCCACGCTTTTCGACTAGAGTGTGAGAAGTCAATGCTCCGAACTGCTTCGGACCATCGATCCCTCCGTTTTCTGTCAAGCTTGGCAAGCAGAGTTGTAGCAGCCAAACTTGAGTCGTCTCCCTGAGGAGACTTCAGAAAGGTTTTATAGAGGGATTCACACTCTGCATCCCAACACGGAATATAGTTGTTTCGATACCCGCGTGGGATAGTCTTCTTGGCTGCTTTCTTAATGATATTACAGAAGTCCTGGTAAGCCGCATCCACATCAAGTGAATCAGGCGGCAACAAAGTCTTTGCGAATTTATTCGTCAAAGCAATGTAGTGACTCCATTTGGCCTTGCGGAAGTTCCATCGCTTAACAGGCATGCTTGGCACTGCCATAGCAAACCTTGGTGGTGTAATAAGCGAGGGTCGATGTTGTGACCTGGGAAACTTGTCAAGGACACGTCTATCCGGTAAGCGACTGTTTGGACCTACGCTAGCGAAAGCTAGGTCTGGATTGGTGCCAGTGTTCCAGCGGCCGGAATAAAAACTGGCAGCGTCCTTGGCATTATATAGGAGGGCAAGACAATTAATACTTGCCCATCCAGCCAAGCACTCACCATCCGGACTGTTGTCATCATAACCCCAGTCAGCATGACGACAGTTAAAATCGCCAGCGTACAGACAGGGGTGAGGAAACACTGGAAGATCCAGGGTTCGCAATCGCGTTGGCGGTTGTTTGTAGACGTTGACTATTTTATAGCCATCAACGTCCACACACAGCCACTCGATCTCCGATGTCGGTGGAGATTGGTCCAAAAGCGTGTATCTCAGTCGCTCGTGGACAAACGTGGCAAGGCCATGCTTCCTGCTTAAAGAAGACCCAGCTAGTTGGTAGTGTGGTAGCACCAACTTCTCTGCATCAGTGCAGTGGGTCTCCTGCAGTAGGATGACGAGTGCCTCAGACTGCATAGCGAGGTGATGAAGAACATTAATCTTGCTTGCAGTGAGGCCTTCGATGTTCAGCTGAAGAATAGTGGGTCTTCGGAACTTGTTGGCAATGTGCCCTGAAAAGGGCAGTTTTATCCTGACATTGCCCCGTCCTGAAAAGGACGTTTGCCGATTAACAGACCCACACTGAACATCGGAATGGGTGGATACCCTTCCGTTTTGGTAGGTTCGGTTTCGGTCTGTCATTTTAAAATCAATGAGCAGACTTATTCACGGCTCAGGCTGCGTGAAAGCACTTACCATCTGGGCCAACCCTGATACTTATGTATACGTATGTAAATTTAGGGTAGTTTTAGGGGTGAAAATTAACAAATTTATGGATGGAAATTTTAAATAGCATGGTTTTTACCACTTTTTTCTAAAAAGGTGGTAATTTTTATGCAGCGAGGATGTGATTCTATACTTAAGATGCTTGTTTCCGTCATTCATATTGGCACGAACAAGCAAACATCTTTGAGAGTGGAAATTAACATGCTCAATTTTTTTCAACGGCAGACCACGCTTCTTCATCCGATTTGTCAAGACTTTTTTATCTTTAGTTGCATTAAACAAGTATATCTTTTTCAAAATCGATAGTAGACTAAAAAACTGTATTCGCATGATGAACAAGATAGAGAAAAGTTGTTTTGTCGATTCACTAGCTTGTTGGTTTTTCACTCGACATTAAAATATTTTCTGGAGGGCTTATTACATTTTTATTGTACCCTGGTCGTCGATAAAGCAAAAAAATTTCTTCCCAACCACACGCGGGCTATAGGTTTGCCACGCCTAATCTAAACCTATCGTGACGAAATCAATGCGATACGTGCGCGATGCTACTGAAATATTGCTGGATGAACATCGTGTAAATACATCAGCAAGTTTCTTGGGCAAAAACCGCAAACATTTCTTTCTGCAAGAAGTTCAGACAAAAAAAACCTCGCCGTGTAAAAGCTCGCGCAATGCTTGCACCAGAAACTTGCACAAGAAACTTGATCGTGTAAAGCCAGCCTAATAGTCTTAACCACTCGACCGTGTTGCCAACAATTAAAACTAAATCTATCTGCATTCATTGGAAACTATATCAGTGGTTTCTAAAATTTCTTTAATACTATTAAAAAATTTCATCTAATTCCATTGTTTTAAATAATCCCTATAAATTAAAAAATAATAATTAAAAATATAAAAATGGGCAATTTAAGCCCAAGTCTAGTTGGTAAATTTTTCACAGCATGCCACAGAATATATAAATAGCATTATAATTTAAGTTTATTAAAAGGATGCAAATAAAAGAATAAACCAAGTCTCTTCAAGAAGTCACCATAGCTAAGCGATTTTTGTTCGTGAAACTAGCCTGGATCGCCCTGCGATTCCTATCGTATCTTCAAAGATTTTTATTCCATCCTGGTGCTGAAAGGGGGATTTCGGGTTAGTTTTACCAAAAAAAATCGCTTATGATGACTTCTTGAAGATACCCAATAAACCTTTCAAATCAAAAATATTGAAAGCTCCAAAAAGTGAAGAAAAGGTCGAGTGTAGTTTCGGCAGCGTTGTTGAGTGGTTAAAATGCCGTGCTCATGATCAACATGGTCTTGGTTCAAAGCCCACTCGCGCCATTCTGTTGTGTTCTTGGGAAAGACACTTTACGGGACTTTTCCCTGCTAATTGGTGGTCTTGGCAAAACAGTTTTGAATTACAGTCATATCTCTATTAAATTACAAGCGGACCACAATATCTTGACATCTCCTGAAGCAGGTCGGGATAATTACTTACTTTGTGTATTAGCGCCTCCAGTGGTGGATATTGGGTGAGACAAATGAGGCAGTTGCCTCGGGCTCCCCCTTTTTTTGGAGCCCCCCTCGATTTTAGGGCCCCCTCGAAAATAGCACATATAGTTTCATTTCGCTGCAGATGTTTTTTAGAGATTATTATAAAGTAAGGACGAAAAGTGGAAATACAAAATCGATTCGAGGCGAAGACTTTTTTTTTTTAGAGAACACCTTGATTTTGGAAGCAAAATAGGCTAATCAGAGATGAAATCGAAGTAAAGACCTTTTTTCTTTTTTTAGAGATCACCATGATTTTGGGAGAAAAAAATAAAAGACGAGATCAAAGCTCTTTTTCTTTTTTGGAGAACATCAATTTTTGGAAATCCTTGCCTCGGGCCCCTGAATTTGAATATCCACCTGAGCGCCTCCATCGCTTTCCTGTGAGTCAGGAGGATAAATATAAAAATAAAATAAATAAAAATAAAAGGTAATTTGCATGCAATTTCATTTCTGCACAATTATGCATACATGACACTCAATGTTTTAAAGCAAATATGACTTATTACAATTTTGACTTGGTAAAAGAATTCTGTTGAGTCTACTCCACCATATTGTTACACTACCTTCATTACATTTTTTAAACTTTTTAGATGTTAATTTTTCGGTAGTCATTAAAAAGACTGTTTACTTGAGAGCTCTTTCGTGCAACAAGTTTTGGAAGAATTTTGCTTTTTAAATGACGAATTTCAAGAAAACCGTGGTTTATATAGTATTGGAAGACCTTTCGATGTCTTCCAATACTATATAAACCACGGTTTTCTTGAAATTCGTCATTTAAAAAGCAAATTCTTCCAAAACTTGTTGCACGAAAGAGCTCTCAAGTAAACAGTCTTTTTAAGAGCTCTTTCGTGCAACAAGTTTTGGAAGAATTTTGCTTTTAAAATGACGAATTTCAAGAAAACCGTGGTTTATATAGTATTGGAAGACATCGAAAGGGGCCCAGATGGTAGGTGCTTTCACGCAGCCTGGGCCGTGAGTAAGTCTGCTCATTGATTTTAAAATGACAGACCGAAACCGAACCTACCAAAACGGAAGGGTATCCACCCATTCCGATGTTCAGTGTGGGTCTGTTAATCGGCAAACGTCCTTTTCAGGACGGGGCAATGTCAGGATAAAACTGCCCTTTTCAGGGCACATTGCCAACAAGTTCCGAAGACCCACTATTCTTCAGCTGAACATCGAAGGCCTCACTGCAAGCAAGATTAATGTTCTTCATCACCTCGCTATGCAGTCTGAGGCACTCGTCATCCTACTGCAGGAGACCCACTGCACTGATGCAGAGAAGTTGGTGCTACCAAACTACCAACTAGCTGGGTCTTCTTTAAGCAGGAAGCATGGCCTTGCCACGTTTGTCCACGAGCGACTGAGATACACGCTTTTGGACCAATCTCCACCGACATCGGAGATCGAGTGGCTGTGTGTGGACGTTGATGGCTATAAAATAGTCAACGTCTACAAACCACCACCAACGCGATTGCGAACCCTGGATCTCCCAGTGTTTCCTCACCCCTGTCTGTACGCTGGCGATTTTAACTGTCGTCATGCTGACTGGGGTTATGATGACAACAGTCCGGATGGTGAGTGCTTGGCTGGATGGGCAAGTATTAATTGTCTTGCCCTCCTATATAATGCCAAGGACGCTGCCAGTTTTTATTCCGGCCGCTGGAACACTGGCACCAATCCAGACCTAGCTTTCGCTAGCGTAGGTCCAAACAGTCGCTTACCGGATAGACGTGTCCTTGACAAGTTTCCCAGGTCACAACATCGACCCTCGCTTATTACACCACCAAGGTTTGCTATGGCAGTGCCAAGCATGCCTGTTAAGCGATGGAACTTCCGCAAGGCCAAATGGAGTCACTACATTGCTTTGACGAATAAATTCGCAAAGACTTTGTTGCCGCCTGATTCACTTGATGTGGATGCGGCTTACCAGGACTTCTGTAACATCATTAAGAAAGCAGCCAAGAAGACTATCCCACGCGGGTATCGAAACAACTATATTCCGTGTTGGGATGCAGAGTGTGAATCCCTCTATAAAACCTTTCTGAAGTCTCCTCAGGGAGACGACTCAAGTTTGGCTGCTACAACTCTGCTTGCCAAGCTTGACAGAAAACGGAGGGATCGATGGTCCGAAGCAGTTCGGAGCATTGACTTCTCACACTCTAGTCGAAAAGCGTGGAGTATTTTGAACAACCTTACTGGTAGGTCACGACACTCTCCTCGTCATTGTCCCGTTTCAGCCGATGCTATTGCATCTCAGCTGGTTAGAAATGGGAAATACGAGGCTGTTGATCGCAAGTCATCTCGACTTGTCTTTCAAGAAGTGTCTGACCTTTGGAGGGCCACAACACCAGACGCAGTAAATATCTCTGACAATTTCTCACAGAGAGAATTTGCTGCTGCCCTTCAACATTTAAAACCAGGTAAAGCTCCGGGTCCTGATACCATCTGCCCTGAGCTTATACTCCATGCTGGAGCTGCTTTGAAGTCCTGGTTACGTGACTTCCTTTCTTCCTGTTTGCGCCGACTCAAAATTCCCAAGATCTGGAGAAGAGCGCTTGTGGTCGCGATCCCAAAACCAGGAAAGCCCGTGGGGGACCCAAAGAGTTATCGACCGATATCTCTGCTCTGTGTCCCCTACAAGATCCTCGAGAGGCTTATCTACGCCCGCGTTGAACCATTAATCGATCCACTGCTCCCTAAGGAGCAGGCTGGGTTCCGACGCGGGAAGTCAACCGTAGATCAAGTTGTTCTGCTAACCCAGAACATCGAGGATTCTTTTGAGGCTAAAAAGAAGGCCGGTGCCGTATTTATCGATCTGACAGCTGCTTATGACACTGTCTGGCACCGTGGCCTTACCTGCAAGCTGCTGAGACTACTTCCGGATAAGCACATGGTCAAAATGATCATGGAGCTTGTCCGAAATCGAAGTTTCACCCTTACCACCGGTGACAGCAAGCAAAGCAGGCTACGCCGTCTTAAAAACGGCGTTCCTCAGGGATCGGTCTTGGCTCCCCTCCTATTTAACATCTATATGTACGATCTTCCTTCCATAATTTCCAGAAAGTTTGCTTATGCTGATGATTTAGCATTGTTGCACTCTACTGGAAACTGGAAGGACTTGGAGGGGACATTAAGCCAAGACATGTCCACACTGTCAGCGTATCTCCAGACTTGGAGGTTGAAGCTCAGTCACACTAAGACGGTGACGACAGCCTTTCACTTAAACAACCGAGAGGCCAAACCTGAGCTAAAGGTCTACAACAATAGTAGACTTTTACCGTTCTGTCCAACCCCTACATACCTTGGGGTAAAACTGGACAGATCGCTCACGTTTCGTCACCATTTAGTGGCATTGCGCAAAAAACTATCATCGCGCGTCACACTGTTGAGGCGACTCGTGGGCTCGGGATGGGGTGCTGGTGCTAAAACACTACGCATAGCCACCTTGTCTCTAGTCTACTCAACAGCTGAGTACTGTGCGCCAGTCTGGTGTCGCAGTTCTCACACTCGCCTCATTGACAGTGTCTTGAATGACGCCTTGCGCATAGTTACTGGATGCCTGCGTCCCACTCCAACGGACCACCTACCTGTACTTTCAGGCATCCAGCCAGCTGAGCTTCGCCGACTGGGAGCGACACTCTCCTTGGCTTACCGTGGATCTCTGGACCCCGATCATATTTTGCATGGTCTGTTAAATGGGTCCTCAGATACTGGCCAAGTGAGACTAAGATCCAGACGCCCGTTTGTGCCAGGTGCGCGGAATCTTTTGGACAATCTTGCCAGACTTGGCATCCGCGCCTCTGAATGGACGAATCACAAATGGAACGCGGAGTACTGTGAAAATGCTTCCAGGCTCCGTGCTTTTGTGCCCGGGACCAGTGTCAGGCCTGTTGGGATGGGCTTACCCCGAGCAGCTTGGGTTAAGCTCAACCGCCTGCGGACTGGTGTTGGGCGATTCCATTCGTCCATGCACAAATGGGGTCTCGCTCCTTCACCGAATTGCGAGTGTGGCGCCTCAGAGCAAACCGCAGACCATGTACTAACAGCGTGCCCCATACATCGGGCACCACATGGAGCACGAGGTCTGACGGTTTTGGATGACGAAACTCGATGCTGGCTTAATAACATCACTGCCAGCATCTGACCCAGGCAGTGCAGCAGTCTGGGGTAGTAAAAGGATAAACCCTCGGCCCCAGTTCTGTTTGTGTCTGGCCTGGAGTGGATGCCCTTCAAACGATGACGACATCGAAAGGAACGGCGCCTGTGATTGTTTGGAGAAAGTAAGCACGCGATCGGTTGCGCACTCATTTGAGTGACTTGAGTCACTTACTCCAGCCAAAAGAATTCTCAAGTAAACAGTTTTTCTAAAGACTGCCGAAAAGTTAAAAGAGTATGGTTTCGTCCTTTCCTTTGGTTATTTTAAAGTTCTGCGTAACCAGGAATTTATTCAAATGTTAATTTTTCTTTAAACTTTTGAAGTATACTTTTCTTTTGCTCCATTTTGGAAAAATCAATAACTGTGTATTTACAGAAATCTATAAAAAAATTAGCAAGATAGATAAACAGTACAAAACTTTTTTTTAACCCACCCTTAACCACTATCATTTTGACAGATATCTGTTCAAATGGCAAAACGAAAAATTGGATCAGATCAAAAACAGGATTTTCAACTTACAAAAATATTAGATCTTTTTTCAGTAAAAATTAAGTATTTTTTATCGCTAGCAGCTAAACCAAACAACTTTTAAGATGCTCTGGGTCAATAACTAATTAAAATAAACACGGCAGATAACGAGTCTTATTTGGGAAATTCCCGGGGAAACGCTTTGACATTTGATCTTTTGACTAATCTTGTTGTTTTTTACGAACCTTACCCAAATTGAACAAACTTTTTGCGATAGGAACCAAACAACTTTTAAAATATTCTTGGACCTGGGTGAATAAACATTTTCGGAAAGGGTTTTTTTTTTGGGATTTTCAAAAAGAACGCTTTGAGTTTTAATTTTTCTTTATGTTTTACTTCATCTCTGTATTAATCCTCCTAACTCGTAGGAAAGCGACAGAAGCGCTATAGGGTCATAGGGGAGGCAATTACCCCCAGTGCTTTCGGAGATGACAAGATATTGCTGTCCGGTTGAAATTTTTTTATTTTGTTTTCTTAATTTTATAGAGATATAACTGAAACTTAGAACTGCTTGCTACGGCCTGGTCTACACTAGGCGTAGGTTTTCAACGTAAAGTGTTTGTTTATTATATTTCTACGCCAGCCGTCGACAAAAAAATCCTACCCTGAGCGCTGGCGAAAAATCTTTTGCCAAGCAATTCGTAAGATATGCCTCGGAACTCCACGGAGTAGCCAGGGGGGCCATCACGCTCTCTCAAATTTTCAACACTGTAACTTGAAAAAAGTAAAATTAAATTACGATCTACAGTGCAACGTAGGCCTATGCTGTGCAGTTGCAGCTCATTACTTAGTTATGTTCGTTTTGTTTGGGCCCTACCTTCTTACGTGTTAATAAATTGCTGCTGTCACTTGTCACTTGGTGATGTATTCTCAAATACTATCAACTCAAATTTTCAAATTATAACATTGCGACTGCAAACTACAATAGACGGATTGCATCATTTACTTGACAATTACGGTCGGCGTATATAGAAATTGAATTTTCCATGTGCTTCAAGGATTGTTATTATTACATTTGCAAAAAAAAAAAAGATTAATCAGAATTTGCACCAAAAAAGAATGAAAAACAAAAAATAGTTTAATATTTAGCTGTTTTGCTAAACAAAAGAGGAAGGAATCAACAGAAATAAATTAACAAAAAACAGCTAAATATTTTGAGAGCAACCTGTATTACTTCTGTGTATAAGTCGGCTAAATGTGACTCAACAGCAGAACATAACGTACAAATACGATAGACTTAATATAGCGTCAGATGATATCGTCATGAATTTGCCTCCAAACAGATTAACAGATGGCGGTAAACTTCATATGCTATTCTGTATGTATATTGATAATTTGGATTTCTTGCATTTATTTTAAAAAATTTTAAGCAAATCCAGCTGGAATTTTCGTAGAGAGGCGGTTTTAGGTGGCAAACTGGGTTTTTTAATATATTTTTTGTTGTTCATTACTATTTTTAAAAAATATCTTTTTTTGTTTCTAAAAAATTTATAATTTTCATTCATTCATCTCTATATTTACGCTCCTGACTTACAGGAAAGTGACTGAGGCGCTATATATATAGCAAGCAATTACCCCTACGTGCTTTCGGAGATGCCAAAATATTGTTGTCTGGTTAAAAATTTGTTATTTGTCTTTTTTAGTTTCGTTGAAATGCGACTGAATTTTAGAACTGCTTGCTAAAATCAACGAGCAAGGGAAAGTGCGGTAAAGTGTCTTTTCCAAGGACACAACAGAATGGCGTAAGTAGGTTTTGAACCGTACCATGTCGATCACAATCACGGCGCTCTTAATCACTCGACCAAACTGTCAACAATTTTCTGTCATAATTCCATTGTTGACTGATTTTTTTAACGTGTTTTATTTCTAATAAAAGTTAAACTTTAAACCGGGAATTTGATGTGCTAAAGTTTTTATTTAGATTGGTTTATTTTACTTAATACCTTATTTCTTTTAACATAACCGATATGGGTGTTTTCTGTTTTTTTAATTATAGAAAAAAAATTTCATAGTATGAATAAAAACTTGTGCGGGCCCCTTACTCAACTAGAACTAACAAAGTGGCCCACGACAACCAATAGGTTCGTCATCCTTGCTCTACATCAGTGGTTCCCAACCGGGGGTGCATGAGCTTTGCTTGCATAAGATGAAAACAAAATATTTCAAAATAAAAAAACTACGGTACTGGGCGTTGTGTAGTTTGCAAAAGACGACAAATCAAGCGCAACTCTATATAAACACAGTTATTCAAGTTTTTATTTAAATCAAGTTCAGTGAGACGTGTGACATTGTATATTCTTGAGTAGCTTTTCTATACGAGGAGAAGTTTCTGACAGAGCACATCTTATATCATCCTCCAGTTCAAGGCGGTTTCTGTGTGCAGTTTTGATGAGAAGCATTGTTGAGAAGCCGGACTTCCATAAATACGTCAAAACAAAAGGCAAAAGCGAGCGGAGTGCAACTCTAGCAACATTAGGATACGAACCAATCATATGAATCCAGAATTCTTCAACTGTGTTGTCATCTAAAAGGTCTTTGGGTGTGGAATTATTTTGCAGATCAATCAACTCATCCTGCTGCTCATCAGGTATGCTGTCAACAGAACATCTAAATGGATTTCTTACCAAATTCAGCTCTTTGTCACTCACTTCAGGAAAATAATGCTTGAATTCTTCTTCTAGAGCTGTCAGATGGAAGATGATATTTTCTTCGAATAACACTGGCATCTGTTTGTTCCCCATTTCCAGCATCGTTGAAATAGATTCAAACATAAAGTAATTCCCATCCAATACCTCTTTGCTCCAAATTCGAAACTTGCATAGAAATGACTTCAATGCATCTACAAATCTGATACTATTGGTGTGTCTGCCTTGCATGAGCAAGTTAAGTTTGTTTAATTGCTCAAAAATATCAAAAAGATACGCCAGACTCAACTGCCACTCATTATGATCGAGCCATGCCACAAAATCAGTTTTTCTGTGTTTTTCGCAAAATATTTTGATTTCATTCCGAAGTCGAAGGACTCTTGCTGTCATGTTTCCTTTCGATAGCCAGCGTACTCTAGTGTGAAAAAGAAGAACATTATGTTCAGCTTCTGTTTCTTCACACAGTTCCTTGAAAAGTCTTGTGTTTAAAGCTCTACTTTTGATGTAATTGACCAAGCTGATGGACTGTTGAAGCATATTTGATAGTGATTCTGGTAAAGTTTTTTATGCTAAAGCTTGGCGGTGTATCATACAGTAAACATCTTTTACAGCTGGAGCACGATGCTTAACAAGTGCTTGAAAACCTGACCTTGATCCGATCATTGCGGGTACATCATCAGTGCAAACGCCGCAAAGATTTACCCAGGAGAGATTATTATTCTTAAAAAAAGTAGACATTGTTGTAAGGATATCTGAGGCTTTGGTTGTACTCTTCAGCGCTGTACAGAAAAGAAATTCTTCTTTCAGCTTTCCGGAATGAATATATCTGACAAAAGCCATAAGCTGAGAACAAGATTCAACATCCGTTGATTCATCCAATTGAATTGAGAAGAGACCAAATGGTGCTGAAAGAATTTCTTCTACAACTTGTTCCTTGATGTCTTTGCTCATATCTGTTATTCTTCTTTGGACTGTATTGTTTGACAGTGATATAGCAGCTATTTTCTTTTCGGCCTTCTTTCCAAGTACCATTTCAACCATTTTTTTCGCACATGGCTTTATCAGGGTCTCTCCAATAGTGTGAGGTTTTTTTTCTTTAGCAATAGCGAGAGATACTGCATAAGAAGCCTCGAAAATCTTTGCATTGGTTTCATGTAATCTTCCATCAGAATCAAGCTTCATACTTTTAAGGGAGCTTCTATGCCTTTCAAAAAAAGTTCGGTCTTTTTGGGAGTACTTGGAGTGACGAGTTTGCAAATGGAGTTTTAGTTTTGAAGGCTTCATAGACCAATAAGAGAGAACTTCATAACAAATCACCCATTGAGGCTTTTCTTCTCCAGCAGTATTTATGTAAGTAAACCCATACTGAATGTATGAATCATTGCACTTTCGCTTCTTGCAGCTCATTATGGCAAAATATTACTAATCAACTTTAATTTTCTCTATAATTAAAAATTTTGAACTTGGCAAGCTAAGTATTAATGTATAATATTATATTAATGTTTGTAACAGCGAATGAGATGTTTTTTAGTAAATGACTTATACACTAACATAGCGGCTATTGTTAGTGAAAAATCCAATTTGATAATAAACTAAATTTAGATTTTTATTTCATATTTATATAGCAAATCGCTTTATTGACCACTTAAGAAAAGTTAAAAGTTAGAATTTAAATACGCGTGCTTTTTCTAGATCAGTGCTCTTCAACTCTTTTGTCATCGCGGAACCGCTGATGTGCTTTCGCGTTTGTCATGGAATCCCCACTAACAAAAATTTAGAAATCACGAATCGTTTGTAAGAAAATCAAATATTTCGTTACTTCAAAAAATACTTAAACACTTTAACAAATAAACAGTTATTACAAGTTCCTTCACTACGTACAACCGCTTTTACAACAGTTAACCTAATGCTTCTCAGATCTAAACCGTATGACCATGTACATGTATTACAACTCTCGACAATAACCTGTTGCCACAACAACAAATTACAACGATATAGCGCGGATTTTACCTCTCTACCTTCAACTAACTCTGACGTTGAGTTAACTCTAATCATCAATACGGACCTTCTGTTCGTTTCCAAAACACGTATTGACTCTAATCTTTCTGAATAGTGAAGTGCGAAATTTCCGTCTTATATACAGTATGTACATACCCGTACCAGCCCAAAAAATTTTGGGGGGGCAATGAAGTTTTCCCCAAATTTTGTGACGTTTGCCCAAATCATGATTTTAGAGTACATTTCGGATATGAAAAAAAATTGTCTGAGTTTCTCACACAAAAACCAATTTTGTCCTAAAATCATGGTGATCTCTAAAAAAAAAAAAAAAAAAAAAAAGGTCTTCACTTAAATTCAGTCTCCTAATTTTCGATTTTCGTCCCAAAATCAAGGTGTTCTCTAAAAAAAAAAAAAAAAAAAAAAGTCTTCACCTAAATTTGGTTATTATTTCTTGCAGTTCGTCATCATCACCTCTCTAAATTTCCTGACTTTGCCCAAATTTTTCATATCGCTGCCCGAAAAACTATGGTTTTGCCCAAATATTTTCTTCTCACTGCCCGAAAAATCTTAATTTTGCCCAAATCTTCGAAACTTGGGGGGGCAATTGCCCCCCCTGCACCCCCGGCAGGTACGGCTATGAGTATGTAAAGTGAAAAAAATTAAAATTACAGACACACTATTATGTAACAAAAGGAGTTGGTAAATTCAGACGTTCTTAAAGTTGTAAATAGGATTACGTCACAATCTGCAAATTTGCTACACTAGATTCCATTACTAACTATTTATATACACGGAACACCACTATATAGAGAAATCAATACACTGGAATAAGAAATAAATACTAGTAATAAACGAAGAATCTTCGCGGTCCCCTCACGGAACACAACCAGGCGCGACAAGAGGGGGGTCCAACCGGTGCACTGCACCGGGGCCCGTGAGAGTCGAGGGGGGCCGAGAATCATAATGAATGTCAAGGTTCACAATTGATTTCCAAAATAATATAGGCTATACATAGGCCTAGGCTACATTTTTTTATTTCAGCTCGGGATTTCAAAGAGATTTTTACACGTTGCGTTTCATTACCATCTCGTATCGTGTCGTTTTTCCTACGCTTGAACTTGCTGAATCAAAGTGCTGTGATTGATTCTTTTACGCCTGACTGATTTTCGTTGAATGTGGTTTATTACGCAAATACGTCATAATTACTCTTGCTGTCATTACAAAGTCGATTCTTCAGTAAAGCAATAGCGTGTGGATTTTTATAGAATAGCGGTTGGAGACGTTTTTTATCATATTCATTAATAGGCTATACAATAACGTTTTATAGTGTGAGTTTGTAAATCGGTAGTCGAAGACTTGTAATAAAAGTAACCTTTGTAAACACTGTTTTTTTCAATTTTTCTTGCAATTTAACAGGCGTTTTTAAGTATTAAATTTTAAGTGGATAAATTTTGCTATCTGACCATCAAAATGTATGTGCATAAATCCGGAGCACAAAAGAGGAAAGAGAAAAGGAAACGTGATGATAACGAAAGGAAAGGCTTACAGACACTGTTTCAATTTGGTATAAAAAAAAGTCAAGATGATTTTAAAACATGCACAAATGCAGATTTGGTTGAAATGGAAAGTGACAAAAGGGAAAGCGACACTAGTAACCAAGACAGTCGTTGCAGAAGTGAGTCACAAGCTAATGAAGAGGCAAATTTAGAAGAATGCGCAAATCCTACAAACACAGTCGTTAATTCCGAATGTGAACCTGGTACAAGTGGCGTGTATGTACATTCAAAAAGTTGGGCAGACAGCGAACAAGAAGTTTCTGAGGCAAGTAAGTCGCCAGTAGAAGTTGTGGTTGTGGACAAATTGGATAGAAATAACACGGACGAGGCTGTCAGGTTAGATATTGGGTTTCTAACATCAGAAATTCCTTTTCAATCAGATATCGAGAAGTATGTCTTAAAAGGTCATACTCACTTTCCTTTAACATTGCCTAATGACAGTAGTAATAGAGCATTTCCTAAAAGTGTATTAACGTCCAGAAATATTAATGGAGAAGAGAATAGACGAGACTGGCTTGTTTGGAGTCAGCATACAGAGTCGCTATATTGCTTTCCATGTCGGCTTTTTTGGAGCAGTGTTGGACACAGTTCATCTAAATCTGCATTAGCTACAGTCGGAGGGTGGCCAGCCAGCGCTCTGTGGCGGAAACTATGCAACAGGGTTCCTGAGCATGAAAGAAGTAATGGACATAGACAATGTTATTTAGCTTGGCGAGAGTTAGAAAGGCGTCTGTCATTGCAAAAAGGTATTGAAACTCTTTTAGAAAGATCAATTCAAGCTGAGTCGGAAAAATGGTATAACATTTTGAAAAGGATTATTGATGTCATTCTGTTTTTAGGAGAACGTGGTCTTGCTTTCAGAGGTTCTTCACAACGCGTTGGTGACTCAGACAATGGAAACTTTTTAGGCTTGATTGAGTTGCTTTCCCACTGGGACCCTATTTTAAAGGAACACGTGTTAAAGGTAGAAGAATCGCAGAAAAATGGTGATAGATTACAAGTGCATTATCTCTCGCCTGCCTCCCAAAATGAATTCATAAAGGAATGTTCTGATCTTGTGGAGCAGCGCATTATGGAAGAAAGGCAACTTGCAAAGTACTATGCAATAATTGTAGATTCCACACCAGATTCATCTCACGTCGAGCAAACAACATTCCTTTTGCGATATTTAGTTCGACATAAATCTCACTTCGAAATTGTGGAACGATTTCTGAAATTTGTTGATTGTAGCGACAAAACAGGATCTAACATCGCTGAAATGATTACTGAAACATTGGAAAGCCATGCTATCCCACTTTCTGAGTGCAGGGCACAAGGGTATGATAATGCGGCAAACATGTCAGGCAAATACAAAGGTGCACAAGCAATAATAAAAGAACAGAACCCTTTGGTTATATTTTCCCCTTGTGGTTGCCACACACTTAATTTATGCGGTAACGACGCTGCTGCATGTATTCCAGAAGCAAGTACCTACTTTGGAACTATACAAACAATATATACATTATTTAGTTGCAGCCCTAAAAGGTGGGAAATATTAACAACGCGGATTGGTGTTTCGCTTCATGGCATATCTGGGACTAGATGGTCCGATAGAGTAGAGAGTGTAAAACCATTTGTAGCTCACCTCCCAGGCGTAAGATTAGCCTTGGAAGGCCTACTGGAACTGAACATCAGTTCAAAAACTAGGAACGAAATCCATGGAGCTTTATGTTATGTCAAGTCCTTTACCTGCATTATAATGTCAATTGTTTGGCACAGAATATTGGTTCCAATTGACATTTGTAACAAAATCATTCAAGGTAATGGTGCAACGGTGGACATGGAAGTCGCAAACCTAGAAAGCTTGCTTCAAGAACTATTGACTCTTCGAGACAGTTGGGAGGCTGTGTGGAATGAAGCAAAGCTTGTCGCGTCTAGCTTACAGATAACAGTAAAAATGTTTCGAGAACGTAATACCTCTGCCAGAAAAAGAACAAGATTTCAAAACGAGAGTACGAATGAGGAAAGTGTGCATCAAATCAACGAAACAGATGAATCCATCGAGGAAGCTTACTTCCGAAAAGATATATTTTATGTAGTTTTAGATAATGTTATTGGAGAGCTTACAATTCGATTTAATGCAGCTAAACAGATTTTGGATACCTTTGGCTTTCTTTGGAACTATCAAAACATGACAAAAGACGAGCTGACTTGCAAAGCAGTTAAACTTGCAGAGAGGTATTGCAAAGATATCAGCAAAGAAGACCTTGTCCAAGAAATTAATCACATATCAATGGTTCACAATGCTAATTTTGACAAAAAACAGTTGAATGCGTTGGATCTATTAAATGCTTTAGTCGAGCACAAATTAGAAACCATATTTCCAAATTTGATTATCAGTTTGAGGATGTTCCTTACAGCACCAGCCACAATAGCATCGGCAGAAAGAAGCTTCAGCAAACTTAAGCTTATCAAAAACCATCTCCGGTCCACCATGGGCCAGGATCGCCTCACCCATTTGGCTCGGCTCAGTATTGAGTCTAACATTGCAAAACAAATAAACTTCGACTGTGTAATTCGCAGTTTTGCTAAGAAAAAGGCACGCAAGGCAGCATTGTTTTCATATAGTAAATAAATTTGCCGTCTCTTTGTTCTACCATTTGCTCGCATTCTCCACCTTACCTTCTGTAAATTTAGCCAGCACGCATTCAGAAAACACCTAATCGTTTCTCTAGCTAGAATTAAATGACCTACAGCGTAGCCTACTCTATGTATGATTTTAACATTGTCATAAACTCTGATTCAGTTGCACATTTTTGCACTGCAACAATACTGAGATGTTCGTCAAAAATTTTTATACACATTGCTGGCTTCTTCAAACGTAACCGATAGCATACGACAAAGCAACTAAACCAAAGAAGAATGTCGGAAAGGGGGCCCAGAAAACATCTTGCACCGGCACATTTTTTTTCTCTCAACGGCCCTGAACACAACTAAATGTTTTGCGGAGCCCCTGTTGAAGAGCACTGTTCTAGATGACATATCATGTCTCGAAAAAGCAATCAAGGTATTCTAAATTATATGGTTAAATCCAATTAAGGCGCTGACCCTTTAAATAAGATTTTGCCCTTGTTATAATATTAAAAAGATGCACAACTTTTTTAAAGGGGTCCACAACTTTCAGAAAAATCATCAAAAGGGTCCATGACATTGAAAAGGTTGGGAACCACTGCTCTACATTATAGCATTCTTTTTCGTTAGTTAACTTTTTGAAAAACAAAACAACTTATTGATCTTATATTTGATGTGAAAACTTTTTAGTCTTTGCTTGACTTTTAAAAAGAAAAAAACTGTTGGCCTCCGATTTTAAATAAAACCTTTTTTAGCTTTTATTTCATGTTTACTATCTTTATTTTATTTATTTATTTAAATAAGACTCACAGTCCATAACAGAAAAAAAACAAAAACAAAACAAAACAGCGAAAACTACACAGAATAACAGACACATACAAAAAAAACAACAGTTTAAAAAAAAAAGTTACCATGTATCTTTAATCTGCAATGAGTTGTATTTGTGAATGATTCATTAAAGCTTTTATCACATGATTTAATTTTAAAGAAAATACTTTGCTTCTTTCTCTTCATTTTGCCCTAGAGTGGAATGGCACTTGTAGCATTTTGATTCGTTTGTTCAATTGTCTTTGAAAGCTTTTTTCTTTTAATTTGTATCAAAAACACTAAGTGGCGCAATAAATTAGCGGTCATAGCAACTTACGCGCTAATTTAAATGCTCCTAATATTTTAATGTGAAATTGCAGCTGTAGTTTGCAGCTAAGATGGTCAATTCATTTTTGCTCAGAAAAATCAGATCAAAATTTTAAAAGCATGCACAAATATCCATGTTGTTGTCAACAGCAGAATGTTGAAGCTATTTTCAATTTTTAAAGTTTTTAAGATATTTTTAACTTCATTTATCTAAATAATTCCAATTAATACAGAAGCATTAATTAGAACAGTAAGGGCAGTCCAATTAGCAGTAAAGTGGCTAAACATTTTATAACTTTAACATAAAGTATTTTGTTTCTTTTTTTTCAACAATAGAAGTTTTTTTAAACTTTTTGATTTTATAACTTATAGCATTAAGAGTTTAATTTCAATTGTTGGTAGATGACAAATTAGAAAGTTTAAAATAGTAAATATCATATTATTGGCTATCATATTTACAGTATAGTTTTTAAAAATTTAAATGTTTGAAAATTTTTATTTTTAAAGTAAGTTTTGGAACTATCTAAACAATTTAAAAGTTTGGCCTACTATGTGAAACAAAAGAAAAACCAAATTAATTTGCACAATTGATGAAATTGAAATTTGAAAGTCCAACTAACTTCAATACTATTGTAAAATGTCAAAGAAGTTTTATAATCATTTTTAGAAATAAGTTGCAATAATTTCAGTCTAACTATCATTTTTAATTTACTGACAATTTTTTGAAAACAGTAGTTTAAATTGACAATTGTTCAAAAAATAATGTTATAAGTGGTTGTCTAAAAATATTTATTTTATAAACACTTGTTTTGTTTTTTAATGAAAAATTAACCCTAACCTTATTATTCATAAAATTTTGGTTCTTGGTTTCAAATAATTGCTTGGATAATAATTCTTTTTAAATAATTGTCAGTTTGAATATATGTTTTTGAATAATTATCTGGATACTATTATTTTTAATGTGTTTTTGGTACTTGTTCACTATTCACTGAATTTATTTTATTACATTTTAATTTTTGAGAAATTGCCAAACCTTGCAAGGCTAGTAATAGCAAACAGTGAACGAGACCCATGCTTTGTTTTGTTTTTTCTCTAATATGTATATCAATTGCGACAAAATTACAACTGTCAATTTTTATACATAGTTCACTACTACATTCTGTTTACATATTATTCATTTTGACTATTGCAAGTCATTTTTATGTGTGTTTTATTATGCTTTTTAATATAGCATGCAGGCAGTAATTAAAATTTGTTATTAAAATGTAATTTTTTTATTAAGAATTTAATGAGTTTATCAAAGTTGTTATACTGCACACAAGATTATATAATTCTGAAAAAAAATAAAAATTTTGTTCAGTTTAAAAAGTCATCATTTTTCAAATTTTTATATAAAATATTTTTTTAAATGAAGTATTTTTTTTGAATTTTTTTTTAAAGAAGACTATATAATGCATTTTAAGAACACTAAATAAATAGAATAATTGATTTGTCTGTATTAGGAGTAATTTGCTATTCATGTTCAACAAACATATTAAATGCTATTCATTTAAAAAAAGATTATATAATGCATTTTAAGAACACTAAATAAATAAAATAATTGATTTGTAGGAATTAGTAATAGTTTGCTATTTATGTTAAACGAAAATACTTTTGTGGTCAAGTGAATTTTTTAACATTTTACAATAGATTGTAGCCATTGAACCACAATTTGTTTAAAAATATTAAAATAAAAGAATGACTTGTAACTTTTCTCACTCTTATACTTTTTTTAAATGCAGAAAATAGTTTGTGAAGTCTATGTTTAAAATCAGAATTTTTAAAGACTTTAATTTAAATTATTTTTTCAAAGTAAACTAGTTTTTTGTTATTAATGCATAACATTTTATCAGATAAAAAGAATTAAAAAAAATAAATATATACAATCCTTATGTAAAATATGTATTAAAGGCTTGAAAACGATGTTGAATTCCAAGGATTTGAAGATAAGATGCTTATATGCAATCATGGATATTGCAAACATGAATTAATAAAATTAGCAATTCAGAAAATGTAACAAAATATGCCTAGCCTTTTTGTAAAAAAGTAAATAGCAAAAACCAAACATACACTTTTATAGATAACAATATTTTTGCCAATTTCTAAAACATATTAAGCACATGCAATGTTCAGAAAGCAGAAAACTTTAACAGTTGTTTTTATAATTCTTTTTTATTAGTTTTTATAGCAAGTAAAAAAATAATATGAAAAAGTGCAAAAAATCACCCCTCAAAAAAATATCACCAAATCACTTTTTTGCTTACTATATTCAACCCATCAAAAAAAAACATACACATAGGTATGATACCTACCTTCAAAGCAACGACACATTTCTGTATAATTAAGGTAATTCTTTACAGATTTATCTATAATATGCTATAAAAATTAGGAATAATAAATATTTTAAATGTTTAGTTTGTGATTTATATCATTTTCAAAACCTATAAAATCATCATGAATATAAACAATGCATACTAGCAATAACTATGGAAAAGGTAACTACAATAAATAAAAAGAAAAGATGGTTGGATTCATCAAAATTCACAAAGGTAGAAACAATCTCAAAAAATTATTCAAGAACAAATCTGTGATATCAGCAAGTTTCAATTAAAAATCTTGAGATGACTTGCAAGCAGTGAAACAAGTCTACTGTAGAAGATTGTAAATGATACAAAACAAAGTGATGCTAAAAAAAATATTAAAATTTTGCTTTGTTTTTTTTCATTTCTATGTAAACTAAACTTATTTTGATGGTTTAGCTTTTATTAGGCCTATTTTACTTAATTGTAAAACAATAGCCCTTGGTTAACTTTCTTTTTTGGTTTCTTTATTCTTTTTTCTCCTCAGCCTAATTTCTTGTCCATCTACTCTAAATTTTGCTTAAGTGATTTTTGCTTTAAAATTATTTTACTCTTCTTTCTTTCAAGTTTTAACAATCTTAACCCTCTTAGCCATATAGGTCTACAGCTTCAATTACTGCTTTTAAAATTTGGCATGATTAAATAAATAAAAGATGTAGACCTAAACAAAAGATAGGCTGTCATCAAACAGCAACTAGTAAAAATTTAAAAATTATGAAGCAATTGGTTATTGTTTGCTCTATTTCATTAATATTATTTTATTTTTCAATTAGCCTACACATTGTTTTTTACATTTTTAATAATAGTTTGATGTATTTTTGTTATTGTTTGAAGAGTCTTTTATTCAGCTATGTAGAAAATTTTTAACAAAAATAGTTGTTTCAAACTTTTCTTAATTTCGTCATGGGCAAACTGCCATATTAAATTAAATCATCAAACAAAAATGTTTCTTTAAATTACATGTGTGCATTGAGAAAAAGGTAGGCTTATCTTGCATGCATGTTAATTTTATATTCATAACATTTTAAGTAGGCCATAACAAGTAACGATTGTTTTTGGAATCTATATCTGATATTTGTAGGTCTTGAATATAACATTTAATATAGACTTACAATTTTTAATTAATTAATATTTTTAGAATTTCTACAGTATAACTTCAATTTTAGATACACTATTTTTGTCTAAAAAAAGACTTTCATTTTTATAAATTGAAAACAATTGATAAAGTTTTACTTTAAAGGTTTTTTTGATTAAAAAGCATAGAGTATTATAATATGTATCAATTATTAATCTTCTTGAATCCCAGAACAACGTTAAAGACGTTACTTTGTATTAAGCCGAGGCTGCCCAATCCGCGGCCATCGCCCCGCGAAGCTTTCTGAAGCGGCGCGCAACTAAATATTTAAATTACTTGCTCATTTAACTTTATTTTATAGGTTTGTAAAAGTACTGTTTTTAAAAAATTAGATTAAGATATAAGCGTGGCTTTGTCTTCCTCAACATTAATAGTGCCGAATAGCGTGTTGTTTTTTATACATGAAGACAAATGAAAAATACAATCGCTAGAATTTAGGCCAAGAACTTGGTGAACAAAAATTCAACGCCTATAATTCGACTATAAAGGCCCGTTTCCACTACGAGCGTGGAAAAGAGCATTCTATCTTTCTTTTATTGATCTTCGATTAAAGCGAGCGGTTAAAATTGAAGCGAGCGCAAAAAAAATCAATAAAACAAACAAAGAATGTTCTTTTCCACGCTCGTAGTGGAAACGGGCCTTAATCGGCGCGAGAATTTAGCGTTAACGTTTGGTTGTCAGTCAGGCGAATATAAAATTCATTCTTTTCGTGTTTGTAAGATTGAATAATGACAGAACAAGGTAGCGAAAAATCGGCGCCGGTTCTTTGATTGCATTTTGCGTAAATGAGTAGAAAAAAACTACATTCGGTTTAGGCTAGGTGAGTTAAAAAAAGTCAAATGCAAGATTCACCAAATCCCCGTAACTTAGCTACAGTTTTAAGATACAATTCTTTCTAAGTTTTTCAAATGTAGTCAATATCGGAAACAAGTTGGTAAAAAACTACGCTTGAGGTTAATCTCCAACATATAGCTTACTCGCTAATTTTTTAATTTAATCACAAAAAAAATTAGAGAAAAATCGTTTATTTGCTTGGCTTAATCACAAAAAAAATTAGAGAAAAATCGTTTTTTTTACTCTTTGCGTGGCAATAGTAATCGCATGGTAGGCCTTCATGATAACTATTAGCTTTCCAGAAAATAGGCCTATTCGTCAAACAATTCGTCAATTTAGTACTTAATTTCATGCTATTGTTGAGTCATTGGTCGACCTTGTTTTATACTGGCCTAAGTAAAAATCACAAGTCAAACACCGAATTTTGTGCGCCCTGTAGCCTCGGCACTAAATTTTGGTTTTTAAAGTTATTGGCACCGAATTTTCGTGGACAAAAACATATAGCCTGCATGTGATTATTTATTTCTTTAAAGTTTGTAATTGTTACGCGTTATAAAGTTTAATTTATTTGTTCGACTTAGGTTATGTTTCCTGGTTGAAAATTATCTTGATTAAAAGAAGCAATTTTATAGTTTGTTGAGCTACAGTTTTTTCAAAATCCAGTCAGTGGAATGACCTCACTTTCTAACCGAGCGGTTTTTAAATTTCAAGGAGAGCTTAAGATTAAAAATTTTTACTCAAAATCATGGAAAGCCGTTGTGAATAATCTGTCAAAAAAAAGCATTTTATTTTACTTATATATTTCATCTCTATATTTAACCTTCTGACTTGCACAAAAATGTTGGAGGATTTGTTATACGTCAAGCTATTATTCCGGTCCCCTTTCGAAAAGGCCAAGATATGGTTGTTCGGCTGAAGTTTTTTATTTCTTTTTTAGTTTTTATTTAGTTATATGACTAAAATAATTTAGAGCTGTTTGCTGAGACCGCCAAGCATAAAAAATTGCTGATACCGCTCTTCGACAGTAGCCTAACTTTTTTTTTAGCAGAACTGTTTTATAAAAAATCTGTCCCTGACACCAACTTAAAATCCGGTCTAGGCACGAAAAATAAAAAATTAACTTAAAGGCCTAAAAATGTTTTTGTCATATACGTTTTTATCGCGCCATATCGAGGGTGCACGCGATCGTTATGGTCCCGGTTCAAAACCTGCTATCTTCATTCTCTTAGGTCCTGAAAAAAAAGGCTTAACGGCACTTTACTATGCTTGGCGGTTTTAGCGAGCAGTACATTTCAGTAATATTTTCAAATTAAAAATAAAAAAACTCCTACTAGAAGGCACTATATTGGCATCTCCCAAAGCAGGTCACTGTAATCCCTTGAAAGTTGCCAATATTTTACCGCAAGTCAGGATCACAAGCAGAAATAAAAATAAAAAAATAATGCTAAAAACGTCTTCACTTAAATTCGTCCTTCCCTAAAATTTCTAGATCCAAAGTTACCCCCTGAATCCCAGTTTCACTGCTTATGCTTTAGCGCCAAAATTTTTTTCCACAAACATTAAAACAATTACACTTTCAAGTTGAACCGTCTAATAAAGTCAACATCATATACAAATTGCGTGATTCTTTAATTGTTTAAATGCAAAAAATGTATGCGATCAAGAAGTGAACTCGCATTCTCTCGATCACAAGTTCGCTCTTTAAAATTTTGGAATTTTTGATCGCCTTTGTGTAAATAATGCAGTTTGAGCAACCGACACAGCTGAGCATAAAGGCTCGTTTTCAGTATTAGGGTGAAATAATTTTTTTTGCTTTGCTTAGCGCTTAAGCGCAGAAAGAAGTAAAAATCATTAAAACAAACAAATAATGCTCCATTACACGCTTGTAGTGGAAACGAACCCTAAGCAACGGTTAAAAAAAGCACGAGTTTCAAAGTCAGACGTTAATATGGAAAAAATATTATAAAAAGAATAGTTGAAAGCATGGTCACAAGACCTTGTTTAGGAGACATCGATTTGAAGCAATGGCGAAATCCTCCAAAATAAATAAACAAAAACTAATTTAGGGATTTGAAGTTTTTATCTGTTAGTTGTTGAAGCCTACCTTCGAGACTTTTGAGGTGATTGAGCCTTTACTGAAATCAGGTCTCGTGCTTAAACCGACATCAAAAAGAAAATATAATTTTTCTCTTTATAATACCAATTGCCAACATTAAATGAATATGGTTATATTGTAGATACCTTTAAATACTGTATGCTGTGTACGTTGGCCAATGCGAAAAGAGAATAGGCACGTTGCTATCGAAAACTGCTCGGCGAAATTTATTAAATTTATTAAATTTGAAGTGAAATGCTATATTTTTTGCTCTGCAATATTTCTCAAAACTTATTTAGTGTAGGCAGTAAAAATATTTTGTTTGCTGTTCGCAATTTCGCATAACTAAGTACAACGCATGCGCAGGCTGTGAGATTTTTTTCATATTTTATTTTAGGAAATGAAAAGAAGTTAATAAATTTCTTTTCTTCGTTTTAGTATATCAGAAAAAGATGGAAAGCAAGCAACCAAAACGAAACCGGCCTTTGAAGGTTTTGCCTCAGGGATGGGAAGCACGACAAGGTCTAAATGGACGAGTATATTATCACAAGTAAGATACTGGAATTCGATGCTGCTAACTTAGCCACTTAATGAGTTTTTGACATCTAATATGATCAACAGTTGTTTGAAAGCGGGTATTTTAAAAGCTTCTACTTGAGAAAGAAATTTCGTTTTTGTTTGCTATTGTGTTGAGAAAGTATCTTACCTCTTTTACGATACTCTCTTCAGATTTACCTTCTAAAAGTTTTGAGAAAAAAAATTACATTTTGAACAGTCCGAAATATTTCTCCAAGCAAAGTAATTACAGTTTTCCGTTCGCTTCCATAAGAACTAAACCAAACGAACCAAAACATTTAGAGTGTGAAGGTTACGGATTGTTACCTTCATCGAAAATATTCAAACTATTTTCTATTGATTTTTGCTATGCTTAAGCACGACGTATTTGTAGAACATAGAAATAAAATTTTTTATGCATTTGTACATTTATTAATTTTTTTGAATTATATTCAATCGATTTATGCCAAGTCTGCCTGCGGGCCGACCATGAAACTATACACTACAATTGACGTATCAGTTTAAACACTACCGGCGTCTATGCAATATCTGCCGTCAGAACATAACCATCTCATTGCTACTACAATTGCCAAATATGTTTTTTCTGCCGTAGAACGCAATTTGTCAAATCAATTCACAAGTAAAAGACTCAAGGTGTTAATTTAAGAAATCGTCACCGTCCTAATTAAAAAAACTAAAAAAATGTGTAAGTTTGGCTTGTCGCAAAAAATTTATTTCTTTAACGTCATAACTTAAGTTGTTTGTGTAAGCAGCTGCTTTTGTTGACATAGAAAAGGCCCGTTCCCACTACGAGCGTGGTGGAGTATTCTTTGTTTTATTAATTTTTTTACTTCTTTCTGCGTTTGAAACGACAAAAAGCGCTAAGTGAAGCAAAAAAATTTATAAAAAAAACAAAGAATACTCCATTCCATGCTCGTAATGGAAGTGAGCATTAATATTTGCGAAACCAAAGAAAATTGCCAACAAGCAATGTTTATTTTGAAAAAAACCTTTGATCAATTTGGCCTTGAAGTACGTATGACAAAAAGCAGAAATAATGATGCTAAATTAGCAAGAAAACCATAAAGATCATCCAAAAACTTTTTGCAAGGTTGAATTTGTAGCCATTAATATTGATAAAAAAATTAAATATCTTGGAACTATTTTTACTCCATATCATGCAAATGCACTAGACCAGTGGTTCCCAACCTTTTTAATGTCATGGACCCTTTTGTGGATTTTCCTGAAAGTTGTGGACCCCTTAAAGAAAAAGGAAATAAAATCCATTCTTTTCTCCCAAAAACATGGTGATCGCTAAAAAAAAGTCTTCACTTTGATTTTATTTCCAATTTTGCTGTTTTTTCTCCCAGAGACCCCCGGTTGGGAACCCCTGACATAGATAGTCTATAAACCATTACCGTTAACTCTAAAACGTTCAATTACATTTTAAAGAATTCCCCCCTCGAAAACACAAAATTCCCCCCTAGTGGGGAATTCCCCCCCTGTTGAGAACCACTGCACTAGACAAAGAAATAGCCCGTTTAAAATAATGTCAGAAAAGAGTATGGAAAATTTTATCAATACTTTTGCAAACAAATATACTAATACAAAGACAAAACTGATCTTTTAAAATTCGTACACCCAAAACAGACTGTGCTATAGAGCTCAAGGTTGGAAGCTAAGTAAAAAAAAAACACATTGATAGAAAGTCTTCCCGACTGATTAATAAGGAATTTTTGAGGAGACTGATTAATAAGGGAAGGAAAAGAAACAATGATAAAACGTTATTGACACTGTGTCCGAGCTGAAAACACAAGATACACTATATTAACCAGCTATTTTTTAAATGCGACATTGGGGTAAAAAAAAGGAAAGAAAATCAAACATTGAAAGGAAAATGGGAGAAATAATTGGATTTGACCAGTTTGAAATCATGCAACTAGCCATGAATCGTAAATTTTAATGCATTTTGTAGTTTTTTAATTTTTTTATCTACCGTGACTTATCGGTTTGACAACTTTTTGTGTGATCGAGCCCTTGTTACTATTTAATAAAAATATGGTGACCCCAAAATATGTTTAATTACACAAAATAGGTTATGCTTATTTTGTGTATGTAATAACGTATTTCGTTTAGTCGCCGCCTCCTTATTCACAATCTTTATTTCCATTTGCACCATGAGTAATTTTTATTTGATTGTGAGTAAAAATAAAAATAAATAAAATGTAAAATACTTCTTAATTGACTGATTCGATGCACTATTATTGTGTAACTTAGGCAAGATGAGAAATAGTTTAGCGAAATGTGCTAAATTTTGAATCAAAATAATTGAGTTATAAAAACAGACAGACACACACAATTTCTTTTTTTTCACGGTTTCTTTTTCTTGACTGTCCTGCTCTCTGACTCCTTTTTCATTCAATCTTCGTTTCAAAATTTATATCATTATTTATTTGAAGTTTTATGTTGTTTACGTTTTCATTCTTAACTTCCACCAATGTAAATTTATTTTACTTGATATAAAATACGTATTATATTGGATGAAGAGCAATTTATCAGGTTTTAAACTATGCAGGTGGTAGTACCTTATTCAAGCTTTATTTAACTTTATTATTAAAATAAGATGAATCTAGTCGCTGGGCATCGTAAAAGAGATTCTCGCTCAATTACATGAAAGAATGCTTTAGAAAATTATTAGAAATTAGTTGGAATGCCTGTAGGTCAATTACTTTAGTTTTTAAACAAATATCTAAAAAATTGAACAAAAGAGTTTTTTTCGATCTAACGAATGGGTCCTTCGTCAACAATATCGTTTCATTTCGGCTATTCGGCAATAGTCGATTTCTTAGTAAAGCCGCCTCGAAAAGTTTTAATAATAGAAGCGTTGTTTAATTGGCGCAATTGGATTTGCCGAATTATGGGCAAAGAGTTAAAGTTATTCTGTAAGAGGTGTGTACGTGCACATTGTGAAAGAGTAAAAACTTCTTCGTTGACTACAAATATTTTCTTTTTACCCTACTTCATGCAATTTCATACTTGTGAATGTGAATCACTTAATATAAAATTTTAAAACGTAATTTTGGAATCACTCGTTTAATTTGTGATAATCTAATTATCTTGTCCGTTTTTTTTAAACGTTCACCAGTTGAAAAATTGATTTCAAACTTTCTTGGTTGTATCTACAAAACGTAAGAGAACTTTGTAAGACTGTAGTTATGAAAATTGTTTCCTTTGTTCTGCAGTTATGTTTGCTATCGCAGCAATTAGCCGCAGTTTTCTTTGTTCTCGTGGGGTGGCAAACACGTGATGGTAAGAAAGCACATTGAAATCATTTACTTTTTGCTTTGTTCGTTTTGTTTTGCAGTATGTTTGTTAGCATAACCACATAGCTTGGATTTCAAAGCTTTTCATAGCGGCTGAATTTTTTTCTCGCTTACTGTCGTTTATCTGTTTAAAATTAGTCCTAGCCTAGCTTCACGACTGCGTCAAATCATGAAATATTGATGGTTTGCGATTTACACGCATCCTGTCTGAAATTTTAGGCTGTCGTTTCACCAACTTTTTATTACTACGGTAAACCAGAATGAAATAATTATCTTTGTCTTTTGTAGTTTGGATTTTTTGTAAAAGCACTTATTAACTCTTTTGTAAAGTAGTTTATACAGTACGTACATAACATATAATTTAGCCCAACTGACAAGCGTTTATGGAAAAGATGCGATTTTTGTTGTTGCTAATTCTTTTAGAAATACAACGTACTGAACACCTTTGAATTGTAAGTTGGCTGGCCTAAAATTTATTAAGGGTCGAAAATTGTTAAGTCTCACAATATTGCAAAACGTGTCTAGTGACCTTAATTATAAGTGGAATTTTGCGGGCATTAGCTCTATAAGCCTTCTTAGCATATCTTCGGGTGACCAATGGCTGGAACAAAACAACTCAATGCATGAAAAACTGTTTCGTTAAATTATGAACTTGCTTGCGTCAAGTTGTTTTATTTTCGCTTTGATGCCAAAACCCACTAGAAATATGCCCCACATTTTGCCTATCTAATGTTTAGTGGACGAAAGACTAAACGATCAAACACTTGAATAACATGGAAAAGTTCATGAGTTATGGCTGTAAAATGGGGTGCTTAGCACTCGCAAACAAAGTTTTAGATTAAGTATAAATCAAACGATTGAGGTTTCATTATTGCTTTTTGGGCATCAGTCTAGATCCATCAGCAATTTAATCAAAGCATGATATGATTCTGTTATTACACATTTTTCTAACTGACACAACACATAGGCTTACACGTAAGTGAAAAAGCTCAATAAAAAGATGTTAACTTAAGAAAAAGTTTTACCATTTTGGAAAATATTTATGCCAAATCTTAGTTCCTTTTGTAATTGCGAAAAAATAGATGATTTTAATCTGCAAAGACAGTAAAATGTGTGCTCATTTTTACTCTTATTTTGTTGGCAATGTGTTGAAGTTGTACTGAAGATATCAAATTACATTCAGGTTTTTTACGGATCTTGTAAAATAAAGTTCGATTTTATTTGGATTTCAATGAAGTATTCTTGATGAATTGACAGAAATGCGTCTTGCATTGACGCCACATCATTGCCGTATTCTTCTAGGTATTAAACGGAAAACAGAAAATTGTCTCGAGTTAGTATCCATAAATTATGCATTTAAATGGCATGCGCTTTTACTAAAAGCCAATATGAGAGTACGGTAGTGATGCTTTTGTATCTTTTAAACAGTGCTGATACGTTGAAAAGCATAAAATTACGAAGCTATAAGTATTTTGAACTGAATGACCCTGTGCCTTTAAATCAAATCTCGGTTCACATCGTTGCGTTGGGGCCTTCTTTTCTGTAAGACTACTGAAATTCTATTGATGCGGTTCATTGCTTTTCTCCACGGTTGATCGAACGAAGTAATCGCATCCGACTTTTCTGAGTGTTGAGAAATTTCTATGATTCATTTTAGAATGCTAAGCCTAGCTATTTGTAGTTGTACATTAACTTCTACGGTTACTTTTAGGGTCGCTGATGTTGACGTCTGTTTTGTAAACGTTAACAAAGTTACTTATCTTTTCAAAACCTGTCGGATTAAAACCCAAAGAAATCAAACACCGTTTGCTTTCAACACATTTTTAAACCCTTAGTTTTATGTTTCAATATATAACAGCTTATTTTTAGTCGGACCTTATTTTATTGAATTCTCCTATGCGGTGAACTATCAAGGCACCTCATAATTTTTTAAAATATAATTCAAGATCTTGTCCAAAGTGGTACCCAATTTTTTTCGTGCTTTGATGTTTGACTGACGGATCTTAACCGACATAGATTTTAGAATATTTTGTTAATTGAGAATTGGTAAAATACATAAAAAAACTTCTACTTAAAGAAATCGTTGGTTTGTTTAGCAGACCAGAACTACGGTTTACTCATATATTGTGAAGACATTGTCGGAAAGATATGGTCATTTTAGCTGCTTCTTTAGCCAAATGCCGTTCAATTCACATGCTGATCGACTAAATATCTGTCGTTCAAAAGTCTGGCAATGTTTTAAACTTAGATTTTGCTTAGAAGAGAGGTCAGCAAATACTTTTCAGCGCTACCCAATAAACTATTTCTAAAGTTTTTACGACCCAAACATTTATGTTTTTCTCCTTCCAAAGTACTACAGTACAAAGTGAAAATTACAGAAAAGATCTTCACCTAATTTCGTAGGAAAAAACAATTTTGCGAACAGTTTAAAAGAAATATCCTTTTTACAAAAATATTACAATTATTTTATATTCTTCTGCTACCCAAAGTGTTGCTCTCAAGACCCAAATTCGCTCCGCCACTCGCTATTTGCGGACCCCTTGCTCAGCCGATAAATTTTTCACTCTACCAGATGACAAGCTAATAGCAGCCATTAGCAGAAAACATTTCAAGACTCGTACTTTTGCACCCAGTAATATTTTGTCGAAGAATTCTACCACTACCGCAAAAAATTCGAGTTTCAGTTTGTAACCTTAACTGTAGGTATTTTTATGGTTCAATGATCATTCTTGCGTTGTTAAATGAAAATTTCTTGTCCAGATTTAAAGCATTACTATTTTTGCTTTGCTGTTTCAGCTTTTTCAATGCTTATCAATTTTTTATATACAGCGGTTTTTGAGTTGCCTGTTTGTTAATTACAATTGGCTAAAATTAGTCAACTACAGTCGAATTAAAGTGCTTTATTGTATACGTATTTCTTGACAAAACTTTTGCTTTATATTTTTCATTCATTTTCAGATAAAAATTAAGGTTTTAATTAAAATGTTGTTCTTGCTTTTTATTTAGTGGCAGTTTAGAAATAGAGCCTGTAGTTAACCTTTCTTCTTGTTTCAATTGGAAATAGCAATATTCACCAGACGAATCACCCGACCTCTTTACCACTTTTAAAGTCTTTGATGAAAAAATATGCAAAAAAAACTATTACTGTAATCTTGATGGCAACACGCAACTCATTAAACGGCCATTTGTCGCTGTACATTAATGTGCACGATTATTGATTACATCATTGCAGTTGTTGTTTAATTTTCTACCCTGCAGTATCGCTGCGCTAAGTGGATAAGTTATCATGGTTACATATTCACAATTAGCTGTTCTGTTGCAATCTGTCGTTGCTAATCTTTGCGTTGACATTATTTCAGTTTTATTAAAGTTTGATCCAACATAAAGTTTTATTATTTGATTTGAAAGTTTTGCAATTTTTAATTTTTAATCTGGCAGACTTTTTAATTTACATTAGATTAATAGCGTCGAGCCGAGATAATCGAAATGGCGCTTCTTAATTTTAACGCCATGTGACTAATTTACACTGCTGCAGTTTGAATTAATAAAACTTTTTATTAAAGCTTATTTGTCTTGTTGTGTAAAAAAATCTCAGAAGTGTCCTGACCTGTAGAAAACAATTCGGGTTGTATTATTTTCCAAACGCAAGAAAGCATTCAATCAAAATCATGGGTAAAATTCTTGTGTCATTGATCACTGCCGTTCTTCTCTTGACCAACCGCAACATTTTAGACCCCAAGCACCTCTTGCATGTTCATCTGGTCAGGCCAACAGATGGGCGGCAAGAGAGATAAAAATCCAGACGTCCATTTGTACCTGCCGCAAGGAAACTATTAGATAATGCATCTGAACCAAATATCCGTGTTGGTCGGTGGACAGACTTTACACGGAACATGGAATACTTGAACAGCCAATCTAAACTTCATGATTTCATCCCAAGACTCGGTTTCAGGCTTGCTTGGGTAAGGCTCAACCTCTTGCAAACTGCCGTAGGGCGTTTTCGGTCGTCCATGCATAAATTGGGTCTTGCTTTCTCTTGTAATCGCGAGTGTGGTACACGTCAACCGACTGCATACCATATCCTTTCTGCATGCCCTACACACCAGGCACCGAAAAAACGTCGTGGTCTGTGACTCCTGGATGACATTACCAAATGCTGAACATCACGCCATCATCTGAGTGAAACCACATCAACCTGATGGTCCCAAACGACGACTACGCGACAGTGCATTGTATCTACACTGTTAAAAAAACTGCTGCGAGTTCTTTGATCATTGCAGTCGGCGTTTTTGATGTTTGCAGAATTTTGCAACTTTTCTTTGATGTTTTTTTAACAGTGTAGTTATATTATGACATGCGCTGTTTGTTTTAAAATTAGAAACAAAACTTATCCACTCCAAGCTTTTTTCTGTCATGGCGACTAGTGCTGCAGCGGGGAAATCCTTTAATTAACGTAATGCTCGAAAAATGACAAAAATAAATTTTGCTCAGTTTTTTTGAACGTATATTAATGTTTAACAGATCATTGCAATTGCCATAAAAATTTCTTGTATGGCACTACTTATCTCTTGCTGTTTTACTTTAATACTTGTAGAGTGTTGATTATTTTTTTTCCATTTGTTATTTGACAGATTATTCATTGTTTGCAAGAAAAATAACGAATTAACACTTAAAATACAAAATTCACTTTGTTACGTACTGTATGTAAATGTTGCATTTTTAAAATTATTCATTATTCAGTGAACTGTAAAGGATTCACAGATTTATCAACCTTGCTAACATTTCGGAGTTATCAAATTAACCATTAACAGATTATTCAAATTTTCCAAACATTTACAACAAAGTTTTTTCATAGAGTTTATTGGTAAAACCAGGGTTGCCAAACCAATTTTTCAAAAAAGGTGAAATAGAATGTCGAAAGAAGCCAAACGTAAAGAATTAAGGCCAAATTGTTTTTTTCTTTATTAACGTCCCAAATTTATGGTGAAGACTAAAAAAAAAGATCGTCACTTTCTATCAGCGTCCAAAATCTTTATTTACGTCCCAAATTTAAGGTGAAGACGATTGAAGATTTAGTCAGCAATGAAAATCCTAACACTTTGCTTACAAATTTAAATATTTAAACAGAAATTCTAACTTTTAAGAACAAGATTTTATTTCATAAAAAAGGCCAAAAACACCCAAAAGACCAAACGTTAAATTTGAAAGCCATACACTTTAAAAAAAAAGTCACATTTTTCAGATTGAATTAATAAAAAGACCAATATGGCAACCCTGAGTAAAACTGCTTAAACTAGGGTGAGGAAACCTCTGACTTAGTAATTACCTTGTGTGACGAGTGCATCTAATCGAGCTTAAATTTTTTTTATTTGTTTAAGCCTTTTTGCAATCAGTAATTTTTTATCGCATTGATTTTTTCGCAATTTTCCAGCAGCGTATGTGGTCTTATTGAGGCGGGTTTTATCAATAACTGTGCGATTGCAATAACTGAGACACTACAGCCCGCTTGTTTTGAGGATATATACTACTCGTTCGAAAATAAAGAAAAAAAAAATCCTTGTTTATTCTTGTTGAATAAACTGAGTATATTGGCGACAGATTATACCATCCATGATGTCAATGCTGTTCTTCGTATTGTTTTATAGGACGATATGGCTCTTTACAACCGATACATTTTTTAATGAAAATTCACAATATGCATAACAGTGTAAGAAAAGGATTGATAATGATGCATGAAACTTATTTGCATGAATTTCAAGACATTTAAAATTCTTTTAGAACAAATTTAAAAGCTTACATGCGTATGCTGATGTGAATAATATTTGAAGACAGATTCACATATTTCAATGGTTCCAGACTTTCGGTTATATTGTTAAGTACGCTACGGTTTAACTTGCATTGGTTAACTGCAAGCTTTTTGGTTTTATCCATAATTTCCGTTTGGGTACCCTTAGTTGAGTTAATATCGCATGCGAGAATGTTTTCTCGAAGCCTTGTCGTTTAATTTTAAATATGACCAATGAATTCAAGTAATCGGCTTAAAATCAGTCCCAACGCGGCTTTCGCCTTGCTCTACTCAATTTGTAGAAATCACTTTTTAATCGAAGCCTCGTTCTATGTACTTCGCTTCAAATTCTGTGATCGATTTTTCGAAATAGCGCAAGTGCCAATGCACGGAGTCGATGGAGCTTGCTTCATAAACAAGTGGCTGAAACAAGACGAGTGCTTTTTTTTTTTTTTTTTTAACCGATTACGGTCAAGGTCATGACGGCGCTGCAAATTTTTTTCATTAAATCGCGTTTTATAATGTTGTTCTCATTTACATTGTCGTGTAGTAGGTGATTTGTTTCACTGTAACAATAAAAACATTCGCAAGTAAATTGCTTCAGTAAACAATAAATAAATAAATAATTCTTTGGCTGAATGATACAATTTAACCAGTTTTAAAGCAAGTTTGTTTCATGTAAATTTTCAAGTAATGTCGACTGTTTTTGTATTATATTGTAAAGCTGTTCTGTCATGTTAGCTGCATTATAGCGTTTTAGACAAAGGGTAACTCTATTGGCAATTGCAAAAACCCAACGGGCAATTTTAAAATATTTTCGTGTAATATCGACGAATGTCTTCTAACATGACTTCTATCTAGAGTTAGTAAAATATTGTTCTTCAACTAATTAATACGATTTTAATGTACTTTCGCGGCAAAATGACTTTTTTGTAGCATAAACTTACTTTTCAATTGTATCTTTTAAGTGCGGACCAGCAACCACCTTAAACACATTAACACTTTTTAATAATGGTGTTGGCAATCAACACTCATCTATTTTTAAAATCCAAAAATCCTGTAGTGTTGAGCAGTGTTCATGATTTCCCGGACATTTTATTATTCCGGGAAAAAAATTTAACTTCCCTGAAAATCCCGGGATAATGGGATTGCAAAATGTAGCACGGAGATGGCAAAATGTCAGACAATTTCGTTTAAAAAATTTATTGAAGACTAAAAAAAGGTCTTCACTTACAATTAGTAACATCTAATTTCTTCATTTTCGTCCCCCAAAAAAAGGCCTTATCACCTGTAATCCCAAACGCGTTTAGGCCGCGATCGACCGACGTATTGAGCACCCCTGCTTTAAATCATTACTTTCAACTTAAATGCAATGAACCGGGATTTTCCGAAAAGTTTGTCCGGGATCCCGGGACGTAAACCCTAGTGTTGAAGGCTGGTGTTGCAAAAAACATGCAGCTCTATCGAGAAAAGTCTTGCATCCCAACCACTGAATTGAGAAACATACAATAAATATCTTGAAAATCTTTAGATAAATTTTGTTTTTTGTTTTCCTGTCAAAATTATATGTCTCATATTTTTATTCATCAAAGCAATTCCAGATAGAATGACAAAAGGCTATATTTCAAGCAACCTGTAAAACAAGATTTTGACTGTGTTTCAATACAGTACTGTGATATTGAAATCCAATCGAAATTTTTATTTGATTCTTTAGTTTTCAAAAGAATGCCTGAGATTAAAAAAAGGGATATCTAGATTGCCAAACAAAAACAATTGTCATTCAATTTCTTTTGTAAGGGCAAAACAACATGCAAAAGATAACAATTGAACAAAGACCAAGTCCATTTGGTCAGGCTGCTAACGATTTTTGAACGAACTTGAATGTGTGGGTTTTCTTTTAAGATATGGTATTTTCTTTAAAAAATAATTTAAGGTGTGACTAATTTAAATAAAAAGAAATTTCTATATTTAAGATTCTAATGTTTCTTGATACAGATATTTTCATTGAAATTCAACAGAATATCTACTAAAAATTGGTTTGCTGTGCACTAAATTTTATGTCTGTGTGAGAGCAACTTTATTGGCAACAGTACAACTGTGCTTTTTACTTCCGAAAATAAAGTCTCAATCAAGAAATTTTTGTTTTGGTGAATTAATTTTTCCAACTTGCTTGATCGATTTGATTTAATTTTGTTCATATTTTAAATAGATGACCTCAAAGAACTGCGCACAAGTTCATGTGATGCAAATAATTGTTTTGTTTAGGTCTGGACAAATGCAAAAAATATCGCGTTACCTTTAGTTACTGCTATTAACAATGTTGTCTTTTAACGATAGACATTATTTTTCATTCAAGCGAAACATTCCTCTCTATGTTTAACTCATTTTAAAGCGACTACTAACTAACTGGTTTTCGAAACTTCTTTTTTTTTGAAATATAGCTTACTTGGATTTTTATAATATGCGTTTGAGCTTTTTGCTTTTGTCTTTTAAGCATGAATCGCGATAGAGTTTTTTCGAAAGAAAAATATTCTGAATGAAGTTAATTTCATTCACTACATGCATTTGCAAATAATATGTTAGTTTAAATATTGATTCAAATTTAAAGCCAATCATTTCAAAATCTTATACTTTCGTTTCCCAGCAGAAATCACTGCTTATACCATATAATTGTCGCTATTACAGAATTTTAAATTGTGTGGGAATGCTGCCGTTTGTTAAAGGTGCTTATTATTTGGAACATTAACTGCTTGGATGTCTACAGCCTGTTTATTTTCTTAAAAACTTGCTCATTTTTGTCCGTAGATTATTTATTTTCTTTTTTCGGGCTAAAAGCAAATAAACCTTATCTAACTTATATGTAGTTGGTTTTGGATTGCTGTAAGTTATACAAAAATATTCAGAAAAAGGTTTATTGTATGAAAAACTTAACTATTTATTTTTCATACTGAACGGGTCTATAGATAAGTTTTTCAAGAAATTCATTTTTTTGATGGATTACTCATTCACTTGCCCTGATTAAATAGTATCCTTGAAAAATTTTGAAAATAAAATGGTTCCCATCGTTAAACCGAAATAAAACACCTAGAATTATCTTTCAAAGCACTTTTGTTTGTTTCTTGACAAGGCTCCTTTATAGACTGCTTTTTTTTGGTGGAAACCAAAAACTAAAAATTTCCAATTCACTTGTACATTCAATACGGTTAAAACGCCGAATAATCGTTATGCGTTAAACTAATCTTGCCCATTCAAGATGTCTTCGGTCTCGAATAGCTGTATAGTTTATTTTAATGACATTAGTAATTTTGACGTTTGATTGTAAATGTGCAGCAAGTCGAAATTTCTTTTTAGCCTTACACAGCAATCGATTAATATTCTCCCGCCTACTGAATGCTGGTCGTGCTCGTACAACCTTCCATATGGCTGGGAACTTGGACAAGATGGCGCCCACAAGTATTATTTTATCAAGTAGGTTTTTCATGATTTTCTTGCTCTGTGCGCGCATACGTTATTCTGTCTGTCGTGGAGAAAGCTCTTGTCAAGTTGGGAAAGATTGCAGAACCGGGCTGTTGTTTTGTCAAGCCTTATTCCACGAAGTATGTTGTTGAGCGTGTACCGAAAAGCGTTTTTATTTTTTATTCATCTCGTTTGATTCGCATTGGAAATTTGCTTGGTAAAGAAATAAAATGTTTCAGGCTGGATGAACAACATCGATAGTGGAAACAAACTTTGATTCTAGTTGTGATATCAAATGATAAAACAATTTTTTGTACATAATTATTTGGAAAAAATAATGATCTAAGCCTATACCAAATCTTTAAACAAATTTTAATGATCTAAGAGTCTTTTTAGCCTGACTCTAATTTTTAAACCGTATTTTGGATTTTAAAAGGTATTATTTTTAAAAGAAAAAAAACAAAGCTTATTTATTCTACGTCAGAGGTACCCAACCGGTAGCTACATTTTTTTCTATGATTTATACCTAGAGCATTATGGCGCCCTGACAAAAATATAAACTCCTGATCTAATGATCACCACACAGATTCATGATTTTATTTCAAACTTCCTAGCGTAATGTTTTGAACACTTGATTCAACTATTCACATGTTGAAGAATGGTGACCATTTGTGATCAAAAACTTTTTTTTTTACATGTCAACGGAATTGATAGTCCTTAAATTCAAAGCGAGCACCGTTATTAATGTTTTTGCATTTCTATGAGACCACTATTGATTTATTTAAAAGATAGGCTGCGTTTCAGATTTTTTTGCTATCTTTTCCTTAAGTGAATACATTCGTTTTTAGAAAATTCTTTTTTATGTTGGCAAAAAATATGTAGCACAACATTTTCAATAAGATATTTTGACAGAAATTTTATAAACTGAAATCACTCAAAATCACGTGTTAAGTTGCATCCACAATGTGCAATGCACGAAGTGTTACTGATGTTGTTGCCCGTTAAATATTGCTACAATTAACCCCGGTTTCTTTGCAAAATTTTTATACTTGTAAATGGTGACTACTTTTATTTGAAACCGAGAACGCAATTACGTTTTAAATTAAAAACAATTTTCGTCATAGAATTATTGTTTCTATGCTATGAAGTATTGGTTGGCGTATGTAGGCCTATTCGTTTTACCTTTTTGGGCGCTCAACTGTTCCAAATTAGTTTTTTTCAACTTTTTTAATTTTTCAATTTTCAACTTTTTTGTTTGGACCTAACGTGGTTTTAACCGGTATTTATATCTAGAGGGAATCTTCGTAAATCGAAAAGATGATTTCCATAAAATATTAAGACTGTTCCATAAAATCTTCATTTTTACTTTTTTCAAAGTATTCTTTTTTTGAGCAAAAATTTTCATCTTTTTGTTTGGACTTAACGTGGTTTTGACCGGTATTTACATCTAGAGTGAATTTTCCTAAATCGAAGAGATGATTTCCATAAAAGATTTTACCAGCAGCCGACAACAGCTCGACTTTATAAAATCAGTTTTGGTTGCTATCGATAATATTAATCTTTACTTTTAAAAGTTGAAATATTTTTAAGCAAGTTGATTTGTAAATATTTCCTCACGAGCGACGTTTACGTTTGAAGTCATATCTTACAACAAACGACGTATGACGACCCGAGAGTCGCCGCCGACGGCTCTTGTCCGACACCTAGCGAGCCGCCTCATCCGCGCCAGTACACGCTGACAAGGGACGCGCGACTCGGATTTGGTTTTATCGCTGGAAGCGACAGACCGATTGTCGTTCGGTCAGTGACGCCAGGTCAGTGTCGGTTTCGTGATGTCGGGTGGATCTTGTTCTCAGTTGCTCTTGTAACAATTCTTCTTTATTGCGATTATAGATTGCAATTTGACCCGTTTTTCTTGCTGTTATGTTCATGACTATTTTATTTGAATTCCAATAGACGAGGCTTTAAAAGTCAAACACTACTTTATAAATGCGGAAGTTTTGAAGCGGGGCGTCCAACCCTTGTCCCCCAGGCCAATTTTGGCCCGCATAAAAGTTTTGAGTGGCCCGTGTGGTATTTTCCGAATGAACTAAACTGAATAGGGTAGTCGTGCTTCCGAAAATTCTTTTGAAGGCAAAAAAATCAATTTAAGAATGGATTTTGTACAAAATAAATACCAAAAAAGTCTTCATTTAAAAATTTGGCCGCGCCGTTTTATTTTCCGACCTGCGAATATTTTCAATAAGCCAAAATGACCCTTGGCTCAAAAAGATTAGACGCCCCTGTTTTAAAGTAACGTTTCCACTGTTTTCTTTTGTTACCACTTTAAATCTTGTTTACGGTTAAGTGAATAAATTTAGTAACTGATCGATGACGTCGCGCGACGTTTCGAGTTTCGTTTCGAGTTGCGCCTGAAACAAGGTTCGACTCTCGTAGTTAACTGCAAGTTAACTTAAATGCCGTGCCTTTGTCGTTTTAAGCGTGCTGACGAGTGACGTCGAATGCTGAGGGGTAAAAGGTTAGTTTGCTGTCCACCTGTTTTGCATCGAGCACTGTGAAATGTTTCTGTCCGACTTTTTAGAGATTAATGTAGTGTGAAAAGTTGCCTAATTAAACAATCTTATTTCCCACGCGACTTGTTGGAAAGATAGAAATCAGCGAAAAACGAATTGTATTGTTAATTTGGTCGAAATTTATTGTCGTTTCAACTTAATTAAGGGGTGAAACGAATAGATAACGAGCTTTTGAGCATCGCGATCGGTTTCGTTGCAAAATTTTTCTTTGGTCACTACAGAACCGTTCTAACTGTTTCAAGAAATATTTTAGACGGGCCGGCCGATGGTAAACTACTCCCGGGTGATCAGATAATCAACGTCGGCGAGAAGTTCGTCGCTAACTCACCCCGAGAAAGTGTGCTCGATTTAATTAGGTGAGGTTCAATCAAATTGATTTAATTAAATGCGGTCCGATAGAATTGGCTCATATTGCTGATCATCTTATATGACATCCGCTTGCTCTTCAACTCATGGTTATAAATTATGATTCATACTTATATCATAATTTATAACTACGAGTAGAATATTCATACTTATTCATATTTATACTCGTAGTTACAAATCCATACTTATCTTTATAAATTATGAAATCAAGCCTTTTCGATTATAGTAAAGCAAAATTGTAGATTAAAACGTACATAACTTTTTTTCCAGAAGTGGATTTACACTTGATTTTGATTTGAGCAAAATTGCTTGCTGACATTTTTTTCTCTTCAGAAAAAGAATCATTAAGTTTAAAAGCTGAAAATTAAAAAACAAATAAAGATTGCACACAACTTTGCTCGATGAACTACGAGTAATGCGTTATACTGCAAATCAAATATTGCATCAAAAATTTGGTTTTCTTTGTTCACTATGGATAAAAATTTTCAATCAAACATTCCTTTTGATTTACTTGGGTTTTACTGGCATTGCTGTGATTTGTGAAATGTGAACACATCGGTAACTCATTGTTTAATCAGTGTTTGTGGTATGTTTGTCTATCTCAATAAAAAAATATTGTTTGAAATATTTCGATGATTACTCGCTCGTAAGGGTAAAGTGTCCAAGACAATTTCGGGTTAATAAGTTTCTTTTGCTTTTAACAGAAATAGCCCGAATACCGTCGCTTTGACCGTCGTTCAGCCAGTTGTTGTAAGCTTTTTTAAATGTTTTTAAAATTGTATTCTGTTTGCATTATGTAATACAGTATTCGTTGAATTTAATCTAAAGTAAGTGTTGCTCGTGTAAAAGTTTTTTTCTTAAAAGCATGTTTTAAAAAAAGATACCTATTAAATTGATTATTAAAGGAATTATTTGATGGTATAAAAGCTAAAATTTAAATATGAATGATTCTGAAGTCTGACTCACGAAAAGTTTTTTAGTTGAGTGTAATTTGACCCTGCTAAGAGAATGTATTGTCTTTTGTTCATAATTTTTAAGTAAAAAATGTAGTAGAGGAGAAAAGAAAGAGGGGTCAAATGCTGCAACCTTTGTAGAAGTAAAAATAATATGATTTGAACCCTTTCTATTAATAATTTGCTGCGTCGATTTAAATTATTTTAAAAAAAGTAGAATTACTTTAAAAAGTAGACGATTTAAATTACTTTAAAAAGTAGAAAAAAATTAGCTTTGTTTTCAATGACTTAAGCAGTATTCGAACTCGTTAGTTTATTAATGATTGGCTTCAAAAATTACGTCAACTAATGAAAAAAAATCAGATTGGATTTGACATTTTCACGATTGCTCTCATGTAATTATTGACATTACCAGTTGGTGATTAACAATCAAGGTTTTAATGGTTGATTTTAGTGAAGCTGCTAATTTGTACATATTTTTTATGTGAAAAGTGAATATTTTTGCACTATTGAGTTCGGTTTAATGTCAATAGTGCAGTTATTTTTGTCAGGTTTTGAACTCTTGCTTTATAAAACCGAATAGAAAACACGTGAAAGGAATGAATCGTCCAAAAGTCAGATTCTCTGAAAGTGAGGACGATTTCGAAGTGAGTTATTAATTAAATCGCTGGTTATAATATTTTAAGTTTTTTAAAGGTTGTTCCTATGAGATGTGACTGGTATTTACTGTTGTTGCCTAACATGTTAGGTACCCGAAAAAAAACTTGACATAATTCTAAATTGAATCACTAAGTTGCTGTTTATCCATTACATCATGGTAAATTGTACTGGCACGAATTAAGTGACGGTATTGTATGAGTTGGTTCTTTCCACTCCCGAGTCACTACCCAAAAAATGGTTCGGGGTCTAAAGCTGTCAACCAAGCTTTTTGACTGATAAATTTTCTTTATTTTATTTATTTTATCTCATATTTATCTTCCTGATTTGCAAAAAAGTGACTAAGCGCTAATACATAGGGCAAGCAGTTACCCTCGGCCAAGAACTTCTAAATCAAGGACATGCATTGTCTATGTCCAGACTTTGCTAGCGAAGGCGATCATCTTTACTGTATAAGTGCTAATGTATTACTGAAATCAATTAATGATTGGTCCGTAATTGCTTCAGACAAAAGCATTAAAACGTTTAAACGCATATTGAGGGATAAATACCCAAATATGTGATACCATGCCCACAGAACTACCCTTGAGTGAAATACCTGAAACCTGCCATATACAGCGCTAAATAGACATAAATATTTAATATGACATAAAAACTTTCACACATAAAAATTACAGTTATAAGAAATAAAAAAAACTTTTCAATTGCTAATAAACTTAATCGGACAAGCGCGCTTTCTTGATTGATGTCTGGAGGAGGACGGCGTTCTTTTGCTGATCCTTTTCCAAGTTATGCAGACCTTTCAAAAGTACATTTGCCACGTGTCGTCTGAGCTTGTCACTAGTGTTCAGGTTATTGTAGTCCTCCATCACTTGCAGAATCATCATGAGTCTCCTGCAGCAGCAGGCCCTGTGTCTGGCTTTGGTGATAAAGGCAAGTCCACATCGCACAAGGTCAAAAGTGGTTTGGTGGGGGATTTTCAGGGAGCCTCGTGAAACTTCGGAGATAAAGGCACTGACTTCTGTTGAGACTAGTTCATCCTCCTCATTGAAGATCAGGTGTTCCTCACACTTTTTCTCCAGCCACCCTGCCACATAGGCTGCACTGCTTTCCTCATGGATAGAGAGTGAAGGCTCAGTGCAGTCCTCAATGAAAGTGGCGTCCTCAGCATCGATGGCACTAGTAACACACGTGTGAGCCATGGTTTCCCCATTTACGTCCAAGGTCTCCAGATAAGAAGCGGCATGTCTAGCCAGGCGTTTTTTGCAGGCAGTCAAGACATCCCCAGAAGTCATAAAAGCATTTGCACCAGTCGATTGCCTGTACACAGAAAATTCACCCTCTATCCTGTCACTCTGCAGCTCACGAAGAAGTAGATACTGGAAGCCAGCATGGGTCAGGAGGTGTGCACAAATGGAAGTCAGGCCTTGCATGGTCTGCACAAGTGCTTTCTTAGTGTCATGGGTTACACACTGCTTTCTGCCTTTTCCGTGCCCAGAAGGGGCTTTCTGGAAAATCTGTAGATAATCGGACAAGTTGGTAGTGGTGTGGTCCTGAACATGCCGGTGGGGATCATTTAGCCTCACTTCTTGATGTTTTGATGACACATTCACAACATTCCACCAATTAAGCACAAATTGAATAAAGTCGGCTGTGTCGCCACACTTCTGGAGCCTGAGGGCAGCTTCAACTTTGTCGTTGAAAACTTTCAACACGTGCTGGACATTCTGCAGTTGAAGTTTTGAAGGTCGAACAGCAGCATCTGTCAGGGGAGATGTTTTCAAAAGGTTTGCCTTCTCAGCATCGTATAGCTTTCTGACGTCGTTGAAGGAACCAGTGACTTGGTTGTCGAAAGTCATCTTTTGGCAAGCCTCTGAAACAAAAGGAACAAACAGTAAAATCATCTCATGCTGGCATTTTTTGTTGTGGTGCTGCAGTATTCATTTCATTTTTTTTTCTGTCACTGATTAAACAAAACTTTTTCACGTAAGAACTACATGAAGATATAATTATTTTGTAAGTGCTTTTTCTTAGGCTATTTTAAGTAAAATCACGAGTAATAATTGTTCGCTGTTGGTACTTAAATTTTTTTGCAAATCATATTTTTATAATAGATACGAAGTCTTTGCATAGATAATAATATTTAAATTTCTTATTAAGAGCAATCAAAATTGACAAATCTACTTATTGCGCAAAAAAACTCTCACAAACAGAAATGTCGAAATACAGCAAAACGCAGTCCAATGCATGAATACCAACACAATTAAAAATTAAATAAAAAAATCACGGAATTGTTATTCTTTTTATTCGTCAATTAAGTTCCAGTTATAATCAAAGATTTTCATTTAAAATAAAATAATTTTCTTTCAAGCTTTTTTTCAAAATTTGTATTAAAATGTTACATACAGCAAATCAAAAATAGTGTAGACTCACCTGATATCCAGTTGTTTCTTATGCACTTCAATAGATGCACTGTGTCAAACAGTAGGTACCAACTCCGTGTGCTATCTAAAGGATGAGTAGCAGTGGCAGGGTAATCCGACTCTGATGGACGATCGAACATCTTGCAGTAAAGCTGGTTGATCTTGTGGTTGTCTGTGATGGACCCAAGAACAGTGCCTCCAGCCTGTTCTACAACCATGGCAGCCTGCTTCACCACCTCAAATTGAAAAGAAGCTGTTAATTTATGGACAGGTGTAACAGATACCATGATGCTGGGGCCTCGATGAAGACACTTGGACATGACGCAAAGCATTGAAGTGGCTTTTGCGTTGTGGTCATTCTTGGCCATGCCACTGAGGACTCCTCCGGAGAAGGCTACTGTTGGCCGAATCTTCATCTCGTCAACTAAGAGAACTACATTTTTCTGTTGAGGCTTTTGAAGTTTGGCAAACGTCTTTGATAAAATGTCCTTCACATTCACTGAAGAGACGACAGCTTGCAATTTTCTTCTACTTGGCAAAACTAGATACTCACGGAGTACTTCATAATTGCAGTGTGGAAAAGATCCCACAGCAAAGCAGTAGTCTTTTACAGTAAAATTTTTGTTGACTAGAAGCTTCAAATTATTGATAATAAAATCGATTTTTTTGCCTTTTTTTTTGTCTTCAGTTTCTTGAGCCTGAAGCACAGTAACTACTTTCTTCAACACTTTATCCAGAGGAATTTTATAGTTAAAGCAAGTATGCACAACAGCATAAAACTGTGAATAGGAACTGAGGCCATTATTGGGGTTCAATATAGTTCCTAGGGGTACGCGAATTCCACTCTTGTATGCAAAACACGTAAGAGGAGAACATAGCGTTGACTTGTTTTCAACCAGAACAGTCATTTCGCATTCACGAAAGTCAGACGACATAAAAAGGAAAGCACACCTGTCAGATCTTCGGGTAATCACAACATTGTTATATTCCTTGTGAAGTTTCTTGTCAGGTAGAAATTCACTGAACGACTTGATCCTGTCTCTGGCCATAAAAACGTCAAGTTGTTTGTCTACTTGCTTTGCAGGGCGAGGAGGGATTTGGGGGGTCGGCAGACATGAAGCAGGTACATCAAAAATGCTAGGTGCAACAGCTGGTCTTGTTGTCCCACCTGGCAGTTTCTTCATTGGAGGATTTTGTGGCCAATGCTTCTCACAAATAAAAAAAGATTTAGCATTTGCAACATTAAAGTCTTTGCGAGGAGGAATCACAGCCAGCCACCTCTGCCTCTCAGGATCAAGCCTGGGCAGTTTGAATATTCTACGTTTTGATAAAAGGTCGTAGTTTCCTCTACAATTCACAATTCCACATTTATTCGGCATAATTACGTAAATTAATGCTCTTCGAAAAAAGAGAAAAATAATTATCAATATTACTCACAAACCTTGACCGGTCTGACCGGCCGGTAAAAAACCGGTCGAAACCTTTTGTTTTTTGACATTACAAAGTATATCATTTAAAACAATTTTATGGATTGTTTTGTTTCTAAAGTTATTTAACAACGCGATTTCTGAAATGGAGAGTCGTCCGTGATGAAAAGTTACCATGTCGGCCGTAATGAAAATTTAGTACCGCAGCGTAGTTAAATCTAACCTATTCTTTGACCTCCTAACCCTCACCCCTATAAGGGTGAGGGTTAGGAGGTAAAGGTATAGTGGGTGTAAAGGTATACAGTAAGTTAGGGTGAGGGTTAGGAAGTCAGGAGATAGCTTTAACTACAAAAAAATTTTCATCACGGCCGACTCTCCATTTGAACCCGATTTCTTAGTGTGAGTAAGTTTGAAAAAATTGTAAAAAGTGGTCAATATGCATGGAAAATTCACTTGTCATTTATTCAGAATGATGGGAAAAAGTTGAGCCCTCGACAGTTGAATATCTTTTTCTAGTAGTAGTAGGCCCTAGAGCCCTAGGCCTACGACTCAACTTTATCTTCTTTATGTAAGCTCGTATTTACTGTGCGTTCTACACTTAAAATAAAACAATGATTGATTGAGGAGGTCACCTAAATTTTCTGAAATTTTGATAGCTTTGAAGTAACACTACCTGACTACATTTTACGACCACTTGCAGAGACGCCGTTGATTTGACAAGTAACAACCCTTAAAAAACAGTCAATTACCAATCAGAACAATGCGTTTATCTGCCGGCCAACCGGAGAATGGTGTCGCCGGGTCACTAAAATAGCCTATTATCTTAAACAGGCCTAAATAGGCCTACCTATTACCTAACACTCGCCTATCCCTATGCCAACCAGTTTTGACACTCCACCTAACTTTCCTCAATTTGCTATAAATTTTAATGCTGTTCTTATTTAATTTTAAAAATCATTAAACGGTATTTCTTATTATTCTTTTTAATTATAATGAAACTTGAGTACACCTTACTAGGATTAAACTGCCTCGGTAACATACATTTAAATTTTCGTAAATGAACCTACCATAGTTAGCATTGTAGATCACAAAGTCTACCCTATGATGTAACAATAAGCTTTTATCGGCTGTGCAAATTAATAGAAAAAACAGTCGCCTTCGCTAGGATTATCTGAAACTAGCGCCTGCATGTCCTTGATTTAGAAGTTCTTGCCCTCGGCCTATTTCCGGAGATGCCAAGATATAGCTGTTTGATTGAAATTTATACTTTGGCTTTTTACTTTTATAGAGATATGACTGAAATTTAGAACTGCTTGCCAAGACCACCAAGCAGGGAAAAATTCCGTTAAATGTCTTTCTCAAGAACACATCAGAATGGCGTAAGTAGGTTTTGAACCGAGACCATGTCGATCACAATCACGGCGCTCTAACCACTCGACCATCATTTCTTGCTCAAAGCGGCGGCGCCTGGGCCTGGGATTTCAAAGCCATTGACTTTTCAAAAGCAAAGATTCTTTTTCGCCTGATATTTGAAGCAATAACTTTTTTGGTCTTTATTAAAATACTATCGCAGAAAAAGAGTTCAGAAGTTCTGTCTTCAGTTATTGTTTATATGCGGCATAGAATGAGCCGACTTCAAGGCACAGAAACCCTGGCGCGGTGTTAAACTCAGAAATCTTTTCACAAATTCAATCAAAATTATACAATTTATCAAGCCTTACTTTTATTCAACAGTTCAACTTATTCAGCTTATTCAAATAGAATGAAAAAAAAACCAAAAACATAACACATATTGATTAAGCAATTTAAATAAAAGCTTGTCTAACTAAAATCCCTTAAAAAATGCTTGCAGGCTAATAATTATAAAAATCTAGCACATTTAAACAATATTAAGCTTCTCAAAATATGATTACTGTTAATTTAGCCTGCACTTGAAAAATATAAAAGATTATAGTGACGTAATAGATAATTAGGAGTAACCTAAGCAAAAACGGAGTAAGGCAGAAAGAAAGTAAACAATGAAAGAAAGAAAAGAAAGTTAGAAAAGTTACAACAATAAAGAAGGGGAAGGGAATGACGGGAGGTAGCAGGATTAACAAAAATTGTTTGCAATTAATTGTGATAACAAAGCGGCAGCTTAATAAGGCGACCGCGCCGGGACAATCGAACAGGTCCGTTTGCCGCTGGAACAGTTATTTGGAGAAGTGACCAACCCAAAATAACGTTTGTCTGGAGTATTATCGAGTTTTGCTAAAATTATTCAATTCTTATTACTGTTTAATTTTTTTCAATAAAATTGATTGGCCGCTAAATGACTTAGATTTCTTAAGTCAGAGTTTCCCAAACTTTTTGGGCCACGGACCCCTATTTGCGAATGTTTTTTTCATGACTCCCAATCCTATGTCACATCAATTTTCCGCCTAACCGAAGAGGAAAGATAATGGTTCGAATAGGGGCCATATTTTCAAAATGGAAACCAGGACGCTCGTCAACAGAAAAAATTCGTCCCCAAAAAGTAGTCCCTAAAAAAAAGGTCTTCACTTCGAATCAGTCTCCGATTTCATAAATTCCGTCTCCAAAACAAGGTGTTCTCTAAAAAAAAAGTCTTCACTTTGGATCAGTCTCGGATTTTCATGGTATGGATTACTTTCCAAGTATATATATTTCACAAATTTTGTCATATCGTCGCGGACCCCTTGCGCAATCATCTCGGACCCTCAGGGGTCCGTTGACCCCAATTTGGGAAACTCTGCCTTAAGTAATATTGTTGTTTGATGTAAAAGCAATCTCTTTCAATGGCTTTAATATATCAATAAGTGGTGATTACTAAATAAGGTTGATTTAACTTACCCAAGAATCAAATTTACTAGGCCTACTGTCATAATCAGTTAGTAACGATAAAAATCGCTTGAATATTTTTACTTTCAAGCGTTGAATTTGTAAAGACACTGCTGGCTAGTCTAGTAGATTTTTTGCTTTCAGCGCTGGAGACCTGAATAGACAAAATCGGCAGCGTGGTTGAGTAGTTAAGAGTATTGATAGTGCTTGAAATCGACACAGTCTGGATTCAAAACCTACTCGCGTTATTCTCTTGTGTCTTTGTGAAAAACCCTTTACGGCACTTCCTGTACTTTGCTGTTGTAGCAAGCAGCTCTGAATTCACTCATATCACTACATAAAAACTAAAAAAAATCACGAAAAAGATTTCAATCAGAGAGCAATATCTTGGCATCTCCGAACGGAGGTCGGGATAATCGCTTGACAGTTTTCTTAAGCTTACGCCTCCAACGTTTACCCGATGTGAAAATAAAATGCTAAGGTTTGGTTTGCCTAAACTTGAAAGTCGAGCTAAAATCGACGCAGCTTAATGTCTATTTCTCTCTAAACTGCTACCGATCCCAAGGTTGAGTTTAGAATTACTCGATTTTTTCTATCAGGGCGATATAAAGAAATGCTGCAGATTGAAGTCTGAACTATTGTAGTTACATGTACGTTCATTAGCAGCAAGACGTATTTTGTGCTTTATCTTTTAGAAGTTGAACGATTTCTATTAGAACTGGTATTATTTTGGTATAATTCTAATCACTAATTAAATGCCTTAATTAATGAAAAGTTAGATTTAATATTCTTATTTTTCTTAGCTGCCCAAAGAAAGTTCTTTACTAAACCCCTCGGGTGATTTGCGTGTAGTACTGGAAGAGGGAGATTCCCGCTTCTTTCAATTCCATAGCGACACGACAGCCGAAGATGTCATCGGCCGTCTTTGCAAAAAACTGGATATAAAACAGTCGAAGCATTACTCGCTCATCCTAGTCCCGAAGAAACCGCGAAGTGAGTTGAAAAAAGTGGACAAGAATTCGATGAGAATTTAAGACGAAATGGTTTGTTTCGTAACTTTAACTGCTTAAACTTAGCGTTTTTTGCCTTATGCTGTAAAACGCAACTGGAAGCGATTTATGGCTCGAATTGCAAAATTGCTTTGCGATTTCGGCCGTCGTTAACTTCTCTATATTGCCTTTAAATAATAGTTTCATTATTGTACTTAACATTAAAGTTTTTTATTGTCAACAGTGCGAGAAAATCATTTAGAAAAAAGTGACAAATTGTTTCTAAATATTTTTAAAAATGATTTTTAATATTTTTTAAACACCCACGATCATTTTTCCAAACCTTTTGAGTTTGTTTTTTTAGTCGACCAATCTTTCTGGTTACATTTTGTTTTGATCTTCAAATTTTATACAAAATCACACTGCCGTTTCTACCTGAACCATACGTTTCACTTAAACTTAGTAAAAACCTCGATTCTGTCGCATTACAGTAAATATAATTCCTTTAATATAAAATAATGTATAATATTATAAACCCTGCACAATATATAAATAATAAATTCTTCTTTTTCTTCTTCTTTCTACCTTTCCCTTTGGTCAGAGGTAGCCACAGCGTATAATATTTCTCCAAAGTGACCTATTTTCAATGTCTATCTCCCTTGCACCAACGTTCCTCATATCTTCTTTCACTACATCGAAAAATCTTCTCTTTGGCCTCCCTCTTTTCCTCTTTCGGTAACTCCATTTCCATCACCCTTCTTCCTACGTACTCCTGGTCTCTCCTCATGACGTGTCCATACCACCTCAGCCTGCCTGCCTTCATCTTCATTCCTAATAGTTCTACCTTAACTGTACCCCTGATGTACCCCTTTATTCAAATTTTTTAACGTTACAATATCTTATGCGAACATTTTTTAAGGTGTCTTGCCCAAAGATTCATTTTCAAAATTTTCCGATGACATTATAGTAAACCCTTCGGAATCGGTGTCACAGGTGTGGTTTTTTTTCATTTAAAATTTGATCGTAACAGTAATCGACTTGCGCTTTTCTTCTGTCGAAGAAAATGCTTTGTTTTCCGGTTTCGAGCTAGTAAATTGTAGGTTTGTCGATCTAGAAGTAAGTTTGTTTACCCTTATCTCAGCTTGTTTGTTCTTTGACTGTAATTTGCTCCCAAACACTTGTGAACACTAAAATGTAAATGTTGTTAATGATTGAACTGATCAAAGTTTAATTTTGTTGGTACATTTGCCGAGTAAAAACAATTTAAGAAACTCCTACTTTTTCGACATCGCCACGTCAAGCACCATATGTATCAGAAAACAACAATGTCAGTGTCAGAGGATCGACCGTTAGTCTATTCTCTTGCTGCGAAATTTTTCATATGGACCTTTTTGTATTGTAAACTGTACGCTTTGCAGATACTCACTAATTCCAACTACAAATATCATCAGTGCCATCTAAGGCTCGCATTTGTCGCAAAAGATGTCCACCAGATGTTGCACGACGATCCCAATTCATTTAATTACCTTTACCACCAGTGTGTTAACGATGTCCTGTCGGGTGAGTCATTGATGTTCATCTTTAAAATTTCATTAATGTTTGGTTCTTTATTGTTTTCTCGGTACAAAAGCAGACGCTGAGTTTAAGCCCATTTCAGGAACCGTTTTCCATGAAGATTTATCCTCGGAAGAGCTTCTCCGACTTGCTTCCTTGCACATGCTCGTCGTGTGTCTTTTGCAGGAGGAAAAAGCATCCGATTCCTCCCGATCTTCGAGTAAAAAGAAGTCGATTTATTCCCCGAGCAAGTTCAATTTGAAGCATATTGAGTTAGTGGACTTCTTTGTGTCTGCAAAAAATTGACATTTGCTTTTTAAAAACTCACAAATTAAATGCATTTATATCGCTTTCGATATAAATTTCAGTCTCATTTTAATAAAAATGACTTAAAAACCAAATAAAAAGCTTCAACCAAACAGCAATGTATTACTATTTTCTAAAGAGGGTCGTGATTTATTGGTTTCTCCAATTTTAATGCCTTGTCGTTCTTGTGTAAGTGGGGGGGGGGTGGAGATAGTTGGGATGTTGATGATAAAATACATACTTCACGTTGAAATAACTCTATACTAAAGTAAAAAGTGCCTGCTTTTCGGGTTGTTTTTCATTCGTGTTCGATTAAAACCTTAGAATTTCGTCCTTCACCTTCTTGTTTTTGTTTTGTTTCAGAAAAGAATTTGGTTTGGAAAAGTTTCTTCCGAAAGCTATGATTGAGCTTTTTATAAGCAATCCCAAAGAACATCGAAAAATACTCCAGAATTACATAAAGGCAAGTTTTTGTTTTTGTCAATTCGGACGTAGGCCACGTGGTGCGTTTAAGTTTCACCAGAAATCAGAGCATAATTTTTATAAGTTAATTACCGAGAGATCCCTTAAATTTAGCAATTGATTGCAGCATAGCGGCAGAATAGACCTATCATTTATCAGTTTTCAAATATTTGTTTTTAGTTTAACTGAAATGTGGAGAATTAAGAAAACTTTGCTGCTATTGTAAATAAATTGAAGTATAAATCTTACATAAAAATTCTTGAAACAAGCCTTCGATTCAAATTTAAACAAATATGTGGTTTAATGATGAAGAACAGGGCATCGAACCGTTTTAATACAGTTTGGGTTCGGGTTCGGGTTCAAATTCGGAAAATACAAGTTCACCTTCGATTCAGGTTCAGCAAATTTTCTTTATACGGGTTCGGTTCAGGTTGAGCAAAATTATAATTGTTCGGATTCAGTTCTGGTTCAGGTTCAAAGAATCGTTAATACAGGTTTAAGGATCCGGTTCGGGTTCGGTTCGAAGCTCTGATAATGAATGACTGGCCGCTTGACTCAATGATTTTTAGCGGTCCCTTCCCGGCTTCTGTGTCGATTTTGTCTCGTTTTGTGATGTTATTATTATGGCAATAGCATTCCAAGTTATTGCTGTTGTACTTATACGTCTAAAACATGTTCACATGTTTATTCAATTCTTTTCTACAAATAAGATATGAAACTAAGTGATGTTGTTACTTTTATCCATCTTACCTTTGAAATCGAAACTAGAATTTATCAATGCTTAAGACGAAAGACTGTTAACTGTTTATATTTGTGTTGTGTTTTACCTTTCGCTTTGCACCTCATATCAGAGCAAAAAGGTTCACTTTTAAGTGATTACTTGAGGACCAGAATCTTAATCTGCTAACACTCAATGATTCACGCATACGTTACCACCCGCGTAAATCCTATCAACAAAAAGTTAGGCAAATCTTCTGTTTGTAGAAATCTAAAAGCTATCAATAAACGATTTCGAGTTTTTCCTTAATTACGGTAGTAAATGTAAACGTTTCGTCAGGTCAATCATGCAAACTACATAATAAACTCGCTGGACGCCCAGCCGACGTCTCCAACCAGTAGTCCTTCAATTCGCCAAGTTCAGCTGTCGTTGGAAACCCTACTAACTCGCTTGAAAATGCAATATATTAAATCTCTATCTCATTATCACATGTACGGCGGAAGATACTTTGAAGCCACTATTTTGGTTAGTACATATTAATTCTTAAGTGGATTTTTTCTGTTTATACTTAGTCTCTTTGCTCATACAAGATGGTTTGTGATACATTGAAGACAAAATTGCATTACGCCGTCAATATTGAGTTTTTAAATTTGTATTATTGAAATTAATCAAAATTTAAAGGCCCAAAAAATTTAAGCTATGATGAAAGTTTTTTCTGCACTTTGTCTGGCTTGTTCAGTCGAATTTTTGAGAATCTTGATGTAAGCACTAAGTTAAGTTTTTTTGCAGGCTGTTGTTGATTCTGACATTGTTTTACTCGCTGGCCATCACTACGGGATTAGCCAGTTGATTAACAGCAAAACAAAGATGTCGTCTGCATTTGCTGGCTTCATGTCTATCGATCAAATTGAAGTTGCACCCCCGAAACCAAATCGCGATAATACTAATGTGCGCGTTGAATTCAAGGACATGGCGGTAAGTTGAAATCACTCGACTTTGATAAACGAATCTTTTTTCACAGCGAGCGTATCGCGGAGCTGTTACCAGGCGCTTTTCGACCACGTATGATTTTGAAAAGCTCATTTTTGGAAGACCTTAAAAGTATTTTGAAAGCGATCTAACATGTCTGAATTTGACAGCCTCTCGTGTTGAATATGCATCGTCAGTCTGCTCTCAACTTCGCTTACTTTGTATCCGGTTACTGCCGTCTGTATGGAAATGAGGATTTTATGTTGACTATACCGGATCAGAAACAAAAATCCGGTGAGGTGTTGCTTTGTTGTCCTGAATTGTGCTCTTTGCTATGATGTTCGAGTTAGAATAAGTTAACTAAATTTCTTTTTAGTTTAACTTGTTCTTTTTGTTTTTTTTAAAGCTCCGGACTACTGTGGACCTCATCATGTCAAACAGTCTCACTGGAATTATCCTCCGGATCTTGACTCTTCCTCACTTCACTGCGACTTTTCCAATCCTGTGACCTTCTCTCTTCTTTCTGATGAGATTCCTCTTTCTGTCCGTGAAATGTTTCAACAGAGTAGAGTTATCGAGGAGGAAGATGAAAACTACTCCAGTTCGTCTGATGATGCAACTAAAGAGCCTAATGATATAGAAGACGGCAAGATAACGTTATCTCAGGTTGACGAAAGGGTTGCTACGGCAGCCGTTGATACATCTCCGAAGTCGTCCGTGTCTTCCGTGGTTGGTACATCTCCGTCTTCAGGCATAAGATCGTTGACGCCTCGCGTCGGAAGTGGTGTGCGAGAGCAAATCGACTCTTCCGGTAAAAATCCTAACTCTGTTGCTCGAAGCTCAGAAAATTCGGATGCTTCGGCCAAGGAAATTTGGAGCGAGATTATGGATGCTGTGGATGAACAAGCAACTGCAAAGAAAGATGCGAAGTTACATGAGAAAGAATCGCTTGAAGAAGAATCGAAAGATGAACAGACGAATGCAAAAGAAGCCGTGGAACACGGTGTTGATGAGACTGAAATGGAGGACGCGGCTTCTTTAGAAAATAAAGTCGCTCGCGGAGGAGGATTAATTGTTTCACATGAAAATGGTCGCGAAAATTTTCTAGACAAGGAATCTAGAAACGAAAATAATGTTTTTTTTCCCTCTGGTCAACCGAAATCGACATTCGATATGGATCAAACTACTACGGGATCTCGAAATCGATTTTCCTCTTTCAAACCATCCGAATCTCCAGAAACAAATGACAAAAGCTCTCCTGCCAATAGCCATCCTTCTTCTGCATCATTTAGCTTAGAAAAAGAATCTCCCGAAATTTCCGGAGGAAAAATACTAACAAGTGAAGAGTTCCAAAAAGAACTGCAAAAAGAAAATTTTCGCCCGTCTTCCCCAATCCCCGTTTTAGACGGAGATACGGACGATATCGCAACTAGTCCACTACCCGTCGAAGATCTCGCAAAAGGCCATAAAGGTTTGAAAACCGGGCGAAAAAATCGATTTTCGTGGACACGCTCTAACAAGAAAAGCCGCTTCCAGTTCAGTAAGTTTTTCTTTTCTCGTCGAAATCACTCCTCCAGAAAATCTTACAGTCTTGAAGAAGAGTCGTCGAAGAAGAGAAGATGGAGATGGTTTGGCTTGTTTCGTTCGTCTTCTACGCCGTCGAAAAAAACCCGCTTTTCATTTTTTAAAAGCATCAACCGAAAAAGAAAGAGTCACGATTTTCATTCGTCAACCCTGTCCGACGCAACTGACGGAGCTTACTGCGTGTTTGAGGCGCGAGACGCCGGCAAAAGAATGGACGTCGATGCGTTAAAACCGGCCGCTTCGTTCAACGACGTGTCTCTGCGACAGCGCGATGTCGTCGACGATAAGCCTCGACCGGTCAGTTTTATGACGTTTCAGAAAGTTTCCAATGATACTGATGATGACGAGGAAAGTGATGATGATAGACGAGACAAGCTAGCACCTTTCCATCCATCAGCTAATCCGTCAACACCAATAATCGTGGAACAAACATCATCTTCTTTCAATAAATCCAATGCTGAAGCAAACGACCAAGCCCCAGCATCGTCTCACCAGGTTAAAAATGAAATAAGCGATTACGACACCAAGACCCGTTCATCTTCGCGTAAAGGCGACCTCAATTCCATTTCATTTCCATCAAAAGAAAGCAAAGTTTCTGTGGCACAAGCGACTAGAATAAAACGTAAAGCTCCTCCTCCTCCATCTCTTGCTTCTGCTTCTCAGAAGAATCTCGATCGGTCCTCTTCGAAGGCTTCTAATGCTGACGCAGAAGTTGTATCGGTCGATTCGCAAACTGATCGTAACGCTGAAGGAACTTTGGAAAGTGACAGCGAAGAAGGCTACGAATCTGTCGTCAGCATCACGTCGTCACAGAAATTCCTTGCGCATAGTGATGTTGGGGCTGCTCATGAAGAATACAATGATAATCATATTGAATCACCAAAATGTGAAGACGTTGATTTGAGTTCTATCACTTACACTGAACAAGATAAAGTTGTCAGCGAAAGTTTCTCGCAGAATGAAAAGTCAACTCCGCCGGATGACGTCAGCTCGTCATCGGAAGCATCGATTACAGAAGAGAAAACTGATGATGATTTGGCCTCCCAAATTTTTTCAACATTGAACATGAGAGAAAATTCTCAGAATTCTGGTTGTGATCACGACGACAACGATGATGACAATGATCGTGGTGATGATAATGGTGTTGTTGCTCTTTCGACTGAAATGGAAGCAATTTCTTCTGACCCTACAGAATTGATTGGTGTTGACAATTCTGTCCACTCTGATGCCAAAGATAAAGATAGTGATAATTCTTATGTTGATGATAAAAGCGATTTCAAGATGGTAGAGAATGAAATTTATACCACTCTAGTCGACACTGTTAACATGGTCGAGTCTGAAACATCTGAAATTATGAGTGAAGATATTTCCAACGACTTTTCTCAACTTGCCTTCGAAAAAAAATTGAATTGTGATGACAGCAATGATGACGTCGTTGATGATGAAATACATTCGGAATTTATCGACAGTAAAAACAAAGACCAAATAACTTATTCAAAAGGTGACAAAGAACTATCAATTTCGGAGCAGAAAGATGCGTTGCAAGATGTTTCATCCGAGCTTGAAGATGATTCGGACAAAAAATCTTTATCATCAACTGATTATAGGAGTGATTTCGAAGAAACTGTGGAGGATGATAAAAAAATTGATCGTTTTTCCACTCTGTTAAACCGTTTACTGAATGGCGCGGACACATCATCAATGTCTATCGGAGTGAACGGAACGAAGGAGTCAAATGAGCGGAGTCGGATCGAACCAGCGGATGCAACCATTCCGATTACAGATTCAAATCCTGATCTTCGGGACAATTCAACAATGGTTAATGGAAACGTTTCGGTGTCTGATAATCATGTTGAAGAATTTTCTTCCGTCCATTTGGCAAACCGAGATCAGGTCAGCAGGAACAAAACGGAAACGGAACAAAACGGACACAATGCGGACATTCCGCCTCCCGAGCCTTTCAATACTTCGGTCTCGAACACGAAAGATCCCGATGTTGGACAAAATATTCAAAGAAACTCCAATGACACGATGCCTTACATTCCGCGCTCAGTTAAATCAAATGACGCCGGTTTTTCGATTGCCAACGGCGTGGCTAAAAAGGAAACGCCGGCCGCTCCTTTCCCTTTTCAGTCGAATTCCGATGAAGTACAAGACGATTCTAAATTAAAACGTGACTCTTACTACAACTTAATTGCCCCACGTCTGTTTGGTCAAAAGTGGGAAAAAAAGACTTTTTCCCATATTAAACCACCAACTGTTACTAAAGCGGGCTTTTCAGACGGTGAACCGGCTAAAGAAAGTGATTCGGCCAAACGCAGTGTTATTAAATCTGTCCCTTACCCCACCCCTCATCGGAATGGTCGTCCTTCGCTACCCCCTAAACCAAGCATTTTGCAAAAGGAATCCAGCTGAATGCCTAAGTTAAATCAAGGTGCACATTCTTTTTTTTTATATTGTTGATTGACGAAAAGCGCAACGCTCCGTTAAAGTGGAGACGCTGAGGAGACAGTGGGAAAAGTTGAACCGAGTCTCTTTGTTGAAAATCGAAAATTGTTTTGACTACCATCGAACATCATTTTTATGGGCCTTTTGAATTGATTTGTATTTTTTAATGAGCTTTTTTATTTCTTGAAAAAATAAATTTATTGTGGTGGTTTGTTGAAAATGCTTTTGCGGGCTATAACATTGTAAATGCAGTTTAAAATGCTTTGTTCTTGCAAATTTAAGTATGAATTTGTTTTCCTTTTTTTGTACCAGCTTGTTCTTATTTTTTTCCTTATTGCGCTGCTTAAAAGCAGTTTGATGTGAATACCTGCATCTTCATTTAAGCTTGTCAAACATTCTGTTTTGTGATAGGTTGGAAGTCTTTTTTTATATTTCTGTTATTTTAAGAACTCTGCAGTTTTTAGTAAAGTTGAGGCTACCATAAAGTAATTCTTAAAAAGTTTTTTTTGACTCAAACTTTTTTTTTTTTTTTAAGTTTTTAGCTACGTATAACGATTTCGCATAAAAAACAATTTTTGTTAATTTCACTAGTTTCATTCCTGCTAGTTTTTGAAGAAAATCCCTTTGCGATCAAACAAACTTTATTTTCATTTTAGTTTGTAAATTGAACCGGACACAAGATCGAGTTTTGTTTACTTTTATAATTAAGAAAAATGCAAAGTAAAACGTCGAAATCTATTTTGAACTTTTAATGGTTACCCTGAATGGTTTTAGTTGTTTTTGATTTTGATTGATTTGATAATTAAGAGGTTTAATTTTGTTGTACTTTGAACAACAGCAATAACAATTTTATGATTTTATGTATGAATACATCACGGTACGATATGAAAATGATAAATACTGACTTTTAATAACTTTTTTGTGTCATTTTTCTGTTGATTTTTCTTCAATTATTGCAAGTTGTTTGATCAAAAATGGCGTGATTTTTTTTTGATATAAAAATAATTTTTTTTATCTGTGTTGAATAAAATCATGGCAAGAATAGTCCACTTTGTTTAAAGGCATAAAACAAAGAGCGAATAGAAGTATTGCCCAAGTGTTATTTTTTAGTATTTTTTTAAAACCAACCAACAGTGTTAAAAAATTATCTATATTTTAGGGTTCAAAAGTTTTCCTCAGTAACCCCCGAGCCATTCCATATCGAATTAATAGGAAAATTATTCAAGGTTTTTAAATTTTCTGAAACTTTTTGGTAAAAATCAAATTATATTAAAATCAGTATGCCCGCCCAAATCACTACCTTTTTGGTTTCTTAGTTTTTAGAAAACTAAAAATGATAGTGGCTTGATATGTGGCATATAGCTAATATAGAAAATGCTTTCTTTTAACAGTTTTGTAGAAAATATTTAATTTTTGATGATTTGATTGTAATGGCTCCGTTAGGTTATTAGATTTAGATTTTGGTAGTAAATACTATTAATATTTAGTTTATACAAAAATTACGCAAAAAATGTGTTTAAGTGAATTTGATAAAAAAATTGGCTTTATTCAAAGTTTTGACCTTTAAAACTCTATAAAAAAGTTCATCAGCAAAAAAGCTGATGTTGTGTAAGTTTCATGACGTAACCAGGACATTTGACTTAGGGAGCCCTACTAATCATCTCTTTTGAAAAAAGTCATTAGTTCATTTTCATCTTAGTATATTTATTCTTGACTGGCAGGCTTATGGTAGCCGTTGAGCGGCAATTACATTGGTTCAATAAACGCAAGTTAATTTAAACTCTTCCAGACCCCTGACTTGAGCGTCCACGATCAAACCCTTTGTAGGACCTACACACGAGCACTATCCTTTTTCGTATGCTAACTCTGAGCGCTTAAAAAGCAAGTGTTTCTTATCACTCATAAATTGAAGTCGTGTAATATTATATTCGGGTTGTTAAGCATCATATCACATCAACTATTCATCTTCTTGCTTTGCAGAAAAGCGTCCGAGGAGTTTCACTCGGAGAACCTTCAAACGATTACCCCAACATTTGCAGATTCCGAGATAATATGGTGTGGGGAAAAAATCTTCTAAATTTTTAGTTTCTTCACTGATTGTGATCCATGGCTTGAATATACGTAGAAGAGCTTGCTGAAATCGCTAAAAAAAGGAAAGTTTTTACTTCTTTAGCAAAAACACATCGTGATGTGGTTAGCAGTTACACCAAGACCTTGTTAGGCACTAGCAAGTATAAAAACTTTGGAATTTTTATAAAGAACTTTTGGAAATTTTGAATGTTGTAGTCGACCATCTGCAGAAATACCACACCTTCAAGAACCGGTCACGCAGCACAGTGCACAGAAAAAAAAAGACTTTTTATTTTGTTAATTGAAATCTAAAAAAAAAGTTAGGAAACAAATCCAATAGTACAAACAATGTAAAAAAAAGTTTGGATTTTGATTTTGTTTAGGGTCGTACCATCACTTCTTCGTTGAGTCTTGTTTTTTCATAAACCGTAGTAACTTTACAAAAACAGTGCAATAGAGTTATAGTGACTCGAGTCCATTTAATAATAATAATAATAAACAAGTTTCTATCCCGCTTTCTATCCATAATAAAATAATAAACAAGTTTCCATCTTCATTTAAAAAGTCTCAGGACTTAAACTCGAGTCGAGTTCTCAAATCAACTAACTTTATGACTCGGACTTGAAATGAATTCAGATGAAAATGAGTGAAGTCAAAAACTTTTTATACTTCTCTTGGTGATATTTTCTCTTACAGTCCAGGTAGGAGCCTATCATACTTCAAATTTTTAGTGCTTCTCCTTTACTTTGAATAGAAAAAATATGTTTAAAATTAGCCTAGAATAAAAATCAAAAAGTTTTCACTTTTAAGATTAGCCAATCTGAATAAAAACTTTTCAAACATCTGTTATCGGAGTATTATCCCCTTTCCAAAAAAATGTCATGCAATGCTTCGGTCCACAATATCTTCTTTAATTTCAAAGATCCGTCGAACAAGTTGATTTTACAACAGTCTTTCAAGAATCAGATCCTGATCAATCCTATGCGCAATTCCACAATTTAATAAACAATAAAGTTAAAAACTGTTTCACTTTAAAATGCTCCAAAAACAGACCAAACAGTTGTAAATGGTATGGCAAAGAACTTGCTAAGTTATTAATACTACATAAAAAAAGACAGATTATACAAACAATACATAACCACAGGCAGTCCAAACCTAAAAGCAAAATATCAGAAGTTAAGAAATCTATACTTTAACACAGTCAATTACAAGAAAAAAGAATATTTTAAACAAAAATTTACAAAGTTCAAAAACAATATCAAAAAAAGTTGGTAATGCATTAACTACTTAATTGGCAAAAACAAACAGCAAAGACCTGAAAAACTAGAACTAAATACTAATGACAAATCAATTACTGATCCTGTTGAAATTGCTAACATTTTCAATGACTGCTTCACAAACACACCTCAATTACTACTAAAAAATCTTCCACAAACAACTGTTAGTTATCATAATTTTCTTGGTACGTCAAACCCTACATTAATGTTTTTCTATCCAACAACTTCTTTTGAATTATCTCGACTTATATTTGAAACTCCTTCAAAATTCAGTGCTGGTTGGGATGGTATACCTTCTATATTACTAAAATACTTACCTATTAATGCATTGTCAGCACTGAGTTATGTTTTTAATCTTTCCCTTTCCTAAGGCAAGTTTATTACATTTTTTAAACATGCAAAAGTAATTCCTATTTTCAAAAAAGGAAACACAAAAAATGCAGCAAACTATCGACCAATTAGCTTGCTATCCAATTTTTTCAAAATTCTTGAAAAAATTGTACACAGACGTCTTTATTCGTTTTTCAATAACTTCAATCTTTTGTCCAATCACCAGTGTTACGTCGTTCGCGTAAATTATTTAAGAAGTAGATGCACGGGTTTCGACCCAGCGCGCCTTTTATATCAGCGCTGAATAATCAGCGCTACCTTTAATGCGTTCTCGCGCGGCTGTGGGCATAGAGTAATGCCACGTTGTTTTGGTAAGCCTTTTCTTGAGCTGGCTGGGACTTCGCATTTTGCACAGTCTTCAGATTGATTTGGCTGCTATATTTGTCCCTTTAGACCAGGGGTTCTTAACCTTTTTTGTCTCGTTTACCCCTTGCCGAATGAAAAAAGTATAATTTACCCCCATCTTCTTGGAGGTATCTTGTGAAGAAAAGTAAAACATCCTTTTTTGTTTTGTTTACCAGAACACATATCAAAAAAGTTTTTTAGTTGTGGAAGACACAATCGTTCTTGACGGGGTCCTGTGAAAAATAATGTCTACTCAAATGTCCCGGATAACTATGATAAAGCACATAAGAATGTAAGAATTTTCTTTTAATACTAACTGACACACAATTTCAACAGTCAATCAGTGAGACTTCTTGTTTTCCACGAACAATTTCTGAGGTTCTTTGAGCAGTCGTTGAAAGAGCCACTCGCATGTCGTCTTTGGAAATTAAGCGAGATCGATGTTTTGTTTTAATAGTGAACAGTGAAGAGAACCCTGCTTCACACAGATAATTAGTTATAAAAGGTACAACAACTTCCAACGCATGCTTAGTCAGCAAAGAAAACTCTTCGACTAATTCACACCAAAACTTGGAAAAGTCACCATTGCACGAAATAAATTTGGAGTGAAGCGTCGTCGAACATTGAAGATCAATCAGCTCGTCCTTACAAGGATCATCGTCATCAATACTTTCTAACTTCACTTCGAAAGGATGAGTTATCCACAGAGGAGTACTGTTAGAAATTGCATCTTCAAAGTAACCGTCAAAGTTGTTTTTTAAGGCGGCGAGGTGCTGGCATATCTTGACTTCGAGGTCAAAAATCTCGTTGCGATTTCTATTGACTTTCCAATCATCAAATGTTGGAAAATTAGCGTAAATTCCTTTTTGAACTCTTCTACTCCACAGATCTAATTTTTTCTAAAAGCCTTGAATTTTATCACGTGCATCTACAATGGTAATACTTTTTCCTTGCATCTGCATATTGAGCTGGTTCAAACTTAAAAAAATGTCTGTCAAGTACGCCAATGCTCCAATAAATTTGTTGTCGTCAAAGTGCTTACTCAACGGGGATTTGCGTTCTCGAAGAAAAGTCTCGATTTCACCACATAGTTTGAAAACTCGAGACACAACAAGACCCCTAGAAAGCCACCGAACATCGGTGTGATAAAGGAGAACAGTGTGTTCTAAACCCATCTGATCACAAAGCACTTTGAAAAGTCGATGATTAAGAGCACGAGCCCTGATAAAATTCACACATTCAATCACATGCTTCAATACAGCTTTCAAGTATTCTGGAAAGGTTTTACTTGCCAGTGCATGTCGATGAAGAGCACAATGAATAGATATAATGTGCGGTGCGCGTTTTTCACCAAAATTGTAAAGCTCGACTTAGCACCGAGCATAGAAGGGGCACCGTCTGTGCAAATTGAACCCACATGATTCCAGGATATAATATTTTGTTGAAAGAAATGATCCATTTTTTCCAGGACATTAACCGCTTTGGTAGTTGTCTCCAAACATCAAAAACTCCTCTTTCAACTCGCCAGCATGTACATATCGACAGTACACCAACAAATATGCACAGTTCGACACATCAGTCGACTCATCTAGCTGAATACTAATTTTTGCCTTTGGCCTACTAGCTAGAATTTCGTCTGCTACCTGATTTAAAATATCCTGTGACATGTCACTTATGCGACAGCGTACTGTATCGTTTGACAAAGCAATTTTCTCAAGTTTTCTTTTTTGTTCTACTCCACAAACAAGTTCAATCATGTCCATAGCGCACGGTTTGATAAGTCGTTCATCAATTGTATGTGGCTTCTTTTCCTTTGCTATTCTGTAAGCAACACGATATGATGCATCCAATCCTGCTATGTCTTCGGAACAGAATCCTAATTTAGGTAGTGTTCCTGCAGCACGAAATCGAGCACGTTTGGCCAGCAAAGACTTATGGTCGTCATGTACATGATTGGAATGGCATGAAGTAAAATGAGCTTTTAAAATTGACGGCTTCATAGAACCATTACCAAGCACTTTGGAGCAAAAGATACACTGTGGTTTTTGAACATTATCTGTCGCAGTGAAGTCGAACCCAAAGTCAACATATGATTCTAAATATGTTCGTTTCTTCGACATAATAACTGCAGATTGTTTAAATTTAACCTGTATTTACTTACACTGCTGAAATGAAAATGTTAGTTCACTTGCGTAGTGATAAATTGAAGTTATATATTTAAATTATAATCCAGTGCAAAACTATCACTTTTTTAATACGGAAAATTAAAGTTTGCTTTAGTTTATAATTCAGTAAATTTACCCCTTCAGTAGGTAAAATTTACCCCCAGGGGGTAAATTTACCCCCGGTTAAGAACCCCTGCTTTAGACAATTGTCTACTTAGAGTAGAGAATTTGGTATTTGATACTTCCTTTGCTCGTCCGCCCAACATCGTTGGTGAGTGTGTATTGTGTTTACGCGTTAAAGTTAATTGATGTAATGTTTGTGTTTATTTATTCAGAAAACCGTTTCGGACTGGCGCCGCCATTATTATTTTGTTTTGTGAAATAAAATTATAAATCTGGTGCTGGTCGTGAAGCGCGTTTGTGAGGAGTTGGAGGAAGGACGAGGCAGTTTGCGACTCCGTTACAAAAGTTTTCAACGTGGTTCATTCTCATCGGTCGAAAAAGGTTTTCGAGTTTTTCTTTTCGAAGTTGAAAAGAAAAGTTTTCAACGTGTTTTCCCTTTCGAAATCCAAAAGGAAAAGTTTTCAACGATTGCTTCTGGAAGTCGAAACATCGTTGTTTTCTTCACCTTCGAGTTCGAAAAAGGTCGAAAGGAAAAGTTTTCGACGGTCTCATCGTCATCATTGGCAAAAAAGATTCTCGACGTCGTCTTCATTTTGGAAATCGAAAAAAGGTCAACTTTGAAGACCCTAACGAAGAAGCTTTATCGGCGCTTTCGTCGTTCAACTGGTGATCAAAAAATTTCTGAAGAGCGTCAAAGTCTACGACGGCAAACATCCATCAACATCAACAGCGTAAACGGTACTAAATTTCAATTACTACACTTGAAATCTCATAAAATTGTTAGAACGATTTGTAATAATAATAACGTACATGTATTTTATATTTGAAAAACCTAAAGTAAATTGCGTGACGCGATTTGTGTGACAAGACGTGAAACTTATAATTTGAACTTATTGTTATTATTGTTTGGTTTATTGTTTATACTGTTTGGCATAATGACATCTGAGGAAGATAAAACTAAAACTAACTTGGCGATCAAAAACTTAAAATCGCAACTAAATGAAAGTTATAGATGCGCAGAAAAGATGTCGTTACGAAATCCTGACGTAGACAAACTTAATACTGTTTTTGATAAAATTGACCAAGAGCACAAGACCTTAATTGATTCTATGATTGATAATTGTGGTTGATTCCACGCTTATTGCCGCTGTTACTCATAACAAATTCGAGTTTGATACCCGTAGGGAGGAATGGTTTCTAAAAATTAGGGGTTTGTTTTGTGACGATGCTAACCTGCCCTCATCAAGTAAACCCGGTCCCGATTTATTAAGTTCAAAGGCCCCCAGCGAATGCTCTAGAGTCTCAAACTCGAGCTCGAAATCTTCTAACGTTTCTAGCACGTCATCGAGAATTAGTATGAGACGTCTCCGCGCTCGCGAAAAACTTTAATTAGCACAACTAGAGGCCGTTCAGCTAAAGGAAGTTATTGAGGAGGAAGAAGCCAAACAAAGAATACAGCAGGAAGAAAATGAGCTGAAACAAAGGATACAGCAGGAAGAAAACGAGCTGAAACAAAGGATACAGCAGAAAGAAAATGAACTGAAACAAAAAATACGGCAAAAGGAGGCTCGCAGAAAATTAGAGTTAGCGAATGCTCAGTACCAAATCTGTATAGAAGCAGATGTAAAGGCAGAACGCGACCTTGAGGTAAAATCACGCGACCCTTTGGGCAGTTCGCAGTTAAAGAAAGAGCTCTCTCTTCAAGCTAAACCCTTTTCCCCGGCCATTAGTAACGCCTTTCCAAGTTCATCATCACAATTACTTAAGAGCGGTGCAGAATGTAAGGCCGATATTATTAGAGCGCCAGAGAATCAGAACGCCCCTTTACCACAAAGTGGCCGAGTAAATTTCGCTCCTGAAATGACTTCGAATCAATACGACTATAGATCCACAGGCGTTGAGCAACATTATTTTCCGGATGAAACGGTCGACGAACCAGGGCCGAGCCATGCCCCGAAAACAGCTCCTGTCTCTTTATTATATCCTTACGCAGTGAAATATGATAATCTGTTTTTACCACGCCCAGAGTTATCTAAATTTTCGGGAGACCCTTTGGAGTTTAAGCTATTCATCAGTAACTTTAAAACGCATGTCGAGTCCAGATTGCAAGACCAGAGAGCACTTTGTCTACTCGTTCAGCATTGTACGAATCCGGTTAAAGAAAAGATACAACATTTTTCTGAAACGGGTCAAAATTGTTACCGATTAGCTAAGGATCGCCTTTTTAAGGAATATGGCTCGCCGTGGATCGTGTCAGATGTTTGCGAACAAAGACTCAAGAAATTCCCTTAGATTATTTCAGGTGATGCAAAGGAACTGAAAAGATTTGTAGAGCTTCTAGAAAAGTGTAGTGTCATAGTTAAGGACATCAGATGCTACAGCAACCTTGACTCTTTAGACGCGTTGACTCTATTAGTAAAAAAGTTACCGTACAACTTAAGAACCAGGTGGGTAAAAAGGGCCGTTCAAGTAGAAAATAGGTCAGGAAAATTGGCCAATTTCTCACACTTTAGTAAATTCGTGCAACAGGAGTCTGAAGAGGCAAACTCTATTTGGCTTAAGATCTTTAAACGTAAAGCCATCAACGTCTAAGGTAAAAGCTTCTTACACTGCAACCTCCTTCAACAGTAGCAATCGAGGATTGAAGCCCCAAAATCGTTGGGGAGAATGTTGGTACTGTAAATCTAGTACACATAGGTTAATTGACTGTGAAGAATTTATAAAAATTTCGATGGATGACCGCTTTGAATTTATAAAACGCTCAAAATTATGCCATAATGCTTCAGCTCAAGACATCGCACCCCCCAATGCAAAAAGGTTAAATCTTGTTGTACAGTAGAAGGCTGCACTAACCCATTCCATCACACGCTATTACATTTTACAAGAAAGAGATCCCCAGTTTCCAAAAGGACAGGGCCTGAAGTCAGCAATCTAAATACTGATAACCCACCAGAGAACACTATTGCGCTCTCTACAGTTTCAAAGGCCACCGATTCAGATGCAAATGTATGCCTTTGTGTAGTTCCAGTTAGGGTTAAGTATGAAGAAAAGGAAGTTCTAACATATGCGTTCTTGGACCAAGGATCTACTCACACGTTTTGTGACAAGACCCTTATTCAGTCACTAGGAATAACTGGTCGATCCGAAAAAATTTGTTTGCAGACCTTGGCAGGTTCGGTTAAAGGATATGACGGAATATCTTGTGAACTTGAAGTCTCTGGTTTAGATGGAGAGGTGTACTATACCATACCTAATGTTTTCTCGATCAATGAAATACCAGTTCGGCCTAATCTTGTTCCAACGCAAAGGAAAATTTTTGAACTTAAGCTCGACACTTTATCTAACGTCGAGGTCGGTTTATTAATAGGAGTAGACGTGCCAGAGCTGTTCTGTACTAGAGAATTTCGCAAAGGACCGCGTGGTACTCCGTCAGCTATTTATACACCTCTGGGCTGGTCTTTGCTCGGGCCTTCTCTATCACCATCTTATTCTACAAATTGCAAGGTTCACTTTTCACGTAAGACAGATGACACAGCTTATCAACTTATAGAGAGTTTATGGGATGCAGAATTTGTAAAGGGTACGACTGTTTTAGATACTCCAAACTCCAAGGAAGATCGTGCGGCTTTTCATTTAATGCAAGATTCGGTTACCATACACAAAGGACATTATCAGCTCTCGTTACTTTGGAGACACTCTCAAGTAAGTCTTCCCAACAACTATGCGATAGCAAAGCACAGACTCGCAACTTTAAAGCGTAGGTTCTTAAGCGATCCACATCTCAAGGTTAAGTATCTTGACGTAATAAATGGCTATCTAGAAAAGGGGTACGCAAGAAAACTAACAAGTCAAGAATTAAGTGTTAACGTGGCTAGTAAGTGGTACTTGCCTCATCACCCAGTGGTCAATTCTAATAAACCTAACAAAGTGAGAGTTGTATTTGACTGTGCAGCTAGATACAGCAACGTATCTTTAAACGATAACTTAATGCGAGGTCCCGACTTAATGAACAGTCTAATTGGGGTCCTGACGCGATTTCGAAAGAACCGAATAGCACTTGTAGCGGCAAGATATAGAGGCAATGTTTCATCAAGTGTTTGTGAAACCTGAGCATGCTAATGCCTTACGTTTTCTTTGGTGACCAAACGGATGTCTAGAAGAAACTCCAGTTTCAAATGTTATCACATGTTTGGTGCAAAATCTTCACCTAGCTGCGCCAACTTCTGCCTGCGACAAACTGCATTAGAATTTGCACACCTTTATGATCCAACTATATTGGAGATTGTACGCAACAACTTTTATGTGGACGATTGTCTATTCTCGGTTTCATCAGTAGAAGAAGCGATTTCCGCTCAAAGGTCATTATGTGAACTACTTAGAAGGCGTGGTTTTCATTTGAGAAAGTGGCTGTCAAACAATGAGCAGGTTATAAAGGCCATTCCTGATAGTGAACGTGCCAGGTTGGTAAATAACTATTCTTTTGATGTAAGTTCGCACGAGCGAGTCTTGGGTGTAAATTGGGACATAAAGGAAGATCAATTTACGTTTTTTATCAACCTCCCTCATAACCCCTTTACGAAGCGTGGCTTACTGTCCACCATAGCAAGCTTGTACGACTCATAACCCCTTTACGAAGCGTGGCTTACTGTCCACCATAGCAAGCTTGTACGACCCACTTGGTTTTGTTTCCCCAGTTGTCTTGGAAGCCAAAGTGTTCTTGCAGGGTCTTACTAAACGAAAGGCGGGATGGGATGAAGAAATTACTAGTTCTGAGTCAGAAAGGTGGTCTAATTGGTTGTCACTTCTTTCTCGGCTTAATGAAGTATCCGTTCCGCGTTGCTTCAAAACTCAAGAATTGGCGAAGTTAAAAAATGCTGAAATACACAATTTCTCGGATGCTTCCTCTTTTGCTTATGGAGTTTGCTCATATCTGCGATTAATAGATGAAAATGGTAACGTGGCGTGTTCGTTTTTAATTGGCAAGTCGCGCGTGTCCCCAATTAAAGCTATCTCAATCCCCCGATTAGAATTGACCGCAGCTGTTTTGGCCGTGAGATTAAATGAAAAGATGCAAAGGGAGTTGAATCTAGAATCGTATACTTCAATCTTCTGGTGCCGTTGGATAAAGGAGTTCTTATCTAACCTTTCTCGGAGGCGAAAATGGTCCCAGAAAAACAGAAAATTGCAATTAATTGACATAGTTTTAATTGTTGAGGATATGCAACAAAGGTCAAAGTGGGTCCTGGGTAGAGTAGTTAAAACGTTTCCTGATAAATCGGGTGTAGTTCGCACGGTTAGTGTTAAAACCCCTAGCTCCGTGATTACGCGGCCTATAACTAAACTTTGATTGTGGAATTTGATAAGGAAACGGGTAACAAACTCGAATGAGTAAAATTGGTAATTATGATTTTGTTGTTCTGTGTTTGCTTTAATACGTATTTCGTTTTCTTTACCTGCAATTAACATTCTGTATCGATTTGTTTGATTCGTAACTATTATGTTTTTATGTGTTTGTTTTGTAATTTGTTTCTCAAATGTGTCGGATTGACATCCTCGTGGGGGGAGTGTTACGTCGTTCGCGTAAATTATTTAAGAAGTAGATGCACGAGTTTCGACCCAGCGCGCCTTTTATATCAGCGCTGAATAATCAGCGCTACCTTTAATGCGTTCTCGCGCGGCTGTGGGCATAGAGTAATGCCACGTTGTTTTGGTAAGCCTTTTCTTGAGCTGGCTGGGACTTCGCATTTTGCACAGTCTTCAGATTGATTTGGCTGCTATATTTGTCCCTTTAGACAATTGTCTACTTAGAGTAGAGAATTTGGTATTTGATACTTCCTTTGCTCGTCCGCCCAACATCGTTGGTGAGTGTGTATTGTGTTTACGCGTTAAAGTTAATTGATGTAATATTTGTGTATATTTATTCAGAAAACCGTTTCGGACTGGCGCCGCCATTATTATTTTGTTTTGTGAAATAAAATTATAAATCTGGTGCTGGTCGTGAAGCGCGTTTGTGAGGAGTTGGAGGAAGGACGAGGCAGTTTGCGACTCCGTTACAACCAGTTTGGTTTTAGACAAGGGCATTCCACCTCACATGTTATTACATTATTAACTGATAAAGTTACAACAGACTTTGAAAACAAGCAATCAACTTTGGGGATTTTCTTAGATATTTTTAAAGCCTTTGATACTATTGACCATAAAATCTTGCTTAACAAACTGTACCATTATGGAGTAAGAGGCATACCTTTTTTCGGTTTAAAAGTTATCTCACAGATAGAACTCAACAAACTGAAGTCCTTGGCACTAAATCTGCAAACATCAATAAACTGACCTCTTCTGTCCCCCAAGGCTCAATTCTGGGACCCATCCTGTTCATAATATATGTCAATGACTTTCCAAAATGCCTGAGATACAGCAGTTGTTTAGCCTTTGCAGACGATACAACTATATTAATTTCAGGAAAAAACCAAAAAAACTTGTATAACAATGCAAATGAAGAGCTTAATAACATCGACAACTGGTTAGTGACCAACAAGCTTTCCTTAAACATTGATAAAACAAAGTGCATGCACTTTAAAACCCTCAACACACCCACTCCCAACTTAACATTGAAAATCAGAAACACTCCAATTCAAAAAATCTCATCCTTTAAACTATTAGGAGTTATTCTGGACGAACACTTGTCATGGAAAGATCACATTTTATCTCTTAAAAAAAAGTTACAAGCACTATTGGTGGTAACTATGAAAATCAAGCCATGTTTAAGTAAAGATTCTCTCCTAATTATATATTCTTTTACTGCAGAATATATGTAACAGATTTTTAAAAATGACATTTAATCTACAACACAACAGTGACGTCACAGAAGGTATGAAAGACGCTCAACTTCTTACAATAAATAATCTTTACAACCTAGAAATAGCACAAATGATGTTTAAAAATATGAAAACAAACAACTTCCACCAGCATTTAATAACTTTTTCACACAAAAACCTTTAAAAATGAAAACCAGAAGCAACAGTCAAATAATATCAAACTGCTTCAGAACTAAAGTCAGCAATCTCTGAAATTTGTTTGACCTAAACTCTGGAGCAAAATACCTTCAGAGATCAGGCACAGCCATTCAAGCAACCCTTCAGAAAAAAACTCACTCAACACTTGGCACGTTTTCCAAATTCCTTGTTAAATTAATGCAAATAGTTTAGTTTTAGTACCAAAACTACTCTACAATAGAATGACCAACTTTAATCTAGACTACAATTACTGGTAATCTGCTTGATTAGAACGAATATTATTATTATTATTATTATTATTATTATTATTGTTATTAGAATTTTTTTCGGCGGTTGAGCCTTGTCTGGCCTTGTCTTTGTTATTTTTCAGAACACGGGACTTCTATCTGGAGAAACTGCTTCTAATAGAGAAGACTAGATTGTGTGGCTACCATCTCAACAGAAAATGTTCAAACAATTCTTTTATGTGTGTGTGTATTTTTTTTTTTTTTTCTTTCGTACCATGTCTCCCTGAAATGGTCCTTTTTGACCCGTGACAGGATTTCTTTCAGTGGGTTTGTTTGCCTGTCTGACCTTTGGTCAAAGGGTTGTTGTGCTTCCACCATATTTTTGCCGCCAACGCAACAATGCCTCAAATACATGGTACGTCTTGCTTTGTCGCGCTTTTCTTTTTTATCTTCTAGTATGTTTTTCCCTGTCTTATAATTCTATTTATTCTATGTATCTTCTTTTCTATGTATTTATCTGCTTTTCTATGTAAGGTGTTGCAACCATGCACCATTCTTATAACTACTATATCAAATATTACTGTCTGTATGCTATAACGTTTAACGTTTTGTTGCTTCTTCCTTTTTCTTCTTCTGCTATAGTCCTATATGTTTGTTTATTTCTTTCTGTTTTTGTTGTGGCGGAGCAGAAATAAAAGATACTGATACTGATACTTTTGGAATAATATTTTATATAGCCTTGGCCTATGACAATATTTTCATAAATTCTGACTCAAAAAGACTCGAGGTTTTGTAAGCTTAGACTCGAAAGGACTGGATTATAGAAGAACTTGGACTAAAAATCGATCCGAATATTTTATCCAAGGACTCGAACTCGACGCTAGTGATGGCTTCAAAGAGACTCAAACTCAAAAATTGTTGGACTCGAACTAACTAAAGTTCCTTAAGATGTTGGGCTCGTTACAATTTTTGGCGCTTGTATTTGAGTGGATTAGATGAAGAAATAAGGGTTTGTGGGAAAAAATTTAATATCCAACTAGAGTATAGGTCTCTTATGGCAGGAATGACTGGTTTAACTTTTACTTTTGTAAAACTAGCTTCATTATTCAAGAAATCTCCGTTGCACACATTTAAAAGATAAGCAAATCATATACAGTCTATATGTTTCCATCATTTTGTAGGCTACAATAATCAAAGGTCTCGTTCAGATTCAAACTCTTTTTATTTTTTATCTTTTTTTTATCTCTGTATTTATCCTGCTGACTCGCAGGAAAGCGACGGAGGCGCTAATACATAGGGTAGGCAATTACCCCGACCTGCTTCCGGAGATTCCAAGATATTGCTCTCGGCTTGTAATTTAATAGAGATATGATTAAAATTTAGAACTGCTTGCCAGGACCACCAAGCAGGAGAATGTGCCGTAAAGTGTCTTTCCAAAGGACACAACAGAATGGCGCGAGTGGGTTTTGAACCAAGACGTGTTGGTCACGAGCCCGGCGCTTTGACCACTCGACCACGCTGCCGACAAATAGAATTTTCAATATAGCACTTTCCTATATAGCATACTAGTTGAAAAAGTAAAACTAATTTTTTGTTTAATAGAAAAGTGGATGGGTTGTTTCTTTCTTAAATTAAATGCTGCAAAAAGTCAAATAATTGCTTTTTCCACTGATAATCTTAAAAAGAATATTTTTTTGAATGGTACCTTTGTCAATAGTTCTTGTGTAAAGTTTTGCAATACTGTAAAAAATTTAGACTATTTCTTGACCAAAAGCTTACGTTTAAACCTCAAATTAATAAATGTGTATCACCTATTTATTGTACAATTAAATTACTTTCTCAAATTAAACACTTTCTCACCAACCGTGAACTATCAATATTAGTGTCTTCCTTAATTTTATCAAAAATTGACTATTGTAATTCATTATATTATAATGCAAATAATTGGACTTTTTCAAAAATTACAAATTGCCCAAAATAATACTGCTAGACTGATTTATCATAAACAAAAGTTTGATCATGTACATCTCTTTTGTATGATTTACACTGGTTACCTATTAAACAAAGGATCATATACAAGATTTGTATTATTGTTTATAAATGTTTGCATAATTCCGCACCTGCTGACATATCTTCACTTTTACACCTTGCCTCGAATAAATATATCAGACTTAAAGTAATTTTTAATCAAAGAAAAGTTAGTGATGGTGCTTTTTCTATTTATGCTCCAAAACTGTGAAACTCTTTACCTGATCGACTGAGGCAACTAGATGGTTTTAGTGTATTTAAATGTGATTTAAAAACATATTTATTCTCTCAGTATTTCTTGTCTCATTAATAATATTGACAGCTGTTTACCAACACTGTTATCCACTTATTGTAATATATGTGATTTAATTGTGCTAATATTGCTTTTCTTATTTTGCATCACGTTGTCTTGTTATTATTTGATTGTTCCACAGCCGAGCAAAAATGTTAACTTTAGCAATCATTGTTGCCATTGTTATCACTTAGAATCTGTGGTTAAACCTACTATTATTATTATTATTATTATTATTGGCTTATGGTAATCTTTCCAAAATGAACATCACCAAATAAAAGTAATCTTGAAGATAAATTATAGATAATGATCTTGATCTTGAAGATGTTGATCTTGAAGATCATTATCCAATATCAAAAAATAAGATTGGGCCCATATCTTGGTGTGTAGCCTAACCTTAGTCAGTGACTAAAAAGTATTTACTCAAATTAAGGTAATCAACTATATTTAGCTCTCATGGTGCTACAATAAAAAGGAAAAGAAATTTTTTTTGAAAGTTAGGTATTGAGGCTGCTTTTTTTTGCTTTATGTTTAAACTTTTAGGCCTAGTTGTCAAGGCAGAGTCGGAAGATCTTGATAGTTAAAAGAAACCTTAATAACCTGCTTTAATTTTTTGCTAAAGCACACTTAACCTGTAGTGATCGCCTTTATTATCGCCATTTTGTTACCAGTCATGGTTATATATTTATTCTCCGGATTGACCAACTATATTGGCGCTTCCGTACGTGGCAACACCAAACCGTATCGTTGCGTAATAATTAATCCTTTAACTTACGACTTGATAACGAAATTGCCTCTCTCTTTTGTCTGTGACCAAGTTAGTAGCAGCACGGACGAATTGTATGTGGTGATTTTTGTTATATAGCAGTGGTTTTTAACCTGCGGGTCAAGACCTCCCCGGGGATAGTTTGGCTATTTTTTGCGGATCTTGAAGCGTTTGATAATCAGAATTTTTTTATTATATAACGAAGATTTTTTTGGAGATTAGCCTACTAATACGAGAAATCGAAGATAGAGACCAAGTAAAAAAATTTTTTTAGGGATTACCTGATTTTTGCGACGAAAATTAAATTTTGTTTACCGATGATGGTCGTTATGTTGCCTTGGGTGGAAAGTGGGTTGCGGTATAAAAAAAGGTTTAAATCACTGTTATATAGTATCTAAAAAAGTTTGCTCATTGTGAATTGTTCTAAAATAATAATAATTGATTAAATTTTAAATGCTTGAGAGCAGTTATACTGGCTCTGCCAAATTCCATTATAGATTTTGTCTGCTTTTGATCTTAGATCTTCTTTGAAGCCAACGTCGAAATTCCACAAACCCTATAACCAGTAATGGGATTCAAAATTTTATAAACAAGTTCTCTTTCGTCTAGAACTCATTAACAACAGGTTTTCTCATTATACGAAGATATAGAGATTACATTAGATTAGGAATGGATTTGCTGAAAGTCACGACATTCCAGCAATGGGTTTTTGCGAACCAATGCGAGCCCCCTGATCCAATGACTTGCCATGAAGCTTGTGGTTGGTGAGGCACTAATTTTTCAAAATAATTTTAGTAGGCCTACTAATTTTGTTGCTTGCCAAGACCACCAAGCAGTGGAAAATGCCGTAAAGTGTTTTTTTCCCAAGGACACAACAGAATGGCGCGAGTAGGTTTTCAACCGAGGCCATGCTAATCACAAGCACGGCGCTTTCATCACTTCACCACGCTGCCGACGAAAAATGTTCTGTTTATGAAAAACTTGCAAGATTTTTCAGTTTTCTTAATCCTTTTCTTCCACTTAGCAGGCCGTGGTAAACATGTTTCAGTATTCTGTATACTAAACTTTCTTTTAACGAGCAGCTGTAAATAGGTTGCCAATAAAAATGCTTGTTTTGGAAAGCACAATAATCAGTTTTAAGATGGAAACTCAAAATTCCAAGGCGGAAACATCAAATAATCAATTTTATTATAAGGGAATATGTTTACCACGGCCTGTTAAAGAATTGCGAAATCTGTTTATTTAAAGACAAATCAGTTCTTAATGTTTTAAAGTCTTAAGCAATTTGGTTTTAAATGAAAGCCTTCGCTTTTATATGCATGCTAAACCTTTCATGATCGGATCCAGGAGGGGGCCGAAGGGGGTTTAAATCCTAAAATTTTCAGGCAGATAACCTGCTTTTTTGGCCAACCATGACCTCCTAACGATTCAACGGTTTTTCGGTGTCTCCTAATAAATTTCTTTCGGTAAAGTAAAAAATAACATCGTGGTATAAAAAATCATAATCGTGGAGAGAGGACAAAAAAGTATGTTTTTAAAATGGAAGACAAGACTTTAATTCTCATGCACACTTGATTGGAGACAAATAATATTTTTAAAGTTGGCAAAATATATGCTTTGTTACAAATTTGTAATTAAAGATGACCTCCCTGAATTTTTTTAACTCCCTTCAAGAGAGGGGCGCCTTTTGTTAAGAATTACTGGCTTAAATTAACTTGAAATTCCCGACGGTTGAAACTTAATCCCCGACGGTTGTCTATAGATACAGCCGGACATTTTTCATTTTCAAACTAAAATTGGAAGGGCTATTGTCGTTTACAATGGTAATTGTTTCATTAGCTTCAATTGTCTTCATCATGGAAGTAAAAAATTTTGCAATCAGTTTTTAAAGTTAAGGTAAGGGTATGTCTATGAATTAATCTTAGTTAGAAATGTATGCTATAAATGAAAAAATGCTTCCAAAAATTGGAGTTCAAACATTGAATTAATTCGTGTATTTCGACTTAGGCTACTGAGAAAAAAAATTTATTTTGTTTTTAGCAAATGCCTGGAGTAAGATTTTTCTCTCTACCATGTCACAATTAGGGTATGCCTCAAATCTCTCTCATTTTAACAGATATTTTTATCAAAAGAGATAAAAGAGCTATACTGTTTCACTTTTGTTTTTTTATCTGAAGGGAGACGATCTTGAAGCTGCCTCACTGACGTGTATTAGCAATTTTGTTGACAAGAACGCTTGGCAAAATGATTAAAACGCTGAAAATACAACGATTATACGGTCCAAAACGAGGGTTAAAGAGCAAAACTAATTAAAACTATTACAAGTATGGTATAATTTTTACAAAATTTTTTCAACTAAATAGCAAGTTGATCAATTTTGCAAAGACTATGACTTAATATTTTATTTCTGCTTTATTTGATTTCCACAAGTGAGGCAGTGCCTCACTTGCCTCCCCTGACAGCACGTCCCTGTTCTGACTCCATCACTGTCTGTAACTATTCTCAAATAACTTTACTTTAAAACAAAAGTTTTTCGCCTTCACAGGTTTTATTTGAATGTTTTTCTTGTACAATTTAGGGAGAGAATAAACTTTTTTCAACCATATCACAATTATATTCAACAACACTAATCCATCCATGCCAGATTAAAATATGAAATAAAATATAAAGAAACCATAAACGTTTTCGGCTTACATTAGCCCTCTTCATATGAATAAAAGTTAAGAAATTTTGCTGTCAAATTTAATGGTCGAGGTCAATGACCTGATTATTTAATTGTTAATCAAATGGGTCACAGAGTTTTTCATACGGGTGAATTGGTCAATAATTGATTAAGAAAATACAAACGCAAAATAACAACCGCAAAGCGAATACAATACGCAGAATCCAAATAACAGAAATAACAATCTAAAATATATTTCACAAAATCGATGGTTTATTCGCAAATAATTGTCGATTAAGTCCAGAGTTACGGTTTTTGATTAATAAAGCTTCGTGAATTTTGGTTTCAAAATTAGAATTACATTTTCTAACTATCTCAAACGAATTTACGTTGTATTTGGTATCAGTACAAATGTCGCAAAACGTAATATGATCTTTCACAGAGCTTTTAGTTTTTAAATGAAAGCCCCAGTGTTTACCCACCCTACTGTTCAAATGGCATACCTATGTGAGTCAAACTCAAATTACACAAACAAAAAACTGATAATGCTGAATTCGAGCAGAGTGCAGGCGGAACTCGACTGTGTTGTCGAATCTGGTGTTGCTGAATACAACTGTGGTATTTTTTTCTTAAGCTTTATTCTTTAAGAACTAGGTTAAAAATCCTGATCCACTTTAAAAAAGAAAAATTAACAGCATTTTAACCATTGAACCATTGAACTGAGCTCCGCTTCGCGCCTGCTTTTGTCTTAGTAAAAACTCAACAGGTTTGTATCCGTATCCGCTTTCGCTCCGCATTGATCTTGTACTCCAAATTGTAAATCCCTAACTTTCGAGCAGCCTGAATAGATCTGTAATTCTTGTAAATTTCACTCTCATAAAAAGAAATAACTTTTTAAATTGCTCTCGGCTTATAGTTTGTCAACCACTGCATTCGATTTAATACATCTTAAGTGTTAAACTTCCTATAATAACCAAAATAAAGCGCTTTGCTTTGTGCTTTGTTTTTGTTTTCGTTAAATCCAACGCTAGATATGGTCATGTTTGTTAGAAACTAATACCATACACGGTAAATGCACTGCGCTAACTAAGCGGTATAAACGTTAATACCTTAGATTTGGGTCTTTTAAGGAAAGACCGTAACTGTTGTTTGTTGGTGAAACCAACCCGGAATCTCCCTACAACACTAGGAGGCAATACGGAAGAAACCAAGAGAAAGGATCTCTCAAGAAACGATAGTAACCTCAGGGAGATTTCGTGTTAGTTTCCCTAACAAAAATCGCTCACGGTCGCTTATTGAAGAGACCATAACTGTTGTTTGTCAGTAAAACTCACTGGAAATCCCGCCTACAGCACTAGGAGGCAATAAAAAAACCAAGAAAAAAAGAATATATTAAGAAACGATTGTAACTACAGGAGGATTCCGGGTTAGGTTTTGAATCTTTTAAGAAGTCACTGTAAGCAATTTTTTTTGGTGAAACTAACCTGGAATCTCCTCTTCAGCACCAGGATGGAATAAAAAAGAAACCAAGAGGAAAAGGATTCTTAAGAAGCAATAGCTACTACAGGGGGGGATATGGGTTAGTTTCATGAACAAAAATTGCTTACGATGACTTCTTAAAAAGACCCAAATTTTTTGTGTTTTATCAATATACAAAAATGCAGCTAAAATTTAAACTTTTGAAAGTTGCTAACAAGTATGATAAAATTAAAGTTTGAATGGTAATATTTTTTAATCTCAAGTTAATTATTTAAAATGCTGTATTTTATGCACTTTTGCTTTGTTTTAGAACTTATTTAAGTGGTTTCATGTTTTGTATTTGTAAAATGTTTGCACAGTTATTTTGATGTTTTGCCTGATTTCTAAAATGTTCATTTGCTTTTGTTTTTGAAATTAGAATTTTTATTTTAACCTATAATATCTGCAATGCTTTAAATTGTATTTGTAACTTTCTTGTTTTATATAAAAAAGTGATTCCATGAAAAACTGTGGAATATCCACTGAGAAAATTTTTAGCTTTTAAGTGCCATGCTGCTTAAAGATACTGGTAACTTACTTTTGGTTAATACAGATTCATTAGTAACTTTAGAATGTTAACTAGACATGTTCAATCTTTTAAATGTGTATTACGGTCAAAGTATCAGAAGTGTTTTTTATGTGATAAAATGGATTGACTGAATGTAAATTGCTTGAATCTTTTTAAAAAGTCACTATATGCAATTTTTTTTTGGTCAAACTAATGTGGAATCCCTCTTCAATACCAGGATGGAATAGAAAAAAAGATGTCCAAAAAAGCAATAATAACCACAAAAGGGATCTGATCAGTTTCATGAACAAAAATTGCTTATGGTGACTTCTTGAAAAGACCCAATTGTTTATACAAAATTGTTTATACAAAATCAACTTGGGGTTTGTCAAAAAATTGTTACCTTAGATTTTTATGCAAAATTTGTAAACTGATTGCTTTGATCAGTTTGGCTAACCTAACATATACTTATAGTTGAATTTTACCATTCTTTGTATTAAAGTTTTTCTTTTGATCTTGATTTTGCTTAACAATACTGAGTCATATAAAGCATGTTTTTTGTTCTGTAACTTCATGTTACTTTTATATTAATTAACTAGTATCCATTAATAAGGTTTAGTGTGTTTTTTCTTAATATAGTTAATTCATTTTACTAACTTTTGTTGTATGTGATTATTCTGTTATTTTAAATAGTTATGTTATTTGCCAAAACTTATTAACTATCACAATATTAAAGAACTGGGTCTCTTCAAGAAGTCACCATAAACGATTTTGTTTGTGAAACTAACCCAGATCCCATGCAGTTACTATCGCTTCTTTAGAGGGTCTTTTTCTCTTGGTTTCTTCTTTATTCCATCCTGGTGCTAAAAGGGGCATTCCAAGTGAGTTTCACTGAAAAAAATCGCTTATGATGACTTCTTGAAAAGACCCAAAAAACTTACATTATTCTTTTGTTGTTCTTTTCAACATTATAATGGGTAGATATCTTTCTTCAGCAAAACATTAAAAATTTTATTGCAAGCAAGATAAATGTTTGTCACTGTTTTGTTTTGCAGCTTGAGGCAATTGTCAAACATGTATAAAAAACCCATTACACCATTGCGATAAGTTTTTCTAAGTTCTTCAGTTTTTTAGTTTAAGTTTTCAGTTTTTCAAGTCTTTTTTAGTTTTACAACATTTCCAAGTTTTTCACCAAGCTCAAGCTCAAGTCTTACAGACTGTTGTTGGGTGCTTTCTTTGATCAATACATAAATAAAATCTTTACCAAATTGTGAATGTTTTGCGATTAAAATACACCAAACCACATTACAAGAGCAAGCCCCATATTTCAGTGCCAGAAAGAGCCCAAGTCTGACAATTTTGTATCATGAAAACTGTTACGTGCTAAACATGATTCTTTGAAACATTTAATCCAGGCATTGCAACAGCCTACGGTAGTAAAAATATAATCACTTGCCCTCAGTCTTGGCCTATCTTGGGGCTAATGTGGATTTCAAAGAAAAAAATTATATTAAATGTTAGTTTGTTTTGGTTGATAAAATTGCTGGTAATTTGTAATTTCAAATTGTACTTTAAACAACAAAATTTTTGTATCTTGACTTTTATAAGCAGCTGAATGCCATTACTACATTAATGTTTTAGGCTGAGTAATTTTTTATTTATATAAAATTATCGTAAGTAGTATATTGTCCTGATTAGCAAGACCAATTTTTTCAGTCCATGCTTATCAAAACCTTTTCTTGCTTACAGCTCCCAAATTTTAATATTGCACCTGGTCAAGACAAACATAACACATGTGTAAGCTGTTAGTCCCTATAATATCTTCTTGTATCATGAATTTCTGTCTTATGTTTTAGTATATTATATATATATTTTGATGCCAATAATATAACTATAATCAACTGATTGCTATCATTACATTAGCTAAAACTTGCCGATATTTAATCAGATTTGCCACCCATAACAATTTACACTTATCACAGCAAAATAAAGAAAACTACCACATCCAGTGATGGAATTCAGGGGTATGCACAAACCAGTTCTTGAAATTTCTGTGCGGCTAGCAAACCAGCTCTTAATTTAATTTAATATATACAGTATATCTCAATATCTCTGTATAATGAGAAAACCTGTTGTTAGTAAGTTCTATACAAAAGAGAACCTGTTCTTAAAATTTTGAGTTTCAACACTCACCACACCATTAACCAATCTGAAATTAAAACTTAACGCCCAAAATTATTTAAAACTACTTTTAGGTGGTCAAGAACTTTTGAATAGCAGTATTTGTTGGTCTCAAAAATTTTTTGAAATAATCTTTTTCATTATGACACTCTATAGAATGTTTTTAAACCCTTGGTGAGGCTTTTATTTATAAAGATTTTTAATTAAAATAGATTTTGACTCTAAATACTTTTAACAAGCCATCTTTTGAGGCAAAAAATTTACAGTTTTAAAAAAAATTTTCTTATTATTAATTTTGGCTTGATATATTTCTGCTTTTTTCCATAGACATTAATCTTTTCAAAACATTAAAAAATTACCCATTTACTGTAAGTATAAATTTTTGCTGCATATATTTAATATGTTTAGATTCTAATTCACTGTGATATTTTATTAAGATTTACAAGAAGTTATGAAAAAGCTATTATTTAATTTGCTGCTGGATTACTTTTTTCACTTCTTTTTCTTAAATTATAAACTAATTTGCATAAAGTTGAGATGTTTTGAATGTTTATTTACTAATTATTTACAGAAGTGACTGCATGTTCTACATTGCTTTACATCATAAAATATACGTTTATTAGGTTTGCTTAGCACTATGTTAAATCTATATTAATTTGGAACTCATTTTTACAAAGATAAATGTTTATGTTGTGCTGGTATTATGGCTTTAAGAGAAAGGATCGAAATAACAATTTCTGGAGGACGCCCATGGGGATTTTCAATAAAAGGTGGAAAAGAAAGTAATAAGCCTCTTACCATATCCAAGGTTTGTTTGTTAAAGTTTGCGTTATTATATTGACAAGTTAAGAGCGATCACTTTTTACTCTTTTGTGTTGATCTCAGGTTTTATCATTTGATTTTTTTACCGTCAGGGTCAGAAAGATATTTACTATCGATTTTTAAATTTCAAAATTATAACTTGTAATTTTTGTCCACTGAGAATATGTTTAAAACATTAATTTTTTTTGGCAACTATTTAAGACTTGCTGTTAATTGTGTATAAGTGGTCGCCCTTGTATTAAATTAGAATATTTCAGTTTAAATTGTAAAGCTATTTGATATTCTCAATAAAAACGTTTTGTGTTTTTCCGCTTGTAAGTCTGATCTAATCAGTTACTTTTCGAAATAATTAAAAAGTTTGTAGGCCCAAGTTAGATTTTAATATTTCTTTGTCGATTATGATGTGTCGGGAGTATGGTCGAGTGGTTAGAGCGCCGGGATTGTGATCGACATGGTTTCAGTTCTACTCGCGCCGTTCTGTTTGTCCTTGGGAAAGACACTTTACGGCACTTTCCCCTCTTGCAGGTCTTACAAAGCAGTTATAAATTTTAATCATATCTCTATTAAATTTTAAGCGGACAGCAATATCTTGGCATCTCCGGAAGCAGGTCGGGATAATTGATTGCCCTATGTATTAGCGCCTCCGTCGCTTTCCTGCGAGTCAGGAGGATAGATAGAGATAAAAAAAAATGCTTACTGATTTCATACTAAATGTTTAATGCTTTTAGTTTTATTATTCTGTTTGATATTTTTAGCATATTGAATTATTTCATTTGCTACAAAGTAAATGTCCAGTAATTTTTTTATGTATCAACTATATATTCGACGTAAATTCCTCTCGAATTACGGAAGACATTTTTGTTAATGCTTTTCTAATACTACAGATTGCCAAAAACAATTCTATTAAGAGATTTATCCACAATTTCTATTATAGTTTTTCTTTAGAAAGACATTTTTTCGTTATTGGCTTTATTTCTTAATACCTCACACAGTTTTTTGTATGTTTCGTCAACTGGGGTCGCAACGTGCGCAAGTAAAGCGATTTATTTAAAAACAGAACTCAAATATTAATTCTACAAATATTTATGACTGCGCGAGAAATTGAACAAAACAAATCGATCCCAATGGTTTGTATCTTTAATAAAAAACAATTGAGAAAACTCACTTCTTCGGACTGTGGTTAAGCTGTTAGTATTTTCTGTTATAAATTTCTAAGTGCTAAATTATAGTCGTTTTTTGACTGACTTTTTCGGGCACGTTTTACTACTTCGTTAGATTGCCATTTTAATTGTAAACAAAGGTTAATATATCGATTTTTATGTAAATTCTTTTGTGAATTGTAGTTAGTAAAAGGAGGAAAAGCTGAAAGTGGTGGATTATTCGTCGGAGATGTGTTGCACAGCATCAATAGCGTGTTATTGCATGATTCGAAAGTTGACGCCGTGAAGTTAGTAAAGTCGTCTGGATTTTATTTGACCGTCGAAGTTGAAAGGTATGATCGTTATTACCGTAGTTATGCTAAAAATGTTGCTAACTTTGGCTTTGAAAAATTTTGTTCAAAGTGAAGTTGAAACACCTGCCGCTATACAATTTCGAAAAACTTAATTGCATTCACGGTCTGTCGAGTATCGTGATGTAATTTGCGATGTCCAATATTGCAGGCCCTCGGGGGCTAGTAATTAAGAAGTCACTAGTTGAAACAGTGTCGTTTGTAGAAATTAAATACCACTTGAAACTTCGTCGTCGAAACCATTTCAAAACCGACTGTCTATCTTGTAAATTTGTTTAAAGACAATTTTTTAAGGTCTAATTGAGAGCTACTTTAATACTTATAATTTTGAGTTGTCAGTTTTCAGCAAAGGTTTTCGCTTTGTGTTTGAGCAAAAACAAACAAAATGAAATATAATATTTCTTAAAAATCCTTAGGCATGAAAGTTGTATGTAAAAAAATTTTTAGACATTGTTTTTATTAAGCTTATTACAACAATGAGTTGTCGGTCAGCAAAGTGTTCCAACAATGACATCATGACGATACTGCTCGCTTGCTGTCGTTTCAAGAGTTTTTTTAGATGGTTTTTCAAAATTCAAGTGCTTGAACGTCGTTTTCGAAGGTGCTATTTCCACCACATTTCCTTAGTTATTTGCGAATAATATTATTTTTTTCAATTTTATATATTTATTTTTTTCAATAATATTTTTTTCAATTTATAATCTTGTCAATTTTTTATGCATGAAGTGTAAGCGGACCAGTTTTTTTTTAATTTCTTGCGCATGTCACATCGTTTGTTCAACTCGAAATGGTATTGTTTCAACAAGTTAGGTTTTTTAATTTTAAATATTTTCTATTTGCATTTCTGCTTAGAATCTAGTTGCATTTGTGAAACAGTGTCTACTCTCTGTCTTTTAATTTTTCTATGTATTATGGTAACCAATACTTTACGAATGATAAATTGTAAGAAGCGGAAATCATTTGTTAACTATGATCCGCGCTTTAGCATCGAGCTATCGGAAGGTAAAATAGGGTCAGCGACAAAGTTATTTATTTGCTAAGCAACGTGAAAAGTAATGGTTTTTGTAACTGATCCTTTAAATTAGCCCTGCGTTTATGATATTTACCATAATTAGATTTTGACGTAATTTCTCGGTATAGTGAGTAAGAGTTTAGTTAAATTACTTTGACCGATTTGGAATTTTGAACAAAATTTGGAATTATTTTTAAATAAATTTTTGTTTATTCTGCTTAAATTGGCATGAAAACTTTCATAACAGCCGGGATTTTAACGATGTTATAAATAACCCAATCGTGTATAAGACATCCCGAAACAAAGATTGTTTATCACAGCGCTGCGGGGCTTTAGATGCTAAAGCAGTGACCCTGTTTGCTGTTATTAATGTTTGTTCAGTTTCTAACCCTGCGGAAAAATCGAAGCCTTCAAGTGCGTAGATCTTTTTTTCCCGTACCTAATAAGTTAATTGCTTTTTAATCATGCGTCGGTCCTCGACGCTTGCGAAGCACACTACCCACCACTCGGCTCACCTTGCAATTCTAGTTTGTTAGTCGAACAATGAAGCTTATATGAACAAGCGATTGCAGCAAAAAACAAATTCGACAGGACGTAGTACAACTGACGAAATATCCTCAGCAGTTGCAATCACGGAAGTTATAGAAGCTTATCATTGGAAATGTGTTTTGAAGTAGCACAAGCACAAAAAAGAAATTGTTTTATTGTGCCAGCTTTATTTGTTATAATCGTATGATTTGTAGTGACGACAGTCAGTGGAAGCGTGCCCGATTTACCAATTATTTAATAATTAGTTATACAATTAAGATAAATTTTAGTTTAAAATGTCATAGCTTGATCAGAAAAAGCGTTGTTGTATTTCGAACAGGCTTTTAAGAAATTCATTCAAACAGTTGTAAATAGTCCTAGACAATATCCCAAAAAGTAAAGTGTATAGTTTTGTCTAACTAAAATGCAATTTATATTTTGCGAAATTTAGTGTTTGTTTTGAGAATCTGGAGCTTGCAGCTTTACTTGCATGTCAGCGGTTTAATCAAATATGTAACTGTTGGTTGAAAGAATAAAGGTATAGCTTGTATGTTTTTTCCGTCGCATAAAAAAGTTTTAGGGAGTAATACTTTTTTTTGTATTGGCTAAAGTTAAACTTAATCAATCACAGTTGTAAAAAGATGCTCAGTCTTACCCAAGACCGTTATGAAGATCACTCTCGTTTCGTCTGCCATATTTTTATCTAGTATATATCTAGTTTATAGCAGTTTATTGCAGGGTTTTTCAAATCTTCCAAATTTATTTTTAAGATATATCAAAAGTCAGATTAATAAACGTTGAATCAATGATATGATTTCAAAGCGATGAGTGACAAAAATTGCAAAGAAGGTATTTCAATGGCATTTGTGAATTTATCCAATTAAAACGCTGAAAAATGGCCCGATAGCCGAGGCGCCGGCATTAAAGAATAAGTTTATAAATTTGTTTTAAATTTTTTTCGACCGCAAAAATACATTTCACAACCCCATTAAGGGTATCAGCTCAAGAATTTTCGGTTTATAACATCAAAGTAGTAATTGCAAGACTGTCTAGCAACATATGCTAAATTGTCTCTGCTATATCATGCTTGTTATGTACCAAGCTGGGTGAAACTCATCCCTTACTTTTTCATAAATAAATTTCAGAATATTTAGATTTGTTTATGGATAAATGACACAACTAAAGTTCTATAGCTTAAATTACCCGTAAAACTTTTGTTAAAAAGAAATTTTAGTGCAAGAAGTTTTTGTTCTCATAGCTATAGATATAAATCATAACTAAATTATTCATGGTTTTTGCTAAACATACTGTTTACAGTTAAAGCATATTTGAACTCACAATCAGCCGTAATAGATCGTCGTATATTAGTGTTAATTGAAAAATCTCATCAACACCAAGATTATTTTGTGCTTCAGGTCGAAACTACAAAGCAGTAAGCTCTTCAACAACGACCTTGATAATCGTCTTTACGGCTGATCTCTCGCCGCTTTCACTTCCTATTTAATACAAAAATTGTCAATGGGATTGCTTAGTGCGCTAATATTTTAAGTCACAAGCGAAAAGACGCAACGTCTATGCGAAGTCTACCCGAGTAGCTTCTGTTGATATCACGACATATTTTTCAATGGGGTCCATATCGTTACCTTCAACGGTAAATCCGTTTAAAACAGAGAAATAAAGCCAATAGAAATCTACGAAGGAGTTTATTAGCTAAAATCTTATAAATTCTTTTGATACCCTTTTATGGTTTGATTTTTTGCAAAAGATAAGGTGCAGGCTTTATTAAAATTAACATTGATTAATGTTTTGAGTTTACAACGTGGTTTGCCGATATTTTTGGAAAATATATTTGTTTTTGGCGGATGTTAATGATTAACTAAGATCAAGTATAGGTTTTACAAAAGACTCAAGTGTAGATATTCTCAGAAGCAACAGTTTAATTGTGTTTGCTCATGAAATTACTGCATTTGGATATAGTCTGTCTATCGTGTGTCGTTGTATCGTGCCATATTGGCAATATTGTTAAGGCACATATTTGCCTTACAGTGTATTTGCTTAATTGATGATAGCATTGTTGAAGGCCTAAAAAATGTCGTATACGCGGACAGCATTTGTCAGTCTCACGGTTTCAAGCACAAAATGCGTGGGGAAACCATTAAATTCCGTCATATGAGCGTTGGCGAAGCACTACCGGTTCTCCTGTAATTATCTGAATGTATTACAAGCTAATTAACCTAAGTAGTTTAAATTCATGGTGATGTGAAAGTAGCGTAAGATTTCTGTATACAGTAGTTTGCCTCTTATAGCATATCTGTAATTTTTCTTCCGGTAAAAGTTTTTAGAATAATAAAATTTCTTGAAAGAGCTGATAATTTATATGAAGTTTACTTTTCGTCGTCTATCCTTCTGCTACACAGTTGAGCTAACATTATTCATCTATTTTTGGAGTTTATTTTTATTGTTTGTTACATTAATTTCGAGGAATCCTTTCCGACCAGACAGGAAATGAGCGAATACAAATAGTTTATAGTGGCATATCTGTCTTGAGTTATTCAAAAATTGTTTTTGGTGGTATTATAAACTTTGACATGCTACCTTGATCATGTCGTGAAAAAAATTTTTTTAAATAGATTAGAAGTTTTTTCGAACCTCCAAGAGAATTTTACTTTTGAATGTATAGCTCTTTATATTGGGGTTATTTAAAGCGACCTTTGATGGATTGAACGAACCTTTCTGCTAGTTTTTATTGAATAATTTTATCATTTTTGATGATATGTTGATATATAGATAGATAAATAGATAGTAATTTTATTTGCCATTCGTGTGTAAATTTCGAAAAAACAAAAACAAAGTAATGTGCTAAAGAAATATGTACGAAATGTCACATATACAAAAATAAAGTAATAAATTTTTTTAACTATTCGTGATACTACTCGAAAAAATATTTACAAAGTTGTCTTATTGCAGTAAATAATTAGTTTCTAAAAATTTTAAATCAAAGATGTAATTTTTTTTGTCTTGTTTTGATCATGAGAATTTAGATATCCCTGCAGATACATCCCAGCGATTACTAAAAATTTTACTCAAATCAATTAGAAATTGGCCTTAGTTTTATACATTCCAAAAAACTTGAGGGAAATTATGACCGAAACTGAATAGCCCAAAAAAATTTTTTTTTTCATAAAATTGCCTCCAGCTATATTTTGTTCTACCTCTACTTTGTATATATTGCTGGTTTAATTTAGGTTGACTCGTACCGCTATTCACTAATATTCGTGAATTTACATTTACATAAATGCTCAAAATTGAAATAGGCAAGTTTAAAACTCATTAATTTCGCCAAGTTTTTGATCATTTTTTAAAAACCTTGCTGTCACTTTAAAGATATTTTCTTTTATTTTCCATCAAGATTTCAAGAAATTGTTATGTACAGGTACTTTGTACTATTATAAAAAATATATATACAATGCAAAGAGTAAACAATAATCGATGAATGAAATTTTATGAAATTGCTGCTGTAGCCTATGATTACCTTAAGTCCTTGTAATAAAAGAGTACAATATTTTGTTGATTAAAAGTTTTACTCCGCCAAGATTCGAGCTCCGTGAAACAGAATAAAGATCAGGTCTGCTATTGGAAGTCAAAGCACTGCCAACATTCCAACAGAAAAAAACTACAGCATGCCGCCATATTTTCTATATATTACCCCTGTCAGATTTGAAATACAGAAGTCTTTTTCGAAGTGAGGCAATCATTGGGATAGGATTTAACTAGAGGGTTGTTAAATTAGCATCACTTTCGTTAGTAGGATATTGGCAAGCTTAAAACATTTTGTTGCGAGCAAAAATTGTCGCAAAAATTGTCTTTTTTGTACCTAACTGATTTAAACGCTTTTCGATTTGTATTTATTCAATTGAGGTATGTTAATTAACTCCAAACTGGCGTCTCAAATTACATTTTTTGTAACCGAAACTTTATGTTATTAGTGCAAACTAGACGCGGAAATTTTTGGTTTGAAGGTTATGTACGTATTTATCTATTCATTGTATATCTAACACTCTCCCCTCACTTTTTTATTTGTTTTTTAGTCAAAACGAGCAATAGACCAAGAATTGCCTTGCCGACTGATATATTTTATATTGGACTTAGTTCGTACTTTAAAGCGTGTAACAAGTTCGGTTTGCTCATCTACAATGTTGTGCATAATAGCACGGTTACATTGTACAGTTTTAAGAGTGTGGAGCCGTTGTTCAGGTTTATTGACCGAAAACCCAAGTTTTATTTATTTATCAACTATTACGCACATTAATTAGCTGTGCGCATCTTACAGTTAAAATGCACTGATATGAATAAACTTGTAAATTACAACGATCTGCACTGTTAACACAAATGACATAGCAGTTACTGAATTATTCAATAAAAGGGTGAAACCACACATACCATAAAGTTAAATTTCATTTAAAAGAAAAACGCTATTAAAAAGGTGATTTTGCTTACGAGAAAAAGTACATAAAGTAGCAAGAATTATATTTCGTGTACCTATCAGTCATATTTATATTGTCACGAATCTTCGTGAATAATTTTGAATTTATTTGCGAACTTTTTGCACAATTTTATCAAATGCCACGTTTCAGAACAATAATTAGGCGTATGATGTTTGCTGAACGAAAGAGGTTTTTTATTTGACATTTAAAAAATTGTTATTTAAATAAGGATTTTTTGAATGACGGCAAATCTTTATCCGCATATATGTAGCACTTGTGTTTCGTTATGTGTTTTGTAAACTCGAGCGAATGATTTTCTGATTGTTGGAAAGCAAGTTTTTTTTATACTAACTCCCACATAGATTTTTGACGAAAATTATAGTAATTTGTAAAGCACGGATTATACAATAACAAAATTTCGCTATCAAATCAAACAAACTTTTGCTATTTAAATAGATTTCAAATTTATTGTGGCCATCATGATACTTGCTCTGATTGGCTTTTATAATATGCCATGGATTTTTGTATGTAGTAATTGATTCTCAACTATTTCCTCTGGATTTGTTAATTTTAAATGATTTAGCATATTGGTTAAAACATCTGATTTTTGTTATCACTGTTTGTTAGCTTATCTTCATTAAAAGCAATCGTTGCTATTTAATGCTCATTAAAATGAAATAACATTTTAAAATTAACTTCATGACTTTACTCATGTTGTTATTTAAGTTTAGCGAAACAACGGAAAAAATTTAATAGACATGTTGCTCTAAGTAAAATTTTTTAGTTCTTAAGGCCCGTTTCCACTACGAGCGCGGAAAAAAGCATTCTTTGTTTGTTTTATTGCTTTTTTTTTGCGCTCGCTTCAATTTTAACCGCTCGCTTCAATCGAAGATCAATAAAAGAGAGAAAGAATGCTCTTTTCCACGCTCGTAGTGGAAACGGGCCTTTAGGGTAACAATTAAATTTGGATGCATTAGTATCTAATTTTTGTTTTCGAAAGCACTCCGGTTTCAAAGAAAAGTTAGATTGACACCAAGTTGCAGTTTTTTGCTAAATTTTTGATTTAATCAATGACTTGTTTGTTATTGTTAAGGGTCATTAGGAAATCCTTTAATATTGTTGTTTAAGCTTTACTTTTTGTATCGAACCGTTCATAGTTTGGCCGTCAGCTGGCGCTATGAAGAAGTCAGAATCAGCTGATATCCTTGATTCACAAATCTTGTCGGGTCCTCGGCCCAATTCGATTTCTTTGCTTGCTTTAAAATATCAAAACTTAATTGATTCCTCGCAGCAAACGTCTTCAACTATCATAAAAAAGTCTTTAACCTTATCTCGAGCTTCTCTGCTATCGCTTGAGGATTTTCCAATTAGAGGCCAAATTAAGTCAGAAAATTTGCCATCGTGCTCAAGTAGATGGGGAACGATTCCAAAAGAAGTCTCAGGTCAAGATCGAATGGATTTAAATAAGAAGAAACACTTGACGCGACTTAATTCAGCTCCAGTTAACGCTGTTGAAGCCGACGGCATGAGTAGATTAAAACCCGCTCCGGGTGATCATTACCAGTCGTCGATATGCAACAAATCGAAATTGATAAAACAAACATCCGGTCCAAGTTTTTGCAGTCCTGGCAGGTACGTATTTTGTTGGCTTTGTGCCAATAAGGTTATTTCAATCATTTTCTCTTTTATTATAGTGGATAAGCTGTAAAAAGCTTTGTTAAACAGATTTCCTCGTTCGTTGGTGAATTTTAACTAAAGAGTAATTGGAATTCATGTAATCTTCAAGATTTTTAAAAAGTTTTATTGAAAAATTTTCTTGCGGAAATAACGTTTTTATCAATAATCCAACTAATTCATGAAACACTTTTTTCTTGATTTGCTTTTAATCTCTTTTGTGTAAATTTCATATAGTTATTGTGACAAGTCAATGACTTGGAAAAATTTTCGAGTAAATTATTTTTTTGGTACCACTCGGGCGTATTTGTAGAGCTCGTTGGAACAACGCCAAATGTTTGCTGTTGGTCGAGCAAGCGCCAACGAAGAACAATGACGGCCTCACACTGTGTTGCCATTCAAATTTATTTTAAACTTTAATCAGGCTAATTTAACGCACAGGTCCAGCACTTTACTCAGACTCACAAGCTGTCTGTCCGTCAAACGAAAGCTTTTCTTCTGTTGATTATTGCCTAGGTAGGATGGAAAGAATTACAGAGTTTTTTTCAAGTTGTAGCTGATGCATTATTTTTTTAATTCAGACTTAGTATAATTTTTTATAGTAAGTTAAGTATTGAAGGTAAACGTATTTATATTTTTTTAAAAACTTTATTGGTAGCGGTCGAAGAACAAATTTTCAACAAGGCTAGGGTGTCGACATTAATTGCAGTCTCAAATACCGGTTTTATTTTTACGACATATAATTCCTCAATAATAATATTTTAGAGATACATTAATGAGCTTTAAATAGCCATCAGTACTTAACAGAGATGAGATTTTGATGTTAATATTAAGAGTTTTTTGCCAAAACCAAACCTTTGGTTTTCAATGACTAGTAGTGTCAAAGCCATTGACTTTATAGCACTTACACAAGTAGTTATATAAAGAAAATTAACTTTACTTCATTACATTAAAATAGTTGTTCGTTTCACCAAATATTTTGATTTGCTTTAATTCATGATGATATATCTTTTTTATAGAGGAAATCTTTAATTCGTTTTTGAATTTAAAATATTCACATTCGCTATAATGACGTGTACCAGTGATTGACTACGAATTGACAACAAATAAGTATCAATTTACGTTGTCAAAGGAAATGTAAAAACGAAACTGTATCTACCTGAGTTTGATTCCAATCATTTGTTACTTGTAATGCAAACTTTAATCAGTTTAAGTATGCTAATTATTCGCCAGTGCAACAAGAAACGTCTAAAAGTTTTTTTAGTTTTTCCTGCGCAACTGATTTCTCCAAACTGGTGGCATACTGTCATCGCTGTGTTCTTGTATAAAGAAACTGTATGCATGATACCATAATTACCGTTTATATCTACATTTAGATTTAGATCCAATTTAATCAAATTGCTGTTGTCATTAAATTTTCTTAGTAAGGTCGACGACCAGGTTGCTGCTTTCTGTTTTACGCGTAGTTCTACTGTAAGTAACCACCAAGACCGTTCAGGCATTTCCGTTCGGTACTTTTCCAAGGGCACGCAAAAATCACTCAAGGGAGACTGAGCATTGCACTTTTACCCTTCTGCTTGCAATGCGAGAGATGCAGATTAACTGAGCTGTCTCGCTTATTAAATCAAATAGCGCGGGACACTCAATAAAAATTTTAAAAAATACAACCTCAACGAACATAACTAGTTTTTCATTGTGTTGATGTGAATAGCTGATATGTAATCTGTTGAATGACTTGATTTTTCTTGCCATACTGTTAAACGTCTATACTTAAGATGTAATGAACCGAAAAAAATGGTTTCGTATTGAAATACAATTATTAATTTAGATGACCCAAGTTTCTTGTTGCATTATCTTATTTTATGCTCAATAGCATGAAAAATTTTATTTTGCAATTGCCCATCATTAAACACATAAAGATTTGTAGAAAATATTTTTAAATTCTTTGAAATAATGTTAGTAGTCATCGACAAATTTACATGATTTTTGTGCCACTCAGTGTCATTTGAACTCGGTGTTATTGTTATCAACCATGATGTAATCTTAAAATAGACAATTACGTTTTGTTGACCTGGTTCTTCAAACATATGATTGCCAACAATTCATGACATAATCCGCAGTAAAATTTTTTCAAGTGAAACGACGAGTTCAAATTAATTATTATCGAATTTCACTGGTTCACACTTTCCTATTATGTCAGCATGTTTGCGATGCAATTTCAATGCAAATCTATTTATAACCGACGGTTGGTTTCTAGAGTAGGGGTGGCAAACCTATGGCACATGTTTCTGAGAGTAGGGGTGGCAAACCTATGGCACATGTTTCTGAGAGTAGGGGTGGCAAGCCTATGGTGCATGTGCCGAATATGGCACGCCGTAAATTTTTTCTGGAACGACATTTCAAAATTATAGACGAAATAGAAACACATAAACATATTGAGTTTATTAGCCGTGCTTATTAACTGACAAAGATTAATGAAAGTGACAATGGCAAAATATAGCTATAGACTATTAAAAAAACACGTCGATTTATAGTGAAGGCAAAAAAGTCTTTTGTACCGTGATTAAACAAAAATGTTTTTTTTGTCTTCTCTTTAAATGAACATGTTTTTAAATTGTATTTCTTTAAATCCGGAGCTGGCACTTGGCCATCTCCAAAAAAAGGTTTGCCATTCCTACTATAGAGTAAAGTTTTATTTAAAACTCATATAACGACTGTAGTACTCTTACTATGAAAACAAAAAAGTCTTAACTTTTCTGCGTTTTTGCGTTTTCAAAAACTTTTAGTCTTGGGTTTTATATTGCCTACTAAAACGGCACAGCGGTTTTTATTAGATCTGTATCCACGAACTCGATTGTAAAGTTAGACTAGGCCAACACTACGTGCAGACTGCCCAGCGACTTAGCTCTGTACCATTAAAATTTAGGTTAAACTTTCTAAAATTGCCGTCTGTTCCAAAAGTTTACTTCGAAAAAATTGCAGATTTAAACGCACAGCGTTTTATGAATGTCACGAAAAAAAAAAATTTTGTATAACCAAAGTTATCTCGTTTTTCAACATGTTGTTGATCAAGTTATTAAGAACACAGAACTTGATATTTTTAAATCCGAAGGTTTATATTTCGTGATTCCAAAGTACTTTGTACTAGATCGATTTGTTGGGATGTAGAATTGATCGTATATTGCACTTGCACAATCTTACTCGAAACGATTCCGACCACTGAGTTGTCTAACATTAAACCCGAGTTACACAGGAGTAGTGTAAAAATGTTTTCGTTTTATGTCAATTAGATATGCGATTTGTTGTCGAAAATTTAATCTTGATTTAAACTTACATAAGCTTTTTTGTTTGAGGAACGCTCGACTGCGTTTAATGACCTTTGAAAAATATACTTTGCTCAGCGTGGTCAACTTTTATTAAAGAAAAATCGACTTTTATCATTAAAAGTTTCTGCTTCGGTCCAAACACGGCAACTTTTATTTTTTATTTGCCCTTTTTTACCAACTAAAATTTGTTATTCCACTGAAATCGTTGCTATATAAAAATGAAATCAATTTTTACATGTTTATACTTTATTGAATCGAGTAATTTGCTCTTAAAAGAAGTTGTTAAAGAAATTTGTGGCAGTCTCGATTGTTTGCTAATTAATTCGTTAATTTTTTTACCAAAAATTGATTAGTGTAGGTTTCAAAGTGTTTTTTGTACGAATATTCATTGACGGATGACTCGGTGCGATGAGTGACCAAATCGTGATCATCAATACACTGCTTTACTAGTCGAAGTAGGCATTTACTTTTTTGCATGAAAGCACAAAGAAAACAACCATAGAAGAGTCTGCGTAACAGAGTGGGTGTTGGAAACGTTGCAAGTTGAAGCTTTGCTTTCATTTGACCCGATCCTCTCTCGCGCCCTGCAACAAACCTTACATTTCATAAACGCTGTTTCAGTTTCGCTATTTGTAACTTTGATGGTCGGACGCTGTTTATTAGAGCCCCGGAGCTGATGTTAATCCACGGCTTCGTATGAAACTAGTTTCCGTGCTGGATGATGCCAGCGTTCGATTGCATTGCTTTTGCAAGAAGCAATTTACTTTTGGATCTGTTGTCTGTTTACTTCTGTTTCAATATCTGCCGAAAAATTGAGAAACGATTGTGACTCTATTAAAGTTACTCATCTAGAACGTAATCAAACACATCAACCCGACAAAACTAATCAATCAACCTACTGAAACTTGTTCATCAGATACCTTTCATCTTTTCAATTTGCCTTTTGAGAATATTTTACTGGGACGATGCTTGACAGCTAGCAGAACTGACCAGTTGTAATTTGGGAAAGTTAATTTTTCGGTTATTTTTATGCCATGAAAAAAACAAAAATTTTGTCCATGATGCAATGTGAACTTGTTGAAAATTTCATTTAAATTAAAGTCGTAATCTGTTTGATTACGCCTTTGTAAATACGCACACATAGTCAATACTTGGCAACACTATTGGTGCGTTACAATAAGTGAATAGCTGATATGTAATAAGTATATAAGTGTAATAAGCAGGGTTGCGGAGTCGGAGTCGGTCGGAGTCGGAGGTTTAAACTTTTTTACGCCTTACCGGTAATCTTTTCGGCAGCTTGGCCAAGTTTAAGAATACATCTATGCGCAACATTACAGCATGTTTTCTTTTAATAACTCGTAACAAACGTAATTATTTGCTAATCAATCACTTACTTTAGTAAAATAATTGTTAAACCCAAACTTTTGGTAGCGTTATTTTATTAAGATGCGAGTTTTCATCTGAAGCGTAAAAATTTATTTTAACTGTGTCCTCTGATGAGCCTTACAGGTGAAACAGTCTGTTGGGACTATTTTAATAAAATGTTTTTTTTAATATTTGTGCTTTGATAATCAGGAATAATTGTTCTGACTATTGAAGCCATTGAGCACTCTTCTGAAGAGCACCACTGATTTGCAGTATATACACTCATATACATAATTTTTTAAAGGAAATATCTTTTTATGTATTTAAAAAACCTGAATTATTTTGTGCAACTGTCAACTCGAAAGGATGATTTTTGCTTAGTTAAATCTAATTTAAGATAAATACTTTGCCCATACTATGGAGTCGGAGTCGGAGTCGTAGTCAAAGTTAAAGTCGGGAGTCGGAGTCGGCATTTTAGAAATTCTAGGAGTCGGAGTCGGATCTTAATCTTCCGACTCCGCAACCCTGGTAATAAGTGCTCATTTTGTCAAAACTGATTGTTCTCCTCTTCTGTCTTCGTTGTTTTTTCTGTCGAATTTCGATGACAAAACATTGACATGTTTTGTTTATAACAATATCTTGTTTTAAGGAAAGAGGGCGCTCGAACTGAACAACCTTGAACTTTTGAACACTAAACAACCTTTGAACTTTAACCACTTCTGCTCATTTTTTTCTTTATAGATTGATTGCAATCCCGTGAATTTTGAACGACAAATAAAAGTACGTTTTATGTCCAAGTCTTGAACACATATCTTGATTGAAATGTCGGTTGTAAATTTTCGTTATTTTAAGTCAATAGCGTTGTGACGAAGCAGATTGTTTGTCCGATGAAATTATTTTATTGATGAAGATGGGAAACTTTTACTACTCGAGCCCAGGCCCCGTCGCAAAGTTACTTATCTTGATAGTCGCTAATCTCTGCTTGGCATCGCTGTATGACGGTAGAAATTGATTGCTTGTAAATATTTGCGTTGCAATAACACTTACTGTAGTTCGACGTCAAAAACTAAGGAAAAGCCATAGCATGCTCCAGAGAAAGGTCCGGTTCACCGCAATAGATAGTCGTTAATCTTTGTCATCTGGTTTAGATTATAGCTGATTAGACGCAGTTTTACATGTGAATTGAATTGAAGAAGACCTAGTTTTGTGTGTTTGAATTGATAAGACCGGCTTTGATTGAATTGACATGCAATGGATCAGTGGAACAACTCATCAAGATGGAATGCGGCCCGTCGTTCAAGTGAAGTTATTTTCAGCATTTACACTCGGTAAGAACTACAAATCAAATAAACGACTCGATTTACTTCGATTAATCGCGGGTGATTGATTATCGCCTGCACTAAGGTGGTCGAATAGGGAGTACAAATCAAGACGAAATCAATCAAAGTTTGATTTTTAATTCTCGTTTTAAATAAGCCACTTTTTCGAGTTATCGGTGGAATTGGCTTTCAAAAACACCAATTGATTTTAATAGCTTTTTTCTTTCAAGACACTTTTATCGTCTAATTGTGTTACCCCATTATGCAATATTGATTTTATTTGATTCAATTCTAGAATGGTTTATTTGTGTCTGTTAGAAGTCTAACCAAGAAGGCATGTCCCACTGCTGATGTGGTGGCACCTCACTTCAAAACCCAATTGGTATTTGGTGAATAAATTTAATTTTAATTGTTATAATGAATAGTAGGTACTCATGTTAATTGAATATAGCTTGGCGGTCATACTTGAACTGTTTACTAGAAAAAAAATTTAACGGCCTTTTAGATTTTCTTGACGACGTTCAATAAAATTGTGTCTTTAAATAATTCTTAACCTGTTGAATTTTTTTCCACGAAATCCTTCCAAGGATATTGAAATGGCGAAACGTAGCGGAAAGTCTGTTTTTAACTGCATGATCGGAATACAAAATAAAACACACCTCGAGCCAAACAGCTAAAAGGTCGATAGTTCTGGAAAAACTTTTTTGTCCAGCTGTAATGATTTGATTGATTATGATTTCGTCAAGTTGACTTGCAGTCTTTGTCAATATGCTTGAATTAAAACGAGTATGTACAAGTATGAAGAGCAAATTTAATTAAATTGTCTTGTTCTCACGTTCTTGCGAAATTCGCAGATGTTGGAAGTGTGTGCTTTCGTAATAGATGTTGTTAATTGCTATTACTTGCAGTATTCCCGGTTTACAAGAGTTAATTTTTTATATTATTTGATTTTTTAGCTTGATGTCTTTTATGTAATAGTCTATTCTGAGATAGGCAAATCGTGAATAGGTACGGCACTTTCAAGGTCCGTTTCAAACTTTTAGTGTTTGGTTTGTATTATTGAATTCAAGGTCGTTATGGTAACACATTGCTAACGAACGTCACATCTCAAATACTGTAAGTCGTACATTCATCACTTCAAAGGCTTTGTGGCAATAGCTAAAAATCACGAAAGACCAAGTATAAGTAATGTTAGGGTGGCTAGGGTGCTTTATAGGTCTAAGAAGTTTTACTTTGGTCTTGTTTACAACCGCAAAGAAAGAATACATTTAGACTTTCGTAACAGTTTATATAGGCTTTAGTAGAATGGTTTTCAACCTGCGGGTCGTTTGGCTATTTTCGGGGGATCGCGGAAGCCTTTGATTGAAAGTGTAGACTTTTTTGGAGAACACTAATACGAAAAATCAGAGACAGATTCTTAGTGAAGACTCTTTTTTTTTTTTCACCGACTTTTGTTCACCAAAGGGGGTTGCTAAGTTAACTTGAGTTGGAAATGGGATCGCGGAATGAAAAAGGTTGAAAACCACTGGTTTAGTAGAAAGTACTGGACTTTCCGTTTACGCCTTGGGAAAAGCAGGAGCTAGCAATAATTTCATCAAAGCTGTCTTTGAAAAGGCTGTAGTGCTTCCGAACGTTTTATGAACAATTGCGCAAATATTAAAAATATTGTGACCGCACACTTGTTTTTGGCTTTGATTTAGTAGTTTATGAATTGTTGATTAGTTATTTACGACTTATTGATTCGCTTCGTTTTTAATTTGCTCCGTTTGTAAAATTACATTTCAAACAAAACTTGACATAAACGAATTTTTATTTTAAGTTAATGAATAATTAGAACGGGTATCGTATTAATCACTCTGTCTCAGTAGAACGATTAAGGTTTTTGTTTTAAAAATTATTTATGCCAATTAATAGCTTTTTAAGAAAGCAGTATTCGAGTTTTTGCCTCCATGGCTCCGTTGCGCTGCTTAAACCGTATAGTAATCGTTGTCATCTGCTATTCATATCCTCACCACTCCCAAAATAACGGCGAAGGTTTTAATTAGAGCAGCGATTCTCACCGGGGGCTGTGGAAAGGTTTTGAAGAGAGTGGGGTCCGTGGAAAGGTCGCAAGGAGGTCCGCGAGCCGCTCTGGCTAAATTAAGAAAAAGGCATTGTTAATTAAAGCAGATTTTCAGTAGTATTCTATAAACTTAGTAAAGAGCAAAAACACAGTCTTTACTTTGATTTCTAGAAATGTTGAAGTCAAGAATGCTTGTTCATTTGGGTGATGATCTTTTCTTCAATTTTTTTTGATCATCGCTTTGAATTCAACGTAAAATTTTGAAGGTCATTTTGTTAATCACAGGCATTTTCGATCTCAAATTTTCTAGAAATCAAAGTAAAGGCTTTTTTTTGTTTGTTTTTTAACTCAAATTGCCGTCTGAAGTTTAGTTCTGGTGAAGTGACTTAAAAATTGACGTTGAAATCTGTGTGAAGACCATAAACGTACCAACCACAAATGTTTTTTGGGAATACCATTTTGCTGAAATTTTATCGACGATTGTCCGAATCATGATCTTGTAGCGTTTGACGAAGATGAAGAAATGTCACACTGATATAAGGTGAAAACTTTTTTTTGGTGATCAGGAGATGATTTGGTTGAAAATGAAGCAAAAACGATTGGTTTCCCACTACGAAAATTAGCGCTGACTAAAAAGAAAAGCACTTTACTTCATTTTCATCTAAAAAACTAGTGAGGACGAAAAAAAAATTTGTGTGCCACTAAACTGGAGCAACAGTCAAACACTACTTTTTAAGGTTTCAATGTTGTAAAATCAGTTTCATCAAAGCATAAGTTTACTAATGTTGTTCTTTTGTCTCTATTTCGACAATAGCTTTGCCAAAAGAAAAAATAAATACTCTTTGCATTTCTACAATTAATTCATGTTTTAAATCTAAACTCTTTGCCTTTTTCTATGTCTGGTATAACTTCTAGTAAAGTTGCAATAGTGTAAGGCTTCTCAAACTATGGCTTGTAAAATCTTCAGTTAAAGTCGCCTAAATAGTCACTTTTCAACTTTAGCTATATTTCGATCAAAAGGTTTATTGGTCGAGGGTTCACCAAAAGCTTTATTATTAAAAATCGAATTTGCAACATAAAAAGTAGAAAAGCCCTGCAATAGAGCATCATTTCAAAGCAGTCAAATTAGGCCATCTCTTCTCTACAACAAAGGTTTACCGCAGTTTTAAAATTATAGTTTCGATCTGGTGATACACCTACGAATTTTGGGAGTTTATAAATCCTCTAATTTGTAAGACGCTGTACACCTCGCCAGGTGAAAAAAGAGAACTCCATATCTAATTTTATATAGATTTACGATTATGCCTCAAGCAAAGATTTTTTTAGAACTTTCATATTCAGTGCAGTTTTACAGAGGCAAAGATCAAGAAAACTTTCTCTGATGCACTTTGTCTCGGAAACAGCTTTTTGCCAAATGCTTTAAAGTGTTTATGGCTCTTAAAACCTTGTTTGGGGTAGCAGTACAACGATTTGTTTTATACAAATCAGTTTCTCTAAACACGTAATCGAGCTTGGACCTGGTGACACTATTAAATGTCGTCATACGTGTTATGTAATAAGTTTTTCGATTGCCCTGGTACATTATTTGTTGCTTAGCAGTCATCTTATCTAATTTATCGGAATTGTTTGTACCAGTTCATTAATGACGTCGACAAATGTTTTTCAACCTGTATGATTGTACCCCGAACTGTTCGGCATGTGACGTCCAACAACAAGAAGTCAGGTGATAAGCGTTTCCTTTTTCTTGACAACTGTCTCAGCAAGTAATTCAGTGTTGCATTTACAACTTTAGGAGTGTAAGCTTAAAGAAAAACCGATGAATTTCTTAAAAACTAGTACCCAACTTTCCGCGTCGCTTAAAGCCCGTTTTTACTGTTGTTTAAAATTTAGATTTCTTAAACTATTTCTAGCACGCTTGTGGATTCAGTATTAATTCTTTTAACTTATAAGTGGAAAGAATTTCATTCAAAGAAACTAGATAGTATGAAAGGAGAGAAATGGTTACGTTGGATGCAATTAAATCTGTAGAAAGTTTGAACATAGTCGTAGCTATGATCAAAAAATTTTTGCTTTATTGATTTTAATTGTCTTGTTGTAAAAATTGATGTGTGCTTTCTGTCAATTTTTTTTATGATTTTAGCAACTTTTATGGTAGCTATTAGAAATCGTAAATGAGATTGTTTTTTTGCAGTCTATTTCAATTAAAGACTTTTATTTTCAGTTTGATATTTAAATACTGACTCATATGTCTGGTCAATAACGAAGACAAAAAACTGAAAATAAGTTTTAATAGTGCAGAATTGATAAGTGCCATAAAGATGCAAATGTTTTCGAAGTTTTTCTTCTGATTTACGACAGGACATGGCAATAAATAAAAATTGGTGTAATTTTCTTCATTCTGACTTTGTCTTATCAAAGATACAGAATGTCCTTTGATATGTTAGTCATCATTAATCAATCTACTTATTAAAGTAATTAAAATTCCGTTTACAATTGAAAAAAAGGGTTTTACCTTTCCTACATTACTAGCGTGGCTTAAAAATTTTTTTTCTTGTTCAGCGCAGGTCTCTGTCGTCCTTTTGAATCAGTCCCGGATGTGACAGGAGCAGTTGTTAGTGCAAGTTGCTTGTCATGTTTTTCCTGCATAAACGGTTACTATATTACTGTTGAACAATGTGCGAATTTGGTTTTGCGTTAAAAAAACTTTCCTGTTTTCCTTGTATCAAATTTATGTTTTCTGGCCTTTGTCTTTTATTTGATAAAGATTGAATGTGCAGCATATAAAAATGGACTTGTAAAAATTGCAAATAGAAATTGGTTTTGTTTTTTTGACCATTTGTGTGTTGCCTGTAAAGCATGTTCAAACATGACTAAGTATTTTTCATGGTTTTTGTAATTAGTTTTCGAAAAAAAGGGATTGGTTAGAAAAATATATAGAAAGTTTTAAGTTTAAAAATAGTTGCTGTATTTGGCAGGTAATTATTAATATTGACTAAACATATTTTGTGATTGCTTTCACGTTGCTCTACGTAATTCAACCTAAAGATGCTTTGCGAGTTAACAGTAAAGACGAAAAGATTCTAAGGTTTTTACTGAAAATAAATTAGTTTGTGTATATGAATTAATACACTGACATGATTTTTAATGACGTCATTTTAACCAGGTAAGTTGTTTAATTAATTTTTGGTGACTGATTATTATTTAATATAGCCTAAATCAGTTTTCTTTTAAACTAACATACTATTAGATATTTAAGTGTAAAACTTTCTTTTTATTGCTAAATATATTTTAAAATCTCATTAATTATTATTATGATGATGACTCTTTTTAGTTTTGATGTAAACAGGGCCTTAAAAATTGCTAAAAAATCACTGATATATGTTGGTCACGAAGCAGCAGCTGTATATTCATAGTCAATATTGCATGCAGTAAAACGTCGTATCGGTTTTAGGTGTGAGGGTAGCTGTTTTCCAATAATCACTTTTTTACCCTTCGTTAAAAACAGACTTAGAATGATAATACAACTTTTTTATTTAAGATTTTAATTCTTAAAACATTTTTTTCAAAGTAGGTAAAATTATTGCCGCTAATTCTAATTTTGTACTAAACTTTAAATATTCTTGATAGTCAAAACAATGATACGTTATTTGAATCTGTCATCTTGAACAAAAATCGTTTAGGGCTGATGATAGCATGAGCGTATAGGCCTAATAGCAATTGCGCTTATGTTATCATTAGCTCAAAATGGTTTAACTGTACGGCTCATAATTGTAATTACATTCCCTACGTTTGGTAAATTGATACAAGTCTGCTCAATATTATGTTCAAAATGTACGGCAGGATATTTAAAGCAGTTGAAGTTAAAACTCGAAGCTTTCTTGTATGAACCCTATTCCGGCCTTATATTGTTGTTATTCTTTCTTATCCAGTTTCTGATTAACCTTCTCTTTTCTTGAAGTTGGATAGAAGCGAATAGCGATGCTATGCTGAGGCCTGGTCGCACTTGCAAAAGTGTTTGCTACCATTTGTTATATTTTTTAAAGCATTGTTTTTCTACGTGTGTTTGAGTCTAGAAGACTTTTTTAAAAAATGCTGTCAATTAACTTAAGAATATTATGCTGAAGCTGACTGCAAAATTTTTTGTGAGCATAAACTTGTTTAACATGGTTTTTTAAAAAAGTCACAAAAATCTTTATTTTTAGTATTGATCAAAAATTTTATTTTTGATTTTTATTGGTCAAAAATCACCGCTATCATTTTTCAAGATTCGAAACTATTTAGCGCTTCTAAAGTGAAAAAAGCTTTTCAACAACTAAAAATTTTTAACAATGTTTTTGAATCAATTTTTTAGTATGTATATCGTATTACAACAAACACTTCATGCTTTTTTATTTATTTCTGTTTCGTTTTTGTCTGAAAAGCCTTCCAGGCTGCACACCTCACAATGATTAGCGGATGGATTTGATTTTTTTTAACCCCCAAAAATAGTCTATTCACAAAAAAAAGTTTTACAAAACTTGTGTCATTTTCATCTTTTTATTTTTTAAAAGTCGAAATGTTTACTTAATTGCGAATTCACGGCGTTCTTTAGCAATTGGATAAAGTTATTATTGATATTTCTCCTGATAGAACTATCGACGCTTTCGTTTATTATATGTAAATATTTGTCTATTTATGAGCATTTCAGGAATTAGAACTGGCTAGAATTGTTTTGAAGTCTGTGCGTTTAAATTTTATTTTATTTTCTTGTAAACTGATTTTTAAGACTTTTTTATTGAGTCGTTTTAGAGCGTAAATTGTTAACTAGGAGGACATCTACACCTTAAATGTTGTGAGGCTCAAACCAGATGGACACTTAAGATTATGTTTAAATGCCTTTTTTTCTGATCGGTGAATTCAAAACCACTACATGAAATCACAGAGAGTATGACTACAAAAAAGAGTTTAAAAAGTAAAAGTCCTTTGTAGAACTCAAAGCCCTTATTATTTTAAAAAAATTCTTTGTCATCTGTCGACTAAGTTCATTTTGATCTTGTTTCGTTATTGATGATAGAAATAAATCACGGCCCTTTGGTATCGCTTTCAATTGACATAAAAATATTATAAAGGTTTTTTATTTGCCATTGAGCTTTGGTAAACTTTACCAGCTTTACTGTCACGATACTTCTTTCGCTTTAAAACGAACCTTTCGCTAACTTCTTTAATAATTAAACGAGTGCTGGTTATGTGAATGATTTTATCGCTCGAAATTTTATCACTTCTTAGTTAAATTATCGTCGAATGATTTTAATATTGTGGTCTTCTATATGTTATTACAGCTCGTTTTATCAATTTTAAAACAGTTTTTTTTCCAATTTTCTTTTATCATCACTTTGCGGGTTTCAGTCCATTATTTATTATTACTTCTAAATTGTAATAATTGCAGCTTGTGTTGAACTCGATTTGTTGACTAGATTTATCATTTTGAACTTTTCTCTCCAGAGGATCGGTTTCTGGAAGAGGTTCGGGACGTTACCCCAGTTACGGATCAAATCCTCATCAAAGCCAGAGACCACTCTCTTTTGACTACGATCGAAGCTTTTACAATGTTTCCGATAGACACTCGCATGGAGGCCGTGAGTTTGAGCTTAGCCAATCAGAAGCCAACGTTCTGGGATATTCCCCGTCTCCGTTGAGTGGTTCTTCGTTGTCCCTAAATGATCAAGTCTCTTTGTCGCAAGAGGTCGCCGTTTCTCAAGAAGGTAACTTGGTTCTGCTTCAATGCGTAGTTAGATTTTCGCTCATGCGAAGCGACCGGTTTGAACGTTTCCAGCAAAAAGTTTATTTTGAATATCGAATTCATTAATTCTTTTGAGTCTGTTTCAAATTTGTTTTTGTCTATTACTTTACTAGTTGACCGTGCACAATTTTTTTGTGCATGTAATAACGTATATCGTTTAGTTGCCTTCTTCCTATTTGCAACCTTTGCTCTATTTTATTTTGTTTTCAATTATCAGTTGTTCTTTTGGTTGCAAATAAAAACAAACTACTACTACTACTACTACTAGTTGCAAGCATTTGTAACTAACGCTAACACAATTTTTATGGCTTATAAACAATCTTATCTCTAAAATTAATTATTTCGATTTGTTTGCATTTTCTTGATTTGCAACAAAATTTTCCCTTACAGTATTCTTTAAATATGTGTAACTCAGGTATTGATTTTACATTGTTACTTGGAGAGTTTAACCGCCATACCCACAAGAAAAAATTTTCTTCATTTTTATTATTAAAGATATTATTATTGTACCGATTAGAATATATTTATACGTACAAACCATGTTGAACAGTCAAATAACTTTTGTAAACTTAATTGTAATGTAAAATAATGCATTAAAATAAATGATAAAATATGACATTTGTTTTCAATGTACTAATTTGGTATGTTTACTTTTCACTTTTATTTATCATTTGTTACTTCATTGTCCTCTACTCAATGGTAAACGGAAGTAGAACACTCGCACAGCTTTAAAAAAATGAAGAAAAATTATTTGACTGATATCAGAGGTTTAAAATTAAAAGATTGTTTTTTCTTCATATCTTTTGTACTTTTGACAGTCGCATTTACAATGGTTGAATCAATACTATGTATTGATGTAGGTTTAACAAATGTAATTGCTGAACCGATTGCCGGGGTCAGATGAAAAACTGTACTCATTTTCGAGTTGATAATTTACTAAGATAGTGTAAAGTCGACAGCCCTCAGTAAAAGTTGTTTGAAGGGCAATTTCATATGTTAAAGAATACTGTAGAGATTTATTTCGATATAGATCAAGAAAAGGTAAACAAGTCGAGATTCTGATTCAAAATATTTCAGGTTAAGCTTGTTTACGTGTCGTCGAAAAAGTTGTGTCTAACGCAAATGCTTATGAGATACAAGAAAGCTTTACAGTTTTTAGAGGTAAAAGAATATGTACTGTATTGAAGTTTTTCTTTCAATCTGCGGTAGATCAATCATTTTGTTCAAGCAATTGAGAATTATCGATATGCAGTAAATAAGTTAATTTCTGTTTTCATTGTTTAATCTAAAGGAAAGTTTTGATATAGCTCTAATTATTGTTAGCAGACCTTTAAAGCACTGTTCCTTCATTTACAATGGTACTTATAGAGTGCTTACTACGTGCATGTGAAGATCAAAATTCTTGGAACTTTTTGCATAAAAAAAAAATTCCACCTACCATTAACAAAGCTGGTCTTTTAAGTTGGCAAGGAGAAATTCCTACATTTTTGGAGGGCAAAGACTAAAAAGAGTTGGCTGAGGATTACCCCTTACATTTTCAAATCATCAAGATTGGAAAAGTTTCGGGGTCTCTCTCGTCCCAATCACACATTTTTTTTGCTTCAGCTTTGCTGAAATTAGCCCTTACTTCAACTAATCAATACCTTTTGTGTAGATCCTTTTAGCTCCAGCCACGATATAAGAGAACGTTCTCGAAATTTCCAATCGCATTACTCTGCCGAAGTAGCGTATCCAACTGTAACGTTGCGTTCAAAAAAGTAAGTTTTCTATCGAATTCGCAGTATTAAATCTTAAAAGTCTTATTTTCTTTAAAATTTTTAATTGATTTGACGACTTGTATAGTTTTTCTAAGCAGATTGTGCTTAATTTTTACACTGTCCATTTGGAGTACAGAAAAGCGCGTTTGTCGATCTGCGATTTTTTTGGTTGGTTTTGAAGTTTATCGAAAAGAGACTCAACGAACAATTTTTAGAAAACTTGATGTTATTGAGTGTTTTTTCGATCGTTGCAGTAATTGTAAATACTCTCATTGCAATCATAGTGTTCTTAGAGAAGCGCAGAAACAGCGTTTCGCAATCGCTGAACCTTGAAAGTGCTGTAGTCGGCTTTCAAAAAAGTGTTTCTAATCTTCAAAAGTTGCTCGCATCGTTCTACGCCGTGCGCTCGCCTTTCTTGTTCTGATCGATTTTCTTTGAAAGAAGCGCTGACGCAAGTTCGCCAAACCCGCGCTTCTTTTCAAAAATTTTTAAAGCTGCCCTGTTTCCATATTTGTTGTTACAGCAAGTTGAATCTATAAATAGAAACAACAACAATTCAACTAATATAGGATCTCGTTTAAAGACAGCACCGAGGTTATGGACTGTTTGTTTGCAGTGCTTTCTCTATCTTTGTGGCGACTATTTTTGTTCGTTTTTAACACTTTTTGAAATCATTGTTTATTTCCAGCCAATTAAGACTCTCGTTACCACTACTAGCGTTGAAAGAAGTATTCTTTGTTTCTTTTATTGATTTTTTTGTTTCGCTTAGCGCTTAAGCGCGGAAAGAAGAAAAAAATTAATAAAGCAAACAAAGCATGTTCCATTCCACGCTCGTAGTGGAAACGAGCCCTACATGCTAGTTTATTTGTTACCTGCTTCGAAAAGTGTGCGTCCTTGATTCTAAAAAAACTACGCGCTGAATAACGTTGTATGGCATAACAATTGACGAATGGACTACAAGGACCATCGAAGTTGTACCTCGAGAACTCCTCCCACGAAGTTCACCCACATAAAGTATTTTGAATGATTTTCTTGCCGCGCGTTTCCTTTTCCGCTAGACTTTTTTCGTCGTTTGACCTCGGACCGATTTTGGCAATGATGTAATGTCAATTTTTTCGAAGATGCAATCAAATTTCTGAAGAAATATCCAGATTAAAATTTGGTATCTAAAGACAATTTTTAATATTTCTATTCTAAATTTTTCGAGTTTTGTAGAAATTTGATGTAAGAAGCCGCCGTTTTAAAATTGAAATAGATGAATTTTTTTTATTGATTTCAGAAAGTTGTACGAAGTAGCCTATGTAAATGAGAAATAACCGGCTCATGACAGGTGTACTTGCAAGGCGAAAGTAATTAATAGACTTCTTTACTTTAACTCGATTGTTGTTGGTTGAAAGTCTAACATTGTAATTAGAAAAATGTTTGCCTTTTAGAAAAAAGCTAGTTTAATGTTTCAGACACGTCAGAAAAAATGTTTGAACCCTTTAATAAAAACAAAATTTAATCCAATGGAATTTGCTTCTTCAGTCCCGTCCGACGTTAAGAGTCTTCACAAAGACATATGAACTGTGAAAACACAAGGATCTTTACACTGTTAGTTTGTTTACTAACTGAGTTTCACCCGAATTGTTTCCATTATTGTCCATCGTTAAACGCTCTGGGATTGAGTCTGATTCCATTGTCTTTACCGTTGGCCGTCCAACTTTTAAAGCCGATTGTCTCGCCGATCGTGTTTGTACTGATTAGCAATAACTAATTATTCGCGCCTAAGTAAACGAAGCTTAATCGAAGTGTCAGGTGACTCGGGTCTTGTGCTTGTCTGTTCTTCGATCTCGTCGCTTTATTGTGACATTGTCTGGCAGCACGCCTTTTTCATTGAAGCGCTTTTTCCCCATGTCCCGTGCCTGATCTCTTCCACACCAGCACCCGTGTTTAACCCACACTCGAAGTCTAATGGTCTGATCAATTGTTGTGAGTTTAAGTGATGTCAAGTCGTCTGCTGTTTGAATTTTTAACGTGATTTTGAACGATGGAAAAGAGAAGAGTCCTCGATGTGTTAACGATCCCCTAATAGCCCACTCTAAGTTCTTGGCAAATTGTCCCTTTCGTAGCAGTTAGTTGTAACTGTCGTTTCACTTTGACTTGACAAATGCCGATATCGCAAGCTATTTTAGACAGTTGTTCATTTCGTATGTTTTCAGTGCAATTTGTGTTTAGACGGTGCGTTTCAGTTAAAAGCATTTTGGTTACAGCTATATTGTAGATAGATGTAAAGATTTACAATTGAATTAATCTTAGTTAAAAGTCAGCAAAAGTGTTCATTTTGTTCAGTTTATTTATAATATCATTTATGGTCCACAACTTTTTCCAATTTTATACTCGAGATTTTTTGTTTCAGACATTAGTTTAGAAAGGTAAAGTTCTAAACCTGACTCATGAAATAAATGATAACGTAACAATTTAAAGCGATTTGGTCTTAATAAGAAAAGGTCGAGCATGGCCCTGGAATACAGCCGCAGTTTCGACAGCCGCAACACTGTTCGCATGCAGCGAGCCCGATCAACACTCTGCCGTCATCTTTCCATAGCGAGGTAAAGACTTATAGTCGATTTGCTTGCTGTATCTGGCATTGCGTTATGACTTGGCCGTTGATTTTTCTTTAATTTGGAGAATTGTTTTTGTCGTCAGTTGCGTTTTTTTTTTTTGTCTGAAGTTGTTTATATGCTGGCTAGGATAATTCAGTTTGGAACATTTGAGAAAATACCTCTATATGAGATTTCTTCTAACTACGGTCGGACTGCAGTGGAATTAAGTAACAGTATTGTGAAATCATAAATAATTAAAAAAACTTTATCGATAAAAGTGTTTTTAGCATATTAAAATGATTTCAGCAACCTTGATTCATTTAATAAACTTTCTTATTTGAAACTATTTTTTATCGCAATTGTTCAATTCATCAACACAATGCTCGCAACCTACAGTATATTACTCCAGGTGATCATCTGGCGTCACAAGAATGTCGCAATTAATTTATCAACTGCTTATCATGATTGCGAAATACGACTTCTGCACCTTATCGATGAACAATACAGAATATTGCTGAATTAGTTCATTTATTTCTTTGCTTGCTATAAATTTTTATCGCGTGCCGAGGCATGATTATTGCTTGTTGACAAGGACAAGGGTGAATTGGTTTGAATGTGGTTGCATCCTGTTTGGTGCATCTTCTCTAATCATCGTCTTTGTATCAGTAATTTGATATTAACTGCAAGCGGTGCATTGTGGGTATCGTAACAATCGATTGCATTTTGGCAACCTAGATTTAATCAAACTCTCGCTGATGAATACCTATTTTTCATGGGTATATTGCGAATTAGCAACGATACTGACGAATTTTTTAATTTACTAAAATCGGTGATTTTTCTATTTGTTAAAACTTAAATGACTCCTCAGTTTTTGAAAATTATCTTACAAACCTTGTCATATTTTTTACCGGAAATTCCTTTGTCTCTGATTCTCCTATTGAGTTTCATCGTCTTTTTAACAACGTCTTTTTGACATCGTTTTTTAAGAGCTTCCTGTAAATTGAGCCACATCGATTTTTTTCAACAATTACAAGATGTCACGAATTAAGCCTTTATTCCGGCTTATTTATTGAAATTTTATTTTCTGGTTCACTGCTTGCTATTTTAGTTTTTCAAAGGATTTTGGTTTTGATCTTTGTAATTTTACTGACTGACTGATTTGATTGCTAATTTGGAACTTGGACATAATTTTTACTAGGCTTTCAAGAGTCGGTTGAACCGAATGCTATGAAAAAAGTGCTTAAATTCTTTGTACGAAAACAAAAATGTTTTAAAAAAGCTAGCGATCTTGCATCCCGCTACTTGGTCAGGCACAGACATCACAAACCCAAACTTTCCCACATGATCTAGCGCAATGTTGCTGCAGTCGTATAGAATAACTTGTTAGTTGATTGAAATTCATATCGCTTTTTGTTCAATCATAGTTCATTCTCTAGTAAGTCGTTTCCGATTGATATTGTTTTTGTTGTTTTACCCTGTATTTTGTGGAACTGTCCTGACCTAAATTGTTTTTTTAGTTAGCTAAAACGTTATTTAACGGAAAAATGTTGATGTATGCATCGCATCATAACAAACAATGTTTCTTCTCATGAAATTATACGTCGTGACGTCATTTGTCGATTAGCTTCAAAATTACTTCCAGAGTACAAACTGTAATTAGGGTCGTTTTAATTTCATAATAATAGCAGAACAATGCTCGGCTTAAGGTTTAAGTACCTTTAATTGCAGGGATAGTTTGTGTTTGAATTTTTATAAACTCAAGCTGTGCAGCTGTGACCACAAACACCTTTTCTCTTTTCGTCATTGACCCACTATCTTTTTTGAGTATATTTATAAGGTTAAAAGTGCAGTTTTCACCTTTACCGACAAAGAATATGAAATTGCTTGGTTAAGTTTTTTGTTTAGCTTTGTGGTTTGAATTTTAGTTGTAGAAATTTCTTTACAAGAAGGACGAGTTTTATAACCTGCGTTTATGACTTATAACATTGATGCACCTGCTGATAAGAAGTCTACGAACAATTGTACCAGCACTAAAATTTATATGGGTTTTCGTTATAACGTGTATTAATTTCTTAGCTTTAATGTTAAAGGTGTTTATTGAGCTTCTTGTTATAAAGCTGAGGAAAAATGCCGACGATAGAAACAACATTCTAAACAGTATCTGAAAATTAAAGTGCTGCCCTTTCTAACAATACAAATATCAGACGCATTCCACAGCAGCTGACAAGCTACTATATTATTTATTTGTCACTTTGTTTAACGAGGCCTCAACTAGTCAGGAATGCGTTCGAAAATCGATAGGACAACCATTGGAGGACTCTACTCGAAGCGTTTCAAGGACTGATGTAAGAGCGTCTACGCTATGCCCCTGAATATTTCAAACGATCTGTTTAGTGTACTTTAAAGTAGAGTCACGGAAACGTACTCGTACTACTAAGTTTGTATGCATCGCTGTGCATCTACATACATTTTAATGAATAGCCATAAACCGTTGTTAGAAAAAAAAATCGTTTGTCGAAAATGAAACATTAATAGAATAATTATCGTTTGTTTGTCACCATGATTTACAATGTTATTCTGGGTGGTCGAGATCTAACAATTCAACAAGTATCTGTGCCCAGTAATGGCTTTAATAGGGTGCTAACGGTGCGGCCGCATCGAGCCCCCCAAAAATACATTAAAAAGTGGCCCCCCCTACGCAAGAAATTGCTCTATTTTTTTATAGTAGCACCAGGACGTCGATGGCATGTCAAAAAAAATGAGACACTAAAAAGTGGTCCCTCCTAAAATGAAGACCTGTTTTTTTAGAGATAACTTTATTTTTAGACACTAAAAAGTGGTTCTCCAAATCAAACGACGACTTTTTTTTAGAGATGGCAATGCTTTGGATCACTCAACAGTGGTCCCCTTAGATTGAAGATCTTTTTCTTTTTTTTTTGGTATCACTTTGTTTTCATATACTAAAAATGGCCCCCGATACGACAACAGCCTTTTTTTAAAGTTTGCTATGCTTTGGAACATTAAATAGTGTTGTCTGTGCCTGCTTCGTCATTGATCAGTTCAGTATAGCTAGCTTGATGTTGATTTTAGAAATCTTTAAATTTAAACTTAAAAATTTTTTAAATTTTGTGTTTTGAAGATGAATTTATTGTTTGTGCGTGTGAGGAATATTGTATCGATTTGTTAGCTTCTTGTAAACTTTTGTGAATTAAGTATACTTAAAACCTCATTTTTTGACCTACGTCATCAGACATTGATATTGGGTCATCGTTTTTCTTTCGTTAAAACCCTGGGTTTACTTGACCCGTCCTAGTGATGGGGTGGCGGATCAGCTCCGCAGAAACTCAATAATTTAGCAACCCCCACGGACTGGACCCAAGAGTTCCCCGGCCGGTCGAACTTTTGATACAGTGCTTAGTCGATCTATACTTTTTCGTGGCTGTACTGTCGAGTGTCGAGAATGTTAAGAACCCTCCGGCATGGGCAGATGGGACACCCGCGAACTCATGACAAGCTTCGGCGTTTAAAGCCAAAATAAGGAAGAGTTTGATTTTACCAGACAATTGGACTGAAATTTTAAAACATAAACTGACTTTACGGTTTTCACTATTTTCCGTTGTTTATTAGGGCTAGTTTCCACTACGAGCGTGGAATGGAGTATTCTTTGTTTGTTTTATTAATTTTTTTTGTTTTGCTTAGCGCTCGCTTAGATTTTAAGCGCGGAAAGATCAATATAAGAAAGAATGCTCCATTCCACGCTCGTAGTGGAAACGAGCCTTTATCCTCTAAAAGTTTTGATTTTCTTTACTCCGGAAATCAGATTGCAGTCGTCGATTGCACGAAATCTAAAAATTGCGAGTGGGCTGATAAACTTTTAATGATATAAACTTATTTTGAGGTGATTTTTTTCCTAAAAAACAAGACAATGACAAAAAAATAATAATTTTTTAAAAATCTTGTGGACTTGAAATTTTTACTGTAAGAGTCTGTCCCTGAAGACAAGTGCAATACCTAGAAAATGTGCTTCAATGCAGTAGGCTAAGCGGTATGCGCTTTATTTGAATGCTCTCTCGAGCTACACTAACACCCGACCCGTACAATTTCTCCACTTAATTTGTCACGTACTCGAATCAAAAAGCACAGCTATAGCTTTTTTTTGTTTATTTATTTTGCAAACACGTTTTATGTCTATTTTTGAAGCTGCTGAGCACATTTTTATTAAAAAAACACGTCATGACGATCTCAATCAAATAAGTTTCGGTTTAATTTGAATATCGCAGTTGTGACTAAGGAGAATTCACTACACAGATGACTGGTTTCGCTTTTTTCTTTTTCTGCATTCAACCAGAACTGGGAAGAAGAATATTTATTTAGAATTGAGCCAGCGTTTTAAGCGTTCAATGAAGTTCGAAAAGCAAGCATTTTTAAAACTTCTGTCATTTTAAATTTTGTAACGATACTGCTTCAGTCAAAAAAAAATTAGATTTTCTAAAGAGATATGATGAAATATTGTTTAGCTTTGAAAGAAGTGGCGTTTCATCATTTTTTTAAATGTTTTTTGCCATCTACGCTAAAGAGATAAAATTGTAGTTCAAGGTTTTGGGGATCGCAAAAGATTTTGCATGAAGTTAACCCAAAATTTATTTTTAATTTCTACATTATTAGAAAGTTTACAGTTTTAAAACAATTTATTGAAATCAGAAATTGGACTTTTGCTTTCGGATAGAATGCTTAATTATTGATTAACTTTGTAATTTGTTTTAGAGGGTTATTAAGCAAATTTGAACGGTCTTTTTCGATTAAAAATCTACAAAATTAACTTTCTATTTTTGTGAAATAGGATTCTGTTGAATAGTAAATGGTTAAATGGTTCATGTATTATGCATATAAATCGAACGTATGAATAGCTTGCTTGGATACTAGATTTAAAACATGCTTTACTTCAAACAGCTTGTGTGTTATACTGTTTTTGTTAACATGATTTTCGAATGAAAAAATTTAAACACTGAAAAGTTGTTCAACTACCTCACCTGTATTTATAAAAGAACAACAATTACATCATCAGGTAAAACCTTGCCTTTTGAAGAGTCGATTGTTACTTAATTTTTTCGTTTTAAATATTTTAAACGAGCAAATGGTTTCAAATAGACTAACCTGTTCTTACTTAGTCCTTTTGTTTCAATTTTTTTATTAAAGCTAATCTACATCTGTCTACACTCGGCTTACCTTTTTTTGTTTATTGAAATTAGGCGGGCATAGGAATTAATAAACAAACAAACATACGAAATTTGCGTTGACGTATTTTACTGAAGTATAATTTCTCTGTAATAGTTGAATTATATTTGACATCGCTTTGGATTTTTTAAAAATTTTTTGCTTTTTTTCATGGTGGATTCATCACTTTACACAGTCGTCATTTTTGTCTGGTGTGAAAAGGCGTCTAATCGTTTATATTAGCACAGGGGTGGGCAAACTTTTTAGCTCGAGGGCCGCATTTTCAAGCTGATTTTGTCCGCGGGCCGCACAACAGTGATCTCTAAAAAAAAGATCATCACTTCTAATCAATGTCCAAAATATCCTTTTTCCGAAAAAAGTGATCTCAAATTTTCGATATTGATTGAATGTGATGACTTTTTTTTATAGATCACTACGACTGAAAGCGAAGAGAGAGTAAAGTTATTTTTTTGAGGCTTTCGCGGATCGCACAAAAAGTCGTGGCGGGCCGTAGTTTGCCCACCCCTGTATTAGCACATGCCCGTAGGAGATTAAAACAATAGTCTTGGTTTTATTTGTGTAGTGTTGCTTCTATGGTTTAAGAAGCAAAATGCTGACGCGATTTGGAAAATTCGACTTCAATGAATTAAAACAAGTTCTTTGTTGCATTTTTATATTTCCGTTGGTTTGGAATTTGTAAGATGTTTAGGCGAAGAAGTTGCCAGGGCGGGTCATGATTAACTTTCCGTTGTCTGAATCAATCGGCAGCTTGTCGAGTGGCGTGAGCTTTGTTTTGATGGCGCCCGTGATCGACGTAATCTTTGTATAACTCCTTCTGATTCTGGGGAGTTAAGTTTACCGACCTTTTAATTATCGATGACAGCAATATATTATTACCGATTTGAAGAAAAAGTGATTGGAGTCGTAAAGTATACGGTGTTTACAAAACTAGCTTCGTTAACTATATATTCACTTAACGTGATATATTGTTTATTGATTTATTGAATTTGAACTGTAGACAGGAAATGAATAAAACAATCCCTCTTGTCAACCGAAAAATATTTTACTTAGCCATTTAACGTCTTATGAGTTAATTGCAAATTTTGAAATAAAGCATCCTGCACCGAAGAAGGCTGGTTCAAATCCGCGGTAGTACATTTAAATTGTTTGTAAATACCTTCTGTAAAGCAATTCAAGATGCCCAGTTCTCTTTCCAGTTAATTTTTAAAAAAATTATTTCATTTTATCAACATTTGTAAGCGTGATAAGCTTGACCATTATATTTGCTAAAATTTTATGTTCATGCCGTTTAAGCATTGAATCACTACTATTTCGTGCGATATGCACAGGAATCATATTATAAACTCGAATCGACAATGAATTGTGCTACAGAACTAGGTTTTTAACGCTTACTTCCTTTGGATTACTATCTCGAATAAAAATCTAATTTTCTAAATAGAAGCTTTGGTAATGGTTATATAGCAGGGGTTCCCAAACTGGGGTACATTTAGGCTTCTCAAGGGGTACATTATTATGTGACAGAATGCCCTTATTTAAGTTCAATTCCGTGACCGGAAGAAATAATAGACTCAAATGTCTACAATTTTCAAATCCGGTCGATTGTAATTACGTCAAACAGGACAATTAAGAGGCAGTGGTGGATATTGGGTGAGGCGAATGAGGCAGGCGAAAATAGCACATACAGTTTCAGATGTTTGTTCAGAGTGTAAAGAACGATTCTGAGTGAAGACCTTTTTTTTTTTAGAGAACACCCTGATTTTGGGAGAAAAATAGAGAAATCAGAGATGAAATCGAAGACCTTTTTTTTTAGAGGACACCATGAGTTCTCAGACAACATCAATTTTTGAAAATTCTTGCCTCGGGCCCCTAAATTGGAATATCCACCACTGTTAAGAGGGAAGACTTTTTTCACAGATCACCGTGATTTTGGGTTTGAATGGGGAAATTTTCTGGCTGCTGTAAAGTGAAGACTTTTCTTTTTTTTTTTAGATCACCTTGATTTTCGGCATAAATTGGAAAAATTTGTATCTGATTCAAAGTGAAGACCTTTTTTTTTTCAGAGATCACCTTGATTTTGGGCATGAATTGGGGGAAAATTAGTGGTTGATTCTAATTGAAAGCCTTTTTTTTAGAGAAGCGTCACAAAAATTTTGGGGTACAAGCAAACCTGCTACAGTGTCCAAAGGGTACCGATCAACTAAAAGTTTGGGAAACCCTGTTATATTGGAAAGTAAATTTGCTGAATTGCACTCTCAAGGCCTTACTCAAGCTGCTTAAGGTCACTTATATCATTATCATAGTAAAACAGAAAAAAACGAAAAAAATGCAAGCAGACAGCAATATCTGCATCCTCGTTTGACAGTAATGGTAAACGTGTCCACTGTTCTTCTGCAGTGACAAGACAGGTGGATAAATAGTTGGTATGACAATGGAGTGATGAATTAATACGAGCCATTGTTGCTTGTGTATTTCTACTTACATTTACACCAGTCATAAATTCTTGACTGTTTTGGTTATGCATGCATGCCAGCATCAGTTTTGCAGAAGCACACTTGTATAAAACAACTTTTTTCTCCCTACTGCTTGAATAAATGCGAAACTGAGTGGCTTACTTTTATACAAGTCGCAAGTCCAGCTATTCAGTACTTGATCGAATGTGAAATTTCAATTGAAATAAAGTTTTTGTTTTCATTCGTTTTTCCTGGTTTTGGGTCTCGAATTTCAGCATACACATATTTTCTACTTTCTTAGTTTGCTCTTAATTCAAACAGTTGAAATAGTCAGTCAGTTAGTCATTGGCACTTGCACTCATGGTCTAGAGTTTTTTAACACTCCGTTGCACCATTGGTTAATAAGTTTTCGAATTGTGTCTATTTTTAGCCAGTGAATAACATCTAAACAAAGGCGGTTTTTCTAGGAACCCTAGAATATAGGGTTTCTTTTTTTGGGTATTAGCACATTTTTCGTTACTCTCAATTCTGTTGTGTGACTTGTGTCGTTTAACTTCAACAAATCATTAGTTGCCTATTTTTGTTTTCGAAATTCGATCAACGTAATTGGTTAATGGTTGTCTCAATTCGAAAGTTCTCGATATCTCGCGAGTTGGAAAAGCATTAACATATGACACATACATACCAAGAAGTTATAGTTGCAACCACCTCAAACTAAAATTGTAATTTTTTAAAGCAATTGCTAGGGTTGTTTCCATGCCGCACAGGGGGTTTTCGTCGTTTCTATTGAATTTAAATTTGAACTTGATGTTTTGTGTTCCGTAGCGCGCTGCTGATTTTACTACCTCAAACTTGGTTTCATACTAACAAAGTCACGTGACACAATTTTATCCAATCAGCGTAGACATCGGGTTCTAAGTTCTGCTTTACAGAAGCTATTCTTGTCTCGGTGACCTTTTAAATGTCGGAAATGTTTTAGTGATTTAAAAAACTTAAATCGGACAGCAAAGGCCAAATACGCGCTTTATGTTACTTTTCAGCTTTGTTGCTTTTTGTCTATGATGACTTGACAACAAAACAACGTACCGGTATTTAATTTTAAATCGCTTCAAAGTCATCATTTGTATTTGGCGCGAACGTTTCATTATTGCTTAGCAAATTGACATTTCGAATTATTTTAAAATGATTTCGAATTATACGAGCGAAGAGAAACGCACGATAAAATTAAAAAAAAATTTTCTTTATAAAACCGACCTACTAATTTCAATTGAATTGCAATAGAGCTACATCAAACTTGGATTTGTGATTTGCTTCTGTTCTGTCTTTTTAATTATTGAAGCATTTAAAATTTTAATCGAAAGGTTTTACCGAAGCGATTTAACTAATCAGAACTTCAATTCAATTTGCTTTATAACAATCTTTAATTAAAAGGTTGTTCGGCTTTTTGGTGTTTAATTTTTTCAAAAGGTTTTTGATTTACTTTTAAAGTTAATTTTTGTATTTGGTATTTGAATGAGTTTTTTTACTGCCTTACTTTTTTCAAAAGTTTTTTGTAACATTTTTGGTTAGTGTTACAAAAAACTTTTCAGAAATTCTAAAATTTCGTCTGGATTTGCAGTTTTATGTTGAACGATTGATATTTCAAATTTTTATACCTTCGACTATAAGATATTGGCGTGTTGCAAATAAATTTTTGGGTATTGCCTTCTATTAAATTAATGGAATTGTAGTGCTCCTTTGTTTCTAGCACTCATTATTGGAGTACATATATTATCATTCTCTGATCAACGCAACTTGGGTTAATATACGTCATGGGCATTTAACATCACCTTTGTTACTTTAGTCATCTCTGAAACCAATTTTTATGTTATCTAATGCTATTAAAAGGTTTCTTCGAAGTTCTCATTTAGCTGTTGAATTTTAGAAGTTCAGTGTTTTGAACACTGAGATATATAACTACGGTTAAACGTAGACTATAAGAAACAAAGCTGTTCAATCAAGCTTGTTATGGAAGCCAAGTTGACGTTGAAGTGCAGCGTCTTTATATCAAGCTTTCATCGTAGCGACTTGTCGATGTCTTGTATATTTTGTTAGAACGGGCACGATTTGACGCAAATGCGGCTGACCGCGAATCACTTAGGTATGAACGAAATATAATAGTATGCAATGCGTTTTGATCCTGTGTAAAATCTAGCGATAAGACAATCAAGCTAGCTGTCCCCTGTTTTTTCTTCTTTGCTTTGCAAAACCGTGACTTGACCATTAGTTATATTTAGTAGGTGTCCTCTGAATTCTGAAACATGCTGCCAGGTTGACCTGCATAGAAAATGTCGCAATTTCTAACGTAATCAAAAAGTTTTTTTATATATTGTTTTAATGTGAAATTATATTTGCTGTTTTTATTACTTTTAGTCAATGGCTGTGTCTATATAACTTTGCATTTTCCAAAATTAAATTCTTTTGACGATTTTTTTTATCAGATTGACTTTATCAGTATTTCAATTTAGTTCATGTACAGCTCGGTTATCATTCTCTATAATATAGGGCCTAATTCAAGAGTTGAACCTATGCAAAAACTTACAGCACATATTTGTATTGTCTGAAAACACACAAGAAATAACTTTCAAAAATTCAGCTTAGCTCCGTGTTTTTTACTTATTGAAAAGTTAGACAAGGCATAAAATTTCCTAAAACTTCAAATGTTCAACCGGTTGAAGTTTTTAGCAATCTTAATGACTGGTGAGCAAAACCATTACATTTTTAAGACATTGAATTATTGTAAGTTAGTTACTGCTAAAGCAGGGGTGGACAAGCATTTTTTAGCTTGAGGGCCGCACTAGCATTAACAACTTACTCAATAATGAAAAAAAGGCCTTTACTTTGATTTGTATCATCAGAGTACGCCAGCCGCTTTGCTGATGTAACATTGAATGCCTGACAGACCGTACTTTGCCCACTACTGTGCTAGAGTGTTGAAACATTTTAAATAAGCTTGTATAGAGTGGTTTTATTTTAAAAAAAGCATTAGTGTTTCTTCATTTTTATCATGCTATTTAAATTTATCAATAGACTGAGTATAAATTTTTATTCAGTTTGTTTTATTAATATATACACTTGCTTGTACGAAGAAGTATTTTAGAAAGACATTTCGATATATATACTACATATATATATAGCTCTTCATTTTTATGTTGTTGTGCTATTTCTCATACTTTTGTAGTGTATCTGTCGTCTAATCACAAACTTTTTTGCGTGTTCTTTGTCAAACCATTGGATCGATTTGCGGGATTTGTGCTTGACAGTTTGGTTTTTCGTTTCAAAAGTTTCTTAAGATTTTAGAAAGACACTATCACTCAAATCAACCTCTTCAAGATAAAGCTAAATTCATTTGTTCGTTGGCAGAAACTGACCGAGGTATGACCTTTAATATCTTGTTATTTTCAAAAAAAAAAAACAACAAAAAACCAAAACGATTTGCCCGGTAAATTATTTCTCGTTACTCCAAAGGACTCTATGACAATAACACATTTACGACATTAAATTGCTTTGTTTTTGTGACAATTATGAGTCTTGGTTGCAAATTTCTCTGTTTTGCAAATTCTCATTTCCAAAAGCTGTAGAATATCAAATTCTGTACTTTTTTGTACAATTGCTTTTGAACGGTATATAATAAATATGTTTGAAAAAAGTTAAGAGTAGGTTTTTCTTTTTGTGCTATCTAATGTTTGGATTTTTGTTGGGAGATTGTCAGCGAATTATAACAGGGTTTTGAAGCCCCTAAACAACAACATCAATTTTCTCATATTGAAATCGCATCTTTTAACTTTTTTTCTTACAACTAGCCGCAAGTGCAACCTGTAAATCGCAATAACAAACTGTTGCAAGAAAAAGACTGAAAAAATTCGAAGAATTTGTTTTGAGATCATTTACACTTCAGAGGAGTTTATAATTAAACATTCTTTAAAAAAAGCATTTGTTTACAAAAAACAATTTGTGGTGTCGTGGGTCATCGACTCCGTAACTTAAATTGGTGTTCAAAAAATGATTTTCTGTATGCTTGGCAGTTATTAAATAGCTGACATTTAATATTATTACGCATATTAATGCGACGTAGTATAGCTGCCGCGTTCGATGGTTGATGTAGCGACAGCTGTTCGAGACATCCAATCTTTCGATTTATTTCTTTGATAAGCTTATTTTGTCTGTTAATTTTGTTCTAAACAAAGTCAATTGAGTCAACTCAATCACATTCGATCGATTTCTCCTCACAATGCTGATATGACTGATTCGATCAATGTCTCAATGTTGATGACGTCATTTTATTACTTGTTTCAACGCTTGTAAAGTCTTGCGCCACTAATAACAATCGCTCGTACTAGTTTACTTTCATTTTTACAAGGGCTTTGAAAGTTCGTTTGTCATGGCAACGGTTGCTTAAAAACGATTTATGGTGCATCGTTTATTTTGAATACTTTTCAGAGCACGTGGTCGAGGAATCCCGACCGAGCGACCGCGATCTTGGCACGCGTCCAAGCACCCCGATCCTGCTTACGCAAAAGAAGAGGAAAACATGCGATCCCCGGGAAGCGGCTACTTTGCAGGACACTCCACCACGAACCGCATTTATCAGCAATCTGTCGTCGCGCCTCGTCGGCGCTCGAAAGGCTGGATCGAATCCGGCGATCTTAAGTCGACCTACAAGCCGGAAGTGAACGGCTCGCGAGACTCGCTCATTTCCGCCGACTCGCACCGTTCCTATCGAAGCGGTCGGCTCAGCGTGTCGAGTTCGAAAAGCTCGGGCACCATGTCGAGCTCCCGCGGCAGTCTCGAGAACCTGCTCGATACCAACAACTCTTCGCGTTACGGAGGGCTCGAAAGTAACCCGCAGCCCGTGCTGACCAGCAAGTACAAGCACAACGCACCGCACCATCCTCAGGCCGGCATCGTCAGTCAGCAGAAGAACATATTTGAGCGACTCTCGCATGAGTCCAGCGCCGACGTCGGTCACCTGAACAGGTCACGTGACGACCTTGATCGAGTGGGATGGGTCCGTCAACAGTCTTCGGCTGCTTCAGACCTTGAAAAGCGAGTTCGCGAGAACGACAAGATTCCGCCACCTAGCAGTCTCTTGTCACCTTCGGCCTCGCAACCGAGCGAGAAGTTGATTGCGCGCAGGAACGACAGTTTGCAGCACGAACAAGAAACTTCCGAAGGCCATTGCAACAAGCTGAAAGTCGAGCTGAGTCCCACCGTCAGTTCCGCTTTGAAATACTCGGACGCGAAAATTGTCAAAACAACTTTCGACCACTACCGAAAATCCCCACATTCAAATGTACCCGAACCGCCCCAGAGGGATAGATCAAGTGCAATGGCAGTCAACCGATACTCAAAATCATTTCCGAATGCGCAGGTAGATTTTCGGGTCGTGTTTGTTTTGCGTGGGCTTGCAAGAAATCAAATCAGATTGTTTACGTGTGTGAAATTTGAGCTTTTTTTAAGCAAAGTTGAATTATGAAGTGTTTGTAGTTGTTTCCGGGTAGGACTTTTGGCTTTGTCAGCATTGTAAACGTAATTTTCTGAGTGTCTGCTTGATTAAATCACCTTTTACAAGTGTTGCTCAGCATTGTTATAAAGACTTTTATTGTTCAAATGCGAACTTTGTAGACTTCCTTGTTTAGACTACCTTATTTAAAGCAATGGTTCTCAACCTTTTTCTAGCAAGTATCATCTAGAAATTTTTCTTTACATTACGTACCAAAAAGTTCATCAAAAAATAAATTATTTCGATTTTTTTTGTTTTTTTTAATTTATTAATTTTCGTCCCAAAAATTATATGTTCTCTAAAAAAAAAAGTCTTCGCTGAAAATCTGGCATGTCTAAAAAACACAATTTAATCCGAGTTTTGGATTTTTATAGAACCTAAAAACTATTCACGTACCACCGGTGGTGGATATTCAAAGGCAAGGATTTCCAAAACTTGATATTCTCTAAAAAGAAAAGGACTTTGATCTCGCATTTCCCTCTTTTCTCCCAAAATCATAGTGATCTCTAAAAAAAAAGGTCTTCACTTCGGATCGATCTCTATTTCCCACTTTTCGTCCCAACTTTGTAATGATCTCCAAAAAACCTTATACAAGAAAATGAGACTATATGCGGTATCTTCGAGGGGGGGGGGCCCGAGGCAACTGCCTCATTCGCCGTATCCACCACTGCGTACCACCTAAAAAGATCTCACGTACCACAGGTTGATTTAAAGGAATTCTGCTACGGAAATACAAGTTAGGTTTAAAATAATCGTGGAAAGAACTTTGCTTTCTGGTTTTTCAGTTGTTGATGTTGTAGCCCCGCCTCCAAGGATATCTTGGAGGAGCATCCCTTAACTCCTCAATGAAGCCAATCTAGATTCTCTTTCTAAGATTACCTTTGCTGCTTCCAAAAGCTTTTTCCATTCCTATTCTTCCAAATTTGTGGCGTCGTGTTATGTTGATACGTGGCTACAGTTAAAGAAGTGATTGATGTTATGTGTGTGTATTAAGCATAGTGGGGCATTGTGGTATGTAAGTATCAGGGTTTAATGTATGTAAGTAACTTTGCAAGAGTGGTGATTTGTTGGCTCTGAGCTGTGCCCGTTTTGTACGCATATGACGTGGTGATGTGTTGTTTTTTTGAATGAATATAATACGGTGTGGTATTAGTAAGTTTTTTTTTTTTTTTTTGAACTGAGGTAGTGTCAGGTAATGATAGTGTGAATGTGGTTGAGGGGTTCTTTGCATTCCTCGAGTCTTATGTCTGGTTCTGAGATAATGTTAGTGTACTCGTTGTTATGAAAGATAGTGGCTTTTATTTTTCTGAATGGATGCGAATGAACATTAAGATTATGTAAATGGTGTGTTTGTGTTTGAGTCAGTTGTTTAAGTTGAGTGACATGAAATTTGAGATGGGTACCCATTGGAAGGACACTGATTTTGTTATGTAGGTGTTGAGTGCTTGTGTCTCGTGTCCACCCAGTAGCAATACGTAAAGCTGCGTTTTGAATGGTTGTAGTTTCTTGATGCAAGTGCTTGATATGTTAGGGCTCCATATGGTGTTATGCATATTTTAATATGAAGGGAGTGATAGTTTTAATTTCTTTTTATCCCATTTGGTAAAAGTGAGGGCTTTGAAAATGTTGGGTGTTCGTTTTGCTTTGGTAATGGTGACGTTTATGTATTGTAAAATGTCAGTTTTGGGTCTAAGAATGATTCCAAAATTTTGAGTGTTTTGTTGTTGGTAGTATAAGATTGTGCAATTTAAGTGATAGAGTTGTGCCATATTTAGGTGTAGAAAGTGTAGCTGTAGTTTTGTCTGTGTTTGTATAAATATTATTGGTGGTGGCCCATTCAGAACTTTTGAAAAATATGGTTGAATGAGTTGTTGGGTTTCACTGTGTTTGATGTATGATGCTGTAATTGCTATGTCATCGGCATATGTTGTGATTTGCTGTCTTTTGATGAGAATGGAATGTCAGAGGTATAAATATTAAATAGTGTTGGAGACAGAACTCCACCTTATGGTAGTCCAGTGCTCTTTTCCAGGAGAAGAGTTATTGTAAAAATTTAAACTTGAATCATGACGTCAAAGCAAAAAGCATAGCAAAAAACAAAACCGAGCAACCGATTTAAGCAGTCAAAAGCAACTTTTCAAAAGAATTTATTTTCAAACCTACAAGAATTTTAAACATTTAAAAAAACGAAAAGTAGAAATAGCGGAAGCGATAAAGAAAAAACTTTTGATTTATTTCGAACATTAATCATTTCATCATTAAACCACAGGTCGAAAATTCGAACAAACAGCGTCGCTCGACTTCTCCGCCCGATCAAGCTTCTTCCGGAAAGTCGCCCCCCAGCACCCAACTTCAACAGCAGCAGAACGCGCCACATCCAGAGCCAAGCCACAAGTTGACTGTGACGCGGCCGATTGAAAAAAGCGTCGAAAGCGGCGGTCGTCATGAACGAATTTTCGGCGTCATGTCGGTCGGCGAAAGTGGAAGTATCGTCGCTGCTAGTGTCACGGTATCGCCGAAAGGTAGCAGCGATACCAGTCAGCTTAGGGAAAACCCCGTCTGCCCAGACCAAGATCCAACGGTCGAACATCATCGACTTGAGCCAGCCAAAAGTTCCAGCCCTACTAAAGAATCTTTAAAAAGCTTCGGTACCGATTACGTATCAAGAATGACCGTCAAAGCGAACGAACATCGATTAGTTTCCGGTTCAAACCGCACTCCACCTGCCGAACATGTCAAGAGTCGCTCGGATGAAGCGGCCGATACAAAGTCGAAGGGAAGGTACGGTTCAGTGTGGATGACGCCGCAGAATCAACACAGTCGAACTAAATCGGCCAACTTCTCGTCGCTTGTCAACGACTGGTCGAACCGTGAAAAATCCGGCGCCGACTCGAAGCCAGCGGAAGCATTCAGTAATGTAAAGCCTGTCAAAGAACGACCGACAACCAACCAATCAACGACGACTGAAACTCTCCCGGATGTTGACAATCAGTCCTCGGTTCTTCGCTCCTTGCAGAATGCACAGCAGGACGAGCGCGAAAGCAAAAACTATTCGAGATCGGGAAAAGACAATTACGATCTACTGTGGCATTCAGAGACCACTCCACGGTTTCAGAACAACCGGGAAGCGCACGCGAAGCCGAAGAACAACGCCAAATTTGTGTGAGTATGGTGAAGAGTTGCGCTTGGTTTTGCATTGCTTCAAATGCGCTTTTGTTGTTACCACAACTGGTTAACGTCTTAACTGCTTTGTTGGGTTATCGTTTCGTAAAGTTGATTTGAATATTCCACCTGATAACTTAAAGAGTAGACTAAAGATCAAAGACAATGGTCTAATTGAGTCATTGTTCCAAACTTTGACGGCTAGTTTTTTGATATTTCAGTGACTGGAGATCAGAATTCCAAGGAGTTGCCTTAGATGATTCACCAGAAGATGTTTTAAGTCCTCCTCATCGTTATGTGGATGACATCAAGGATATGTCGCGCAAAGTAGAATCTTCTAGAATGTTTTCAAAACTCTTTTTTGCTTGTTTTACCACTAGAACAATTTTTATATTAAACAGAAGAATTTAAGTCTTTAGAATATTTTAGTTTGTTTTAATCTATTTTAATATTTTACAACCGTTTTCGATTTTTGTTAAACTCGTTTAACCTTTGTCTGAAGGTTCTACGTGAAACATCCTTCACAAGGAAAGACTTGGGAGTTCAGAACTTTTCTCAAACGAAAAAGCAATTTTCATATTCACCTCAAGATGACGGGAGAAAAGCTACTGGGTACCATTTCAGGTGGGCGGCTATCATTGGTTTATGAAATGTTTCGATGTAAAAACGTTAGAAATAGCTTCGTTATTTGTGTCGGTCCAAAGATTGTTTGTTCTTTCTAATGTGTACTGAACCGTAGTAGGCAGTTAGTATTTGTTTCCTGTTCATGCTTTTATAACCAATTCAATAAATTAGCCAGTGATTTTATTTTCGAGATTTTTAGTAGGTACCGGTATTCAATTAACGGTTCATACATTATGTACGATGAGATCCTGTAATCCGTGAATGCGCGTTTTTGAAATTTCCGTAAAATCCTCTTCGCTCAACTGTTGCCAAGTTGCTTTTTCGTAACATGGTAAGCCGAAAAAAATAAAAAATTTCGATTAGGTCACGCTCTTATGGTAACGATATCGATGAAGCCGAACCAAGTGTTTCAAATATCGATAGTTCGACCCCCAATTCGGTCGGTGGAAAGCCTCGCCCCTTGTCTGCTGGAGTCTTCCGGAACAGAACAGACAGGTATGAAATGACCTCTGATTGTATTTGCATGTGCTTGCCCTGTCGCCGGGGAATCTTGCATGGTTGATCTCGCATGGAAAATTACCGTTTCCTTACGGTACAATCCGTGTGGTATTCAAGGACTTCCGGTCCTGAATGTGTCGTCACGTTTTGCTGTTAATCAGGCTTGTTCTCAATTGTTCTTTTCACGAATCACAAAATAATTTTAATTTTGAAATTCTCGCATGTTTGTGTTAGGCATGCGCCTGCCGCCCGTTCCGTCGTCACGCCCTCCTGCACTTCGACCTCAATTAAACAAACAAACTCAGATCCGCGGTTCACCAACACAAGGTAGTGTAGCGACGGAAAGATTCGTTTGCACTGGATGCGACGATTGATCGCGTTTTTTACTACCGCTTTGCGTTGCAGTCGTCATGCCAGTTGAATAGCTTCTTGAAATATTTATTAAAATCGGAAGTGTGAGCTTTAATTGAAGTGTAATCGGTTGAAATCAATCTCGTTTTCTAATGAATGTTTTCGCTCAATGCATGTTAATTATGGATTGATGTAATTCACGTTGAATTTTCTAAGGCGTGATTCTTGCATTTTAATGCGGGTCGAAAAATCTAAAGCCCAGTCTGTGGGTTCTCGTCGGGTTGTTGGGCCCCCTCGGTCTTTATATGCGGCCTTATTTCTAGTAACGGGCCAGGTAAACACACTACCCCCCACAACCGCAAAAGTTCAAAGCCTTTTACAAGCCTTTAAGCAAAGTACGAACTGCCAGACTTCTAGCATCTACTAGCACTCAGCGATTGTTCGGAAATTTCCGCAATCTGTCATTTTCTCCTGTGTCAGCGACATACTTGGATATTTAGCTTCGGCGCCGACGACTTGACCGCTTTTTTCTCCAATGTCAAATATTCAAAAGTGGCACACAACAGAAGAGTGTCTATCGACGTCAAGCCTGAATCCTTACCGACTTCCGAAGAGTCCGGGATCAAATCCGACCGAAGAAGCGCTGTCATCAATTATCTATCAAAGAAAACGGGAAAAAGTTTTGACAGGTAAATTTATTAGTAGCTTTCATATAGATTTAGCCAGCAACCGATGGTCAATGCCATTAAAACTAGTCAGAGCGTTTTTTATACGGCATCATTGCTTTAATCGGTATCAATCAGTCATTTTTTTCATTAAGCTCTCCTGATTTCTTCAACGCAACTCCGAAATCCCATCCAAAAGCACAGGATTGCGGAAGTGTGCGAAAGTTGAAGAACTTTAAAGAGACTCGGCAAAAGTTTCTTCGCGGTTGCGAGTAAGTGAACGACGTCTTCATTTTAAAACTTGTTTGAACTAATCGTGTTTTGAAAGCAATGACATGCTACGTCTTGTTTGATATGATACCTCTTTTTTTTTGGCTATTTCTCGGGGCACCTTTTTTAAAAGTGTACTTTTAAGCGAAAGATGATTTGAAAACACGTTGAAATGGAGCAAGTTTGCTATTTGTAATCTTTAAAATCAGTTCCACGTAAAATAGTGTCAGTGTTACGTAGTTTTGAAAGCATGACCTATTTTTTATTCCCGCCTTACAGACCTCTTTATCGAGCGAAATCGACATCATCACTTCTTGAAGATGATGTTCCCAAAAACGGAGCCACTGTCTCGAGGAAGATGAGGAATTCCGAAAGAGCTGCATCTCTAGAAAACCTCCTGGACTCCACCCCAGGTTCGCTATTTTATTGTACAAACTTTCATCTGCAAAATCGGAAAAATCAACTTGATTAATTTTCGCGCTTATCTTATTAAATAACTTTCCTGTCAGTAAAATTGGCTTTCTGTTATCCATAATCATCGTCGTAATCGGGTCTACGATTCGCTTTTTTTGTGTCTCTCATAACTTGATCTTGTGTAGTCACCTCAACTGCGCCACCCAGTGACGGAACCACTCAGTCTCCCGTTCCAGTGACGTCATCCGACAGCTCTTCAAAGCCGTCTTCAAACGTCACTTCCTTTTCAACAAAGACCGAAATAACCATCCAACCTCCTCCTCGAAAACATACGAAGAACCATAGACAGCGAATCTCGAACAGGTTGGCATGTGGCGTAGTTAATTGTCATGGTATTACAAATTCCTCAGCTTTACATGGTTCTGTTTTTTTATGAAATCAGAAGAATCCTTTGTTTAAGATGATCTTGTTTTTGCAGCAGCAGTGCTTCATCCGCCACGACGATCAGCACGCTATCCTCCTACTCCACATCTTCCTCAGCATCCGTTGGAGTTTTTCCCGCTCTCGGTGAGGAGAGCGAGCAAGCAAGATCTCTTCCTTCCGACGTGTAAGCCAAGTTTAATATTATTCGTTGTCCAATTCTAGCGGCGGTTATATTGTAAGTGGACCCAATGCGACCGAAATGAAGCTATGCAAATTCATAACTTGTTTGTTTGTGGTTGACAATCGGTATTCAATGACGACTACAATAAATTTTCTATTTCTAGAATTGCCTTGGTTTAACTTCTTGTTTTTACAGACCATCTTCATCCGCTGCTAAAGATCCAATAGAATCGCCGTCTGCTGCCACGCCCAACAAGTCAACCAATCAAGTTGAATCGGAGAGTCAAGTTCGTCGCCCGCCAATTGACACAAGCACATACCGCGTTCAAAAGCGTCGAAGTTCAGGCAAAGCAAAGTCACTCGATCCCGATCAAAGACGCAGTGCTCACGAACCGCCGTCCGATGGGCCCGAGGTTCTTCCTCGCACTGTTGCTAATGAAAACGCATCAGAAATCGCTTTGCAAGCGACCCAGCAGAATACGTCGAAGCCTGCTTCCGTTGGTGAAAAAGAAACAAGCAGCAATTTCTTTTCTAGCGACAGCAACTTTTCCAAGTCTTTGCCTCCACCTCCTCCACCACCGCCTTTATCTCAACCGTTAGATAGCGCTGCGGAGAAGCTTTTAACCGAGTTGGTTCGAAAGAGAAAATCTTGCGACTTACCACCGCCACCTGGTGTTCCGTTCAAAACCATTGCCGGCAGGTAATATTCACAAAAGTCAAGTTCACGCCGAATTATTAATAAACAAAATTTTGGTCTTGTTTCGTTCTGTTTAATTGATAGATTTAATTGCTTAACTTAATTTTAACAAGCAAGCGCTACAAACAGAATTACCTTCAGTTACCGTTTGAACTGACCCAAAACTAATTACGTTGACCTAGTTCTAATTGTCAAGATTGCTATCATCGACTGCTCCATTCGATGCGATGTTTTTTTTTTTCATTGAAAAAATTAATAAGGAAAAATAAAGTAGTTTTATATATTTAGCTTTGAACTCATCGTTGCCTTAAAACATGACCGAAGAAAAAATTCGTCCCAAAAAAAATAAGTAGCATGTTTTCTAGAGATTTTATAAAAGGCTTTAAAGGTACTAATTCAAACTCGACACTTGATTCCAAAATAAGTACGTTTCTTAAAAATAGCAAGAAATAGCAACCACAGCTGTAAAGAAAGTTTTCTCGTAATTGTACCAATTTTGTTTTCAGCAATCTTGAGCAATAAACGTTGCTGAAAAGTAAAAAACGCTCTTAGTGATCTGATAGAAGTTGGTTATAAGGAAGCTGCATGCGTTCGTTGTGGTGACGTTATTTCAATAGAATATTCGCGAATTGCAATCAGAAGGATGTTTAGCAGTGAGCGGCAGAACGAGTGTATAAAGCGTTTGTACAGTAGTAGCACTGTTAATAACGAAATACCTTAAATTAGTTTTTAAAACTCGTTTATCTCGTCGCAAATTTTGACTTACCACGATTGCTTTTCTTTTAACGTTTATTTGATTGAGCTATTTCTACTAGGCGGTTCTTGGAGCGGTAAGCGGCTTTATTAAATCTTAATCATACGTGTATACAATACATATGTCTTGAGTTTACAGTTGACCTGATATGACCAATGACCGGCTTATTCGAAGAAAATAACTTTGGATTATAAGTTGAAATTAAGTAACTCTACTTTCTGGGACTGTTTCTCTTTTATTTGCTGTTAATGTTGTTTTTAATTTACGGCCTATGTGACCGATTCAATAGTGATGAGATTAACTTCAGTTTGCTTGTTTTTGGCGAGATAAAGATTATTTTAAGGTCTAAAATTGGCTCTAAACACTGCAATTAAATGATTAAGTTGGATATTTGAACCGTTTACTGGCTCGTTCCAAACGTTTTCATGTTAAATCTGTTTATTTCACCTGTCAATTGTAAACGTACCTACCAGTTAGTTACACGAGCCGTAGCAACTCTTGTAATAGATTTGAATTTTCAAAACGGACTGTTGTTTTCGTTTTGTTCTTTTGACAAAAATCTTTATAGCGTTGCCAGTTTTTTTTCGTTGTTCTGCCATGCTTGTCAATGTTTTCCAGTCAAAAAATCCTCCCCAAAAAAATGGTTTGGGTATTTTAATCAAAGCTCTGTCGTATTCAAACATTCAAGATCTCTTGCAAGTTAATTAAAAAAATGAAAAAAGCTGATTCGTCTAATGCGCACTTGTTTTAATAGTTCACATAAACAAGTCGTCAGCAGTTGTAAACAAAAACCAGTGTTAGCTTTCTTTTGTTTCCAAATCTGCTCAATCGAGTAATGCTTAGGCGAGATTGTGTTGTGCTGGGAGAAAAATCCAGGATTCTTTCTTTTTGTTAGTTGTTCATATTTCAACGCTTCGACAGATATTTTTTTTAGATATACGTTAGTGTAAAGTATTGTTTGAGTTGGAAACACTTTTTAGTAAAACTTATCCATTTTTTGTTTACTTTTTGCCGAACTTAACATAGAGCTAAATCCCATTTCTAGATTTAGCGTTGTGTGGCAGATTGCAGCTTTTACTGCCTTGATCCCATCACACTAGTAAGAGTCAGAGAACTAGCTCCTCCTTCAACACAAAGGTCTAACTTAATTTATAACACATTCTATAAGTGAAAAGCGCTTTTCGAAATGTCGACCAACTCGGGATTCAAACCATAGATATAACGTACTCGATACTAGTGACTATTATAAACCTTGCGTCGCCATGTTTTAGCCATGATTCTTCATTGTAAACGTTCAGTTCATCTTACTACGGCAGTATTCTACCCATTTGAGCCATAACTTCATATTCCTTTTAAAATCGTGTTTGTTGCGGTCAAATTTTTTCTTGCTGGGGCAGTTTAAGATTAAGTTTGTTTGTTTATTAACCCGAACTCAACATTGAATTAGGTTGTTGACGTTTATCAGCCGATCCTTCTTGCTATCAGAGATGTATGTCAGTTAATTACCTAAAAAAAACGTTCGTGTAAATAAGGCTGTTGCTGGATTATCCAAATGTACCACATGGTCTGCTAGTTAAGCTTTCGCTGCTACGTCCTAAGTACATGAAATCAAGAATTCAAACCTGACCGCAAGTTAATGACGTAAAACGAATGACGTGAACGAGTGGACAAGATCTAGCTCTATCAGTAATTCAATGCCACATGAGGAAGCGCAGTATTGCGTGGCAGGGCGCGTGTTCCCGTGTTTCAATCATAGCTTAGCCGCGGTCAAGCGCTGTCTTGTTCGTGTAGTTATGAACGAGGCGGAGTCAAAAGACAGACTTTTGTAAGCGTTTGAGTTGATTCTTTTTAACTGTTTGTTTGTTGCAGTGAAGTGTCGGAGCGAGCGCCTGGAGCGGAAATGTCGTCGGTGATCGCGCAACTTCCGCCGCCCGAGCAGCGCGATCCTCAAAGCAACGGTAGCGCCGCTCAGTCCCCAGGTAACGTCCCGGCGGCAATCTACGATCTCATCAGTGCACTTACGGAACGCGCTTGCTCGCAGATCACCCGCGTTCACTCGACGCTCGTCGCTCGAGCTCGCACAGCTACGAGAACGTTCGCCGCCCTGGCCAGCAGTACGAAAACGTTTGCGGACCTTTGCGGAGTGATTTCGTTCCTGATTTATCCGTTGATTCCGTCAAATCCGAATTGAAATCGGAATTACCACGCGATGATTGCGATGCGAAAGAGAATGACGTAAGCGATTTATTTTTATGTTGCCATTTCATTTTTTAACAAAAAGCACGTTAAAATAAGTGCGATTAAAATAGTTTGCGACACGAAACACGTTTGAAAGAAGTCGTAATGAATAGCTTCCTTCAATACAAGCTGCACTTTTGCTGAATAACTGTGCGTAATCCTGTCATTAAATTGAAATCGTGCCTGCAAATAATCAAATTATATCCTTTGTTTACGTCAGCTGGTCTAAATATATTGAAATTAATAATTAAGAATCGGGTGAAACTACTTAGTTGGAAACCTCTATCTTCGTGTGCGTTTTTTTCAGCAGGTTGCCAAAGCCGGTATCAAAATCTCCCCCGAGCCCCTTTTACCGGACGTTCCGTTTCTACACGACTCCGCCTCCCTGCAGGAAGAACATCCGGACTTGACTCGTGACATCATAAAAGGAGACAAGGCTCTTGCTCAGGTACTGTGTAGATTACCGCCTATTGTTTTAAGATTTCTTTATAACCTCTTGTCTGTTTTGATTTTGGATAGCATGCATGCTTTGTGGGTGAATAACGAAAATATTTTTGTTTTTTTCGATCGTTTTAGTTTCGCAAGTTATTTACGACAAATCGTGCGCATATAGAGAAATAGCTGACCGAGCTGGAACGATTGTTTACAATCTAGTCACGTGGAAACCACGTGTTACAAGTTGCACAGTGTTCACCGAGTTTCTCTTTCTGCAGGTTCTGACCACGACCAACAAGAAAACGATTGACTACATGACCGGAGTCTTTTCCCAATCCGCTCATGACATCCTTGAAGAAGGAATCCGGTACCGGAAAAGAAAACCGGGGACGGTGGAAGGGGAGAAAACGGAAAGCACATTTCAATCCTACTTGACGTGAGTCGCTACTATTTGTGACGTTTTCCTTGTTGCTCTCGCCACGTTTTCGAATACGAAAATCGTTTTTTTCTGTGTCTTTTTTGTTGAGCATGTTTCGAAACATGCGACGAGATGAATAAAGGATTCGAGAAAATTCTTTGGTTGATGGCAAAATGTTTCCGAGTGTTGGTGCTGTGTTTTTGTGTCCGCCGCTTCCATTTCTAGAAATTTGCATTTCTTTTTCTCGTCGATCGTGAATCTTGTGCTGCCTATGGTAGAACGATGTTGACGACGAATTTCAATGATTGGTCGCGCTCAGCCGCTAAAATTCGCCTTTCATCTTCAAATCAAAACATGTTTTGCAATGGCTGCGGCACCAAAAAATATGAGACTTGATGCCAGGACAAGTCAGGGGTCTGCACTTTGTCAAGATCGTCTGACATTTAGTCAGTTCAGTCTGGTATCAGCTTGGCTTTTTTAAAGTTAATTTTGCTTTTTCATTCTTCAAAGTTTTCGACCCTTCTTTTTACGTCATTTCTTCGGCCGCTGACCGTCACTTAGTCTGGTTCTTGTCACTTCTAACTTAAATTTCTTGCATTTTTGATTTTAAAATGTTCGTTGCGTGATGCACACTAGCAATCGCTTCTTGGTTACTGTTGCCTGTCAGTTTTCCGCATACGTCTGGGATGTTGTGAAACTTTTGCAATTTGTCTGTGAACAAGCACTAAGCTTTTCTGCACTTGATGAATTTGTAGGTTTGAAAGTTTCGATTTCAACATTCAATACACTTTACTATTTTACGTGATAACATTGACGAATGTAATCTGCTTCGAGAATATTTCGGCTTTGAAACGAACTTTCTATTCTGGATTTGATTTAAAAGTGCCTGCCTGGATGTCTATTGCTTATCCTCTTTGAGACGTGTTTGTTATTGCACGTTTAGATTATTTTGTTGTTATTAAAAAGTTTTCAAAACAAATATATTCTCTTTTGACAGTTAATTTCAAGATATTTTGTTAAGTTACGAGACCCAACCAAGTTGTTCGAGTTTTGATTTATTTCGTTTCCTTTTAGTTTTACTTGAAACATTGTTTTTTTTTCAAAGCTTTGTTTAGGATTTTTATAAACATGACATTTCCAGCATTTTTTTGCTGATTTAAAGCAATTACAATTATTGTTCTTTCCCGATAATTTTTTTCGTATTGATTTCTTGTGGGTGGTGATGCATTTACAATTTCAGACAACACACTTAAACCGTACCTCAGGGCTAGAAAAATTTACTTTGATTTTGCGTTGGAAACTATTGCATTTAATTGGTTCTTTTAGAAAAGTAAACTGTTTCAAAACAGATCAGTCAAGTTACGGGCCGGCAATCGAACACGACATTAAATTACGAGGCCGAGTTTTTTTGCTTCTATAAAACACGTTGAGGAAACCTGTTCTTTGCTTTTGTTTGTAAATTGTCCCGTGACGGTCGTTGTCCGTCCCCATTGATTGCGAGGCCATAATAGCAAAGCAAATATTGGCTTTTTCTTTCAGTGCAACTTTTATAAGCTTGCCTATCAATTTTAATGAATAATATTAACCAAGGCGTTGGTCAACGCTCATCCGTTTTTTCTCTGTTCAATTCTGCATGCACGACTTTAAATGTCAACCGCTTTCATTTCCACGGGTTTCCCGCACCTGCAGGAACCTACAGGAACCTGCAGGAACCTGCTTTCACGTGACGTTGATTTGAAATCAACCGAACGACGTTTGTTAATTGGCCCCGACACTTGCTATTCAAAATGTCACTTTTAAGCTTGTTAAAACGCGAAAAATTTGAAGTATTTGTCGGCGTCTTTCAATTCCGTGCTTTAAATTTTATAATGACCTATTGAAACAGTTAATCGTTACGTCACGAAAGATGCCTCTTCGTTCCACTTGTTGAGTATTTAATAAAAAAAAGAAGACGTCAGCTTCTGATACGTTTTGAATTAGTTGCTGCGTAGGATCGTCAAATTTATAAATTTTAGACTTGCAAATCTATAAAAGTATTTCTATTGTAGGCCACACTACTTGTGACTTAAGTTCTCTTCAATTGTCGAACGATGGATAGTTAATGAAAGTTTCAATTGTCGAACGAAGGTCCGATTCGCTTCATGGTATAAAACAATTGTTTTAACTCGTTTTTCTTGTCCAAACCATGTTTGTTCTCAACATTTCACAATTCAACATTTATTTCTTTTTTCTTCATCCCGTTTCAGTGTTTTCTGGTGAAAAAACAGCATCAAATTCGGAATTTTGTTGCTTGTTAGGCTGATTGAGTTTGCCCTGTTTCTTTGCACGCTTTTCCCGCGGCGTCGATTTCGCTGGATTAACAACAACAGGAAGTGGCCTTGCCCTGACCAGGGTTTTGTTTGTATTCGCTTTTTCATTTTTCTTTTGGTGCCGCTGCGTACGCGCGATAGAATTACTGCCGATATAGAATGGAAACAATGCCCTTGTTTGCTTTTCCTTTTCCTTTATTTGTCGTCCGATTAAAAACCGTGAATCCGATTCATGGCGAGCTTCCTTGGGTCTCTCTATACGCACCACAGAACCCACTGCATTTTTCTTTTTACAATTCCAATTAGGAAACTATTTTTAGAAACTCAATTTTTCTCTATTTTACCTTCTTGCGTGTTTCCAATACTTTTTTTCGGAATATTTTTGCACCTTAATGCTTGTGTTTATACAATATTTATTCAAAATTGTTTCCATTATTTGCTAGTTTTCTGGCGTTTCTTGGCAGTATTCAAACAAAACCTCTTGACATAACTTGGCAGAGGCTCTAAAGTTATCTTCAACGCATTCAAAATTGTTTAATTGAAAAGACTAATTTGCAAAATCACTAATGCGCAAAGTTTAAAGTGGCATTTTTTTGGTTTTTCATCCATTTAGCTTTCATTTTTTCGTCAATGTTTTTTAGTCTACGTCATAAATTACGAATTTTTTTTGCCTGATATTAATATCAAATCATCTTCATCTTACCAACCACTGCACCTGTTCGTTGTCATCCTTCGCTAATTGGATGTTCTTATCATGACGTCATCGTCGCGCCAGATTCTATTGCTGCCGCGCCTTTGACTGTCAGAATCGTTGTGATTTTTTCAAAACTGGCTTGCTCATTACAACTCAATTAATCAATAAATTGGGAAGAAAACAACTATTAAATCGTACTAAATTGCTTTGTTTGAATGATATCCTTGTATTGGAATTGTATGAACATCGGTTCAGTTGGATTTAGTCGATGTTTTGATAATGTAATTAGCCACTGTGAATGACTAGATTGGAAAAGTGTATTGTCAGCATTAAGTTTTCTTTCCTTTCATATTAAACCCAAAATAACTGTTAAAATTGATTGAAATCAGCGGCTTCTTTCCTACCACAGCCACTTGCGCTTTTTTTTAATCAACCTTCTTCGTGCACTAATAATTTCATGGCTCTTTTTTAGATCCATCGATTTATGATTTTCCATTTCCCGTTTTTGAACAGCAATCCCGAAATCTACCGTGAAATTCCTTATCAGTGCGGTTGAATGAGAACCTCTTAAAACGCTTAAGCTAGGTTCTGCAACTGACAGACTGCCGTGCATTTGTCATTATCTAAACCTTTTTATCTATGAGACGTGTTATTATCAAATCGCCAACACCTTAAATATGAAAACTCGTGACACTTTAAATAGCATTTTGAATTTTTCAACTTGAATCGAAATAGTTAGACTAATATCTTTGATTTTCCAGTTTTCTTAACACTGTTATTCTGTGGGGGCCTACTTACATAATTTCATTTAGCCGATGTTGTAGCTCTAAGAAAAAATTGCCCGATCTAAACACGACCCAGCACGGATAACGACAGTATTTACTGTGTCCGTAATCGCTCTCCATCGCATTTTTGTCGAAGTTATTTGGAAAAAACAAAACCATCAGGTTTCTTATCGAGTTCCGTGCAAAGAGGCGTTATCTACATGTTGCGTTAACCGGTTTTTTTCTCGCAGTCGCATAGTCGCTCGTTTACGGCTTATTCCGTCCGATGACCTTCTTAGAATAACATCCGACCCTGCTTTCTATTTGAAAAAGTTCAGGTGATACACGGCGTTCGCTTAACCCTGCGGTTGAGTGATTGCTTTGAACTAATTTTCATCTGTTGGTTTTGAGTTCGAATCTTGCCGTGTGGTGCTAACCAAAGCTAATTGAAAAATACGGATTTGCTGTGTTTCGTTTTTTAAACGAGTAATTTGTTATTTTTTGGCTTTTCGTTTATGATTTCAGCTTACAATCATTGGTGTGAATTGGCATCTGCTTTTAAATTTAATTTTGGATTGTATTTTGTTTAACTTTTTTTTATTGAAATTTCTTTTTTATTTTGATTTATTGACTATTGCAAATTGCCAGAGAAAGATTTTATTTTATAGAAACTAAGTTTCAAAATCGCTCTAACCTTGAAAAACACTTGAGTTCAAACGAAAAATGAAAATTGAAAATTAAGTGACAATTGTTAATTGAACCCAGGTGTAGGATCCCCTTCCAAAAGTTTAATGTTTAAAAAAGAGTGTCGAATTCTGTATGACTTGATAACACGAAATGCCGCGTCCTTCTTTTTTCAAACCTGTTTGTTCATATTTTTCTACCTGTCAATTCAAATTGTTTTTTCAGTTTGCCCGAATCAGACATGCTTTCACGAAAAAGAGCAATTTAACTTAGATGGATGTGCACATCTCGTTTGAAATTACAGTATTACTTCTTTGAAAGTTTTTCGTATTAATTTTCTTCTTTTGTTACGTCAACAAATATGCAGAAAGTTTCTTTTTCTAAGTACGTTTTCGGAGCCTTAATTAGCAAGTTAGATAATCTCCTACACGAGAATTATTGCCAAGATTAATCCCCGTATTACAAGGAAAGAATTACACGTTCAAAAAAAACCCAAAAGTAATTTTAAATATGGCTTTACTTGTTAATGTCAGGAAGCTGACAGGCCTTGACAGAAAACGTGAACCAAATGCGAAGTTTTTGGACTTTTTTTTGGGTAATACGAAAATCCATCTTTTTTAGTTTAATCCCTGGATTTTATTTACCAGTTTTTTCATTAAGTTCATAAACTATCTTCTTTAATTGCGCTCTTTTACAGTTTATTTACATTGAGATTGAGTCTGGCTATTAAGCAACGACGACGTTTTTCAAGTTATTTTTAAACCATTTTGAGATTTCGTCAAGTTGATTGGTTAATTCCATTTGTAGTCGGGTTATTCCCCGTTACAATTTTATTGGCATGGTGCCAGACCAACGCGTAGAATTAAATTGCTGCAGTCGTGAACTTCGCTTGTCGGTGTCTGGTTTCTGTCTCGTCCAGCGGTTCCAAACAGTCGTCTTTGTGCGATGCAGAGCCGCGATGTATGCGACAGACCTACTTGCTGCATTCCCGCCCCGTTCTTTCTGCTGCATTCCTTCTTTTTCTCTGCGTCGCAATCCTGTCTCTCCTCTCCAATTCGATCCGCGCCGTTATCGGATTAAGTAGGATTCTTAGACGATCTCACTCTTTCCTGTGTCTTCTCTCACTACCTCTTTTTTTGGATCTGAACAGTTCGATTTAATTCAGATCAGTGCAATTACAGAGATTGTTTTAGAGTTAGACTATGGGAATATTCAGTAATTGGTTGATTACATAATAATTTCACTGTCGTACTGCCAACCGTGCATATCGGGTCATCATTGCGCTGTCTGTCATCTCGAAAGTTCTAGAACTTTTATTATTTAATTTGCATCGTTCCTAAAAAAACCGAAGTTTTCTTCATTGTGAAATGCTTTACAAAAAAGGCCGAACTTGTTTCGAGTCTTCAAAAAAAAAGTTTTTCAACCACTCAGTAGCGTTATCCGTCCGTTAATTGCTCGAGATATTCTTAGTTTTGCAAAATAACAGGTTGTTCAACCGTATTTTTTTCTATGGATCTAACTTTACTCCAATCGTTTGCAACCACTTCACGTGCAATCGTAACATCCGCTTACTCTTGTCCGCTTTTTAGCAAGTTTTTGTTGCCTGATTACGACGCGTTTTATCGCATTACGTCGTTTCCCAACCGGCAAATGCTTCAAGTTGTATTCGATCGTCGTCAGTGTCAAGAAATGGCAAAATATTTTCACCTGGCTTAATGATCTTAATGAAAGTTTGGACGCCTCAAACAACTTTCTGGCTCATCTGGGCGTTCTCGTCAAGTCTCTTAAATAATTCCTTGATTTTAGTTTCCCCTTATTTTAGTTTTTAGTTAGTTTGGGTAGAATTTTCTCGAGTCTATTGTTTCGCTTAGCTTTTTTTGAAAAAGTTCAAATGCTTTTCAATTTGTGTTACATTGCAATTAATAAATTCAATTTAGATATTAGCTAGAAACAGTTGCGCTTAAAAGAAATGAACTATTTTAAAAATTGATTCTACTTTCGAGGCCGCGCTTCTGTCGTTTGAAAACAATCCGAATTTTTTTCCTGCCTACAGATAGCGGATCCTCGTCAATCCGCCCCATTTGTTTGTTTACAGTTTGATATTCTGCTTTTAATGACATCGTAACTCGATTGAAAACGGCCAACTTATTTGGATTGTCTTGGCGTCGCTGCTGTGAATTTGCTGCTCGACTTGCCCTGTTGGTCGTCAGAATTCTTTAATTGACAGATTTTCATTGTTCAGGAGTGTTCTGTCGAATGTATAACTCTCAAAAATGGATCACGAATTCTTGAGGTTTCTTGTAGGTAGCAAAATCTTTTTTTTATGTTTAAGAATTGGTTAAATGTTTTGACTAGCTGCTCTAGTCTACTCCGTTGACTATACTGATCCCTGCAAATTTGAGTTTCTCGTCCTTTGTACTTGTTCAGTGTTCATGTTTACATATTCAACAAGTTTCACGCCGTTGCACCTACAGCAAGCTAATTGGCCGCTGCTCGAAACTTTTGCTGCTTCAACAGTTTTTCTATTTTGTTATAATATCGGACTTGGCCGTCTTAGCCGTCTAACAGCAACAGTATTTGCATTGGTTTAAATTAAACTTTTTGCCTTGAGTCTGAAGAAGTAAATTTTGCAAGATCAAATTGATTTTGATTTAAAATAATTAAGCTTATGGGTATTGAAAAGTTAACATTGCAATGAAATTTGTCTAGCTGTAGTTATATCTCACGACTTTATGAATAACCCCAGAGTTACCAGAAGCGAAGGGGTAAGGGGGACAACTGCTCCCCTGCCTTGTAATATTTTCAAAACGAGGGGAAACAAGGGGGCCGATAATGCCCTTTGAAATTTGCATTGCAGAGGCATTGGGGAAACTCGACCAAAATTAAATCTAACAAAGTTTATAAAATAGTGGTTTGACAACAGCAAATAACAGAAAGTTAGCAAGGGCGCAAAATGGAAAAAAGATGCGTTCTTTTGGTTGATAAGGAACCACAATAAATGTAAAATATATAAATCTTTCTGCACGAATGCAAGAAAACCGAAAGTCCATTAGGAGGAATGTACTATCATAAATGGGTGATGATCTTTTTTTAGTCTGCGACTATTTTTCCGGGTCATAATTTTGCATCCTTTTCTCTAAATATAGTTGAAGACCAAAAAAAGTCATCCCTTTGATTTGAACACCAATACTAAGTCTTGAAGCGGAAATATAGATTGATAACTTTTTTTTCTGAAAAAATAATTGAAGACTAAAAAAGGTCATCAAGCGAATGGATTGGTATTTGGTGTAATAACCTTTTTTTGGTCTTTAACTATATTTCGAACACTTAACTTTCCCTTTTCAAACAATTTCATTTAGTTTTAAAATCCACGAAAAAATGGAACCTGTGTTTTAATTTTGCCCCTCCCGCCAAAAAATGTTCCGGGGCCTCTGATGAACCGTCGTATTTCAGCAGCCCGCTTCCACTTCTTCTCTGACACGAGGAATAATCACGGAGCGATTTTTCTACGTGTATATTTTTTTGCAGAGAACTCTAAATGGTACTTTACAGAAATACTAATTTCTTATTGCGGCTGATTTAGAAACTTAAAAACATAAAACAATTTTTGTTTAAATTGTAGTTTGGACGGAACTGCAATAACTTATGTTGGTTTAGTGTCTGACTTGATCTAATTGCTTATTGCCAAATAGAAATGGCTATATAATCATAGTAAAAAGAAAGCGGTTTTAATACCACACTTGATCTTTGCTTCAGATACAAGCGTGGATTCAGCGACATTGCAAGAGCGAGTTTATTTCCGGAATATCTCTATTTAATTGGGCCATCGTAAAAAAGAATTGAAATAGACCACCGTCGTTTGTCATAAAACTCTTTTTTTCTTGCGCTTGCGGACGTCGTAAATTTATGTCATCATAAGCCGTTAGTGTTCGCTTGATCTACGCTCTTTTGATGTGTTGACTGAGATGTTGTAAAAAAATATCTGTTTACTTTTACAGGTGTTTACTTGCTTACCTTGATAATTTTCTGGGTGATGGACTTTCCTATTTTCGGGCTAAGTGTTGATAGCAAAGATACTTATGAGTTTTTTTTACTTCACAACATAGTTGATTGTGTTTTTTTATTCGTAAATCATGTCTTACATCTGAAATACTTCCTCGTAGACCAGTTGACCAGACCTCGTTGACCACTGCGAAAATTAAGAGCTGGAATTTTGCTACATTTGTGAAAACCGAAAGGGAACTCATCAATTTCAAAGTAAAACTTGTTGAAGTTTTAGAAGATTTAATTTCACTCGGTTAGAATTGAAGCAGAAACTTCGAATCTATTGGTATAAGACCCTGTGTTCAGTTTTCAAACCAAAAGCTTGGCAGATAATCCGGTCACGTGATCGCCATATTAAAAAGCTTGCTTATAATACTGCAATGAATGTTCTACTTCCTCTTCTTGATTTACCTTACACGACAAATCTACCCTTCCTTTGAAAATCAACCGTTTGTTGAAAGCGAAAGGACGATGCTACCACAATCCTTCACTTGCCTGGTACAATCGCGCTGAAGAGTGTACAGAAAGGAGCACGTTGTATATTTTAGCATTACAAAGACACATGTTATGCACTATTTATTTGATTATCTCAATTTGTTTTTTACCTTCACTAGAATCGCAGAATTGTATCCACTGCTTACACCACGCTAGTAGAGAGAAAGTATTTTAACATTGATTTCTTGATTGCGTATTGATGCCGGTTCTTGTGTGTGAGAGAGCTAAATGCGCTCAATGAAGACAATAAGAATGACGAAGTCTCGATCTTTTCGGATAAACAAGTTTTGATTTATTTGATTCATTTTGACTTTTATCGGTTTTGAAAAATTTTAATAGTTTTACTACAAGTTTTCTAATTTATGCTTCTTGGTCCTAAAATCTATTCTTTAGCTTCTTGACGACTCGATTTATAAATTTTCAAGGAAACTGGTTAATCCTAGTGTAACGTCATGATTACAATGTTTAAATTCCTATCGCTTTAAATTCTTCAGGCTATATGAGATTATCTAATTACTTAGAGGACAATTTTGTCGTTAATATTCACAGTACTTCGTTAATTGCCCGAATCGCCGGTGACGTAGTTTCTGCTACCTTCAAGGTCACGTGATGTTGCTTTTTTTTTTTTTTTACTATAAATACTTCGGCGCAACAGCTGTCCATTGCAGATCAGCCACGATCAATTCGTATGTGATTGACTCGTTATATTCGATCGATTAAAGTTCAAGAGCAAAAAGCCAACAGATTGACCAGAGTAGTAATTTGAATGCGTTTTAAGCCGGATAGCTATGCAATTGTCAGATCTTCAGGAATTTTTGCAATCGTCAGCTGGGATTGTCAAGCTGGTAGTTGAGAATCGAGTTTTGTCGAGCGTTATAATTTGACTGCGACATGTGCGTGACAGAGCATGCGAATTTTGCCGTGCATACGTCAAACTTAATTGAAGGAAAAATTTTAAATAAGTGGGTTATTCCAAGCCGGCCATTATTTTTTTATGCTTTTTCAACTAATGGCACTTTGTTTTTGTGTTTTTAAGGCAGCTTTTAAGCGTTATAACTTTTGTTATCGAAATTGCTTAACTCACCTAAATGCCAACAATGGCTCCCAGAACCACTCGTGTTTCGTATATCTGCTACCCCTCCTCACCGTCGTCACTTTCACCCCCCACTTCTCCGGGGCCTTTCGCAAACAAAACTAATGTTTCCACGAAATATTATCAACTGAGCAAAAGTGTTTTGCGAACAATTCCGAAAAGAAGGTAAACGTCTGTCGCGTCTCTGAACGGTGTGATTTAAGATCGCCTAATCGCCTGCGACTTGCCTAACGACCGCGTTTTTTTCGCCGTGTTAGAATCAATTCGTCTAAAAGCATTTTTTCGTAATTGCCGATCCTTCGCGTCATCGTTGTCGGCGACAAAGAAAGACAAAATCGACCGCAGTCGAGACCTTTGTCTCCGATCTAATTACACAGTCGAAAGCGTCGGCGTCGTTTAAACAGGCTTTGTTTGTCTCCAGGAACGACCTGACCTGTCACGACAACCTCCCGGCTTCCTCAACCTATTACAAGACCTCCGCCTCCAAAGCCAAGATCTTGAACTTGATGAAAGAGAAATTGGCAGACGGTGAAATATCGTTGGATGAACAGGAAAGTGTCGATGAGGTCAACCGCAAAAAGGTAAATTTACTTTCCAACGCTTTCGTTTTCAACATCGTCGCATCACTCGCCACGTGGTCGACTGATTCGACTTTCAAAGAGAATCATTCAATTAAAACCAAACTCGTTGTTCAGATTCAGCTTGTCTTGAGCATCAAGACCAAGCTCGACGACCTCCACAGCATGAAGGAACTGCTCGATGTCGAAAGACGAGAGAACGAAAACCTCGGAAAGCAGGTCCTCGACCTGATCGAGGGCATGTGCTCGCCCCGGGAGCAGGACAAGTACTACACCTTCGTTCAAGAAGTGGACAAGATCATAAACCTGTTGCTGTCGCTCTCCGCCAGGCTCGCTCGTGTTGAGAACGCGATTCAGATGCTTTCGCCCGACGCTGACAAGCAGGAAATGGTAAGAGCTCGCTTTTGGCTACTTCGAAGCAAAATTTTGAATTTTTTTTTAATGACGTTTTCGTTCATTTCTATTTCTCTTTTATTTATCAGGAGCTCCTTTGCGAAAAGCGCAAGAAACTCACGGAGCAACACAACGACGCCAAGCAGCTGAAAGAAAGCATCGACAAACGCCAGAAGCTGGTGTCCGAGATCCTGGCGGGATATTTCAATCGAGAGCAGTTCGCCGATTACGAGCATTACATCAAGATGAAGTCCGCTCTGATCATGGAACAGAGGGAACTCGACGATAAATCAAAGTTGGGCCAGGAACAGATCCAGTGCCTCCGGGACAGCTTGTCCGACGAGTGGCAAGCTAGCCTCGACAAAGTGCTCGAGCAGTAGCTCCCCCCATCCCGCCAACGTGTCGGCGGGTTATTGATGGGAAACTGAAAAGCGCGACGGTTTTCCGCCGGAAATCGATCGAGCCGTGCGCCGGAAACGCCGTCGAGGCAAAAAGAACAAAAATGCAATCGTACCGTCTTCGATTGTTTTATCGGTCAAGTTCCTCTTGCTCCCGCTGCTGTCGCCGTTTATCGATGAATCGTTTCAAAGATCGTACTTCGTTTCTTTGTTTTTTCAACGCGACGCCGCCTGCAATTCGGTCGTCGTTCAACACCAACGTCACCATCTCGTAAACTCAATAAACCGTGACAATCACAGGCTTCTGATTCGACCAGAATTTTCCCCACTTGTTGCGACCTGCAAACGGTGCGACTGCGTTTTCCCCCCATTTGTCGCGGTGCATGCATTGGACCCGTTCAGTTTTATTTCGCAAAACAGTGATTCAGCACTTTTTTTTATCTTCATTGTGACTCAGCTCTTATCAAGCGCTTCTACCAGAAAGGCCGATTGTTACTGAACTTTTCATGTAAAGAAACAACACGAGCTTTCGTTTTTCTTTTTCTCTTAATTTTTTTTGTTTTGTCTCCGACAAAGTGGAATATTCATCACGACTGCCAAGTAATTTATCGCTTTCGATTTGCTTTGTGATGTTCAATTTGTTCTTACTTTTTTCTTATTGGTATTTTTTGTAAAAGCGAATATAATAAAAAGAAGATTAGAAAACTCATTTTATCATCGCTTTTAAAGGAAATTTTTAAGCTTATCAAGTCGTTGGGTCGGATATTCTCGCGCCTTTCATTTAAATTTCTCGCAGAATTCGAACTGCTAAATTTACGCGATACAAACTGTTTTTAATATTCTGTACCCACTAGCGTACCGAGGGGGGAGGCCACTGTGTCATGGCCCTCCCCTCAGACCCTAACAATGAAAAACTGTGAAGCAAAACCAAGCAGTTTTAGCAAAAGCAAAGCTGGTTTTTCGCAAGTGTTCGGGGTTCGCTCTGGATTTCGAAGCATATACAAACGCAATGGTGGATATTGGGTGAGGCGAATGAGGCAGTTGCCTCGGCCCCCCTTTTTTTTGGGGGCCCCCTCGAAAATAGCACTTAAAGTTTGAGTTTGCTGCAGATGTTATTTTTAGAGATTATTATGTAGTTGGGAGGAAAAGTGGTAAATAGAAGATCGATTCAAGGTGAAAAACTTTTTTTTTGGGAGAAAAATGGCGAAATCGAAGTAAAGACTTTTTTTCTTTTTTTTTTTTTTGGAGATTAACATGATGTTGGGAGATAAAAGTCAGAGACGAAATCAAAGCCTTTTTTTTTTCTAGAGAACATCAATTTTTGGAAATTCTTGCCTCGGGCCCCTGAATTTGAATATCCACCACTGCGAACGCTTTTTTGGTTTTCGGGAAGCTTCCGATTTGACCGATACGAAAATGCGTATTTTTAGGTGTAATTTTGCAAAAATTTTTCGGGGTATGCCCCCGGACCACCCTATAATGGTCGTGACTTAGGCACTCCCCAAGTTGATTGTGACAAAACTTTGGGCCCCCTCGGAAACTTTCTGCGTACGCCACTGTCTGTACCAATTTGGGATTTATCTGAATTATTAATAAATACATTTAAGCAAGAAAATAGAGATTCAACTCCTACTTTAATGAATAAAAACAATTTTTGTCTTTTTAACCAAATTTTTAATGTTACAGTCTTTTTCACATTTTAACCTTCATGAAAAACTAGAAAACAAATTTTGTTCAGCATTAATTCAAGGTTGTGAGTAATTGGTACTTTGCACTAGTAAAAGTAATCAACCACCTTGTTTTGCATTTTGTCTGCTTTAAAATTTTCGCCTTTCAATATTGGGAGACAATTGTCGGTTAGGCCGTAATTAATGCAATTTGAACGAAAGATTGCATGAAATTACGCAGAGAGTGACAAGATCGCACTAATGAAACTGCCGAAACGTCGTTCTGGAATGCGTTGGAATAGCATTTTTGTTCGAATTAACGCATCAGGATGTAATTGAAGTTCAACAGTCGATGAAAATATCTACCTTGTTTCAGCTTCAACGCGCACGCAATCTTAAGAACGAGGCTGTCATTTCGAGGTTCTAATTCGTTTGCGATTGTCGTGTTGAAACAAATAATATCATTAACTGCTTTTGAAAACTAAATCAACTCATTTTGTGTTTGAGCTTATTGTCGGCCTTTGAGTTTGTTTGGTTTCCTATGAGCGACGGCAAATGCTATTTCTTGCAAATTTCTCGTAATCAAGAATGACCGCAGGTTTAGATTTAAAAAGGCACTCCCAAAACAGAAGAAATAAACAGCAGCATTTGAACCTAAACAAGCGGCAACATGTTTGAAACAGTTTTGATTGAGTAAGAGTTATGATTGCACGCAAAACAGAAAATAGAAACAGAGTTGCAATAAAATAGACAAAAAGCCCAGACTGACTAGAAAGTGTCTCGGTATCTCTATCGTTTAAATCATGAAGGCAGCCGCCGAAATCACCTACACGTCGAGATGAAATCAAATTAACCAGCAGTTTGCGAGGCAGCGTCTTGGTACCGAGATCTCTCGTGATCTAAATGCTATTTTTAAAAAAACGGAGTTATGCGTATTTGGGAAATTTTTTTACTCAGAATTTTCTTTTTACGTAATTTTTACGTTAAAAAGTTTGTTATTAATACTTTCTGAGTTAGCGCCTAGTAAGAGCCATGATTTTGCTGCAATTGTAAACTTTAGTATTTTGAAAAACTTGGCAACGGTCTATTTGACCAATCCTATAGCTCCGACTGATCATGTGATCACACGTTAAGAAGAAACTCGACTTTTCCGTAATATGTGTCTACAATTGTTGTCGCGGCAGTGAAAGTTGCTCGCTGACGTATTTCTTAATACAATCATCAGCATAAATAAGTCAAATCGCAACTTGTGCGAAACGAAAAAAAGACGTTACTTACATTGAGGAACAAACGTTAAAAAAATATTTGCTCATTGGTTAATTCCCATCAAACTTATGTTGTAAAGTGTAATGTTTTCTTACGAGGAGGTTTTAATTGCAATTATGCAACCAACAAAGCATTCGTTATTCCTAAACGGTTTAGAAATATGACAGTTGCTGAACAAAGCATATTTGCTATCTGCATCGATTTGTTTATAGAGCTTAAATGGTTGATGCAAAAAAATTAATCTAGAAAATACAAAAAAAAATAAATTTTTTAATAAGTTAAAAAATACCTTGTTGTCAAAACATTTGCTATTTAAGAACATAAGCAATTTTAAGAGAGTTCAAAACCTTTTTTTGGAATTCTGAATAATTCAAAAGCAAAAACAAATTTGTCTCTGAAGTTCTTCAACTATGGCTTATTTAAGAGTTTTTCTATCAAAACATTTATGACAAATATTTAGTTTGAAAATGGCAAAGATATCAAGTCAGAAGAAGTGCAATCATTACGTCAGATCAACGGCATCTAACGACACATGGTGTCACAGAAGATTATCAAGGAGATGTAAAATCCGTTTTTCTAATTCTGGACTCACTTGATAAAAAGACTTTGTAAACACAAATGTTTTTACACATCTTTGAAGCACATAAAGAGTCGGGCATTTTTTTCGGAGAAAATCGTGACTTCTGAGACGAAAACAAACGCTTCAAAACGGTTAATTAAATAAATACTTTTCGAAATTATAAGTTAGCACTTTGTGCATAGCTGGAAAAACAAATAGAAATTTTAACCAGACAGCAACATCTTGGCATTTTCGAAAGCAGGTTTGGGGAATTTCTTGACGGTAGTTTAAAATTAACGTTCGACGTTATCGTACGACTACGAATTGGAAGATAAATAAGTGAGATAACATTATGATGGTTATAAGCGTTTTAAATCATAAAAATTTCACAAATGCGGCTACTTTTTCTTTAAAAATAAGTTTCCAAACAGCACTCTTTTTAAAACCGACAAACTATTTACATAATCAGCATAATCCTATATGATAGATTAATGGCTGGTCTATAGGCTAAAATTGCTCCGTCGAAGCATACACACGGCGTATAATAATTTATTAAAAAAGCAAAAATGCGCCGAGCAAGACGCCAGGTGTAGACTAGGTCCAAAACCGATAGGTTGGTTGCTATAGAAACCCGTGGTTGAGACATTGAAACGTGTTTAAAGAAGCTTTTCACGGCTAATAAATGTTGTTGCTGTTTTAAAGCAATTCACTTACACCCACAGGTGATGCCTAACCACAAGCAAAGCTAATAATTAAATTTTTTTTTACTCGACCAGACCATACGACTACCTGGTAAAATAAAATCGGATACCAATTAACGTTCAAAAAAACTTTGCTGTGAGCTTTTCAATAACAATTTAAATTGGTTGAGTAATAAAGCAAAAATCCTATTTTGTCATGCAAAAATGTCCGTTGTCATCGCTTTCAGTATTATTGTTTCGAGACTATTTTAGAGTAAGTTTTTCGAAACCGGTTACATCATTTGATTATATAAATTTAGAAACTTGTAATGTTGGCAAATAATTTGTTTCCCACATCTTCAAGCCGATTTTTAAAAATACATTCTTGTTAAGCTTTATGAAAATTCCCATAGCAAAATCAATTAATTCAATCCATCATAATTGATTTAAAAGCCGCGCTGGAAGTAGAAAGTGTTTCGATGGGTCATTTATTTTCTATTTGAAAAAATTGTTTAACTTTCATTAAAAACATGTTTTTTTTGATAGCGTATTTCATTTCTTTACTTCTTCTAAAGAATTTTTTTTCATTAGAATATATCTCAATTATTTTTTGAACTTTTTAAAAGAAGTAGGCCGATTCACTAAAATTTTTTAAACTTTTCTTTATGGGTACTTCAAATTTTATTTTCATTTTAAAAAAATACAGCAAAGATTTCAAATACAAAGTAGAAAAATTGCATTTTAAAAAGCAACAACTTTCTTATCAAAACAGTTTTCAATTAAGGATTAACGTAGGATGATTATTTATCAGCTATTAGTTGGCAAAGGTAACAAAAATAAATCTACTGCTCAATGGTAATTTTAAACAATTCTACCTTATTATTCATTATATTCATATACTGTATATTACTAATATTTCTAAAAAGACACAAAATTATTGCAAAATTTAGTGCTGCAGTTAAATATCTCTTTGCAGAATTACGGCAAACATAGAAGATTGATTTTTAAAGATTTTTTACTGTTGCAAACCGTACTTTTTTAGTTTTTTTCCTTTAATAAATGAGTCATAAACAAAAATTTTGAGCGATTGCACCAAAGTTTCGAAAAATTCTTTTCTTAATGACAAACTACCAGCGTGACGTACTAAGTTTGAAATTTTAAGTGGACTTTTTGCAAATGTATAATTGAGCCAGTACTTAATTAAATTTTTACTAGAAGTTTCGCGGTTCGGTTCTGGAAAATTTAGAAAGTCATATAAATCTATATTTATATCATTATACTTTTATCCAATTTCGGACCAATGAACAATAAAAAAACTAAATTGTCACTATAACATCAACATCAACAGCTGTAAAAATTGCTGTTTTATCATTACCAGGAATCACATAGGAATCACATTGTTCGTGTTTTCAATTCTTCTCTGCCCTTTCTACCAGATAAAATGTCCAAACTTTGTTGAGAAACTTGCTTGGCTAAGCATAAGCAACTTAGCGAAACGTTTAACAGGCAAATTTCTCGCCACAAGTTAAGCAATAGTTTTCAAATGATAAAGCATTGCAAAATTTTTCTCAAAATTAATTTTGTCGATAAATTTGAGTTACTAAGGTTGCAGCTTTGGCAGCAGGTTAAGTGGTTAAAACGAGTGGTTAATACGTTGCTTTTGGCAGCAGGTCGTTTTTATGGCGCAAGAATCGATACGGTCGCGATTCAAAACCTACTCGCGTCATTCTGTTGTGTCTTTAAAAAAACACTTTAAGGCACTTTCCTCTGCTTGGCGGTCTAGCAAGCACCTCTAAATTTCAATCATTGCCTATTTCTGAATAAAAACTAAAAAAAAGCAAAATAAGAAATTTCAACCGGACAGTAATATCTTGGCATCTTCGAAAACAAATCAGAGTAATCGCTTGACGATTGGATTAAATATAATGCCTCCGACGACGTTTCCTGAAAATTGCTAAATAGATATTTTTGTGCTGATTTTTCGTTTGACTCTGCTTGTGGAGGCACAAAAATGTAAATAAATTCTCTGCTTTTTTAAAGACCTTTTCCAAACTTTTAATTGATCTGCTTTTACAATTTCAAAACATATCATTTTGAACTCGCTTACAACAACATCAGAGAAAATTTCATTGAAAATCATGGGTTTTATCAGCAACCATTTAATTTGTATTCAAGTTCAAAATTTTTCAATCCAAAGCCATTGTTTTTATTCTTAAAATTGGTTCAAAAATTCCGTACAACAATGAACAAAAATCGGTCCTGCTTTTTAGACCGGCGTGGTCCAACTACAGGCCCAACTACAGCGTGGGCCACATGCGGCCCACTGATAGAATTTTTGCGGCCCGCTGAACAATTTTACACAATTCAAGTCTTGTTGATCATGAGCAGCGGCAACCTTCCATAACAAGGCATGGCGAGCTTACGGGACAGAGTCTAGGCTTGAGACTGATTCCAAGAGAAAGCTTTTTTTTAGAGAACACCAGGAAATCTTTGAAAAAAATGGAAAAAAATATTTTTGGATTTTTCTATACAAAGAGGGAAAAGCAATTGCAAAAGAAACATTGAAAGTTCTGTGTCAATTTCCCAATACTTATTTGTGTGAAACAGCATTTTCTGCTTTAACAACTATAAAAAAATAAAAACAGAAGTTGTTTGAAGAGTTTGGATATGCGTATGAGACTTGCATTGAGCAACGTGGAGCAACGTGGAGCAACGATTTAAAAAGGTTGTAAAAGAAATGTAAGAACAACCAAGTCACTAAACTTCTTGTTTTTAACTTGTGTAGTAACTGTTTTTTTGTTGAAGTATCTAATAACGAAATATTGGATTTTCTTACCAAGTAATTCGTGTTTTAAGAACAACCAAGACATTAAACTTCTTGTTTTTAACTTGTGTAGTAACTGTTTATTTGTTGAAGTATCTAATAACGAAATATTGGATTTTCTCATCAAGTAATTTGTGTTTTAAAATTTTTGTTAATGGGTTTCCATGACAAACGTGAAAGTATATCAGGGGATCCACGATGACAAAAAGTGATGTTGGGACGAAAATAAGAAAATCAAAGACCGATTCTAAATGAAAACCTTTATATTTTTTTAGAGAACACCATGATTTGGAACAACTTCTAGTCGGCTGAGGCCCGCAAGCTCGAACAATTTTGAAAAGTGGCCCGCAAGAGTGAAGAACTTGGATCACCCTGTTTTGGACCATTTCAGCTCAAGCAAAGCCCGAAAAAAAGTTTAAGAGCCAGGTAAAAGTTCTTTACTTTAAATAGGCATACGTTTTTTTATATTTCTATAAAGCATGTATTAGCCTAATTTTTGATCTGGGTCGGACTGGATCTTGTCCAGTTGGCGTCGCCACGGACAAAGACCTGCCCTACATGAAGAATGTTTTTTTGTTTAGGAAGAAACATCATTGAATAAAACAATGCTCCGCAACCTTTTCTCATTTACGATACGCTAAAAGATTTTTCTAAATTCAGCGGCACACTTTCAGCAAAAGATGCACTGACTCCAATTGATGTCATGGGCTATAATAAAAACTAGTCCATGGTTCGCTCTGGAAGTTTGTCGCAAAATAGATGCTCTTCTGCTATATAAAATCAACGTCATAAAAACGTACAGCAATTAGTAGCTGGGCTTTTTTGTTGATATCCGTTGTTTCATTAATCTGAAAAAAACATTTATTTAACTAAACTATGAAAATGTCTGACAGTTGTAAATCGCAACTTTTCAAGAAGTTCTTTCACTTTAGAAATCTCAAACAACTTAATGAAAATAAAGTTATCTCGCGACACACCTATTATCTTATCGCGGCACACCACTGTCTTGCGACACAGATATTTTAATCTTCAAAAGGGTCACCAAACTATTTCTCATTTAAGAGTCCAATGTTTAATTTATTTAAGAGTCCAGTTGTCAAAGATGGCGACAACAAAGTAAGGCATAAATTTGGAAAAATATTTTTAAAAATGCCATTATTTTTAATCAAACTCAAAAAGTTGCTGAGGCTCTTAAATTGAAGGAAAAAACGTGCATGTTACTGAATTGTTACTCAAAATTTCTTCGGCTACTGCTATTTAAAAAAAAGATAAAAAAGCAGGTACTTTCCTGTTATCGCCCCATCACCAGCAAATAGTAAACGAAAACCTAAGACTTTTGGGGTCTCTTCAAGATATCACCGTAAGCGATTTTTTTCGGTGAAACTAACCTGAAAGGGATATTTCGGGGTGAAATAAAGAAGAAACCAAGAGAAATGTATTGAAAATAACAAGAAGCAATAGATGGTGGGCGATAACAGGAAAGTACCAAAAAGCAAAAGGCTTTTATCGAAAGAGTCTGTTTTAGAAATGAATTTAAATGTTTTTTATCGAAGAAAGCAATAAAAATTTAAACCAAGTCTTAATGATTGAAATTTTATTGATTGAAAAATATGAACTGGTAACTATCATTTTCGTATTTCAATCACAGGTAAGAAAATAGTTATTTAATTATTTAATAATTCACCAACAAATTACAACTTTGCTATTGAAGAGATATAATTACAAAAAATAAGAAATTGTTTGCTCCAATTAACAACAATCGGAAGAATCTGTCAAAAATGCTCTTAACCGACTTGCTAATGTAAGAAGTTTAAAAATAATTTCATAATGATAATTAAATGAATTTGAATTAATCCATTAAAGAAATCGCCTGCTGCCTTCTTTTAAATGAAAAAAAATTCTTCTCAGAAAAAAAATTTTTGGAAGGTTAAATTTAGAATATTCGCTGCTAGTGGTTTCTACTTCACTTTATCATCTTCTATATTGTTATATTCAAAAACTTCACTTAAACGTACTAATTCTAGAAAGGAGATTAAAGACATTCTTTTGAAAGAACATCTATAACTTTGAACAAGAAAAAAAAATTAATGAAACGGCGCTAAATTAGTTACGTACAAAACTGAAAAACAAATGGGTTGAACACTATGTAGTTTGACTAAGTGCATTAAATGCTGCTTAACCTTAACCCATTACTGTCCAAAATATAAAAATTTGAAATTTTTTAATTTCCTTCAGTGAATTTCTTTAATGTGTTAATTTTGAATTAAATTGCTGTTTGAAATTACAAAAGACAACAACAAAGACATTACGTTTCATGATTTGGTAGTTAACTTTTAGGACTCGCTGTACTTACCAAAGAAGTTAATTTTTTAACGGTATCAGTCATGTTTTTCTATTGAAAATTATTACAGAAAGTCTTTTCGTCAAAAAATTTAAATGCTTTTTTTGCGAAAGCTCCATGTTACCCAAAGTGTTTTTTTAAAACCTTTCAAACATAGATGAAACATAGATCAAACATAGACAACCTTACCAGACTTGGCATCCGCGCCTCTGAATGGATAAATCACAAATGGAAAACGGAGTACTGTGAAAATGCTTCCAGGCTCCGTGCTTTTGTGCTCGAGACCGGTGCCAGGACTGATGGAATGAGCTTACCCCGAGCAGCTTGGGTTAAGCTCAACCGCCTGCGGACTGGTGTTGGGCGATTCCATTCGTCCATGCACAAACAGGGTCTCGCTCCTTCACCGAATTGCGAGTGTGGCGCCTCTGAGCAAACCGCAGACCATGTACTAACAGCGTATCCTATCCATCGGGCACCACATGGAGCACGAGGTCTGACGGTTTTGGATGACGAAACTCGATGCTGGCTTAATGGCATCACTGCCAGCATCTGATCCAGGCAGTGCAGCAGTCTGGGGTAGTAAAAGGATAAACCTTCGGCCCCAGTCCTGTTTGTGTCTGACCTGGAGTGGATACCCTTCAAACGACGACCGAAACATAGATGAGTATAAATATTTGAAATTTATATTCATAATAACCGGCTTCCATTCCATTTAGTAAGGCAAAATGCTTTGTGGGGTCCATAAAATTATTTTTGTACGGAGAATTTAAATTTTTTTGTAATTCTCGTCTGTCAAGGGGACACAGTTACAAAAATACAAGGTTGAGATGTCCTACAACCTACACTCGCGCAAAAATCGTTCGCCCTAGACATATTTATAAAACTATTATGATACCTCTGTTTTATTAATTCTGATAAACTTATTATACAGATTGTACCGTTGCAAACATATTAATTGTTGGTTGCAATATGTTTATGTGTTAGTTTCGATAATTTGTACAGATTAGGTTTTTGTCTGTGCCGTACGCGATGTATAAAAGTTTTGAAGGTTTGCAACAACATTTTTCGCTTTTTGTTTTGATCTTGAAAGTTTGAAAACGCTTTGCTACGTGTTCGTAAAAGTCAAGACCAGAAAAAGCAAGCTCAGTTATTTTTAAAAATTTTTGTTCTTCAGCAAATTTTTTTCAAAGAACTACATTTCTTTACTCTGAACTGTAATTGATTACTCGATAAAATGTCTTTTCTAAGATTTTAACTTTTTCTCACTTGAGCGCAGGGTTTCAATTAGCATCAGGGACGCCGTAAGCAGAAAGCATGAGTTCTTTTCGATCCTCCTTTTTTGGCTCATCTTATGCAACCTTGACCAAAATTAAATCCAACCATGTTGCTAAAATTTTTATTTAGAGGAGGGGTCACGAAACCTTTTTGATAAAGACCCACATAGAGAATAACAGTGACAGATTTTAAGGTAAAATTGAAAAAATGACTTTAAACAAACACAAATTTAGCGTATTGGAGAACCTTTTTGTAGAAAACTTGGTGAATACCAAAAAAGAGTTTTCACTTGTGATAGGAACGGGCAGGTTTTTTGAGCCGACTTCGCTTTTCGTTTATAGACAAAACACCACGGCCGTATTTTAAAATTTAAGATCTTTTTTGGTCTTTACTTTACACTAAACATTTTTCTCTTTTTTGTCTTCACCAAGTTTTCTAGTAGCAGTAGAAATATTTATTGGGAGCGCTTTTTCAACCCAAAAAGTACCCTTTGAAGTTACCCCTCAGGCCAAAAAAATTTTCGGCTTTCCTGATTGGCACTACAAACGTTTTGTCAAATGCTTTTTTTATCATCTCAAATTTTTATGTAACCAAAAGATGGAATTCAAAATATTTCTGATCAAACTAAAAGGTTTCTTATCATGCGGATTATCCACATTAAAACTAATTAGGTTCCAGAATCCTGTTAGTGTGATAGCGAATCTGTTTATCGTCACTTTGTGACATCAGATCACTGCTTGACTGTCAAAAATGTCAACAAAGACTTAATAGTGGTTACAGCCGCACGCGATTTTTAAAAAACATCTTTGTCAATGCAAAGATTCGTGTACCGGTAGAAGTTTTACTCGCTTGTGAATCTAAACTTATTTCAGAATTTTAAAAAGTTTCACTTTTATTTCTTCTTTAAATTCTTTTTTTTTCCTATCTGATGTTTGTCATTTGTTGTAATTTTTGTTCTGTTGAAATGAATGAAAGATCTTAAGATATCTTAAAAAAAATTAAAATATGAAAGATCTTAAAATAACTTAATCTATAAAGGAAAGATCTTAAACTTGTTGAACAAGATCAGCTTACATGTGGGTATCTAAAGACATTTATGGCTCTACAAATAAAAGTCATTAGACCTTGATGTTGAGCAGTGGGTGGTAAAACTATATTTTGTGCTTTCTAAATAAACCCGAAAATGTTCACTTTCGGACCAGACCGGTCACTTTCGGACCAGACCGGTCACTTTCGGACCAGACCGGTCACTTTCGGACCGGCATAGTTTGTTAAAACTACAATGCAAAAAGCACACTCAGGGCAACTACATAAAAACTTTATCCAAATTGAAGAAGGGGCTTGATGCAAGAAAAAAAGGAAGGTCATTTTTATTACTGGATTGACCTTTTTTTCTTGACAAAGACAATCAGACTTTTTATTGCTTTACTTCTACTCATCAACATTTCTTCCTTCAAAGACAAGTAAAGACCAAAAAATGGTTTTTGTTTGAAGAACTTTTTTCTTAAAAAAGGTTTACGTATATAAAAAAACACATGAGATGGAAGTTCATGCCCTATATGAAAAGTTTTCGTGATGCAACTGTTTAATGAAACCAACTTTGTTTAGGGAGCCACTTCTGGGGCGCTTTATAGGGAAGGTCTGAAGCGGCCGCTTTGTGGGCTTTATACAAAAGCCATCACTGATTACATTCCTCCACAGGAATAACTATCGACACATTTAAAGCCAAGACCCCTTCAAAATCTCTTAAAAGCATCTCTAAGTAGAGACGCATAAGTTCGTCATTCAAGATAAAAGTTTTAGCATAAATTGATATCGTGTTATTATAAAACTCTCTTTTAAACGCTGTTTAAATATATTTTGTAGTTGGCTTTAGACTGTATCACCCACTTTGCTAAATCTGAAACTCATTATTGAGCGAATGTGCGCAGCCGTTGTTTCCTAATTTTATTTATTTAAAGTAAAATACCAACTGTAATATAAAAAGACGTGCAGGTTTTTTTAATGAAATGACTATAACCTGCGGAATTCGTGTTTTACTCTAAACTCAAGTGAAAAGGCAAAGTTATTATTATTATTAATTAGTCCACACCTGGTTTAAAATTTTTATTAAACAATTGTTTTTAATCTTATTTAACTAGTTAACAATAAATTAAAATTAATGTAAACACTGTTACCAGATATATTACTTAGTTTAAAATTCATTACTTCTTCTGGTAGAATCAGAGGCAAGTTAAACTTCAACAAATATAACAAAAGTCGTAATATATTTTTTAAAGAAAAACTTGTAACACGACTTTTCGTCCGTTACATCGGCCGGACTTCTTTAGGTAAAAACAACACACAAAGCACAACGTTTTTAAAAGCAAAAGAAAAAACTAATGAACACAGTGGTGAGAGACGAACCATACGCAACAATTTAACAACTTCGTGAAACAGAACCAAAATTAACCGGTTGAAAACTCACATTCATTATGAGATTTTTATATTTCTGTATATTTTCGGAAAAACATTCCAATCTTTATCATTTATTGAATTTTTTGTACTATTGGTATATAATGATTCCAAAAATTTTCGTTTATCATAATCAGTATTAAATTCAATATTTTAAAATTCACAAAATCGATCCTACTGTATATTCACATTTAAAACAATGTTTAACCAATTCAGTTTTTTTATTCAAACCATCTTCTTTCAATTTAGCCAAATTCATAGGTTTCATATCACGTTTTTGCTCAGACAAGCGACTGTTAAAGCACCTGCCCGTTTCATCAATATGTTTAACAGCAATAACAGACTTACTTACGGCCCAGGCTGCGAGAAAGCACCTGTCATCTGGGCCAACCGCAGACCACGTTCTAATAGCGTGCCTCATATCAAACGGAGCACAAGCTTTGGCAGTTTTGGATGACGAAACTCGATGCTGGCTGAACACCATCACGGCCAGCATCTGATCCGGTTAGCACAGCAGCCTGGGGTAATAAAAGGATAAACCCTCGGTCCAAGTCCTGTTCGTGTCTGGACTGCAGTAGGTGCCCTTTCAAACAACGACAAACCAAATTGTTGATAATTACTTTTATCGATCACTGATTTTTAGGTACGAAAATCAAGAAATCCGAGACAGATTCAAAGTTAAGAACTTTTTTAGAGTTTTCATAGCGCGGCATGCAAACAAATTCAGCTTCCAAATGCGGTTCGCGGGCTAAAAAGTTTGCCTACCTTTCACTTAAACGTTGACATTCAAAAATCGGGATCCTTTAATCTTCCGGCACGGATTTCGGGAGCGCATTTTCATATTTTCCGCATTGGTGCACATGCGCACCACTGTTTTGATGAGCTGTCGCTTATATTTAGATGGTGCTCTATGCCTAAACGCCATGTTGGTTCATTCTTCCACGTGCTAACAAGTAATCCTGCAGGATTATTGATTTTGTTGTGGTAATTTTCTTAAATATATAGGGGGTACATCATACAAAATTATAACTTTTAAAAATCTGGGATTTTCAAAAATCCGACAGTCCTCAGATCCCGAGGTTGCCGATTTTTTGAAGGTCAACTGTATAAGCAAAACAAAGCAGTAGTGCGCAGCGGCGTAGGCAGAAAGTTTCCAAGGGAGGGAAATTTCGTCACAATTGTGTGACGTCACAAATTAACCAGATTTCTACCAGTAAGTGGTCTGAGCGACGAGTGGTTTTTCACAGAAAAATTAAAATCCAGGGCGAACTTCGAATACTTGCGAAAAACCAGCTTTGCTTTTGCTAAAACTGCTTGGTTTTGCTTTACAGTTTTTCATTTTTAAGGTTTGAGGTGCCCATGGCACAGTGGCCTCGCCCCTGGATACGCTAGTGGTAGTGTGCATAATAGCTCTCGGTTTGCAGAAAAATTTTCGTGATCATGTAAAATAAAAACAGTTAGATGAAGAAATAAATATGATTTAGGAAGAGAGTATATTTTCTTCATCCATAACACGATTGTACTGAGCACGACTAATCCATTCATACAAAAATAAAAATGAAAAACAAAGAAATTAAGATTAACGTTTTTCGCTTGCATAAGCCCTTATCAGACGAATAAAATAGAAAAGATCGCAATCAATTTCTTAAAACACCAGAAGCAAATGACCTTTGTTACGTAAACTGTTCATCAAATGATTTCCATGAGGTTTTTTTCAGGGAAATTTAGTCAACCGATATATTAAGAAATAAAAGATGCGAAATAACGAAAGCACATAAAATCAAAACATCAAAAGCAACAATATTAAAATACATGTACGTATATTCAAAAGAAACGACAATTCATTTGCAAATTATCTTTGCATAATCAGTGTTCCGTCAAAGAAAACTGTATACTTCCCAAATACTTTTTAAGCGAGCATGAATAATCAGAAGAGTGCTTTTCAAACGTTTTTGTGACGACCCAAATGCTGAGCGGAAACAGAGAGCAAAGATTTGGCGACTCAATCTTTTTTAGAGATTTTGTTGCAAGCATAAAAAGTGAACTAAATACAAGACAATTTAACTTTCTGTCTCGAATTTCTCGATTTTCGTCCCAAAAAGTAGTGATCTCTAATCAGTAAAATATTGGCATTTTTTAAAGCGGAAGACCGAGATTTTACTGCGCAAACCGACTCATGCTATTGCGTCTTGTGCACTTTGGAGGGAACACTGTAGTCAATTAAAAAACGTAATCTTGGACGTGATCGGAAATTATTTGCAAATAAATTGTTGTTTCTTTTAAATATATTTTAATATTGTTGCTTTTTGGTATTTTGATTGTTTGCTTTCGTTGTTTCGCGCCTTTTATTTCTTAACCAATTGGTTCACCAAATTCCCCTGATGAAACCTCACAAAAACAATTTGACAAACAATTTACGTAACAAAGTCATTGACCTTTGTTTCATTTACGAATTTGATTGCAATCTTTTCTATTTTATTCGTTTGATAAGGGCTGATGCAAGCCAAAAACATTACTGTTAGTTCATTGCTTTTTACTTTTATATAAATTAATATTAATTTTAATATGAATGAATTAGTTATGTTTTTACTTTTATATGAATTAATATTAATTTTAATATGAATGAATTATTTTAATATGAATGAGTGCAATCGTGTTATCGAAGAGAATAACCGTAACAATGATATTAAAATAAAAAACTTCTACAACTGTCGTAAACTCATTGCTTTACGATTTGCAGTATTCCCTCTAAAAAAATGTATACTGAGCAAACATGAATAATTAAAAGCTGCGTCAGCAAATTCCAAATTCAGGGGTTTTAAACTTGCGTTTATAATCAAAGTGAAGACTTTTTTTTGTTTTCACAAAAATTCCAGTGCGCAAGAACAAGATTTCACTGCGCAATTGGTTTCGTGGCACTGCGCATTGCGCACATTGCGCAGCTGGCATTGAACATTGTTGCTTTGATATTTTGTTTACCAAGTCAGTGGTTCCCAACCGGGGACGAATTCCTCCCAGTGAGAAATTTCATGATTTCATGGGAGGAATGTACACTTTGGTTGACGCTGGCATACTATACAACCGCGTTTATAGTATGCCAGCGTCCATAGCATAGCAACTTAAAGGGTCCATAGCAACTTATCGAGGAGTTGCAAAGAATTTTTTAAAAATAATGAGATGCAATCTACATCGATAATAAGCGTATTACCGAAAAATAAAGTCTTAACCCCGACATTGTGTGTATAAATGTTTCCAGAAAGTCAAGTGTAGACCAAAAAAAAGGTTTTCCCTTAACGGTTAATGAAAAACTTACTTTCAAATTCCTATTCATGACTTTTTTTCTGAAAAAATTTTTCAAAAGGGAGGAAGGAAAAGTTTTAAAATGAGCAAAGCGAGTGTGATGATATTTGTACTTCACAATTGTTTGCATTTAATTAACTAAAAAGTTACGGGCATCTAATTAAATACAACGTAAAACACATATAACAAATTAAACTTTGACAGCAAGCTATTATTTTTATCACAACACATAGTTCTGCAATTGCCCGCATGTAACCGCGAAAATCTCTTATCTAAAACTTAACAACAGTCACACGTTGATTAGGTAGTCAGAAAAGCGTCGATGGCTCACAACAAAAGCGCTTCATAAAATTTATTGCTAGGCTTTTTACTGCAGGAAGAAATGCAAAAAGATTGGAACCAATGTTTAAATGGTCGTATTAATCAAAATGTTGTAAAGTTTCAAGCACAAAATAAGTTTTGGGAAAAATTTCTGCATCCAACCAACTTAGTCGTTTTCTCGTTTTTATAGAAATGATAACCAAAGTCACAATTCAATCTCTTCTACAATACTCCAGCGCCAGCAAGCGAAGTATTAAATTTATACATAGTCAAAGAACAACATTTCAGAAAAATTTTTTTCGTTTGTTTTGCTGGAAAAAATGTTTCAACTCATAAAATTATTGTCTTAAGTCTCAATATTGGTTAATCTGAGCCTCATTTGAAGATTTAAAGAATTCGAAACCCATTGTGTTTTATATTTATTCATTTTTTTACGTTTCTTAAGGATTTGACTTCAACTGATGTATAAAATTAATACGTGTGATTGAGTTTAGTTCGTTGCCAAATATTTCCAATAGTAATAAAATAGAATATAGTTTTCAAGTACTTTTAAAATTTTTAGAAAGTTCTATAATAGTTTTTTCATGTTATTTGTTAGTCAAAAGGTGCCGGAAACAAATTTTTACAACAGATCCTGTCTCGTTCCAAAGTTTAGTTCTTGTTCTGTCAATGCTATAGAATTTTTGTACTTTTTTTCGATGATATTGAAGGACAACTCTTTCTTTACCAATTGTGGAGCGACAAATTAATTTGCTTTAAATATAAAATATATTGTTTATGAGATCTTACATTTCAATCAAAGTTTGAAATAAGCTTTTTAATTTTTTTCAAAGCAACTTTTCAAAGCTTGTCAAGGCCTCCTAAATTTTAAGGTTTAAGGCCTAGAGATTAACTGCAGCTGCTTAAAATTTTAAAACCCATGTTCGCTCTCTCTCGAGCTACTCCTGTATTTAAATTAAAACTATAAAATTGGTTTTGCTGCTGTTGGTCTACTTTTGCATTGTTCTGTAGGGCTTCTTTTTAAATTGGAAAAAAACATCCTTAAAAAATGTTTACCTAATAGGATGACTTTACTTTTTTACCATCTGCTGAGTTGAAGTATTCTACACCTTTTATCGTCCTTTACGGTGTATAAACTCATTTAGATTTATCTTATCACCCACGACCCTTTTTGCTCTCTTTTTTCTGTTGATAGTTATTTGGAAAGTTTTGGTGCGACCCCTCGTAACAACTTACCGACCCGCGCGGAGGTCAGACTCCGTTCAGAAATGCTGAATTAATGTGGTGTGACTGTGTGAGTGGGAGAGGTGCGACTGGAAACAATTTTTTAAAGCAATATCAGACCTCTTTGTTGCCGAAAGCACAATAAAAGTATAACTTTTTTTAATCGGATTAGCGTGTCACATTAGATGGTCAAGAACTATAAATTTTTGTTAGAATAGACATAAAAAACTGCAACACTAAGAGATTAAGAAAGTTCGGACTCTTAGTCTATTATCAACAAATTTAATTAGTTGTGATTTTTTATAAAATTGCAATAATCATCACAATCAGATCAAGTAACAAAATTGTCAAACAATGTCCGGTGTCGAGAGCGATTTTAAAAATACGAGATTGAGACAATATCACTTCGAGACCAAGACCACAAAAAATTGGTCTCGAGACCAAGACCGGTTTCAAAGGATTCTCACAGAAAAAGAAAATTTATTCATCTTGGTCACTATTTGTTTGACAAATAGTCAATATTTTATAAATAGTGTTGGTGTTAAATTAATGAAAGAATAATTGAAACCAGGCTAAAGCATAGAGTAGAGATCAGTAAACAACAATATTGATTCATGCTAGGAAAGGAAACTACCGATGTCATGTTTGCCTTAATAATGTTGATGGAAAAGTACAGGGAAGGTCAAAGAGAGCTACATTGTGTATTCATGGTCCTAGAGAAAGCTTACGACAGGGTTCCGGGAGAAGAGCTGTGATACTGTATGAGAAAATCAGGAATGGCAGAAAAGTATGTGCGACTTGTACAGAATATGTACAAGGGAGGCGAAACAGTGGTGAAGTGTGCCGTAGGAACTACAGAAAGTTTCAAGGTCAAGGTCGGACTGCACCAGGGATCAGCGTTAAGTTCGTTTCTGTTTGCTGTGATTATGGATAGGCTAACGGACGAAGTAAGGAGAGAACCACCGTGGACGATGTTGTTTGCTGATGATATTGTGATTTGCGAAGAGACCAGAGAAGAAGCGGAGCAGAGACAAGAATGCTGGAGGTATACGTTGGAAAGAAGAGGAATAAAAGTAAGTAGGTCAAAGACCGATTATCTGTATGTAAATAGAGAAAATGACGAAGAAACAGTGAAGATGGAGCACAAAAAAGTGCCCAGAGTAAAGAAATTTAAGTATTTGGGATCAACGGTGCAAGAAAGTGGTAGTTGTGAGTAGGAGGTAAAGAGGAGAGTGCAGGAATGATGGAACGATTGGAGAAAAGTATCGGGATTAATCTATGACACGAGGTTACAGCTAGAGTAAAAGGAAAAGTGTACAGTTTAGTAGTGAGACCAACAATGATGTATGGACTTGAGACGGTGGTAGTCATAAAGAAACAAGATATGGAAGCTGCAGAGATGAAAATCTTTAGGTTTGCTATGGGAGTGATGAGAAAAGATAAGAGAAACAAGTATATCACTCTTACAGTTAAGATAGAACGGTTAGAAATGAAAATGAGGGAGGACAGGCTGAGGTGGTATGGACATGTCATGAGGAGAGACCAGGAGTATGTAGGAAGAAGGGTGATGGAAATGGAGTTTCCAGAAAAGAGGAAAAAAGGGAGGCCAAAGAGAAGATTTTTGGATGGAGTGAAAGAGGATATGGGGGAAGCTGGTGCGAGGGAGAAGAATATTGAAAATGGGATGCTGTGGAGGAACATTATACGCTGTGGCAACCCCTGATGAAAGGGAAAGGCCGAAAGAAGTCGGTGTTAATTCATTTAGTTGTTTCAAAGTGATTCGAAACAACAATCTTTTTTACCATTTGTAAAAAATTAGATTTTACAACTCTGTGTTAATTTTTTTTAAATTGAAACGTTGTAAATCATCAAAGTTAAACGACAATCAGAAATACTGGTCATAATAAGATAAACAAGTTGCTCAATAATAAATGCTACAATAAAAATTTTCTTCAAAACAATGTTCTAATTATATTTATAACAATTAATTTTTTCTGCTTTTCTGTTTGCTCACTAGCAGCAATATTGTCTCCTTCTCGGTTTGACTAAAAGCTTTTTCTATTCTTTTCCTGCCAGTGCGTAGCAGTAAGTCAAATCGACAACAAGGCGTGAATGGGCTTGAATTAGGCATAGGCCCATAGCTCAAAGCAACAGGCGGAGGAATGCATCCTCAAAAATATAGATAGGGGGGTGGTGACCGCCGCTATTGTACTCCAGACCCCGTGACCAAAATACTCGTATTGATAGGTTAATGTTACAAACACGGTTTTGTCCAGCGAGAGAAACACCCACAAGCTGGCGTTAGAGATTACCAAAAACATAAGAATTTCGCGAAGAACCGTTCTTGTATTGTCCGGCAGCGCTTGCGGAATTTTCTCAACGTTTTCCGGTTTTGGTTGGTAAGAAGCATCAGACAGAGACATTGAAAGCAAATTCTTTTCAATTTCACCGGTATGGTGATTTCCCGAAGGTAAATTGTCATATTTGTGCCCAGTTTCATCTCGGGTCAACGCTTCATGCTCTACGTGGTTATTGCAGAGATTCTGTAAAAATCGTTGTTCGTAGAAACTATTGAAATGTAAAAACAAAAATCTTTTCTGTTTATTAAAAAGTTTACAAATGAAAGATAGAGTTTTTGATACGTAATTATAACTCTTTTAATCTCTTAATAATACGTACGTTATCTCTTTGTATAGTTTTAGTTAAAAAGATTTTTGTTTTCTTTTCGTTGATTGTTTTTGGTTATTTTAAAAACTAAAAACGACTAGTTAAGGATTTTCAATTTTAAAATTAATGATATCAGCTGTTTTGACTTTAATTGAAATTAATTCTCAAAATTGTAAAGTAAAATTTATGAACAAAAGTTAAAAGCTTTAAACAAGGATTTGGAATTTTTTTTTTGTACAGTAAAAGATACGACAACCACTTAAAAAAAACAAAAAAAATAAATTTTTTAAATTTTTACTTCATGCTTATGTAATAGTATTCTTAAAAATTTATAATAATTTAACATTTTTTGGAAAAATAAATTGAATGCATGGTGATATCTCTTAAATTTGAGCGACTTTAAATTTTAAAAATCTCGGCTACAAAGTCAAATTTTCCAAATCAGCAAAAAATGTTGCTTTATGAAAAACAAATGCTTGCCTGTTTATTAGAATGAAGCCCTCTTGTTTTATTACTGAATTGAGTTCCTTCAACCGATGATCTACAACAAAACACTGGTTGAAAGTTGAAAATTGTTTAAAATAAGAATCGGGATCGTGGCCGAATCTAGCTGAGGATCTTCTTTAAAAGGAACTCGATCGTTTGATTTTTCCTTGCTTTTGCCCCCATTTTGATTTTAAGCTCTTGATCAGAATACTTTAAAACTCTAAATAAATTGGCTTAATTTTATAAATGTTTTATGCTGAAATTTTGAACTCATAGCAATACCGTAAATGTCGTCAATGAAGAGAAAGATGATTTAAAGATAATGACGAAAGCGCTGAAGTAGTGAAGATTCTAAAACTTTCTTATGAAAGTCCGTGTATAAAGTCAAATAGAAAATTAGAAAAAAACTCTAAAAATTAAAGTAAGTAATGTTAATTAGATTTGAACTAATAGCATTACTTTTGAGGTAAAAAAAACGACAGTTTGGTTAAAATCCAGAAAAATTCTCGACTAAAAATAATCAAACATTACTGATTTAGAATTAGAAGACTAAGAGCACAGACAGCCTATAAAATACGCTTCCAGCTTTGCTTGTAAAGAAGTCAAGTAATAAAAGTTATTTTATGAATTTATTACTTTGTTGTGTTTGCTGCAGAAATCGGAGCGTGTTGCATTCCGTACACAATAAAGAGGATCTAAAAAGCGGAGTTTATAGAAGTTATGATTTCAACCTAGTTAATCGCATTGTACGAGTTTGGTACACAGCATTTAAGAAACAAAATTATCATATTTAGACAAAAAACCGAGTATTGAAATTGAAATTTACAAATAACAACTACGTATGTTTTCTTTTGTACATTCAAATCCTTCCTTTAACGTGTGCAAAAAATAATATAAACGATATCGTTAAGTCTAACAGCAAAAAGTAAGCCGCGCCTATTGACTTTGTACAAAACTACATGTTGTAGAAGCTAAATTGCCTTAAGATTTTTATCTATAGCCATAGTTTATCAAACTTTGTATGCAATACTAACTAAAAAAAAAACAAAGTCTTGTATTCAAAATACATAATCATACATGTCAGTGGCAATAATGATTCAATATAAAAAAAAAAAAAATCTGTAAGAAAATCAGTTTTTGCTTCTCAATAAAAGCTTTCGTTTAACATGCAACTTAATCATGTCTTATTAACAAAAACATAAACTTAGTAGGCTAAAACCTGTACTATTGTTCCGACAACGTCAACAATTGGATATAACAGTGAAATTTCCCATCCAAGAGCTTTTTCTTTGTCGTTTTTAATAGTTAAAGACAAAATTGAAAAAAGTCCGGCAATCAAAGGTCCAACGAAGCAGACAAACAGCAACACCAGATCTAAGCCGAAGTTTTGAATCCTTGGCTTTTTGCTTTGTCTATAAAGTTGGATTCCCCACAAGCAAGCCACCATGATGATGAATTCGCAACAAGTCTAAACAGTTTACTTTAAATCAGCTATTAGAAAAATGGTTTATCAGTTTCAGAAAGTTTTAGTTTCGGCTACATTACTGTTTGAAGCTTCTTACATTTTGAAGGTAGCCTATTGTTTTGAAGCTTTTTACACATTGAAGATTGTTGAATTGTAAACCAGGGACGGAAAAATTAAGGCCCAAAGACAGATCCGGCCTGTTTTGCTGATTAATAAAGTGCGCCAACGATTTTTTTAAATTATGACGTTATTTTATAGCATTCTTTTCGTCGGATTTTTGGAAAGTTAATAAAACAAATGTGAGCGCTCATTCGGGACGTATGACAATTTTGAAAAAAACCCCAGCAACATAAAATATTATTTTTCCCTTGTTCCAACGTAGAAAAAAACTAAACCAATTGGGCACGTTAAATGTGAATATTTTGTGGCCAGTTACAATAGATATCATAAGGCTACAAACAAAATTTGGTGAAGGACCTAGTAAAAATTTATAACTTTGACAGTGTTTTGTTCATGAAATTGATATTATCTATGTTTTGCAGTTAAAAATTTAAACTACTTCAAGCAAATTTAAAAATCTGATCACAAAAAGTCAGCATTTTTATTGTTTCAACTTTAGTTGAGCCCTTAAGGTTTTTAAGACGTTCTTTTCAAATAGCTTAAAAAAATTGAAGAAGCGATGCACAAAAATGACCAGGAATCCCTCGTATAAGTGAAGGGTGTCGGATTTATTCAAGTATGTATCTCCAGGACTTGGTTGGTCAGACGCTCCCAATAGCACAATCACGGTGACAGTGATGGTCAAGACTAAAGCTCCACATGTAGGACCTACATAAAAAATTAATTTTAAAAAGTGGTGTACATTTGAAAACAGAGCCACAAATATAGCTCTCTGATTCAGTACAAAAAAATAATAAACAAACAAAATAAAAACAGTTAAAAAAGAATCTAGATATTTGCAAAAAGTAGGCTAAAATTTATACTAAAAAAATTGTTTGTAACTTGCAGTCAATCAGTTTGAAATATGATTCGAATACATTGACTAAAAAAAATACTGGCCGAATTTTAGGGTAGTGTTGCGATATTTTGTCGTGTTCTAGCAGCAAAAAAACGAACTGAATTGTAGAGTTCAAGCTTATACGCATTGTCAAGATTTTTCACATAATACCATAGAAATTCTTAATTTCTAACAAACATGTAATTTTGATTTGTTCAAAGTTGCGAGTAATTCATTGCTATAGAGGATCTATGGATCTCTTTATTTTGTTCGGAATCGTAAAGTATCGGCATACAGAGCAGCCGCGAAGTACTTAGCTAGGTTTTAGTGATGCCTACCACATATTATAAAGATCTAACAACCAATTGAACATATCTTTGTTTTCTCTGAGGTTTTTCTTGAATTGCAAATTCAGAGCTTTGGAGTGAAGTGCTTACTAAAAACATTCCAAGAGAAAAAAAGTGCAACAAGAACTTCTTAACCCTATTCTCCTCAACGGCCGGGCTTCTGAAGCCCGGGCTTTGCAAAAACGTTTGTAATTACTTCATCTTTTTAGATAAAATTTTGGAATTTCTTGACTTTTCCTAATTTCAATTAATAATAAGATGGTACTATTTTTAGGTGCCCCCAAACAAGGGTTAACGGGTAAAATAGACATTTTTTAACAAATTTGTTAATTTTTGCTTGTTTTCGCAAGGAGAGCGTGGAATTTCAATTTCACGCTTTTATTAAGTGACATGAATTTTACCAAAAATTGGCCTTGCGTGACGAAGCGAATTACGTCGTTTGACGACGTCGATATTAGGCGATGCAGAACATATTTCATGTAAATCGCATTTTCTTTTTTTGAGCTTTTTGCGATTGCTTGGAAATACTTTACACATATACATTTTGTTGTATAAAACAATTGTTGTTGGATTGCTTGAATACCAATCAAGCGGACAAAATTCAATCTTTACCCTGTGCATTTTTATAAAACTTTCTTATACCTATTCATTCGTGGGAAAAAATAAATGAATTAACTAGTTCACATTTTAGATCTTATGCTGACACTTTCAGACAATTAAACAACCCCCGACTGTTTATAATTGCATTTCACGTTGCATTTGAAGTAACAGGCCGTTTCTATGTTGAAAATTTTCTTACAATGAAAAATCCAACGTATTTTTTATGTAAAAATTTACTTGTTTGAAAAAGTTTTGTAAAAAAATTTATAGCTTTTAGATGTGGGTTTTGCAAACAGAAAACACAAAATAAAAACAAGACGTTTGATATGATTGAATTTCAATGAAACAGGGTTTTCCAACTTGTATAAATTCATGACAGTTTTAAAGTCTGAGATTTACACAAATGACTTCTTTCTTCCAAAAAATTTTCTCGCCAAAGTTTAAAAAAACTGCCCTTACTCAATACAAACTGTTTGATAAATTTATTTCGAAAGTTAAATAAAAGCTCCACCCTGAAAATTCGAAAAGAAATTTTTATGTAAACATAAAAATCATTTTTGGTCTTCCTGTACCTTTCGCAATAAATTTTATGTTTGAACTCAAAATGTCATTTTAAAAAATTTTTGATATAACTCCCGGTCTAATATGATTATTCTATTATATTCAGACGTCTTTGTATTTTTAAAATGACTCACTAATTGGAAACCTTTGAATAAAAATTAACTTGATATCTTAGTTACGAATGACCTGCGCTGTTTACGAAGATTTTTCCACGTAAAACCAGACAAAGCTCCGGGCCCTAATTTTATGTGTATAGAGCTTACAATTCATGTTAGAGCTGCTTTGAATTTTTGATTATATAACTTTCTTTTTTCCTGATTGCAGGAGGTAAAGATTTAAAACAAAAGCTCCTCTTTTTGGTTGAATAGAAAAAATTGTAGTTAAGACTTCAAAACTAAATAGAATGGTCCGAAATTAAAAGTCACGTGATCGAAATATAGTTAAAGACTAAAAAAAAAGGTCATCACTCTGATTTGCACTTTCATTCTTTCGTTATGACTGCAATAATCACGCGATGATTGGCGAAAGTTCAAAGTTAAGAAAAAAAGGCAGTCATTTGGTTGATAAAGTACTAACAATAAATGTAAAATGTAAAAACCTTTTGTTTGTATACAAGAAAACCGAAAGTTAATTAGGTGAACGAACTTCCGTAAATAGGAGATAAACATTTTTTTAGTCTTCAACTAAATTTCCAGGTCATGCATTTGCACACCTGTTCGAAATACAGTTGAAGACAAAAAAAAATGTTATCACTGATTTTACCATCTATTCTTTTTTTGTTTTTAAATATATTTCGAACAGGTACGCAAATGCATGACCTAGAGAGTTAGTTGAAGACTAAAAAAAGAAATTTCATCTCCTGTTTACAGCAGTTAGTTCACCCAATGAACTTTCGGTTTTAGAAAATTCACTCTGATTTTACCACCTACTCTTTTTTTTGTTGTTTTCAAATATATTTCGAACAGGTGCGCAAATGCATGACCAGGAGAGGTAGTTGAAGACTAAAAAAAAATTTCCTCTCCTGTTTACGGCAGTTAGTTCACCCAATGAACTTTCGTTTTTTTTGTATGTATTCAAAAAGATATTTATATTTTATATTTATAGTAAGTACCTTATAAACCAAAAGAGTGCCTCTTTTTTTCGATTTTGCGCCCTTGTAAACTTACTTTTTTTTGCTGTTGTCAAATCATTGTTTTAAAAACTTTGTTACATTTAATTCAGGTCGAATTATGTAAGTGTAGAGACAAATCGAACCCAATGCTTTTGTACTGCAAATTCAAAGGACACTATTTGCCCCCTTGTGTGCCCCCGCTTCTGGCGCCCCTGACTTTGCCTTTTCAAAACTTCAATAGAACCACTTTTACTACGTATTATATCAAGAAGGCAGCAGCAAAGTTCACATTAAACGGAGTTCTTCTGATGCTAAATGTTCACTTTTGTTATATTAAAATTTTTTATCAATTTATCGCGTTTATTACAATTTTGTCATTAGAAAAAATTACCGGGCCGCCCCCAAGCTTAAAAAGGTTGAGAAACACTGCTCTAGACCCGTGCTCCGCTACTTTTTCAAACCTGCGGAACATTTTAAAAAATTTTTTAAATTGACAGAACACCTGACCAGGTGTAAACACTTAAATTTTGAATGCTTTCTCTTACCTGAAGTTTCATTTGAATGTCTTAAAAAACCTAAAAATTTCAATCTAAACTCTAAAAATAAAGTGATGACTTTTTTTTCATCTGAAGTTACCAATTTGCGCATATCATGCACAATCGAGCCTGGGTGAAAATTGATCAAAAAAAATTATCAGTTTATTTGTAGAGTTTTTATGTTCACTAAATAATGCTTCATATAAAGAAAAGCGTTCAAAATTTAGTAAAGACCAAAAACAGGTCTTGACATTACACAATGAGATGTACCGTGTAATAAATTTTTTAAGTTTTTTGGTTGCTATTTCAAAGAAACATAACTTTTTTTCCATTTGAAAGAGTATGTTTCTCGTTTTTTTGCAGCACACGAGTTGCAGAGCACTGCTCTAAATCCTGACTATGGTTTATTTATCGGTTATCAAATGCCTGCCGATAAATACGAAGGTCTGAACTCTTGTTTGTGCCTGCTACCCAAGAGCGTGAACAATTCCGCTGAAATAAACATCCGTTCTGCCCATCACATGAATCATAGATCGAATACAGAGTACTATGAAAGTAAATCCGGCTTCATGCTTTCACTATCAGCGCCTTGCCTTACCCGTTCAAAACAGTGTGTCCAGAACAGTTTGCGTAATGCTTCAGATGGTTTCAAGACAACTGGCCGCAACCGACTGGCGCCGCCTAACTAACCAGTCGGCTGCGTCTACTTGGATTGCGCCCAGTCGGTTGGGACTAGTTGGCCCATTCCGTACGAGGTGTAGTTGCGCGTTTTCATTTGTGGATAGACAAATGGGATCTCGTTCCTTTTTCTCATTGCAAATGCGGAACCATTGCACAAACTGGAAATAACGTTGCATCGAAGTGTAACGTGCATTGGGCATTACAAGGAGCACGAGGTCGGACAGTTTTGGATGAAAAAATAAGCAATTGTGGCATGGTACATTGTTAACAGCATTTAACCCAGACAATAAAACAAAAATTTCCAGTAAAAAAATTAAGCATGGGAGCCAGTCCTATTTATGTGTTTTACTTGAAGTGAATATTTTTACATGCTACAACAATTTCGGCATAGAATTGCCCTGTTTTATGTAATGTTAAAAAAGGGCCTTTACAGCTTAACATCTCTTTCTCGAAGCTATCTTGGAGAGGTCTTGTGGTGATCAATATCTTCTGAAGTTGATCAATCTAATCTTCCACAGTGTAAAACAAAAAAACGCACTTTTCAATTAAATATATTGGAGCCAAAATGTGTTATTTTATCTCGTATTTTATGCGACACTTTTCATATTACATAATAAAAAATACATCTGCCTTTGTTACCCAGACTTGCTTATTTTCTAGTTTTACTTTTAGGTTTTCGCTTCTTAATTACTTTTTTGCCTTATCGCTGGTTGTTTTTCAAAGGCTTATTTTATAATAATTTTTTTGTTATTTTGAATGACACAATAAAAGTAACTGCTTGACTTAGACACCTTATGATTATTTCCCTGTAACGTTGCCTTACATTTAATCTCAATTATATGTTATGCGAATATTTGTAAATGTTTAGTGACAAATAAACAAATCTGAATCTTGAATCTTCACAAATATTAGAATATTGTGGTTTAGGAAATTTTTTATTGGGCACTCTAGTTTTTACAAACTGTAATTTAGAGTTGCTGATAAAGACTTTCAAGTAGGGAAAGTGACGTAAAATGTTTTTTTGTAATAGAACTATAAAACGTGAAAAGAATTCGCTTCCGTAAAAACGACACTTCCAACTTCTCGCCAGCCCTAATTCAACCGCACGTTGAAGGCCTTTGACTGGCTTACAGTTTGATGTTCAACGAAAAATTAAATTGATCATGTGCGAAAGTCATTTCCGTGCGAGTGACTCTAGTATTGTAACATTTACACCTCGAAATTATGCTTCAAAATCTAATTTTAGGAAACGTTGTTGTCTCTGCTATGATAATGAAATTGGACCAGGCCAGAAAATGCAAAAAACATGAACAAATCACAAAATTAGTGTCAAACATGTGACTCTTCCACGTGTTTGCGGTACTGCTTACAAATTTCCGTTTCATGCTTTGATCAATGCCAAGATATGTTCCATGACTAACAGTAACAATTATATAGAGTAATATTGTTTTTCTCAAGTGTTTTTTTTTAAAGTAATGCAATGATGTAGTTTCATTTCAATGATTAAAAAAGTCTTTTTGTGGCGGTGAAATACGATGTGCATGTAAATGATGATATATAAAAGATTAAGTTTTGTTGGTTTTATAATATCTGTAAATCGATCTTTTAACACTGCTAAACATCAAAATATAACCAATTTCAAATTATTTATGTAAAAAAAAATTCATTTTCGTTTTTTATCCTTTTTTTAAAAAAGCAGCAATAACTATTAGTAACCACAAAAACATGTGGACAAAACATGTGAGCAAGTAAATAAAACTGATCTAAAATATTTTTTATAATTCGATCATTTAAACAATGAAGCAAGCTTCCTTAGCTTCTTCATTGTTCGTAATTGTCGTGCGCGTTGACGTCACTCTTTACGTCCAATTTTTAATTAAGTTTACGACTGTTACAAAAGCGAATCCGTCACAATCGCATTTTACGCTAGTTAAATGAGTGTCTAAACGTAAAAATTGAAGTGACCTTGATAAATTACAATTTTGCATACTTTATCAAATAATTTCAAAAAAACTTTTCTGCTCTAACAAAAGTTAAATAAATGATCTTCACTCTGCTTAAATTTCAAAAAGATAGCTTAAGTAGTTTTGGAATTATAAATCGTTAATTTGGTGGGCTTCTGAAGCCCGGCCGTTGAGGAGTCAATAGCTCGAAAAAGTTGAGGAGAATAGGGTTAAAGACAGTGAATCTCTTAAGGTCTCATGCCTCTAAGAATACTAGGTATATCTAATTTTAAATATCCCTGAAGAATACTGTACACATCGAATCAACTTTTAATTAATTTAGAGCAGTGGTTCTCAACCTTTTTCGACTTATTGCACCCTAACAATCTATAGCTTTTTTCGCGGCACACCTGGTGGCCTTAAAAGTCAAAGCTTCAGACTTTAAGAAAACAAAAACGTTTTAAATTTTGAAACAATCTATAGACCAATGTTTCGTAAAAATTTCGCGGCACACTTGTTCAGAATTACTAATTTAGAGTGTGCGCTGATGCTTTAAACAGATCACCATCACCGTTCTGTATAATGCTTTGAAAACAGCAAGAAAAATGCTTTTTTGATCAGGGTTTAAATCGGTTAAATTATGCAATAAACCCATCGCCCAGAAAGTGTAATATATCTTAAGGTTATACCGTTATGGTGGAATGTAAATAGGATTAAAAAGATCTTCCCTTCATATTGGAATACCTAGTCTAAAAAAAGTCAACTGTAAATCAAAAAAAGGTCTTCTCTTCAAATCAGAAATAAAAAAACAGATTTTTATCGAGAAATAGCTTACGTAAAAAAGTTAGCACTGCTCTTGATATTGAAGTCATCGTTTTTCGCCAATCTTTCATCGCAACGATAAAGAGTTATTAATTGAATTCAAATAGCAAACACAGATCGAAAAAAAATTGAAAATTAAGCTATCACTCTATAATATTTTGAAAAACTTTCGATGTCTTAGCATAGAAAATTATATAAATTTAGTAAAACGTCCAAAAAAAAGATGTTTGTCCCCAAGTGAATTTTAAATAAGGATTTTCAAAATCTTCCAGTTAAATGGGACGATTACTGGTCGAAAATGAAAATAAGTATTAGAAATAAACCTTTATAAGCGCGATACAACTTGTAGCAGGGTTTGAAAATCTCGTGAGCCGGCTTAGGCTTCTTTCCGACTTTTCTCCAAGTCACGTACAGAAGGCAAGTTGAAATCAAACAGAACTCGATCATGAAGGGGAAGAGAAAGGCGTCCGTTTGAGCCACGCGTCTGCAGTAAATATTCCTGCACGTGCAATTGCCGCGAAACATGTCGCCTGCAAAATAGAGACGATGCAAACTCAAACTATTTTTGACTCTGCGTTCTTTATGGTCCCAACGACTAACAAATGTTGATGAACTACTACAATTTTGATTCATTTTTTATTTTATTTCTATATTTTTTCTATGGCTCGCAGGAAAGCAACTGAGGCGCTATACATGGGGCAAGCAATTACCCCAAACTACTTTCGAAGATTATTTTGTTTAACAGCAGTAAAATTTCCACTGGGGATAGGGAGTCTGCGGCCCGAGAGATAAGTTAATGAGACCTGGACTTGTTGGGAAGCTTGCTAACGCCTTTAAATGGCAGCAATGCCATTGCACTTTACTAATTATCATCAGGGTTTTTTTTAGTCATCAAGCTTAATTCTTGAAAAAAATTCCATCTTAAACAATTTTTTGGGAACGCACCATGCGATTGTCATTAAGCCGACCTCCCCGGATGTAGATTAAAATTTAGTCCCCATAAACATTCAAATTCAATTTTTTACATTGGAAGCATTTGCTTTGATTGATTTTTATTAAGCCTTTACCCCAGTTCAAAGAAATCAGCTTGTACAATCTTGAATATTTTTTCGAGCAGAAACTTCAAATTAATTACGTTGAAAAATGTTCTTTAACCGTTCGAGGTGTTATGAATTTCTTCATAAAGTTACATCACCGTGTATAACAATGATGCCATGGGTAATAAAAGCAATTACAACTAATTGGCTTAAAGATGAAATGAAGAATAGCTTTTGCGTTACGACAACACTAACCCACAATGAAATCGTCCTTCACGACCTTGGTGGTTAACGTATGATCCACATTAGCATCGGGGAGGATATTCCGCTCATTTAGTTTCATCTCGTCAGACATCGCCTCCGTCGCTTCCCCAGCGATAGTTTGTAGCCAGACCGATAAGTTGGTCGCCATGATGTGGATGATGCCGAAACTGAAAACCAGCAGTCAACCTTCTACTATTGCAACTGACTAACATGCTCTTCCACGATGAATAAATGACATGTTGTAAGTAGGTTTACGCTTCTAGGTTTATTAAAGTCTTGTTCTGTGATTGTTAAAAACCAAAAGTATTTAACTTAAGCTTTGTGCGTTTTAATGATGTATCTTATTTTTCCTGATTATAAAATAACACAATAGGGCAAGGGCACTAAAATTTAATCTGTTTTTAGTTTGCGGAAAACGCAAAGCGTATAGGGGGAAGCGTAAAAAAAGACAGAAAACACTTTTTGGTGCGCATTTTTAAGTTTATTTTAGGGTGCAGGGCGTATTTTTGTGCAGCAGTCCTAGTTGCTTGTATTTCAAAAGCTCGCACATAATGAAATTCAACATTTTTTAATAATTTTTTGAGTATTCGAAACCGCAGGATTATTTTCTATGATTGGTAAAGTGACAAATTGTAGCCTGCTAATATACAGTTTAAAACTTTAAAGTTTTTTCATCAATGTGTAAAGAATATCATGATCATCATCATATTTGTACTTTTTATTTCAAAACAACAGCGGTGGCGTTATGCTTAAAGTAACCGCTACCTCGAGATGTCTTGTTTTTTATTAATTTTTGATGATAGATTTCAATAGCAGTTTTTAATTAGAAACAACATAACCACCTATTGGTAAGTACGGCCCTTATAGGAGGTTATGGCAAAACTAAGAAAAATGACGAAGGATGCAGGCGTGCTTCACTTGCTGCAACCTTGATTTGAATCAGTTTTGCAATAAGCAATACAAGATTAACTTATGTTTGCGCTGCTTCAACGTGTAGTCGATTCGAGATGATTAGCGCGAATACAACAGGATTATGCAATTCATTGTTTATACAATCTAACTTAGCCGCTATAACCTGACACGATCGTCTGAGTTTGCTCGAGGCTTCTCGAATCTCGAATCACCTACCGGGCGAAATGCCGCCATTCCTGCAGGTGGTGCTTGGCGAATAAGAAGAGAAACGTGACTTGGCCGAAGACGAATGGGGAGAAGAGGATCGGTTGGAGGATGTGAAGGGACTTATGCAGACAGGATGAGTTGACGTTTGCGATGGCGAAGAGCTCCAGCGTGTTTTTGACAATAATTGAAAACCCGAAAATCGCCATGACGCCTGTGACAAAATCATTCGTCAGTTATCACCAGCTGTTTGTTTGAACAGCGCTGATTCTGTCTTGAATAAATCAGCGTGTCCACTTGGTTACTGTGTTTCGTGTCTCTTTGCAACACCTGTTTTTGCGAAGTTACTCATTATTATTAGGATAAGTTTTTATGGTTTAATTAAAAAAATAAACACATTGAAAGATTTTGCAACAGTGAATCAATAATAATTGATTGAAACGCACGAAACTTTCAACGCATCTGCAGATAAGGTGTCAATGCTTAAAAATCATAAAGATGAAGAGAAATAATTTTGCAACATTTCAACATGAAGAGGAAACGATTTTACAAGAGACTTTTATTGTGGAGACTTGTAGAGGCTTTTATTTAAAAATAAATTAGACGTCAAAAAACAACCTTCTTCGTTTTTACAAAAGAGATTTCGCAAAAGAATATATTTGTAATAGAAGAAGTAAAGTCAAAAATGAATTGACAATACAAAAACAAACAACGTGGTACAAGGCGTTCCAAATTAAAAAACGTTTTTAACGGTAAATTTCAATTTGGTGATTGGACTTTTGGCAAACGTATGACATAAATGAAATGCGCATAATTTCAGTGATTGTATAAACTGGATATATAAACTGAATAGGTCAATATATGGTCTGCTACATAGGTCATCATGACTCACATAACAAGAGCAAAAGCATTAAACTTAATACTATTCGTCACGTAATTGCTTTGACTTCATTTCAGAAATAAAAAAACATCGCCGTTCGGCTGAAATGTTATATTTTGTGAAATGATATGACTGTAGTTAAGAGTTGCATGTTACGAACAGGAAGCTGATCGTAATACGTCCAAGCTAAGTTATATAAATGCAACAAAGACCTTTGAAATAAAATTTCTTACGACTAAAACCTCATACCAACTTCTCTGGGAAGTAAATAAAAATAGATTAAAAGTATGTTTTCAATGAAATGAATAAAAAGACGGGAAGAAATTAATTAAAGGAACAGGTTACCAACTAAGCAAAATTAAGTTACAAGTTTCAAAACCTTACTGCTTGCACTGCGTTTTCAAAAGCTACATTTTGTTAAACTAAAAAATTTTACATTTGTCAAAGTTGTTCCTATTCAGATTCATCGGCAGACGGCTCGGAACACTTAAGTAGAAATATAGACTTTTTGATCATCATAATAAGAGAGTCGTAAAAGACCAAAAATGGTGTAGCCAAAAATGGAGTACTTAATTATTTGAGTCAACGCTTGGCGAAATGAGATACGATTTAAAAAAAACATTTCTTAGTTCTACGCACATTATTATTTCCTAAGAGAATTTTGGTAAAGGTTAATACATTCTGACACTTGCAGCTGAAAACACATGTCATTCTTATTCAACACCGGCTAGTAACTGTGTGGCGATCCGAATCAATATCTCAATTTGAACTATTCAAAACAATCACAGCTGTTGATTGCTTCACAAGAAGTTTATAAAATTTGTCATTGGAAGTGAAGACTTAGACGAAAGGAAATAAGTGAAGATGCAACTTGAAAAATAACGAAGAAAAGAAATTTAACGACAAGAATTAATCTTTTTGGGCTAAATTTTTAAAGAAAAGCATTCTATTCGAATAAGAGACATTTTAAATAAGTTACAGCTCATATTTTGTCGTACGTTTACATTGTATAAGTGTTTCAATAATTGTTTTAATAGGTTATATAAATGTTAGCTTCAATATCGTATTTAATCTGTAATTAGTTCATCCCGAAGACCACAATTGTATTAAACCAAGGCCGCCCAACCCGCGAAGACTTTTGATGCTGGCCGCAAAGAAACTTTTAATCAGATCAGATGCTCAATTAGCTTAAATTATTGCAGTGTCTCGGGACCAACCCAATGATACAAAGAAAACTGGAATACAATTATTTTCGGCCCCACAGAGGTTTGTCGTTTCATTTTGAAAAAAACACGTAAAATCAAAGTGGAAACCAATTCTTTTTTTGTCTTCAACTAAATTTTGGGTTAGGGCTTTATGCACCGTTGATTGCTTCTCATTTTCTTCATGTGGCATCATGGCTTTCTCCGGTTATCGAGGAGGTTAATAAAAAACGAACGCATCAAATTAAAGTGAAGGTAAAAAAAAGCCTGATTTTGATTACATCACCGATTGCAGCATGTGACAAAAATTCTCCCCACGATGAGCAAAAGCCCGAACACCACTGTAATACATTAAGCCAGGGTGGTCCAACTTCTGCACTCTTGTGGGCCACTTTTCAAAATTATTCGAGTTTGCGGGCCTCAGCCGGCTAAAAACACCTATTTTCGTCCCAAAATCAGGGTGTTCTCTAAAAAAAAAAAAAGGTCTTCAATTGGAATCTATCTACGAAGTTTCTATTTTCGTCTCAAAGTCATAGCGCTCTTCAAAAAAAAAAGTTGCCGCTGCTTGTAATCGACAAGACTTGTGCAAAATTGTTCCGCGGGCCCGTAGTTGGACCACGCTGCATTAAGCTATTGCGCAGGCCTGTTAACTTCGTCAAAAATGCAAACTTAATTCAATATACATGACTATATTTAAAATATAAAAAAATTTACAAAAGGTTGGGTTTGGCCTTTCCTTTATACATTTGTTCAAAAAAGCATTACGTAACTTGTCATCCGATTTTTATCCAAAAAAATTAAACTTTCCAGTATTACATATTAAAATTTTTTAGAAAACGTATTTAAACGGGTTGTACCTTGTACGTAAATATAGCCCAAATTTTTTTCGCCAGGTGAAACAATAATTCGACTGTCGATATTAGGTACATTTTCATTCTAGTAGAACTAGTTACATTTTCATTCTATAACTTAGTGAAAGAAAAATTAATTCCATGCAATAGCTACGTCAGTGAGTGAAAAAGCAACATAAAGTCGAAGTACTTAAATATTTAGTGTCCAAAGTCTTTGTTTATCAACGAAAAAACCACGTCAAATTACTGAGATTTTTTCGAGATTTCATCACGACCTCGGGCATTTTTATATTTTAAAAGAATTAAAACTAGAAAAATATTTCATAATTTTCCCAATATAATTAAATAAATTACGCTACCATGGTCCATAGGTAATTGCAGTTGGTAGGTAATTTTTGATAAAAAAGAATTTAAATTTGGGCTGCAAATAACTTAAAAGATTTAAACCAGATTTTAAAAATAAGCCTAAATCTTTCTTTATAACAACTTTGCAAATAGTTTAGGGCTCATTTGCACTACAAGCGTTGGCGGGAGTATTCTTTGTTTTATTGATTTTTTTACTTCTTTCCGCGCTCAGCGCTAAGCCAAAAAATCAATAAACCAATGAATATTTTCGCCAACACTCTCAGTGTAAACGAGCCCTTACTTCTGTTAAAGTTCAAGAGCAAAGTTCGATTTGCTTTGACTGATTTGCAGACGTACAATAAACGAACGATCTATTTTGCAACGCTAACAAAAACTATCAAAGCCGATTTCCTTTAATCTTTACTTGTTTGCAAAACATTTGTCACTAATCATCACTTTCAAATTTTAAAATTTAAGGCATGGTGTGCAACTGGCTTTTATCTGGCATGCACGCTCGGCTTTGTTTACTGAGTGTTCTACGCCCAGCGTAGGAAGACGTAGATTCACTTTAACATTTGAAACTTGACGAAATCAAAAGTACGCATAGAATGAAAAGACAAAAATATAAAAAGCATTGACTAGTTTTAATTACCTTTCAACCAGCGGTTCGAAGCATGGTGACTTTTCACCGGTTTTTTGAGGTCGTTTCTGTTCCTTCCCCATTTAACAGAAATCGCAAAGCCAATTAACCAAAACACAGCAATCAAAAAGAGAAAGTTTATGTAGTATTCGGATATATCCAGCGGTCCCTATAAGAAAAACATTCAAAAATTGAGAAAATTAGATTTATCTTAAGTAGTTTGGAGTCTAGTAAATTGTACGTTGTTCCGATTTCTTAAATACTCTTTGCTTACAAATTTTAGGCGATTATGCAAATTAAATAGTTTTTTATTTTTTGTGGAAGAACGTTCAATTTGTAAAAAGTAATAATGAAATCAAATTAAATTTTTGAATTGACTGTACCATAAGAATAGATCTGACAAAATATTAAATACAAGCTATAACTTTGCGCGGCCAAAAATAAATCACTGCTGGCGCAATATAAGCAGCATATCGGTTAATTTTTGCCTACAGATGCGTATTTTATCTAATTAGCGTATCACATAAAAAAGGGATTTTTTACGAAATTTAAAAATAAACAAACTAAAACTAGATCCAATTAAAATATCTAAATAAAATATTCTTACGTACCACGCTGGCTACATACTGAGTTACTATGCAAACGATCGCCAGATTAACTACAAAGATTCCGTAAAATATAGAAAGAGCAAAACCCGTTTCGTCACTTAATGTGAAATCGAGTTTTTTATTCAGGTGTAACGTTCGAGAAAACTTGTTTCCATTTTCCCCCGACATCGTTGAGACAAGCAAAAAGTTCGTCTTTTTCAAAACCACAGATTACAACAACCAACTGGCAGCTATTAGTGTTATAATTACCAGACCTGTAACATTTGATAAAAAAACCTTTTGTCCGTCAATGACTCAGTTAACTGTATTGAAAGTACTCCAAAACAAAAAAACACTGGCACTAAGTAAAAGTATATTGCCGATGCTGACAGCTAGCAGTTTAAATTGATTAAATTTGGTTTAGTTGTTGGTTTAAACCCAAGTTTAATCAAGTTTAATTAATTTAGCAAAGCTACCAATGTCCGTTTGTCAATTTTTTCTAATGATTTTCTGGTTTTTTCCTTAATTTTAGTTGTCAATTATTATCTTACCTTTTTCATCCGTCTAGCTTAGTTAGTTTTACCAAAGCCTTGATTAAATAACCCAACTTGGCTTAAAAAATTTCATTAAAAATAAATAAGTTGTGCCTATTAAAAAAAAACTTTATCTGCTTACGAACAGTGTTTCGCTTAATCTCGCAAAAGGTTTTTCTAATAAAGTCAGTACACATAAAACTATTTGTATTGGAATTAACACTAAGTTGTTGATAACTTTACTGGAACCTATGACCATTAAACATTAAAAACACCACTAAACCTAACTTAAACATTAACATAAACTTAATGTTTTGAATTAGTTAGAAATCTTATACACTTAAAATGAGATTACAGTTTACAACAGTTTACAGTTGCTTTGGATCAAGCGCATTCAAGCGCGGTCTTTAGTTCTCTTTTTTTCTTTTGCAAAACAACTGCTACGTTTGAAAAGCTGAAGAAGAGATACAATTCGCCAACAACTTTCTTCTAATTAACGTCAACCCTAACCTCTGATATTAGTTTAGCTTGCAACTTTTGGCATTGTGGTGCTCTTTACGGAAAGTTGCTAGCTTATGTTTTTTTAAGTCATACAGATTTCTAAGTAAGCGACTTAGTACAGCAATGCTAAAAATTTAGTTTTTGATTTAAAGATACTTTTTATGTCAATAAGTACGCTGATTTATAATGCCAAGTATTCTTAAAATTTATTAGTTTTATCGCCATAGTCACCTACCGTACTTTAAAGGACTTTTTTATCATCACTAATACTTATTGCAGTCAAAACGTTATTATTTTTTTCTTTAAGCCTAAACAACAAGTTTAAAGTTTTTTTGCTTCTAACATCTTTTAAGATTTATCGCTTTTGCAGAACTCCCACATGTTTTGATTTCCTGATTTAGTTTTCGAACCAAGCTAATCTTAATTTTACGCGCATTTAAATGGATCACATGTCGGCGTGTGATGTATTGATGTAATTCTCTTCTGCTAGCATTTGCCTTGATTTTCACAATTCAAGATCCTTTTTCTTCAAAAAAAAAAAAAAAAACAAAATCAATTTATTCGTGAATAATTTTTGTGTACGGTGCTAGTATTTAATACTGTAGAAAATATATTCGTTGAAAATAAATTTCGAGGTGCTAAATCGAACGTTCATGAATCCATCCTGAACTGGTTTACAAACACGCGGCAACAAACTAAACTTACTGAACCAAGCGGTAACAACGGGAAGCTGTTTATATTAGAGCAGGGGTGTCCAACCTTTTTGAGCCAAGGGCCATTTTGACCCATCGAAAATATTGGCGGGCCAAACAAAAAAAAAACCCACTTTTTGTCCCGAAATCATAGTGATCTCTAAAATTTGAAAAAAACATAAAAAAAGGGGTCGTCACATCAAATCTGTCTTCGACTTCTGCCAAAATTGACGGGACAGAGGGCTTCAAAAAATACTACGCGGGCCACGGGTTGGACGCCCCTGTATTAGAGCGTTAAATCTCATAAAAACGTGGCTAAGACGCCAAGAAAAATGGATTTTTGCAAACTTCTATTCCGAACATCGAGGAAACGTTTTAAAATTAAAACAATTTCAGACACGCTGAATGTAGAAAATTACATTTTTTGGATGAAACTAAATCCAATAATTTCAAATTAAACTTTATCAACAACTTTTAAAAAGAAATGTGAATTGTTTGTGGCTGATTGTTCGTAAATGTGAATTGTTTAATATTGGAACACAAGCTATAAAAACAGAATTTATTTCCACATTGAGCTATTTTATAGCTACTGCAATACATTTAGTTGTTTTTTGGGTTAGTTTAGTTACTGACGGTTTCGGATGACGAAATTCAAAGCTGGCTCAACACAATCACTGCCAACATCTGATCCGGGCAGTACAGCAGCCTGGGGTAGTAAAATGATCGGCCTCAGTCCTGTTTGTGACTGACCCGGAGTGATGCCCTCCCAAACGACGACGACAATAGTTAGTTTAAAATCAAAACAGATCGTATTATAATCTTTTCGAAAGCCTATGAAAACATTTTCCGAAAAATAATTTTAAATCTAACCCTAGTTCTCAGATATCTTTAGTAAACATTAAATTCGTGCGAAAAACTTTCTGGTGTGGATGAAAGCAAAGGGAGATGAATAAAACGGACACCGAACAACATAGAGCAGGGTAGCCCAACAATAGTTCTCTCTAAGCTGCGCAGGTAGCCTAGAACCAGTGATGGGATTCAGGGGGTTCGCACGGGTTCGCGCGAACCCGTTCTTGGAATTTCAGCACGTTAAGCGAACCCGCTTTTAAATGAACGTAATCTATGTATTTCAATATCTCTGTACAATGAGGGAACCTGTTCTTAGTAATCTCTATAAAGAAGAGAACCTGTTCTTAAAACTTTGAATGCCAACACTGCCTAGAACCCCGGCGCAGTACTTTCATTCTGCCGCGCACTGCATAAGTATTGGCCAGACAAGCTAAATACGTGCTTTCAATTAGAAGCAAGCTTCACATAGTGGTGAATATTCAAATTGAGGGGCCCGAAGCAAGGATTTTCAAAAATTGATGTCCTCTAAAAAAGAAAAAGAGCTTTCATCTTGTCTTTCATTTTTTTCTCCAAAAATCATGGTGATTTCTAAAAAAAGGTCTTCACTTCGGTTTCATCTCTGACTTTCCTATTTTGCTCCCAAAAACAAGGTGTTCTCTAAAAAAAAAAGGTCTTCGCCTAGAATCGATCTATGATTTCCCTATTTTGCTCCCAAAATCCAGGTGTTCTCTAAAAAAAAAGTGGAAAATGTAGAGATCGATTCTACGTGAAGACCTTCTTTTTTGTTTTTTTTGTTTTAGAGAACACCTTGTTTTTGGGAGCAAAATAGGAAAATCAAAGATCGATTCTAGGTGAAGACCTTTTTTTAGAGAACACCATGATTTTTGGAGAAAAAAGTGCAAGACGAGATTAAAACTCTTTTTCTTTTTTACTGAAAATCAATCTTTAAAAATCCTTACCTCGAGCCCCTGAATTTGAATATCCACCACTGCTCACACGGCCTTTTATTCCACGCACACTAAGCAAGCTCTTAGAGGGAACGTTGGGCCCAACTACTTTTGGCCCACGGGCCACTTTACAAAAACGTGATTAAATGCGTGTTGCCTCTTAGCAAATTGGTGTGTAAAACAACAGACTCAAAAAATTGAAAATGAAAGTAATAAACAGCGAAGACAAGTGAGAGCGTAAATCGCAATTTTTTAAGAGACCAAACAGCAATTTATTGTAAATTTGTATCGGCGGAAAGCCTGTTGTCAAAACTTTTCTGATACTATTGCTTCTACATGAAAATCCAATATTAGTGATAGCAAGTCGGAGACCATTGTCCAATGTTTCGTTTGCCATTCTGTTTCTGTTTGGAGATTTTACTGGGTTGATAGTAGAAAAAAATATTCTCACTCATGTCTGTGCTTAAAATTGAAACAATTTTTGATAAAACAAGCTTAAAATTAAAACAAACATGTTTGCACATTTTTAATGCAAAATTTTTCGGTTTGGTAAACCTTTGCTAATTAATTTCCCAAAGCTTTCTTTGGATTCTTTTTTTTTTTTTTTTGAAAGCTAAAATGGGTCACCCCAAACTTACAATAAAACGCTTCTGTGAGTGTGACGTAACAATAAACAGTTGCATTGATTGCAAACTTCACTTGAAACCTTACAACTGCAGGTTCCAGCTATAAAAGTTTGCAATTATTAAAGAATACTCTGCTTGTTCCGATTAAACTAACACTATGTAAAATAATTAGCCTCTTGAAAAAGCTTGCAATCCACAAAAATTCCTCGGGTCACATGAGGTTCTTGGGCTTGTAATTGGGCCTAGATAATGTTAAAGCAAGGCTTCCATTTTTTTAAACCTCGTCTCCACTTTTTTCTAAAAATATTTTGGGCTCTAAAAAAATTACATAATTAGATACCGAAGAGCACATGTTAAACACATCAAAGTGACTTCATGATCAAGAAGCGGAGTCTAAGAATCCATTACTTCAAAGTGAAATCCAAAATGTCTTTTAGGTCGGAAAAAGTTCTTCCATTAATTCAACCTGTCATTGCGATATAGGCCGAAAAAATTGTTTATTTTGAATTGGATCTTCACACCAAATTTTTAGCAAACTTCACTAATGGAGTGGACGCATCAGTTTGGAAACACTGGATTGAAGGATTATTTGTATTAATATTAAGAATTAAAGGATCAAACGATTATTTAGTAACTGGGTCAATCGACGAGCGTTTTTTCTTTCATTTTATTCATGATTTTTTCAAGCAAACTAAATTTGCAAACGCTAAACAAAGCAAAATTAGATGACTTAAGAAAGAAAAAAATCTTTTTGGCATACGCTGGCTGAACTGAATACAATATTTACGACAAAAACCAACGAAGTAATTTTATTTGTAAGAGAGAAAAAGTTTGAATGATTCTTTGGCGTTTTTTTTTGGTTATCTAGACGGAATAAATTGTTATTAAAGTTTAAGGAAAAAAATGGTGCTTTTAGAAAAATTTAATATGATTACAATAGGGTAGTGTTGTTAATATTCGACATAGCCATAAAAATGAATTAAAAAGTCAATCGATTTTGCAAAAATTACTAAATCCTTTATCAAATAAAGGTAACCTTGAAAAAAAACGTTATCAAACACTAGAAAAACAAAAACTTATTTGTGAAACTACGTCAAATCAAACTTTTTTTGGCAATTTTTCAACATTTCAGGAAATATGTAACTAGTCTTTTTGTTTTGCTACTCGCCTGAAAAAGTATCGGCACATACCACCACCACACAAAATAACACATTGGGCCAGTTCTGATTTTTAAGTAACATAAAAAGAAGGATCCAAGCGTAAATAGCGTGTTGAGGTGATACTCGTATAATTGCAATTCTATTGCTGAACTTTGAGAAAGCAGTAACAAAGACACCCAAGCATCAATTTACCCGTAGCAATCGCATCAATTTAATTACATTGTAATGCTGTAAGAATTAATTTTATGGTGAATTTATTTGGAATGAAATTTTGAAATTCTTTCCACGATCGTTTTCAATTCCTTAGCAAATCAGAATTGTCTCGGAATGTATTCTGGCAACTGCTGTGATGCCAAAGAATTTTCTGTAAAAAAAGTTCAAAATTTTAACCAAGAAAACGTCTTATGGCAAAAATTCTGGAGAGGCTCTGGCCAAAAAGCAAATTGCAAAATTTTTAGAGTTTCTTATTTTTGTCTCTTCAAAAAGAGGTGCAACATCACCAAGAAGCAATTAGTTTTGCCGAAGTACTTCTGCTTAATAGAGTTTTCTACAAGATTATATATAATTTTTGAGGCACATTCAAAGTTTTACTGGAAAGCGTTTGTCCAGCTTGCTGATCTGACAAACCACCATAGGCAGTTTTCCGAAAATGAATTTGGCAACTCAATTTTAGTCGTAAAGCACGCAATCAATCAGCCAACTAAAAACATCATCCGGGAAGGTTTTATTTTGAAAATGGTAGTCGATCCCGAATATATAATTCTTTAAATAGGCAGGAGGGTATTTGGCTCTGATATCCAACATTTAAACCACTTCACTTTCCGTCAGTAAAACTTAAAACTGTGTCTTTTATTGAAAGTTTGGTGATTTTTTCTTTCGTGGTTTTTCGTGAAGTTGTTACTTTGTTGACGTATATTGAATGTCACTTCTTAAGTTGAAATTGGAACGAGAGCACAAAATATAGAAACTTCTATTTTCAAAAAAGAGGCCAACATATTGTTACCTATTCTGAACTTGTCGAAAATCGAAACAGGTTTGTCTGGATAAAGATAGTCCAGTCGGCGACGAAAGCGGTTGACGATGTAATCGATTGCGTCACTCAGAGACTTTTCCTTCAAATCGTCATTAGTGTAAGGCTCCAGGTGGGCAACGATTAACTCTGAAAAAACAAAAAGTTTTTTTACAAGAAAAATTAATGCAAACAGCGATATGACTTTACTATCGTACTGAAAAAGTTGGACAAGTTTGAAAACTTTTTTCAAAATATCTTTACTTCAAAAGTCGCGGAATTTGGAAATATTCATGATTAGGCTTACCATAGTCCCGATTTTTAGGGTTTTGTCCCATTGTCCCGCCCGTTTAACATTATGTCCTAATATTTCCAAATTTAAGTGAAGACCTTTTTTTTTTTATAGAGAACACTACTTTTTAGCGACGAAAATCAAGAAATCCGAAACAGATTCGAAATGACGACTTTTTTTTTAGAGAACACTACTTTTAAAAGACGAAAATTAAAAAATCCGGAAAGATTTAAAATGAAGATCTTTTTTTAAAGAACACGGCTTCTTTGGGAAGAATTTTTTCTTTTAACTAACGTCCCGGTTTACCCCTTATATGGTATGTGTATTCATGATGGCAGTAGTTTTTAACATAGAAAAAAATCTGTACGTTTTTTGCGCATAAACCAAACTATTTCATTTGGTTTATGTTTACTAAATCACAGGTAGGTTTGAAAACCAGGTATCCCGGTTTTGGAAATTTGTGAGAGTTTTGTGCCTTTTTGCATTTCTCGTTTCCTGGCTTTAGCAAAAAAATTTCATAATAAATAATAGTTGGTCATCGCCTGAATCATTACTAGTGACGCCCGAACAAACCGCAGACCACGTGCTAATAGCTTGCCCCATACATCGGGCACCATATGGAGCACGAGGTCTGGCGGTTTTGGATGACGAAACCCGATGTCGACTCAATACCACCACTGCCAGCGTCTGATCCGGGCAGTGCTGGGGTCTGGGGTAGTAAAAGGATAACCCTCCGGCTCCATTCCCTTTTGTGGCCGACACGGAATAGATCCCCTCTCAAACAACAAGCACCACATGAACGTCTTCAATATATACCTAAATAACATAAGCTCCACAAGTGAGTAGCGAACTCACACTACGAGCACAATAACAAATCACTGCGCCATGCGCTATTCATGCCATGGACTTGTTAGGATTAGACGTTTTGGCTTTAAAACTAACCCTAGCACAATATTACAAGCAAAACTTATATAAACAAAATTTATTAATTAATTATAAAAACACATCTGTCACCTCTTCCTACCTAGTATTTTCTTGCTAACCAGAATAACATTAAGATACCGGAGGAGAACGCTACGTGGATTTTGCAGATAACCAACTAGCCTGTTGATTGGAGCTTTTATGAGTTTTGAACTGGCGGGCCCTGGCGATCTGGGTAGTCAGGCGGGTTTATATTGTAAGCTAATTATATTTGAAAAAAGACGATGACGTGAATGATTAAATGAAAATTGAAACAAACGCCAAAATTATGCACGCAATGCTACGATTAACAATTAATTTAACTACGCTTCACAACTTGCCTATACCCAAATTTATAGAGCCGTCGCGATCCCCATTATGAGAGTTTTATGAATTTAATAGAGTTTCACGCTAAAGCTTAACGCTTGCTTGCAGTCTTGTACAGATACAATTGAGCACAACTAACGTATGCACACAATACGTTCGTCAGAGAAACCGAGCCCACTAACGTCCAGAATCTAGCATAACATCAAACAGAATCTGAATAATATCTTCTCGTTGCTGCCATATATATATATATATAACTCTTTCCAGCAACCACGTGCGAAGGATTACTCTATATCCATTCTTTCTCAACAACGGGTACAGAGTCACTTCACAAGCATTAATTTACAATCAAAACAATGGTTCAGGGCGACAGCGACAATTGAGTGATACTGGCAGTTAGTCAACAATACAATTTAAACAACCGCATCATTGTTAATGCGATAAAACAACAAGATCAAACAATCGCTCGGCTCTAGACAGCAGCGCTTTCTAAATCGGCTCTTGGCGATGCCCAATTAAGAAAATGGCGAATTTTCCATTTAAACAATAAATCACGCCCGTGCGTAATGTTAAGGAAATTCTCACAATTAACTCAGAAAGGCGCAATGGTACTATGTAGTAATTATGGAAACTGGCAGCGTGACAACATCTCTGTCCCAGAGCAGCGGTGTAATGTTCTTCATAATTTTGTTGCCTGTCTTCCAAATGGTATACAGTCACGTCATTATATATAGCAAGCATCACCGAATATTCTAATCATCGACCATGGGACACAGAAACACTGTCGCAAAATTTCACACAATAAATATTATGAGAAGCGTAGTACGATTGATAGAATAAAAGCATAGGCTCGAACATAAGGCAAGCACGCTGCAACCACGAATTCAGCATGCACGAATCACGACAGACGCAAATATACGAATTGAATCGCAGCTACTTTTATTACTTGATTAAGTAAAATATTTTAATGTTTCTACTAGGCCATGAGAATCTTGTAAAGCATTGGCAAAAAAATGCCATCAAATTGTTATTAACTAATTCCGATTCATTTCGAAAAACGTACAAACGGTTCAAATATTTTCCGCATTAGCATTCTTTTTTTTCATACTTTGATTTTTAATTAAATATGTCTCGATTGTTCGTGATTTCTCCTTTTGACATTTGTCGGTCCCTTTTTAAATTCCGTTTAAAGTAGAATCAGGTTAAATCCTGTTGTGGATTTGCTTTGCGGAGAGAAAGTTTCTTGTCGTAATCGAACGTGACCGGAAGGAAAAGTGTTTTAAAAGGAGTTAAAAAATTTTCTGCTTAAGTATGATTTCACTTCTTAAAAAAGTTTTGAGCAGCTGCTTGATTTTGTATCAACACTTATTTTATAAAAAATTAAAAAATTTTTTTTTGGGTATGCAATTAAAAACAATTTAGGAAGAGATGCAATTTTCAGAAAATAAAATCCACTCGAAAATAAAAGCAAACAATAGCCAACATTTTATCATTTATAACTGCAAAGTTTTATTAAAAAAAGCTTAACGTTTTCGACTTTCATAAGTCCTTATCAAAGCATCTAAATTAACGCAAATTTAACTATAGATCATAGAACGACAATTACATACAATTAAACTGCAATAGGCCTCAACAACAGCTTTTTCCAGTTTATGCTCAGATTAACATTACTAATTCAATTTAAAAGCAATAACAATTTAATGATTATTACGACAACAAGCTTAAAGTAGCAAAAAAAAACTAACCATTTTCATACTTACGAAAATCAAGAAACGCTACTATAACTAAATCAACACAATTAATGCGAAAAACATTTAAAAGGAATCCAGGGCGAACCGGATACAACATGTGAAAAACCATAGACCAAAACAGGCCTGTAGCATAACAATCGTCTCTTTGTTATTAGATAGATAGATAGAAATGTTATTATGTTTTAGTTTTGCCTATTTTACTGTTCCTATTATTAAACTCGTTGAAATTACATTTGATTGGCACATAGTCATCTCTTTTAAGAATACTTTGTACATTTTCATATAGTTCTTTATTTAATTTTGGTTATTGCTTTTTAATTCTTAAAGCTTTATGAATTTTACAATCGTAGTCTGATAAACATATTACTATAACAGCAAAAAGATTTATTAAATTATCCGTATCTGTATCTTTTTTATTAAAAGAATTGCATTTAGTGTAAGCATAAACTTGAGAAAACTGCTGTATAGATTGTAGTTTAATTGTATGTAATTGTCATTTTATGATCTATAATTAAATTTTGTTACTTTAGATCATGGTTCTCAACTTTTTCGCGCCTACGTCACACTTTGGGACCTTTTCAACATTTACGGTACATTTCAACAATCCGAGACAAATTCAAGGCTTCACCCTTTGTTTTGTGAAATTAAGATTACATTTTTATTTTTGACGTACATAGTTAAAAGATAATTATTCTGGTAATTTATCATTGACAACAACAACAGTTTAAAAAAGCAAACAAGTGGGGCGCGTTTGATTTCTTCTCTAGAAAATCCAAAAACGATCCTTCTTTAAATGCAAAATTCTTTTTTAAATACAACTATTTATTTTAAAAAAGCTTATATTCAATATGAGAAGTGAACTCATTCTTTTAATTATGGTTTATACCAGTGGTTTTTAAAAGTTTTTGCTACATTCCTCCCTTTCAGGACTTGGCTGCCATCATTTCTCCTTTTAAAAAAGATTACCTCGATGATCAAAGCGAAGAATTTTTTTGTCTTCATCCAAATTTGTGATCCAAATTCCAGTTATCCCAGAAAGTTCAAAGTTAACATTCAATTTTGAATCTTTCTCAGATTTCTCAATTTTTATTTATTTTATTTTATCTCTATATTTATCAGTGGCGTGCGGTGACCTCTGAGACTAGTCATGCAATTGGCATACCAAACCCAGGTCATAAAATTGGATATATTCAAGACCAATTTTCGTCCTAGATTCAAGGTGATCTCAAAAAAAAAAGGTTATCACTTGAAGTCATTCCCTGGTAATGCAGTTTTCGTCACAGAAATGTTCATCGCCTGAAATCATTACAAGTGATGCACTTTTCGTCCCAAAAATGCAGTGATCTCTAAAAAAAAAAGGTCATCGCCTGAAATCGTTACTGGTGATGCACTTTTCGTCTTCAAAATCCGGCAATCTCTAAAAAAAAGTCATCGCCTGAAATCGGATCAGCCTCAGATTTCATCCGAAACAAATAATATTTCTCACCGAATTCAAGGATATCTACCTCATCGCGCAAAAGTTCATCATGCAATTCCTAAACATTTGGTGATGCAACGCATGACATGCATGCCCTGACCGCATGACATTTATCTTCAAATTCAAATTCCTCCTCAGGGAGCCAAGTGCCTCACTTTGAAAAACACTGAGTTAGACGCTTAACGCACCGAATTACCGGCGTACTTACCCCATCTACCGACAGTGGAGATTCAACTACTAAAACTGACAGTTGAGAAGTTTTTATTATTCTCAAACAACATTTTTTTCATAACCAGATATGTACGACTGATACGAGTTATAACAAGCTCAAAAATATCATGCTAAATCCGAAAAATACACATAGTTTAGTTTCTACCAATCGATGATATAGAGCAGTGTTTCTCAAAGTGAGCCACTTGGCTCCCTATGGAGGAATTTGAAGTCTTCAAGGAGGAAAAATCACTAGGAGAGGAATCAGGGAGGAATTTGAAAATTTCATTACAATGTAAGTGTGGCAAAAAAATTGATATTTCAAAGTGAAAAGTTTTTTTGGAATTACTACTTTTCAGGGATAAAAATATCAGCAATGTGGTCGAGTGGTTAGAGCACTGTGATTGTGATCAACATGGTCTCAGTTCAAAACCTACTCGCACCATTCCGTTGTGTTCATGGAAAAGACACTTTACGGCACTTTCCTTTGCTTGGCAGTCTTGGCAAGCAATTCCAAATTTCAATCATATCTCTGTATAACTAAAAAAACAAAATAAAAAAATTTCAACCAGACAGCAATATCTGGGCATCTCCAGAAGCAGGTTGGGTTAATTGCTTGCCCTATCTATTGTGTTTTGATGGTTTCTGCGAGTCAGGAAGATAAATATCAGTGACGTGCGGTTAGGGCATGCATGTCATGCGTTGCATGACCTAATGTTTAGGAATTGCATGATGAACTTTTGCGCGATGAGGTAGATATCCTTGAATTAGGTGAAAAATATTATTTGTTTCGAATGAAATCTGAGGCTGATCCGATTTCAGGCGATGACTTTTTTTTTAAAGATTAACGCATTTTGAAGACGAAAAGTGTATCACCAGTAACGATTTCAGGCGATGACCTTTTTTTTTAGAGATCACTGCGTTTTGGGGACGAAAATGCATCACTTGTAATGATTTCAGTTTCAGGCGATGAACATTTCTGTGACGAAAACTGCATTACCAGGGAATGACTTCAAGTGATAACCTTTTTTTTTTGAGATCACCTTGAATCTAGGACGAAAATTGGTCTTGAATATATCCAATTTTATGACCTGGGTTTGGTATGCCAATTGCATGACTAGTCTCAGAGGTCACCGCACGCCACTGATAAATATAGAGATAAAATAAAATAAATAAAAATTGAGAAATCTGAGAAAGATTCAAAATTGAATGTTAACTTTGAACTTTCTGGGATAACTGGAATTTGGATCACAAATTTGGATGAAGACAAAAAAATTCTTCGCTTTGATCATCGAGGTAATCTTTTTTAAAAGGGGAAATGATGGTAGCCAAGTCCTAAAAGGGAGGAATGTAGCAAAAACTTTTGAAAACCACTGATATAGACTCTTAAATTGATAACTGATTTTTTATCTCTCTAAAAAATTACTTTGGTTATCATCTAAATAATTAAAGGACAAAGCGATTCCTGCTTTGACGTGATCTTTATCGCGCCCAATTAAGTGCTGGCTAAACCGGAACAAAAATGTTCCTGGTCTTTGTTGCTGCAAAAGTATTGTTGCGGTTGACCTTGTGATGAATCCATGAATAAGTCTAAAAAATAGAGTTTTAGAATAATATTTATATGCTTCTCATATCCTTTTCAAATTTTGGAAAAATTGTCAAAGCAATAAAATTTAGAGACATACCACATCACGTGACCACTAATTAGTTCATAGACATAGAGAATTGTGAATTTACTCTTTTAAATACACTGCATAATTAATGATGCCCGTCGCACTAAAGATTGTGTTTCATTTTCCCTATGTCATCAAAACTTATAGCATCCGCCAATTGTTTCAACAATTCGGCATAGAACACATTACGTCTATTTGACTGTATAGAAACTATACCGCGAACAATATGAATCGATTTTTTTCTCGAGGATTTGAGTTGGTTGCTTCGTTTTCACGTAGAATGTTTTCTTATGATTTAGTGTTCATTTTATAAATAATCTAGATAATCATTATTTATTTTTCTAGCGCGTTCTTTATGTTTTTCATCTCACTGATTTGTTTTTTTCTTTTAGTATCTAGTCTTGAGTTTATTCTGCCTATTAATATATATTTATTACAACTTTACTCTGCAACTTGAAAGGACCAGTTGAACTAGTTACCGGGACCCAAATAACTGCGCTGAAGTAAAACTGTGTTTATTTTTATTTACATCGGCTCTAGAAGTAGTTTGCCGCAAGACTGAAATTCTTAAAACAGTTAGTTTTGGCAAAGTGCGAATGAGTTCGCTAGAAAACTTCTCAAAACAAATAAAATAAAACCACCGTTTCCGATTATAAAAATATATTTTAAAATCAAACGAACTTGATCAATTTTTCCAAAAATTTGGCTCCCGAACTTCACCAAACTTCAAAACGATTCACAGCGCCAACAACTGCCAATAATCACTCAACAACTTTGTACTGACTAATTATACAAATAAATTAGCACCCCAATGGATAATATTAAACTTGATAGTTCGTCTACCACACAGGTTAAAACAATTTGTCACACTTCATTCGCAACAATTTTAACTTCACAAAGCTATAGTTTATTCTTCGTTTTCCAATAATTTTAATTTTATTATGACATAATATTTTCATAGCCAAGTAATAATTGCATAGTCGGTAGAGCTCCCACTTATCTCACTTAATTTATTTGCAAGCTGTTTTACGATTGTTTTGAATGTTTTTCTTTCAACCAGACATCTAATGCGTAATACGCTTTCGTCCCGATTCTCCGATTGGTTGTTTCTCTGTAGACGCATACGATGACGGAGTGTGAACTTTGTTCTACGATGTGATAAAACAAACGTTGTGATTCTGGCACATTCTAGTGTGTTGTAGTGCACCCTGCTGTGAAGTTGAGTCATATGACGTAATTTTATATAAGCGGGCGCTTGGTTTGCACAATTATTCCAGTGTTGAATCGAGTGTAGTGATTCCAGTTCAGCTTTTGTTCCAATGTCGTTTCAAGCGTGTTAATTAACAAGTGTTGGAATTGCTTTGGCCAGTGTTTTCGGAGATTAATTCTATAGTGATAGAACTATATTTGTGTCGGACGAATTTATTAAGCCTTAGCGCTGGAATCGCTTTGAAGTTTGGGAAAGCGTGGGAGAAGAGTTTTTGTCAATTATTAGTTTCGTGAATTTTGTAAATAGGCTAAATTTTTTCTAGTTAGAGACAGTGGTCTCTGTCTGTTTGCGGAGGGAAGTTTTCAAACGAATCAATTCGAACTTAGTTGCAGCTAACTGCATAAAAAAAAATTCACTCTCACAGCAAACTGAGCGGGAATAAATAAAAAATAGACATAGCTTTACTTCAGCGCTGGTATTTGGGTTACCTTGTTCAACTGGTTCTTTTGGATTCCCTAGTAAAATCTGTGACACAATTCTATTACACTGTAGAATTAACTTGCAAGGCATTACTTAAGCATTGACCCTTATGCCAAGTAAACTCGGTTACACAGACAACAGTGACACGAAACGATTTTTAAACCTTTTTCCGATCGGATAAATGAAAAAATTTACGACGCCATTTATATATATCAGCCAACGTTACCAGATAACAAAGAAAGTTACTAGTTCGGGCCAAATTTCTTGAAATAATTAATATACGTTTACAATACAATCGGATACAATCGGATAGTCGGCAGCGTGGTCGAGTGGTTAAAGCACAGGACTGATGATCAACACGGTCTCGGTTCAAAACTTACTTGCGCCATTCTGTTGTGTCCTTGGGAAAGACACTTTACGGCACTTTCCCCTGCTTGGTGGTCTTGACAAGCAGTTCTAAATTGCAGTCATATCTCTATTAAATTACTAGCGGACAGCAATATCTTGGTATCTCCGGAAGCAGGTCGGGGTAATTGCCTACCCTATGTATAGCGCCTCCGTCGCTTTCCTGCGAGTCAGGAGGATAAATATAGAGATAAAAATAAAAAAAAAAAAAAAAAAAAGATACGTTTACAATCGGACAAAGTCGTCTAGGACAACTTGCAGACAAAATGAATTGAGTGAGAAGATAGTATACCGATTACGCAATTACTACGTAACAATAAAAAGATTACGTCATAATCAAAAGCTTAAAGTTACGGTAAAAGACTGTAAATCAACTACAGTTGACCTTCAAAAAATCGGCAATCTCGGGACCAGAAGACTGCCGGATTTTCGAAAATCCCAGATTTTGGAAGGTTATAATTTTGTATGATGTACCTCCTACATATTAAAAAAAATTAACATCTTCACAGCAAAATCAGTAATCAGCAGATCAAAATCAGCAGGATTACTTGTTAGCCCGTGGAAGAATAAACCAACAAGGCGTTTAGGTATACAGCACCACCTAAATATAAGCAGCCGCTAATGAAACAGTTGTGCACATGCGCATTAGCGCGGAACATATGAAAATGCGCTCCCGAAATCCGTGCCGAAAAATTAAAGGATCCAGATTTTTGGCTGCCGGATTTTTGAAGGTCAAGTACAGAGTTATAAGGTTAAGATTAAAACTATGAATAAAGTGTGACAATATTAATCGTCTTTTTTGACTCACTTAATGTTGTAATTATAATTCAGAAACCAATCTAGGTTTTTGATATAATTTTATGGCCATAGTTCTTGATTTTTTTATTGTGAAAACATCCAGAAATTGAATAAAGTTGCTTGATTCCACCCGAAGAAGAACTTTATTTTTTCGTCTAAGTCGTTTATGTCTTCATGGAATGCTTTTCATGTTTTCATTCATTCTTTTTTTTGTAACTGCAAACATGTCTTCAAGGTATCTTCCTATCACTATGACAGGCCAATTCATAAAAACTGGAGAACCTACTTTTCAGCAATTTTTATTACAGAATCAGAAATTCTCAGCTAAATGGTAAAGCCCTTATGGTGACAATAAAATATTTGCTTATAAAAGTGATTTCTAAATTGAATAAAAATCTTGTTTAGGCGCAAATACTTCATCTGCAATCAAGTCTGTACGTTTATTTAAAGTTTAAAAAATCTTACTTGCTAAAAAATTAAAGCCAGATAATGGATTTAACTATGCCAACACGGGTTTTCCTGAATAAAGAAAAGAGATCGAAAAATAGGAAACATTTACTCTGCAGCTCTTTAATCGCATTTGTGGATTCGTAATAGTTTTTGACCGTACGTTTGTTCTTGCGAACAAATGGCGATTTAAGATATTTGTAAGTTTCTTATTGTAAGAGTGAAGTGATGAAAGCACTATATAGAGCAGTGGTTCTTAACCTTTTTTTACATACGGTATTTACTTTTTTAACAAAAGTGGTTACTAAATTTACCCGCAACATGCTTAATGATGCTCATTTATTAAAAAACAAAATTAGCAAATTTCTTCAGTTATACTTATTTAATATGGCAGCTGCCCTTGTTTTTTGACAACGAGCTGTTCGATGTGTGGCAACGAATGTCAGATTCAAAGTCAAGTCGGTTTCGTGCTTTAGATTTGATAGTAAGCAACGCAGAGAAGCCGCACTCGCACAGGTAAATTAACTAACTAAGCACAGGTAATTAAGAAAACGGAACCAGAATATTCAGAGCATGAATACCGAGCCGTGGATAGCAACGTTGCATTTTAATCTAAAACTCCTCTAGGTTGCAAGTGTAAAATTGATCTTTTGCAAGAGAATCGTTTGTTAATTCTATAATTTCTTCTTCAATTGGTTCAGGAACATCTTCCACTTTACATACAAGAGGATTTCCAGCTACTTTCATCAAAATGCTAGAAATATTTATCTCGGGAAAATATCTTTCAAACTCATTTTGCAAGTTTTATAGGCGGCTGATAATATCTTCCTTCAAATTTTGTTCAAAATCATCTCCAGTTATCTCAGTCAAGCGGTGAAATGATGCAAAATTATCATTATTTGCTCGTTGGTTCCAAAGCTCGAGCTTTACCACACACGCATTGATGGCATCAGTGTGCAGGATTATATTACTTCCTGGACCTTGCAGTTTCTTGTTTAGTTGATTTAATGTTTCGAATATGTCAGCAAGATAAGCTAAGTAGGTAGAAAATTCGTCTCCACCAAATGCTAACAATAGATCATTTTTTTGTTTTGCAACCAAAAACAACTTGACTTCTTCTCTTAGTTCGAAAATACGAGAGAACATGTTCCCTCTTCAGAGCCAACGAACTTGAGTGTGATATAAAAGTGGGGTATGATTGGCATTCATATCTTTGCAAAGCTTGCTGAAGAGTCGAGTGTTGAGCGCTGAATTTTTCATATAATTAACGACTTTAATCACAACAGACTAATGCTCGTGAAGTTTTTTCGGAACAGTTTTGGAAACGAGCGCCTCTTTGTGAATCATGCAATGCGTTCCTTGAATTGCGGGATTTTTCTGCTTTACCAGGGAAACCAATCCAAGTTTGGACCAATCATGGCTGGAGCACCATCAGTGCAAACCCCAACAAGCTTACTCCAACTCAATTCGGTTTTGTCAAAAAAATCAATCAATCCTTGAAAAACATCTGTTGCTTTTGATGTTGTTTCCAAAGGTTGGCAGAAGAGAAATTCTTTGTTAATCCTTTGATCTGCAACATATCTGATATACACAAGTAGCTGTGAGAGATTGGAAACATCGTAGTTTCATCCAGCTCAAGAGCAAAAACAGGAGAGGAATTAATCTTCGATATCACCTTGCTATTGATATTTTCAGACATTTCCTAGATTCGGGATTTTATTGTGTCATTGGACAGTGAGATTTGTTTCATCGTATGAGATGCTTTTTCTCCAAGTATCAACTTCACACTTTCCAATATGCAAGGTTTCAGAAGGGTTTTGCCAATCGTATGTACTTTTTTGGCTTTTGCCACATGCAAAGCAATGGCAAATGATGCATGTACAGCGGCATTGTTAGTCTGCCAAAACATTCCAGTTCTGTCCAGTTTTTCTCTTTTCAGACTGGACAGTTTTAGCTCAAAAAGGACCGGTTTTGCTTATAATACTTGGATGAGCATTTGCTAGGAGTCGTTTTAGCGGAGCAGGTTTCATGGTACTATTTGAAAATGTTTTCATGCACAGGACACACTGAGGAATCTGAGGACCATCCTGAATAAGATATGTAAATCCAAAATCCAAATAAATATTCTGATACTTTCTCTTCTTTTGTGACATGCTATAATTATGACGAAATTTATGACAAAATCCGAATAATAGGCTAGCTTCGGATTCGCATTAGCAGTTACTCTAAACCAGGAAGAATACTGTTATGTTCTTATTTCGTTAATAAAGAAGTCTTTATTTATTGTATCTATTATAAACAGCAGTAATTCAAACACTCACAGAAGTCTTCGAGAGCATGTTAACAATTAATTCGCCTTTAACAGATCACAGTCTGACTACACTTGTTATTATTTCAGATCAAATCAATATTCCAATTACTAGCACGTTACGGTATCTAGTACGTTATTGTTATGCGATAAAGATCATTGTTATCTCTCATCACGAGAATGCGCACTGAAGTGTTGCCATTATCTTTATTACATTAAAGCAGTACATCACAGATACTACGCTGCCAATACCTACAACTGCCCCGATTTTTCTGTCTCGTCAACTTCTCTACGCTGAAACCATATTTGAAACTAAGGCTATGTGTTGTCACCATCAAATTTAAAACTATAGGTAGCTCATTTACCCCCAAAAACAAAGAAATTTACCTCAGGTTAAGAAATGCTGATATAGAGCGATGTGGAGTTTTAGGTTAGCGGACAGTAAATTTCATAAAGAGGAGCATAACATTGGAGCTGTGACTAGAATAATTTTTTACGATATATGGTTATTTCTAAAAAATTACTGAAAACATTACAGACAAAATAAAACTTGTTCCGGAAAGAATTTTACAAATGAATTTAAAAGCACCAAAAACAAAACAACAAATGGAAAATTTTTATCCCTCTTTTCATAGAAAAAAGATTTGTTTAGCAGAAAGTGGATTTAAGCAAAAAAGAAAAAATTTTGTATTTATTTATTTTATTGAAAACGTTGTTTTATATATTTATTTTTAAGCATACATTATTCACTGACCCTGCATTCCAGAGTGGCCTCACACTGCTGGACGAGGTAAGGTCTAAGATTCGACAGAAATATTCCCAAAAAGAATACTTTTTTCCTGGCAATTTGTTCCGCTGAAACATTTCCCACGTGACCATTGGGTTGGGAGCTTTATTTATTTGTCCTAAAATCAAAACGGAAAGAATTAAAATAAATCAATACCGAAAACGAGTAGCCTAATTGATAGAATAAATTGTTTGTTGCAAAAGTGATTCGTTTGAATAAAATTTTATTTTTTGTTTCATCAGAACATGAACTTTATTCAATATTTTCAAACAATAAAAACCAGTACCAAAAAATTTTTCCTCTAAAAATCGTCTGGCATTCTCATTTAGACCGCTCCCTTGTTCCTCGTCCGAACTGCACACACTGGCCCATTTCTCATCCAAACAATCAAGCAAATTTTCCCAGGATACAGCTGAGTTCGGAATACTGCCTGGCATCGAATACTACGAAAGAAATAATTCGATGAAAGCGTGACAGCACATATTTTAGGGATTGAATATTAAAGGGAATATAAAAGAAATTACAACTAAGCATGCCACTATCCAGCTTAAATATGTATATATTGTCTCAGGCAATGTAGCGCTTACAGTGATGGCTTTAGTACGGTGCGAACGGAGCGGCTACACTGGGACCCCCTAAAAACCCTCAAAAAGTGTCCCCTTAAGCAAAATATTGTTTTATTTTTTCTTAGTAGCACCATAACGATGGCCCCCTGTCTGCACCTTAACTTTAGAACGAAAGCAGGGATAATGTATTCGATTGAATGTGTAAAAACTTTTTTTTTGTTTTAGAGGCCACTATGATTTTGGGACGAAAATGGAGATTTTGAACATCAATTGAAAGTGAAATCCTTTTTTTAGAAATCACTACAATTTTGGGACGGAAATTAAAGTTTTGATCATCAATTGAAAGTGAAGACCTTCAGATCACTTTATTTTGGAACAAAAAAACTTGCCGCACAAAAAGTGCCCCCTATTTTTTGTTAGAACTTGGGTAAATAATATTAGAACTTTGAATAAGCTGAAATTTTAAGTAATATTTGAAAAATATCAAAGTTTTTTATGAAATCAAGTCAAACATAAACTCGAAATCGGCTGCAAAACTGACACGACTTTTACTTTTCTTCAACATCTTGTGAGCAGTGTGTGTTTGTATTTGAAAACTCATTCAAAACTTACGGCGAGAATTAGATTTAATACTAAACAAAATCTTCACCTTTAAAAGAACATCCTTGTCCCAAAAGAGGCTTCCCAAAGCGGGGCACGCTTGTTTAGAAGCAGCGATAACGACAAATGGCGATGACAAAGCCTAAGTAATTTATACAATTTTAATTTTCTAAAACAATGTTCCATTGTAAAGACCATCTACTGAAAAAAATTTTCTCATTGAAATGATAATAGAGTAAACAAAAAGTAGAGTTAACTAGTAATTAAAACGTTGTACAATTTATAAGCAATTGTTCGGTCAAAAATAAATTTGAACAGAACCTGCACGCAGTTTATAAAATTGAGATGACAAAAAACTTCAACGTCGCAAGTTTCAAACTAATATTAAAGAGACTTTTTTTTAATTTTTTTACACACAATAGTTTAAACTGTAAAAATTTTTATTAAACGATTTCAAGTAGGCATTTGTAAAACTGCCATAATAACATTTTTCCAAATCAAAATCCTATTCAAAAAAGATTGCATTTATTTCACGCTTATGTCAAATTATTACCACATTTTTAAGATTTTGCTTTTTATTACCTCACAATAAACAAGATTTCTTTCTCCGCTTGGCAGCAGTATTGGAATCTTTGTCGCAAAGAGTAAAACATGCTTTTCTTCTGTTACTAACGTGCTGCGTCTTCGAATGATTTCTTTTAATCTCTGAAAAACTAAACAAGTAAACCTCGACTCCTCTTAAAAATTTTCACATCCAACTCGAAAGCGAATGCTGTCGTCCGCTAGTTCAAACACTTTTGGTCTACTTTACTACAGCTAACTGTTTTTGCTTGAATCGTTTGCTGCTTCTTATAAAAAGCTGCAAAGGGATTGAAAACATATTTTATTACTTAGAATAAGAAAACAAAATGTAAATTTTTTTAAAAGCTATATGTTTTGTATTGTGACTTGTAACTTTCCTTATCTGTTTGACTACAATTCACTGCTGATTTTAAAGTTCGTTAAAAAAAGTTATTTTTTAAAAAATTTATTTAGTACGACATAGCCGTGCAATTGCCCCCCCAAGTTTCCAAGATTTGGAAAAAATTCAAATTTTTCGGTCGGTGACCAGAAAATATTTGTGCAAAACCATAATTTTTCGGGCAGCGATATAAAAAATTTGGGAAAAGTCAAGAGTTTTAGGGCATTGACAATGATCAACTGCAAAAAATAGTTACCAAATTTAGGTGAAGACTTTTTTTTTTAGAAACACCTTGATTTTGTTACAAAAGTTGAAAAATATGAGACTGAATGTTTTTTTTTTAGAGATCATCATGATTTTAGGACAAAATTTGTTCTACGTCCGAGAATCTCAGACCATTTTTTTTGTCCTATCCGTAATGTATTAGAAAATCATAATTTGGGCAAAACTTCATTGCCCCCCAAATTTTTTGGTACGCCTATGAGTAAGAGATTTTTCTCTCCGCTCGACAGCTACAAGTCTTTTTCAACGTTTTTATAACGGCGATGAGCAGACTTCAATTAAAATCGGTAGCAACGTAGCCGAGTTCCTAGGAGCCTCACATTGAGAGCGAACGCGATCGAGACGTCGTGATTCCAAACGCTCTCGTGTCATTTTGTCGTGTTCCAAGAAAAGCACTTCACGTAATTTCCTCTGCTTGAAGTCTCAGCAAGCAGCTTCAAAAATTTCAGTCAAATCGCTAATAAACAGTGAAAAAAAACATATAAAAAGTTTCAATCCAACAACAATATCTTGGCATCTCCGAAAACAAGAAGGGATAATCGCTTGACGGTTGCCTGACTATAACGCTTTTGGTGTTTTCTGCATGTCAGAAAAACAAATATAATTAAAATACAATAAATAAGAATAAATTTAACAAGTCGGCCACAAGCTGAGCTTATTTTAAAGCACAAAAAATAGAAAAAAAGTAGAAAACTCAACTTTCAACCGGTCATAGATAGACAAAACAATAGAAATTACGACAAATCATCATTTTCCGATAATTACCATTTTTTCCCATTGAAATAAAAGAGGGTTTTTCATGTTTGAGGAGTTGTAGGACTTGCAAATAGGAGAATTAATTGTTCCCGATTCCGAGCTGTAACAACATTAACAACACGATGTTACTTGGGTTTTTAAAGACTAGCAGACAAGGCACTTAAATTAAGTAAATATAGATTCAATTACTTATTTGTCTCCATGGATCGTGACATAAAGATAAATTTGCAACTGCAAAGGAAACAATTTTATATAGGTTTTGTTGATAATCAAATATTTTTAAAAAGTTGCAAAAATCAAGGCTTAAATGCTAGTTGAAGCCATGTCACATTATGTTGTTTTTATTTCAGCAAAAAACAACTTCCAAAAAATATTATTTTTGTGCTTCGTAAAATAATACAAGATTAGGTCATTAATAAAACGACGCTTAAAACTTTCAGTAAAAGAGTCGTGACAGTGATTTTATATGACGTTAATCCAAATTTAAACTGGTATGAAATATCAAAAATAGAAAATTGAAATATTTAAAAGGGAAATTTTAATTAAACAAATTTTTTTCAACACTACAGTATAGAATTATAAGTATTTTTTTTCAAAGGGACAAATATTAGATAAGTTTTACCCATTTTGTAATTTAGTTTAGTCCGGTTTTCAAAAATCAGTTTTAATTTCTTGTTTACATTTTACAACATATGACTTTCTGTTTATTTGGTACTACTATAGGAACCGGCGAAATTTTTTTGACAATGTCTAGGCATATCTATTGCTGAGAATTATGAAAATGCTGAAGAAGCTGTTAAGCAACGAAATAGACAACTCAAACTGATCAAGAAAACGGTTATTTTTGGTTGCTACAAGTCTATGATGATAAAAGGATTAAAAGTTTTTTGAAACTTTCTTTTCTGATTTTCTGAGAAACTGTGGAGTGAATTTGACTGAAAACTTTCCATCTACTGCAGTGATTTTAAATATAACTTCTTTGTCAATTTTTTGAGGCCGATTTTTAGTTGCTATGGTAGTTAACTTAACGGTATTTTTTATAACTCAAGTACACAATTTAATAATTTGAGGGTAAATAACTACTTCTTTCTAAGTCAATCAAAAATTTACGTCTGATTTTGAAATATAACTTTGTTGCTTTACAGTCTGTATCGAATACCTCCAGTCGACGTTATGTTTACCGCTTAATGTTACTTTATTTTTTTTTCATTAATGTACAGAAAATTCCATAATTATCTTTCATACGTTTTAAAACTCCAAAAAATAAGCATATGTTTTTTAAACATTCGACACGTCCATTTGATTACATTTCTTTAGGTTCTGCAGAGACACGTCTCAGGATTTTGAAACAATGTCAATAAATAATTTTACTTTTTTAAATTAACCGTAAAAAAAACCTTCCAAACATCTTTAAGAAAGCTTATTAAAACAGTTATTTTGTGCTTGAATAATAATTTATTTTGAAATAACATATTTACTTAATGTCATTAAATTTTGTTGAATCAATAGAAAAGTTTCTTCTTTAAACAAATAATTCAGGCCCAAATGGACATTTAAAAAAAATAAATATCAGAATGCCAAGAAAAAAAGAAATACAGCTGCAAGGAAGAACTTTGATGAAAGAATAATTTAACAATACTTTACATCAGGGGTATGCAATCTTTTTTAATGGCAGGCCAAATACCAATAAGCAAAATATTCTGCGGGCCGCACCTTTAAATAAAATAATATTTTACCGACTATTGATATTGCCAGCGATAAAAATAAAACTGCAATAATATCAAAAACAGTAATACCAGTATCATTCGAAAAAAATTATTTAGTTAAAAAACAAAAAGACGTAACTGTATAATCAGACCATAGCAATACGATTTAATCTTTGTAGAAACAATTCAGAGAGTAATATGCAGCTGGCTTTTTTTTCTGAACCACTCTATTCAAATTTACTTTAATTGAGGTGCTGGCAACTCTAAGTCCATTTTCCAAATGTTCGTCTGTCATTACTGATCGATAAGGAGATTTCATGAAACTCATTTTAGAAAAAAATTGTTCACACAAATAAGTTGAGCCAAAAAGTGCCATTTTAGAAGCTATAAACTTTCTTAAATTTGGGAACTTATCTTGGTCAAGATATTTCCGGTAAAAATCATCAAGATTTATTTCCGCATACTTGGCCTTCAGGTCAATTTTCTCCTGAAGATTAATCAGTTCCATTTGGATATCAGTGGGGGCTTTGTCAATGTCTGTGTGAAATGGTGAAGAAAATATTTCAAATGAATGTTCATGGGATTTGAAATCTTTGAAACGAGCAGAAAATTCATTAAACAAATTTTCAAGTTGATCTGCAAATTTGGTCTTCTCTGGGCGCATTCCTATTTCTTTTAAAGTTGGAAAGTGATAGAGATTCGCATTCTGTATGTGTGCGTGCCAAAGACTCAACTTGTTCATAAAGCCTTTTATGTGCCCGTACATTTCACTCACATACTGGGCTTTTCGTTGCGGCCTTGTATTGCGTTCATTCATGCGAGTAGTAATATCGACCAAGAAAGCTAAATCACATAACCAACTTTCGTCTTCCATTTCAGCCATTGGTCGCCCTTTATTTTTTTAAAATAGTGCGACTTCTTTTGGCAGTTCGTAAAATCGTTGCAACATACTACCCTTGCTTAGCCAACGCACCTCGGAAAAGTAAGCTAGATCTTGATGCTCGGTGTCGAGATCATCCAAAAACTTCTGAAGCTGCCTGTGGTTTAGTCCTCGAGCTCGAATAAAATTTACTGCCTCAATGATCGGGCCCATGACATGTTTGAATTTCAAGGATTTTGCGCATAGATTTTGTTGATGAATGATACAGTGAAAAATTGCTCTATTGTCACTGATATTTTTCTCTTTCAAAGCAGATTTCAAGAGACCTACCATCCAATGCCAGTTCCGGACATGGCTCGAGCACCATCAGTTGCGATTCCGCATAAAGTGGATAGGTCCAAACCAAACTTATTAAAAGCATCGAGAACTTTAGAAAATATATTAGCACTAGTTGTAGTATCCTTCATACACTGTAGTAACAGAAGTTTTTCGGTTTCGTTCAACTCCTTGTCCACTCCTTTTATAAATATAGCCAACTGTGCCGTGTCCTTCACATCGGTGCTTTCATCGATTGCGAAGCTTCATGATACAAAGTTTTTCACATTGTCTTTAAGAGTGTCACAAATATCACCAGCAAGTTCATCGATGCGTCTTGCTATCGTCCAACGCGATATACTTATTTTCTCGAACTCCTGTACCATTTTAGGACACATTTCTTCTGCAACATTTTCATCAGTAAGGCATTTTTTCACAAAATCACCTTCAGAATACGGCTTCATAGTTTGAGCTATTCTCTGTGCAATTAAGATAGTGCATCGAACTGTTTTTTCATTATCAGTATGCATTTTTTGAAACATGAAACGCTGACTCTTCAATTGTTCCTTCAATTGGTTAACTTTCAGCTCTCTGTCACGTCCTTTTAGCTTTCCATAAACACCGTCAGCATGTTTTGAGTCGTAATGTCGTTTAATGTTGTACTCTTTATTAACATTTACAGTTTGATTGCAAATTAAACACAAGGGTCTACTGTCAGCATTTTCGATAAAAAAGTATTCAGAAGTTTATTTTTTATTAAATTTTCGCATCTCTTCCTCTACTTTCTTCTTTCTTGTCTCTTTCGAATTTGCGAAACTTGCCATTGCGGAGTGATGAATTAATTGAAACCAAGGTTTAAATTTGCTAAACTCTTGTATATAGATTGATTAGAGTCAGACAAAATCAATAGATATGCAGAAAACAAAATTTACGAAGTTAAAAAAATTAGCTACCACTTGATACGCTAGCACAACTATCAACCACAAATTAGCTACGCGCTAATTCCTCAAGCCACGAACGAATGAATCTAAACTAAAGATTAGCAAATCGTCAAAAGGACGAATCTCTCCGATTAACTAATAATTTTCGTCGTCGTATTGATACAAATCTCACTAGAATCTGGAATTTTTCCCAAGAGGCGGGAAGAACAAAAATTGAGCAAAATTAACCAATTACAATACATGGAACGTTCTAGCAAAAACACACGCAAAAGTATTTGTCTAGATCAGTGTTTCTCAAAGTGAGCCACTTGGCTCCCTAAGGAGGAATTTAAAATCTCCAAGGAGGAAAAATCACTTGGGGAGGAATCACGGAGGAATTTGAAAATTTCACTACAATGTAAGTGAGGCAAAAAAATTGGTACTTCAAAGTGAAAAGCTTTTTTGGAATTACTACTTTTTAGGGACGAAAATATCAGCAGTGTGGTTGAGTGGTTAGAGCACTGAGATTGTGATCAACATGGTCTCGGTTCAAAACCTACTCCCGCCATTCTGTTATGTTCTTGGGAAAGACATTTTATGGCACTTTCCTTTGCTTGGCAGTCTTTGCAAGCAATTCCAAATTTCAGTTATATCTCTGTATAACAAAAAATAAATAAATAATAAAAAAATTTCAATCAGACAGCAATATCTGGGCATCTCCAAAAGCAGGTTGGGTTAATTGCTTGCCCTATCTATTGTGTTGTGATGCTTTCTGCGAGTCAGGAAGATAAATATAGAGATGAAATAAAATAAATAAAAATCGAGAAACCTGAGAAAGATTCAAAATTGAATGTTAATTTTTGAACTTTCTGGGATAACTGGAATTTGGGTCACAAATTTGAATGAAGACAAAAAAATTCTTCACTTTGATCATCGAGGTATTCTTTTTTTAGAAGGGGGAAATGATGGCAGCCAAGTCCTGAAAGGGAGGAATGTAACAAAAACTTTTGAGAACCACTGGTCTAGATCGTCACAAGCGCACAATATTTAGTTAAAAATACTTGTTTCTTATTATTTTTGCTGCGCAGCGAGCAGCATTCAATTGAAATACAATTGTATATTCTTGCAAAGTGGTTGACTTTGAAATTATCTAACTTTATCAATTTAAGACTTATTCTTCAAATTATAAGCGCTATATTCATTGCAATAACTTAAAGATATCTTAAATATTACTCAATTTATTGAATTATCAAATCAAGAGCGCTGTATTTATAACATTAACTTATAAAACTAGTTATGATATTTATACTAATCCAAACCAAAAGGTTTCATTTGTGACATTGATTTTATCAAGCACCTCAAAAAATCGTGTGAAACGTTCGCAGGCCGCACTCTATTCAAAATCTGCAACACAATTATGGACGCGGGCCACAGTTTGCACACCCCTGCTTTACATTATGGCTAAAAAAATAAAAGAAAATTGATACATTAAGAAGTCATGATTTAAAACTTGCAACTGCTCACAATCACCACAAAAAGCTTTTTGCAATGTAAAGCTAACTTTCATTACTGTTAAAAGTCGCCATTTTATTTTTAGCTTATAGTACGTATGTGCACTGCTCACTGTTGGGACGTTTGCTCTTAAAAATAAACATTTTACCGGCAATCATGCAAATTTTCCGAGTCAGCACTTAGAAGTTTAACTTCAGCGATGACGTCGTCCTGAAAATAGTACAAAGGTTAAAGCGTAAAAGCCCATCATTTTGTATTTTCAATTTTTTTTTAGCAAAAAGAAAACGAATAAAGAATATCAAGAATCAAAACAGTTGTCAAAATAGCAGCAACAAACCGTACATCTTAGAACAGGCAAGAATATGAATTCAATTATTACAATTTTAATTTTAAAAACAAAGAATTAAGTCTGTACCAGAGGGCGTTTAACCTTTTTAGCCAAGGGCTATTTGGTCTCATCAAAACTACTCGCGGATCAACCAAACACGCCCGCTGAATTTTTCATTTGAAGATATTTTTTTACTTTTCACTTCGCATAAAAGGTTTTTGTTGGGACACGATTACCCCTTTTAGTTTACGTCATTTCAAAAAATCGCCCCCAGGTTATTCAAAACCTTACGGGGCCACGTGTTGGACCAAGACCTTCGTTGGACGCGTCTGGTCTGCCTATATGATTTTAAACCTAACTATTCGATTCTGATTTGCCGCACATGTCATTTGTTTATTTTTGTTTTATTTTGTGAAATTTAGTTAAATTGATTGTATTTGTTGTTCCTCTGTGAACTTTTTAAGTAGTGGTTGTTCCTAGAAACTTTTAAAATATTCATTGAAAAGTTCCAGACTTTGTTTTTATGCTGTAAGCTTTTGTTTTTCTACTTATATAACCTAGCCCTATTTTGTACGCCCATAGACATAACTAATCAAACGAAAATTTGTTTTCTTATAAAATCGAAGCATATTAAAAAAAAAATATCAAGTTGTTTAATTTGTTGCTTTGTCTATAATGAAATTTAGTAATGTTTTAACTTACTTCAACATTCAAGTTTTCTCCCAAAAGATGTCGCATTTTACAAGAAAAATTGGTGTCTTTCTTAAGCAGCTCATAAGGTTGCTTTTCAATAATCAAACAACTGCAAAAAGTTAAATTTTTAAAAAGTTTTAAAAGATCAATATTTTTTTATGCCAAGTGATTGATCAAGCGAACGAGGAAAAACAAAACTTTAACGTAATGTTTCATCTGTTTAAAAAATGTTTTTGTCTCTTTACTTTACTCGAAGTTAAGTATTTCCCCAATAACAGTCAATAAACAAAAGTTCTTAAAACTACTGCCTTCTTGTGTTTTTCTTAAATTTTTTCATTTTGGAAGATATTACAACAGAACGTCAAACCGGTTTTGACTAGAAAACCGCTTTATTAATTTTATTTTGACTTAGATCTGACATACGAGAGCAAACATTTAATCTACGAAAGTAAAAAAAAACCTAGCCGCAAACATCAACGATTTACACTTTTTCCTTGCAAAAAAAGATAATCATGTGATTCAGTTTAATGTCACCAAAATCAGTGGATCAACTAATTGCAGTGGCAATCATAAATGGGCATTTTCGTCAATGGAATATACAACTCCTTCCCCTTACAAAATATTTCATCACTTTTCAGCAAAAATTAAACAAAGCGTAAACAGATTATGCGGTTAAGTTTGCGTGCAATAAAAAAAAACAAAAAACACACGTAAACTTCGATTCGTTAGGTTTTCCTTTAAAATTATTCAAAAACTCACTAAAAGCTTTCCGCTTTCCGCTTTCCGCCGGTTTGACATTGCAACAACGGTTTTGTTTACTCACCCCCTTACGAGCTCTTCCAAATTTCGTACGTACCCTCGACCAATTGGTGTCATCAGCAGTTCAAAAGATTTCTCGATTAACGCTACCATTCCATTCATAAGAAGAGAAAACAACCGTTTTGACCTTAACAATAAAACGTTAAGAACTAGCTTCTTACTCTTGAACTGACCTTAAAACCACTTTTCTCAGCTTCAATTATAATTTTAATTAAAGTTGGGTGCGATTTTACAAAATCTTAATAAATATTTCATTTTGTTTCTATATTTATCCTCCTGACTCGCAAAAAAGTGACGGAGGAGCTGATACATAGGGCACGCAATTACCGATCTGCTTCCGGAGATGCCAAAATATTACTGTCCGGTTCAAATTTTTATTTAGTTTTTTAATGTTTTATAGAGATATGATTAAAATTTAGACCTTAGACCACCAAGCAGGGAAAAGTACCGTAAGGGGACTTACATCACAGGACACAGCATAGTGGCGGAAATCACTTTGCAATGCTTAGCTAAAAGTAAAAACGGGGATTTTTTATGTTAGCATTTATAACTCATTTATTGGCAAATAAGTAGGCCTGAGTTTAACTTGCAAAAACCTATATAAAAAATAAGAACTTGGGGTTATTTTAAAAAGAAAAATTTAAAACAAGAAAAAAACAGTAAAGAAACATGAAGTTAAAAGATCAACGTCAACACTGCTTCTGTTGGATAACTTCGTGTAAAAACAAAAAAACCTGCATGCTGGGGCATGCGTACTTTATATCAATTTCTATCAAAATTTTGTTAATGGTCAATCGATAAATAAAACTTGATTTTTGACTATAATTTAGCTAAGCAACATTTTACGAAGAAATTCTAAGAAGACTTTGGCAGCTGCTGAACAAAATTAAATCATGGGAAATAGAATTGAAAAACATGAATTAAAAGTATTTGAAACTAAAAAAATAGTCACCAAATTTCTGAAAGGTATTTAATTTACTTTGCTTCAATGGCATCAATGAGATTATTCAAACGTCGGCTTTCGTAGGGAAGTTGGTCTTTCTTTCGTTGCCAGTCATTTATTTCCATCATGATGACTGCAGCTATATGTTCAGTATGATGAAGTAGTGACGCGTGCAAGTTAGAACGATTTTCATCAAAAAACGACTAAAAACAGCATCTGTATTTGATTATTACAAAAACTTTCCAAAAACTTTTGCGTTTGAAAAATATAATATTAAGAAGCAAATAGTAAAAATTATCGGTTTTTATTCGGTTTCACTGTTAACTAAAATTTAAAAAGTTTGCATCAAAAATCGCAATTCTATTCGTAATATAAAAAAGCTGTACTACATTGTTGCAAAGAAAAAACTTGAAGAAACTGAAGATTATAAGTCGTTTACAAAAATGCATTATCAAAAGTTATTCAAACAGCGTGAATTTAAATCAAGATTGATTTTTTTGAACTTATGCATAAACTCGGCCCAAATCAGAGCCAAAAAAGCCAGTTTTTTTAATTCGGATCAGGCTTCTGAATTATCGGGCCATCTTCATCATCGATAAGATAAGCACAGTCAGAAAAGTGATACATAACTTTGAATATTTTAGAGTCAAAAACGCTTACATTTAAAAACTTTGAAATTAATTGTGTTAAACGGCTTTTTTTGCTTTAAATTAAGTAAATGAAATTTTTTCCTAAAATTAGTTAAGAAGTTTGGAAAAATAGAACGAAAGCTGACGTCAAATGCATAGTTTTTGCTGGAATTAAAATTGCTAGTGATACCACTTTTTAACAGTTTTTGTACAGTAAAAATCTTTTTTTTCAATCAAACTGGAATACGTTTACTGTTTGTACTTTACAAGTCTTTTAGTACCAAACTGATGTTACAGAAAAATGAATGATACTTTTGAAATAAGTTTTGTTTCTGGTTGCTATTTTACTGTACATTGGACCTTAAAATTTAATTTTACCCAGTCTTGGTTGTTTATGTCAAGTATTTGATGAAGAATATTCTCTACTTTAAGTAAGTTCTTGTTTGTTTCGTCATAATCATGATACATCTAGAAAAAAAGCTAAAATCAATGATACAAAAAAATAATGAGTTAAAATAGTAAAAGCAAAACTGCTTTCCTTTAGCATAGATTTGTTTTACTATAATTCAAGTTTTCATTTGAGATGTAACATTCAATACCTTGCTCTTTTGTTTTTACTCGATTAGTTTTAATGTAACTGATATTATCTTCACAGTTATGTCCTTGATGTGCCTTACAGGCGAAGCAAACAGTTGGAACAATTTTAATAAAACGTTTTTTGTTAGAGTTGTATTAAATAAGGAGAACACAAAAAACAAATGGCTGAAACGGAAGAAGTGTCCCTGGAAAGTCATCTCACGGAGCGGCTCTGTGCCATCTTGGAAAGAGTAATATTAAAGGGAAAAATAGATGTAAATTTGGATAAGCATAGAGCCTAAAGGCCCGTTTCCACTACGAGCGTGGAAAAAAGCATTCTTTGTTTGTTTTATTGCTTTTTTTTTGCGCTCGCTTCAATTTTAACCGCTCGCTTCAATCGAAGATCAATAAAAGAGAGAAAGAATGCTCTTTTCCACGCTCGTAGTGGAAACGAGCCTTAATTCAATCCACTTTCTCGTTTTTGAAATTGTACAGATTTATTATAAGCCATACGACATAAGCCAGGCAAGGCGAATCATGCTACTCTGGCAGGGGTGTCCAAGCCATGATTCGTCTAAAGGTTTTGAATGGCGCCCGTAGTATTTTTCGAAACGACGTAAACTGAATAGGAGAATCGCGCTTTTGAAGAGTTTAATCATTCAGCAAAACATAGTTGAACAAGTTTTTAAAAAAATGTTTTTTAATGCATGAGGAAGACCAAAAGGTGTAACATTCAATTTGAAAATTTCAGTCTTCATTTGAAAAAATTTGGTCGCGGTGTTTTATTTACTGTGTCAGCAACCCATTTTAAAATGGTCTTCGGATCAAAAAGATAGGACACCCCTGTGTAAAGATTATACGCAGTGATGGCTTTAGTACAGAGCAAACGGAGCGGCGGCATCTAGTCCCCCCTAAAAAACATCAAAAAGTGGCCCTCCTTAAGCAAAACATTGCTCTATTTCTTCATAATAGCACCATGACACTGGCCCCCCAGTCTGCACATGAACTTTAGAATGAAAGTAAGGATCATGTACTTGATTGAAAGTGATGACCTTTTTTTTTGAGTTGACTGTAATTTTGGGACGAGAAAAGACTTGGCGCACTAAAAAGTGGCTACCTTTTTATCTTGCACCAGGCCCCCCCTTTTGTCAGGCTATTACTGATGACGATTGTGACTATTGTTTTCCAAGGAAATTAAGATTAGAAACACCAGTGTTTTTCAAGAAAAGAAGTTTTTGGGGATTTTAAGTTTTTTTGGTATTTTTTTATGGATAAAATAAACTTGTAAGCAAAAAGCATGGTGTTGAATTGATAGCTAAAGTTTTAAAACTTAATTATTTAAATTGGTATCAAAGAAATAAGAAGCTATAAAAAAATTTCTGTTAACAAAACTATAAAAAAATAAAAAAAATTATTTTCACCAAATTTTCATTCAAAGTAAATCTAGAAATAACTCTACCTTAACACATTTTTACCATGTGATCTGTAATTACATAATAACCAAAGTTTTGAAAACTGGTTTAGGTGTTTCAACTTTTCTAGTGTTTGATTTTTCAATGAAACTTTTGCTTTTAATAAAATTTTTTTACAGGTATGTGTTTAGCTTACGATTAACTTAAATCTCGTCGTTGTTATTGGATCTACTATTGTTTAGACCAGAGTTTCTTAAACTTTTTAAGATGCACCCCCTTTTTATCATGCAAACAAAACTTGCACCCCCCTCTATGATATCAACAAAACCCTTCATATTAAAAAATCTAAAAGGATTGAACACAAGAACAATAACTAAATTTTGCTAAAATGGAGGCTATAACTGTTTTTTGAAAACCAAAAATTTAATTTGTTACTTTGCAATAGATAATTTTAGGAGGAAGACCAAAAAAAAAAAAAAAAAAAAGGTCTTCAGTTTGAATCAGTTCTAGATTTCTCGATTTCCCTCCAAAATAATGGAGTTCTTCAGAAAAAAAAAGTCTTTACCGATAATTTGGTAACTATTTTTTGCAATTGGTCATTGTCGCTTCCAAAATTCCTGCTTTTTCCTTAATTTTTAATATCGCTGCCTAATAAACTCTGGTTTTGCCCAAATATTTTCTTGTCACTGTCCGAAAAATTATGATTTTACCCAAATTTTGAAAACTTGGCGGCTGTGTACGGCTATGATTTAGTTTGCAGCCAGTTGCTTGCGCCCCCTTTATGAACCTTTCACGCGCCCCAGTTTTAGAACCTAGGGTTTAGATTGTATGTTGAAGTCATAGATTAAAAAAATTTTTGCGTAGTTGAGTTGGTCTTTTTTAATACAATTTGCTCCAGAATCAGCCCTTTAAATTACCGTAGCCAAACCTACCTCACCATAATTTTTTCCAAATTTAAGAGTTAATACAAAATTTAACGCATTATTACTAAAGGATTCAATGAACACGTTATTGACATGATTATCAGGGTTAATATTTGCGGTACTGAAAGATCCAAAGACAAGTGTAAGCAAACAAAATAGATTTCTAGATGCAATCATTTGTAAAATCTACTTTTTACAAAGTTTGCATTAAGAAAATTGGTTCTTTTTATCTAAACTTTAAAATTATATTCTAAAATTTAGATTCTAAAGCACAAAGGTTTTTCGTATTTATATACATAAAAAAATTTTGTCGTCGTCATCGAAAATTAATTATTTTTACGGATCTTTAATTAATTATTTTTACGGATTGAGAACACAAATTTCAAAAAATGTGTGGAGTAGGAAACACAACACCAGTATGACAATTTAGCCTACCGTTGTAAGATACAGTCTTTAAATGAGAAAACCCAATTAGATATAGTTAAAATATAGTTGCATAAGTTAAAACAATGAAATTATGTTAAAGTATCAATTAATTTTTTCATTTAGTTTGTAAAATTTATTAAAAAAACTAAACGTTTTCCACTGTCATCAGTCCTTATCAAAGCATCTAAAATTTTTTTGCACAATTTAACAATTAACCATAAACGACAAATACATTCAATTAAAATATAAAATAAATTGGGCTAAAAATTTTAGCTGCTTTGATAAGGACTGATGATAGTTGAAAACGTTCAGCTTTTTTTAATAAATTTTATAAATTAATTTTTTATTCAATATTAAGTTAATTTTATGTTTTATAAAGTTCCTTACCATTAAATTGGAACTCACTATGAATACTGCCTGTATGTTCAAAAATATAACAAAAATTTAACAAAAGAAATTACTAATTTTTTGAATTTTCTTTTGACTACCGATATAGTCTAGGAGCTCGTTTCACTGCGAGCGTGGAATAGAACATTCTTTGTTTGTTCTATAGATTTTTTTTACTTTTTTCGTTCAGCAAAAAGCGCTAAGCGAAGAAAAAAATTAATAAAAAAACAAAGAATATTTCATTCCAAGCTCGTAGTGATAACAAGCCTTTTTCACTAAAATTAATTAAAAGAAAATTAAAGCTACAGATATTCGAATATAATTACTGGTTGAGAAGAATTGGCGCTGTCCATACTTTCAACCATTTCCAACGTTTTGTGATTTTCCACTTCGTAAAATAATTTAAATGATGAACTAAACCTTAAAAGCAAGCACGAAAATAGCAAGCCGGGTTTCAACCGGAAATGTTGAAATATTTAACTTTTACTCTGACACCTTTTATAATCTATAAGATTTGCACTTTTTAAAGTAAGCATCAGTGGCGGACGGAAAGCTTTTTTAACGTTTGCGCTTACACTACAATATATATGTTGTAAATTTAAATCAAAACCAAAAAAATAACTGAGTTTTGGTATGGTTGTAACACTACTTACCACGATATTAAATATTTTATTCTAAGGGTACACATTTCAAAAAGCTTACCATCCGCCACTGGTAAGTATATTTTCAAAAATAGTTCGGTCCCATTGTTTTTCTAAAAAAATTTGAATTGCAAAGACGATTTTAAATATGCTTCAATCACAAATTTTGCTAATTTTATCCAGTCAATTTTGAGCTCAGTTATTTAATGAATAAATTTTGGAAGAAATTTTGGCTAAAAGATACGTGAAGATTAATATTAGCCAAATCATTTTACATTTAAAACAAACTCTAATGTTTTTACTTATTTACATATAAAAATCACAGCATAAATTTTTCTTTAGCCAGTTCTACAATATTATAATAAATAATGTCGCAACATAAATAATGTCGCAATTTGTGCTACTATTGACAGATATTGTATTCTTGAATATATTTGAAGAGACTTAGAACTTTTCTAGAATAAAGTTATAAATTACTGATTTACACTTAATTAAAAGAAAAGAAAACAGCTTCAAAGAAAATTTGGGGATAAAATTTCACGATAAAACTCAACACAAAAAATTTCTCAATGTTTTTATTCAGAAATTTCTTCAAAGGACAGGGGAACCAGAAACGTAGCGGCAATTGCCTCATGCCTGGCAATATTTTTAAAACGTCGGGGCATAGGGGCAGATAGTGCCACTTGAAATTCGTAAGACAAAAGCATTGTCTTAAATCTGTGTTTACAATTACATAAACTCGATCAAAATTAATTCCACTAAGTTTTAAAAATACTGACATAAACAAGGGTTCACCGAACGTTTTTTGAAAAGAACCACACAGCAATTAACTGTAAGTTAGCAAGGGGGCAAAATTTCGCAAAAAGGTAATTTTTTTGTTGAAAAGGCCGTCTCAACAAAAATAACTTTTAACGTATTAGAGAAAATTTGGTAGAGACCAAAAAAAGATTTTTACTTGAATTTGAAGATAAAAATTTTCTTTAGTGCAAAGTTGAGACCAAACAAAAAAGAAAAAAGGGACATGCATCAAGAGAGATCATTTTTTAAACCAAAGAGCGTTGGCTTTTGAAAGCATTTGTGGGCCAAATAAGTAAAACAAGCGACCGAATTTTATAACTGAAGACCTTTTTTTGTCTTAACTAAACTTTTTAGTGAAATATTCTGAAATTTCTTTTTGTTGAGAATGACTTTTCAACCAATGAATACTGTATATATATGATCAAAATGGTCTAGTCACAATGAGATCATAATAATAAGCGAGTCTGCCAAATAATCAGACTCATGGCATCACAATAACGTTGAAACCGAATAACAAAGCAGCACTCAATTTGTTTTAGGACACTCTATTACAACTTTCACTTTGGTTTCACTACATAACCTGGGCCACTGACAAAAAATTTTCTACGGCAAGCAAATTAGCTCCATTTAAATTTTATCTAACTAACCTTATTGAACGCTTAAGTATAATAAATTTAAAATTTCCTTAGTGAATTCCTAATAAAAACTCGCTTCAAAAGAGCAGCATCATTTTATAATTTATCTAAGCAATTTAAGTATAAAAAAGTTTTTTTAAAAAATTTGAGTTTAAAGTAACAGTTAAAATCATGACCTTCTATTTGCTTGTTAAAGTATTCAAGTCAAGGTGAATGAGCGCTATCGTTTACGATTTGACGTTTACCTTAATCAAACACAGCCTGTTCCTAAACGCTTGTTCAAACACGCAAGTCGACTAATATACTGTATATATATATAGTGACTATACCCGTATAGTGACAAAATTTTCCAAAGGCACTTTTTTCTTAAAAAAACACTTTTAACCGGGGGCGTCGGAAAATTTTTTGGCGGGAGAGATCGAGAGATGAAAATTCAAAATTAAGGCACTTTTTTAAAATTTTGTCAGTTAAGGTTTACAACCGTCCCAGCCGAAAAAAGTTTGAGAGTAATGCAATTTTGCTTAAATTTTATTGACTTTCAACGAATAATGATTTTGTTCTATTTACTTATTTAGGGTTGCCACTTAAAATCTCCGACCGTTTTCAACATAAAAATTTAGTAAAAATTAAAAAAAAGGTCACCACTTTCAATCAGTATCCAATTTTTGTTTCAAATTTAGTGTGAAAATTAGAAAAAAGTAGCTCTTTACCTTCAATCGGGGCATGCTATGGAATGGAATAGAAAATTTTCTTATTCCAAATCTTTCAAAATCTTCAATTTCATACTAAAAATTCTCCATTCCTTTCCATACTAAAATTCTTACATTCCGTATTCCATATCTTTTCCATACTTTGTATTATGTGAAAAACCTAAATTTCATACCATGTAACTTTTAATAAGTGTTTTTGTAAGTCTAATTTGTTTGAGTGACAGATTTGTAATTTTTGTCATAATTTTGGATATATGCATTTAAATGTGTGGATAATCCGCATCACTATTTTTTTAGTTTTTTTGTAGTTGTTGTGGAGTTTTTCATTCATGTTTTACCACATTGTGACTATATGAACTTTTTAAGTGTAGAGCGGTTTATAAATACATTCCATTAATATTATTTAAACTGCAAAAACTCCAACGGGGCAACCAAACAAGTTATCTATCTCTGCATTTCCTAAGGGAGACACACATCACAAGCGAACTAGGCCCTCAGACCTGAACGTTAAAACTGGCGCTGTATTGAAGTTGCAAACTGTTTAAACGCCAATGTTGAAATAGCACTATTCTTTTTTCCTACCGTATTCATTCGATTGACTTTGGTTACCACTTTTTTTCTTCTATTATTTTTGTGTGTCTGATCAAAAGCTGCTTCATGGATTGCACTCGGTATGAAAACAACATTAAAATGAACCAGTATGGAAAATGAATAGAAATATGGAAGATTCTTTCCATTCCATTAATGTAATGTTCCATTCCATTCCATCCTAATTCCATATTCCATACTAAAATTTTCTATTCCATCCTTTTTCCATTCCATAGCATGCCTTGCCTTCAGTTGATCTGATATTTTGCTTAAGTTTTCATGATTGTAGAGGTAAATTTAATCCAATGCTTCTGTGCTCCAAATTTCATTGGCTAAAACGAGTAAGAAACCTCTAATTTCGGTCAAAATTCATGGTGAAGACTAAAAAAAAGTCTTCATTTTCCATCAGCGTCCAATTTATTCTAAATTGATGTTGCCGACAAAAAATTTTTTATTGCAACTATCTATTCAATTTTCACCCAGTTGCTCGGGCCCCCCAGTTTAAGAACCTAGGCTTAAGACGATAATTGTAACATAAAAATCCTTTAAATTTTTTCGAAAAAAAATTAAGTCGTCACAATGCTAGGAAGTTCGAAACATCAAATGGGTCATTGAATTTCAACTAGTGGGTCACGCTGTGACCCGCGGGTCGGTGGTTCGCCATCCCTGTTATAAGCAAAAGTGTCGAATTGGTTTACTTTTCATTAGTTTTATTTTTTTACCACATTGCAATTTCGATATACATAAACTAAAAAAAAAAACAATATCAATTCAGCTTCCAAGACTTGAAAACGTCAATAACAGGAGATAGTATCATTTTGTCGGCCAATAGAGCCTCGTCCTTAAAAATATCAATTAAAACCTATAGAGTCTACTATATAGAAAATCTTTCATCAAGATTTGTAAAAGGTTCTACTGCAGCACAGTTAGTTTTGTAAAAATACATTCTGGTGGTAAAGCTATTAATACTGTATTAATTAGTAATACCATTACATAAGATAAAATGCATACATATGATAACGTAATAAATATTTGGCCTACAACAAGCTATGTAGGCCTAGATTTTGGAAAAGAAAACACCTCATTAATATTACTAATCGAAACCATAAGCTTATAAAAAGATATTGTGACACTAATCAAACGTTGAAGAAAAAAAGTATTTATGTCTGCAGTTTCTGCTTGTTACATAATTTGCGTATATCTGCAGTTGTTACATTATTTATTCTTAAAATCCCCATTTTTAAAAAACGTTTTATCAAGGATTTATGTAATTCAAGTTAAATTTTAGGTGGAACACGTAATTCTTCTGGACCACGTTTAGAATCACTAATCCAAAATCACCTTAGAAACAACTTTAAAAAATTACTCGTCAGATTTCAACAAACAAAAGCAAGTGGCTTTACTTTTTTATTAACATTGTTCTGCTGTATATCTGCTACCGGTACTTAATCATAATTTTGATCGTTAGAATAAAAAAAAAACTTCGTTTAAAAATAAAAATTAGTTATTCGGCAAATAGAACTTTCGACAGATTTAAATTTAAAGCAAAGTTGAAAACATTCTATTTTTTAAAATACAGCCACGGCGGGTAATCACCTTATTGAAAGACTACCTGTGGGCATTTACCGCATTATTGACTTTATCACTAGGGCTAGCAAACAGGTTTTGAAAACTTTACGGAGTTTGGCAAGGTGTTTTGTTTGCTTTTCTTTGGTTCTGTCATGACAAAGGTATTAAAAAAATGGAAGAATAAATGGGAAAGCACCGCAGGGAAATATATCTGTAAAAACTGTTTTAGGTGATACGGTATCAAGTTGACGTTGCCACAGCCGTGCCTCTTGGGGAGTGGGGCAGGGGGAGCTATTGCCTCGTTCAAGGTTTAAAAATTTGGGCAAATCAGGAATTTTAGGCCAGTGAAAAAGATCAAAAAATGGTTTTTGTGCTAATTGCAGAAAAAATTTGACCAATTCAGGTGAAGAATTTTTTTTAGAGAACGCTATGTTTTTGGACAAAAATCGAGAAATCAGAGATAGATTATAAGTGAAGATCTTTTTTGGTCTTCAGCTTAAATTTTTGAAAAAATTTTTTCTCATATCCATAAAGTTCCAGAAAATCAAGATTTAGGCAAAACTTTATTGACCCACCAAATCTTTTAGACTGGTACGCCTATGGACGTTGTATTAATCATTTTTTTAAAAAGTTGCCGGTCGTTAATTGCTTTTAATTTTACGAAACACGCTAAGATTATATTTTACTAATATACTTGAACTCACTAACATGTCATTAGTCCAGTGTTTTAGCGAAAAAAGTGCCTCGAAAATATTGCATGTTTGTTTACAAGTAGGAGTTAGTTAGGAGAAAAGTTTTCAGCCAAAGCAAGATCAAAAAACTTGGATAAGCTTCGCATGTTGTTAAAAGCCGTATAAATTCTATTTTGAGAGTAGGGTGTCTAAAATGAGGGCTCATGGGATCCAAAAGTTCCAAAGCAATCCATTGAAGGGTCCACAAGATTTTTTATTGCCTATAAACAGTGGCGTACACAGAATGTTTCCGAGAGGGCCAAAGTTTTGTCACAACCGTGTGACGTCACAAATGAACTTGGGAAGAGCCGAAAGCACGACCATTATAGGGTGGTCCGGGGGCATGCCCCGGAAAAATTTTGCAAAATTACACCTAAAAATACGCATTTTTGTACCGGTCAAATCGGAAGCTTCTCGAAAACCAAAATAACGTTCGCACATGCTTCGAAATCCAGGGCGAACCCCGAATACTCGCGAAAAACCAGCTTTGCTTTTGCTAAAATTGCTTGGTTTTGCTTTACAGTTTTTCATTTTTAGAGTCTAAGGGGGGCCATGGCACAGTGGCCTCCCCCTCGGTACGCTAGTGCCTATAAAATAGTATCTACAGACATTCCACTTAACCAAAAGTATTTCTACGATCGTAGGAACTTGTTAGTGATAACATTATCCAAAAAAATGTTTTAAAAAAACGTTAAAACAATGGTTCTTAACCTATTTGCGGCGAAACGTTTTTAAAAACATTAGTCCATTGCTACGCTTTTTTTAGTGGACACTAGTTTCAAGAACGAAAATCGAAAAATCCGAGACAGATTCAAAGTGAAGACCTTTTTTTTAGAAAATACTACTTTTTAGGGATGAAAATCACGATCTGCACTCTGATCCAGGTGTGCCGCGAATTTCGAAAAGGTCCCAAAGTGTACCGCAATCGCGAAAAGATTAAGAAACATCGCGTTAAAGCATAAAATTTTTCCCGGAAGTCAGATGAAAATTAAAACAACGTTATCACTTTAAGTTTTCTTCAAATGAGATTTAAGGCTTGTGTCAAAAAGTCCATTAAGGGGGCCACAAAATTTTACAGATTTAACCTAGGGTGTCACATGATCCAACAAGTTTAGCTGTAGAGTATAAAAATATTTGGTAAAACCTTTAAATCACACTTGATCAGAGCTTAAAAAAACTTTTGGCGAACTTCGATTGGTGACAGCCGCTGGTATTAACTGCTATTTGTATAGCTCCGATTACGGTACTAAAGGAGGCATTGCCCGATCTTTTTCAAACAAAGCAACATGTTTGCGCTATACACGAGCTTTTTATATAGCTGATTAAAAAAAAGGCATAATTCTATAGTGGGCTAGCTTTTTCGGGTCTGTTAGTTGAATAAGTTTCCGGTGTCAGTTTCGTGATTTGAATATCATCCAAGCGTGAAGCATTGGTGAGATCAGATATGTTTTTAACCATCCACTGTCCAACGCCTCAACACGATAGGTAAATTTTGAAGATTGCTTTTTACTGTTTTACTAGGTAGATGCATTGCTCGGAAGATATTTTGTGAACTTTCCTGCAACATTATTAGCGAAGTCATTTTAATGTAGCTGAAAACCCTTGCGTACAATTAAATGTTTAAGGTTGCAAAAACTATTTTTTCTAAGCTCGACAACAATCAATTGGTATCGGAATTGTTTTCAGTTCCTTAAACTATTTGGTTTTTCTTTTCGTGCAATTTTTAAAAAATTTTTTATAATGCATGGGAAGATATCCGCGAAGGCGTCTAAAGGCTATTGTGTGGCGCCCACTTTTCAAATATTTAGCGACAATGAAATTTTGAAAGCCTCCGTTTGAGTTCTTTTTTTTTGTGATTGATTACTTCTGTTTGTTTGGCTTCTGTCGCTTACCTTGCACGAAAAAAGTATTATTTTATTTTTTATTTTCATTTCTATATTAATTTTCCTAACTTGCAGGAAAGCGTTGGAGGCGCTATACATAGGGCAACTGTAAAGCAATTAGCCAGACCTGCTTCCGCAGATACCAAGGTATTGCTGTCCGGTTAAAATTTTTTATTTGGTTTTTTAGTGTTTATAGAGATATGACTGAAACTTAGAACTGCTTGCCAAGACCACCAAGCAGGAGAAAACGCAATAAAATGTTTTTTTCCACGGACACAACTGAATGGCGCGAGTAGGTTTTGAACCGAAATCATGCCGATCACAATCACGGCGCTCTTGACCACGCTCCCGATATTGCATATTTTGAAGGAGGCCTACCGGTAGGCTTACCCATTATGAATGCATTGGTTATTTCGGGCATGATTGCGCTAGACCAGTAATTCTTTTTTAGCAAGCGGACTCCTTTTGCTTCAGTGCACAACCGGCGGCTGTGCGACCGCATCGGCCTTGGATAATAAAACGGCCGTGCACGTACTTTACGCAGTTAACTCATTATAGATTTAACTTGATTAGATTTTTTCTTTTTTCGAAGCCATTTTAACCATGCTGCTTTTATTCACCTTTCGGCACCTACGAATTGTCGACTATTTATTTTTTTTAGGAGTAAGTGTAACAATAGCAGCCTAGATTGACGAATTTTGCAAGTTTATTTGCAAACATACAAGATTAAAGAATTCATTAATACAATGTTTTATAAATTGTGCCTAAATAGATTTGATCGGTAAAACTGGTGACATTTCGTTTCATTACAATCGCAGAAGTAAACAGTATACAAGCGATGAAAATTTATTATTTGATAAGTCTAATCTAATCCATAATTTCATTTATTTACCAATTACCATAACTCAATTGCGGCCATTAGTTAAAAACAGCAAAAAGGTAGATCTTTGCACTAAATTTTAACAAAGTTAAAAATAGATAACAATCAATTAATCATTCAATATTCTAGATCTGATTTTTGTCTAAATGAGTTTGTTTTGTTATTTTTAGTGCGTCTCTATTTCATATCTTTCCTTACGGTTTTACGATGTACGATATACGTTACGAGCCCGAAATGAAATGACCTTTAAATAAGGATATTAGAACACAAATAGGAATATTAGATATCTAAAATCCCTATCTATAAAAAAAATTTTCACTTTGATTCTGCCTCAGATTTTTTGATTTTTGTACCAAAAAATCAATGATCGCTACAAGCAATGAGCAAGAATTTAGTTGAAGACAAAAAAATTATCCATTTTTTAAATTATTTGTTTAAAGCCTTTGAGGGCTGCACAGAATGTTTTTTTGGGTCCCATGCGGTCCGAGGACTGTAGTTTGTCCACCCCTGACACTCATTCCAGAAGATTTAACTGCTAAATAGTGATTTATCTAGGCCAGTGCATGGTCGGCAAACTACTGTCGGTGGCCTAAATCCGCCCCGCCAAGCATTTAATGTGAGCGTTGTAACAAATCAAACTGAAGAATTTTTTGTATTCACTTCCAAGAATAGTGCAATTATAAATCAAAGTTAGGCGACTTTTTTTGGTTTTTGAATAAGTTTGAACCACGAATTCATGTAGATACTAGTGCGGCTATCGACTTCTGAATCCGGCCCTCGATCTAAAAAATTTGCTCAGTTCTAATCTATAGGTTGGCCAAAATAAATCAAATTGAGTGTCGAACCCAAACCGTTTAATAATGTTCCGGTTTAGATTTGGCAAATTTTATTTTTACAGGTTTGTATACCAAGGGTTTTTGAAAGGGGGAAGGACCATACCACCACAATCAAATATGCTTTGTGGAAAAATTTTTTCAAGGGGTAGCTAAAGAAAAAAAGATCTTAACTTTAAATCTATCTCGGTTTCGTCAATTTTTCGTTCCAAAAACATAGTGATCTCTATAAAAAAAGTTTTTATTATGAATTTGTCTCTGATTTTCCGTGTTAGTGATCTTCAAGGGAAGGGGGAAGCATGGTAGAATGTTCCCCCGTAAATAAGCTACTGACTATATGACGTAAAAAACTTAAAAAAATAATATTGAATTGTTGTTTTTACAGGTACCGGTGGTTAAAATACAAAACCCTATTACTCTTAACCTATTAATGTTTCTGATGCTATTGAGGAAAAAGCAAACGTTTTTTTTGCATGTTTTTCAACACAACTTTTTTACTTAACTGATGCTGTGAGATATTGTCAAGATGTTTAAATTTTGATGTGCTGAAAAAACGTGACCCCAAGTTGTTGCAAGTTTTGTTAATTGTGACTTGAAATCTTTTTTTACGACACAACTCGTTTGTGGAGTGGAGGCAAGCAGTGACGATTCTAGAACTCAGAAAGTGAGAGGGCCGCGTTGAAGCCAAGGTATATTCCACTTATATGATTTAATATATATACAGGGTGTTTATAAAGTCTTTTTACAATTTAAAAAAATTATTACAAAGTGAAATGATGAGATATCGCAATGAGGGTTGTTTTATGTTAATCAGTATTTCACAAAGTTTTTATTGACACTAAAATTTATTGTTTCAGATAAAATTTCTTAATTAAAATTTCTTATGTTTAATGATTGAGTTATATGAACTGAACTCCCATAAAATGACTAGTCTACTCCTCAAGAAAAAGCGCAATGTGTAGCCTGGTTCATTGAGACAAAATCAGATGTTCAGACCCAGCGAAACTACAAAAGTAAGTATGGAAGAGACCCTGTGCACTGTTGAATGTGGTAGTTGCAATTGTATGGCAGCAGTACGGATGGACTTCATAAGAAAACGTTGAAAGGCTTACCTTACACGCTCGATGTTTTCTTCTGATGTTCTTGGTCGCCCCCTCCTCCTTGTAGGCCTATCGAACACTGTCCCTGTCTCCATAAATCTCTTGTGCCATAAACGAATTGAAGGACGTGATGATGGGTCTCTTTCATACTTACTTTTGTAGTTTCGCTGGGTCTGAACATCTGATTTTGTCTCAATGAACCAGGATACACATTGCGCTTTTTCTTGAGGAGTAGACTAGTCATTTTATGGGAGTTCAGTTCATATAACTCAATCATTAAACATAAGAAATTTTAATTAAGAAATTTTATCTGAAACAATAAATTTTAGTGTCAATAAAAACTTTATGAAATAGCCTACTGATTAACATAAAACAACCCTCATTGCGATATCTCATCATTTCACTTTGTAATATTTTTTTTAAATTGTAAAGAGACTTTATGGACACCCTGTATATATATTAAAGCATATAAGAGGAAAAATTGTAAGTTTAAAGCAGGGCGTCAAACCGGACCCGAACCGAATCCGTAAACCCGTATAAACCGTTATTATTTTTTAAACCCGAACCGGAACTGAACTAGAAAAAATAAAATTTGCTGAACCTGAACCGGAACTAACCCCAAAAAATAAAGTTTGCCGAACCTGAACCTGAACCGGAACATTATTTTAAACGGTTCGGGTCCGGTTCGGGTCCGGTTTGACGCCCTAGTTTAAAGGGCCTTTGCCACCGAATTTAGGAAAGTAGGCTATATTGTATATAACATAATACATATTTATTATTGAAATTAATGCAACAATGTCCACCACAGTAAATTATACATAAGAAAGAAATATTTAAAAAAAGTACGAAACAATAAGCAAAGAGAAAAGCAATTATGTGACCAGTGATGGGTATTCAAAATTTGGGGCCCGAGGCAAAATCTTATTCAGGATTCCCAAAAATTGGTGTTCTCTAAAAAAAAGGTCTTTGATCTCGTAGGCCTATTTCCGTATTTTTCTCCCAAAATTATCGTGATCTCTAAAAAAAGGTCTTCACTTCGAATCAATCTCGCATTTCCCACTTTTCGTCCAAACTTCATATCGATCTCTAAAAAAAAGATCCTCAGATGAATTCGTTCTGAAATTTCCTACTTTTGGTAACAATTTCATAGTGATCTTTAAAAAAATATTGAGCGAAATGAAACTATATGCAGTATTTTCAAAAAGGGAGGGACCGAGACAACAACAAGCTTGTTTAATCAGGGGGGCCAACCCGGAGGCCAAGCAAAAATCTGAGGGGCCATCGCCCCCTCTGGCCTCTCCCTAGAATCACTCCTGGAGGCAAGTATGCAAGATGTGAGTCACACTTTTCAAAGTTAACCCTTTCAATTTATCCAAATGTAATTATTAGCAATAATGCGAATGTTGATATTCACTCGACAGTAAATGCTATGGTTTAATCATCAGGGCTTTTAGGCTTTTAGCCAATTTCTTTGTGCATTTTATAACGTAAATCATTCAGTTTCCGTTTCCCTATTGGAGATTTTTGCATTATTTTGTTTTCAGTAATCCATTGTTTTTTTGGATGTAATGAAAACAAACTACGGTAGTGTTAGCACTACTAACCCTGACAAAACTTCACCAAAAAATTTTCCCTTCTCTAAAAAAAATGCTTGTTCCGGGGAGTTCCCAGCAACGAAAAATATACGATTTTGTATCGATTCAAGCAAAGTTATAATAAAATGACTACAGTATCATTGTAGTTGTAGTAACTTTGGTTGCAAGTTACTATAAAAACTTTGGTGACAACAGAAATAAATTTGCCGTCATAAGTTGACATTTAATCAAAACAAATAAAATCAATAAATTATATTTAACGAGCAATGGCAATAACAAAAGTCTAAAACAATAGCTGACAATACACTAAAACAATAGATGACAATCAACTGCGTACAATCTTTTGTGTCAATGATCTCATTCAGCGAGGAGACATCGAAATGACCAGAAAGGTCATAATCTAATATATAATAATTATGTTTATTTTACCCAAGGATAGCTAGAGTTACACAAGAGTTTTAGATGACACTGATTTCACTAAACAACAGCTAAAAGGGTACAAAAAAACATATATAACATAATGTATTGTATGTAAACTTCTAAGTTACTGCATCACTTTGTGAAGAGACTGTAAAGTGGCAAAGAACTTTATTTTCAGTAAAAAAAATGTTTTTTGTAATTTCAAATTTAAATCTAGATATTATTTGATGTATGTTTCTTTTCCATTGTTGCAAATTTTATGCATTAAATAAATTAAAAAAGGTCATTGAATCAGCTGCCATATTACTTTGTGAAACTTAAGTTGTAAACAATAAAATGAAAAAGAATAAAACAACCAAACAAAAATTAAAAACAATACATTCTTTTTCTCTTAATAAAACAAAACATTAATAAATAAAACTTAACCAACAATAATTTTTAAAATAGTCAATATTACATTTGGAAAAAATATAAATTTTAATTATTATTGTATTGGTCAAGTATGCACTTTTCATAATTCTTTTAATGCTTTTACATGATAGAGTTTTTATGCCAGCTGGAATTTCAGACCATAGTTTTGGGTTCACAATTAAAAATATTGCTTTCTTTCATTTTTTTGACTAAAATTTATTTTTAATGATTATCTGATGTTACATTTATAATCTTGCTTATTTCATTAAGATGGAAATATTAGCAATTTCATCATTATTGCCATCCACTTTCATTTTTCAATAGAAAAAACAATGTGTTTTTCTTGGTGGCAGGGATTAGTTGTTTTTCACAACTGCAGTTTCACTCTTGTCTTTTCTCTGCCTTTTTTTTGTAACGCTTTTCTCCTCATGTGTTTTTTAACTGCCTCCATTCATTGTTTTTTTCTTCTTGCCTTTCATTGTAATTTTTATAGCCATTGATCGAACTTTTTTTTGCTCATTGTTTTAATGTTCCCAAACCACCCCAATCTTTGATTTAAAAAAAATTTTTTATATGGTTCAACACTAGTCATTTTTAGTATTAACTCACTTTTCACTCTATCCTTCAGTGTCTCACCACATATCATTCTCGTTTAGGCCATTGATACTCATTAATAGTTATTCTTAGACATTCCCATGATAGTTATTGATAGTCATTCATTCATTGATAGTCATACATTGACACTTTCTCTGTATGAATATAATAGTCAAGTTAGGCTCTTTGGATTTTGACTAAATGTTAACTTTTTAATAACTTTTGATTTATGACAATAGTAATGCAGATTACCAAGGTTTTGATAAAGTTTGTAATGGTAAAATTTTGTAAAAAACTGATATTGCTTAAAAAAATTATTATAAGTGAGTTTTGTTCATGAAACTAATTCTAAACCTCCTCTGTGATTACTCTTGCTTCTTGAAGAAGTCTTTTTCCTCTTGTTTTTATATTATTTTCTCCTGGTGCTGTAGGGGAGATTCCCATTTAGTTTTACCAACAAAACCATTTAACATAGCTTTTTGAAAAGACCCAAATTTTCACTATTGCTGCAAAAGCAATCTATATTTGTAAAATCAGTAATGAAAATAATGTGAACTGACTTCTACTTTAAAAATTAGCATACCTTTTATCATCAACAATCTGATTGTTTTCATATTGATCAAAATTTATAAATTGAAAAATAAATATATTTTTAAAATATTTACTTTTTTGTTAATGATTCAGGAATGTAATAAAATTAAAGTTTATAGGTTTATTTTTAGTTAGCTTTTTATATGCAATATGTCTGTTGAAAGCAGCAAAAGCAAAGAACAAAACAGGCATAATAATATTAGTGTAAACATTCAGAAAACAATTAAAAAAGATTTTTTTGTCAGTAATTTTGCAAATAGAAAAGATCAGAGTAAGTCAGCATCAAGTATAAATAGTTTAAAAGAAAAAGATTTTATGCCACCATATGATTTGCACAAAATAATTTCTAATAAAAATGATAAAGAACAACTCAACAATGATAGATCAGAAACTGAAGTGTTTGATGATGGAAGCAACAGCTATTTTGGGCGAGCACATACTATATCAGTTTTGGTAGTAGGAATTTCAGCTTTGCTATATGTAGTGTTTTATGAAACTCAGAAAGAAGATTTAGAGTTTAATGCAAAGAGAGGTCTGATTGCAGCAAGTTACTTTTTCTTAGCATTTGGCATTACCCAAGTAAAAGATGGTCCATTTGTAAGACCTCATCCTGCTTTATGGCGATTGGTGTTATGCATTGCAGTATTGTATGAATTAATAATGGTGTTTCTACTTTTTCAAACTGTTTCTGATGCTCGTAAATTATTACTCTTCATTGACCCAGATTTAAACAAACCACTTGATTTTGATTCTTACAATAATGAATGCACTATATATGATCCAGGACATCCAAATGGTGCATTTCATAATGTGCTTGACAAAATGGACATTTTTGTATTAGCTCATTTGGTAGGGTGGTTTTGGAAAGCAATTATTTTTCGTGATGTATGGATTACAAATGTCATAAGTTTTATTTTTGAACTTCTAGAGTATACATTTCAACATCAATTGCCAAATTTTTTTGAATGTTGGTGGGATCATTGGATATTAGATTTTATTATTTGTAATGGAACAGGTATATATTGTGGGCTAAAATTTGTTAAATATTTGTCAATCAAAGAGTATTACTGGCAAGGAGTGTGGCATATTCATTCTTACAAAGGAAAAATGAAAAGAGTTGTTGGACAATTTACTCCTTATAGTTGGGTAAAATTTAAATGGACACCCACACAAAATTTGTACCGATGGCTATTTGTATCTATGCTAATATTTATAAGCTTGCTAGCTGAAATGAATACTTTTTATCTTAAATTTGTTTTGTGGATTCCATCTGATCACCTATTTGTATTACTAAGACTTGTTTTGTATACTCTTTGTGCTTTTGTTGGTGTCAGGGAGGTTTATGATTTTGCATCTGGCAAAAGTAGTATTTTTGGTCAACATGCTTGGGTTTTATGTGCTATAATAATGACAGAATTAATGCTTGTCTGCAAATTTGGTTGGGATACTTTATCTAAACCATTTCCACCTCATATAAAATGGTTTTGGATGTCTGTTTTAATTCTTTATATATTGTGGACTTTGTGGAAGTTTCAGATGAAATTTCCTTTACTTCGTAAATGGAGCAAAGAATCTTTTGGTCGTACAAATAGTCCCTTTGCCATAGCTCAAATTAATATATTAACAGATTTTGTGGATGACAGTAGTTCTTCAGAAAGTTAAATAGCATTATTTTGATTGTAACTCTTAGCAATATAAAATTTTATAATTTTTAAATATGTATTTTGCAATTGCACAACAAAACATATACATTTATATGAAACCATTTAACTTTAAAATAGCAGAATTACATATTTTTAAAAATGTTCTTTTTTTTTTTGATAGCTCAGTGCAATATTTTTTTGAAAAAAATTTTTCAATATTTTTTAACATTAAATTTATTTGGTCATAGATTTTGTTACAAAATTTGAAATCTTTATTTCTTAAAACTTTTGAATTTTAATTTGCTGTGCTTTTAAAAAAATAGTTTTAGTCTTCTACTGTTTTGGGTTCTTTAGTATTCTACTATTTTTTAAATTCATCAAATTGTAATTAAGGTTGCACTAATATGCAAATTGGTTGATAATATCAGTGCTTTCAACCTGTTTCTGATTTCTTGATTTTTGTTCCAAAAAAGTAGTGATTTCTTAAAAAAAATTAAGTTTGATATGATTTGGTATTAGCTGATATATCTAATACCTTGCAAATAATATCAGTGCAACTTTAATTGTAATATATACATTTTTGTATTTATGAAAAGGTATTAAATGCTAGACCTACCGAAAAACAAAGTTATTTTTAAACATTTAATTTAAACAAAAATTTATTATCTAATGTTTACTTATTTGCATTTTTATTGATAATCGACTTTCAATGTACTTGCATAAAAGAATGTTTATTGTTATTTGATTTGAGTAATATATTTGCATATCTTAACAGTTATTTATATTTCAGAAAAAGTATTAAAATTTATTTTAAGATGTGAATAGTATTTTTTACTGAATAAAAAAAGATGGGAAATTGCATTAAAAAAACTACAATTACATCTACTATTACTAAAGGTATTTTTTTGAAAGTAGTTTTGAGTGTAGCTTTTTACCTTGAACTTCAACATTAGTACCAGTGAAACTTCGTAGTGCAACTTCAAATATAATAGTATTTTTCTGATGCGCCATTCGGCAAAAAAATATTTTTGTGCGCGCCAACCAGAATGGGTTTGTAGAAAAATGTTTATATGTAGTATAATGCTTATTATGACGTTATAACTTTCGTACGCCCGCAAAACTTCAATTTCGTTAAAGATATATGTTAAACAACCTTGGTTCAAAAATTTAATTATTTAAGTACATTTTTTAAATTTAGATATTCGAAATAAGGCTATTGTATATTCAAATAGAAAATATTCGGCTAGGAACATCCCTAAATTTAACGCACTTAACATTTTTAAATGCGAATTTTCACTCTTATCAGCTGAAGAATTGCAATTGTCTTTTCAATTGTCTTAGTAACATAACAGAACTTTTTTTGTTGTCACTTCAACGCTAGTAAAAGTAAATCGAAATTATTCATTTTCTCGCTAAATTGGCTTGCCGACGAATTTGTCCCGTCGAATTGTCTCCCGCCAAATTGGTCTCGCCAAATTGTCGCCTACCCGCTTTATCTGTAATAAAAAGGTTTGAGAAATGTTTATGATTATTTTGTAGTTTCTTTTCTTCTACTATCGTTTGCTGCTCCATGGTCTATCTTAGGAGATGATTGTCTTCCAGGAAGTAACATCTTTGCATTAATCACTTTATTTGATGTGTGTGTGTTAGCTGGACTTCTAGTCAGAGTTATTTCCTTACCAAAAATTCCACCTCTTCCTCCTTTGCTAGGTATGGTAGCTTTGCTAATTGCTCGGATGATAATCTAAACAAAAGTTGAAATATGCTACTTATTTTGCAAATATGTATATATATTTTTTGCTTGGTTTGACTATCATGATTATGACTGAATTAAAACTGCCTAATTTTTTGTGACAATTTAAGCTTCTTAATCGTGTTTCTAAAGATTAGTTTACGTGATTAAACTTTAAACTAGTTATTAAATGCTTTTACTGTGTTATATTTTTACTTTTCATTGAGTTTTCTCCCACAAATTTTGTCAAAAGTGACATAAATTTTAATTTTTTTAGTTTACGAGTATTATTGAATTTATTACTAACTCTTAGTTTAAAATATTTTATCACAAACTTATTTTCCATTCTATGAGTTTTGTTAGATTATTGCATATGATTTGTAAATTTTATATGGACTATATTTAGGGTACGCGACAATTTGGCGGAAGGCAATTTGGCGGCAAGCCAGTTTGGCGGTGAGCCAATTTGGCGGGAAAATAAATAAAAATAATTTATCTTCACTAGCGTTGAAGCGACAGCAAAAAAGTTTTGTTGTGTCACAAAGAAAATTGAAAAGGCAATCGCAAATGTTCGGCTGATCAGAGTGAAAATTTAAATTTAAAGTTGTTAAATGCGTTAAATGTAGGGATGTTTCTAGCCGAATATTTATCTATTTAAATTTACAATAGCTTAATTTCAAATATTTAAATTAAAAAAGGTACTTGAATAGTTAAATTTTCGAATCACGGTCGTTTAACATATATCTTTTACAAAAAAGTGCAATAATGTAGCTTACTACAAAGACGACAGGTTTAAAGTTTTACGGGCGTACGAAGTTATGACGTCATAATAAGGATTTTACTATATCTAAACAAATCTATTCTGGTTGGCACGCATAAACAGTTTTATTTTAACAATTTTTTTTTTTTAGTTCTAACAGTGTGTTTTGTCTATAGGGCTCGTCAGAAAGCAATCAAAAATTTGAAAAACAAATACAAAAAGTAAAGCTTTACAAAGCGATAAAAAGTCGGCAAAAGAACTTAAAACAAAAAATAATTTCGGCAATTACGGCAGTGATTAAAATTGTCAAGAATCAAGACAGAATATTAGATAAACCCAAATAGCAAAGCTTACAGAATAGTATATAAGGCGGTTACAAATCGTGTTTGATTAAATTTCAATGTGTAAAGTTTTTTCCATTGCTTACACTAAAGTTTCCAAATAACAAACGAATTTGTTGGAACAGAGCGCCCTAAAACTGCTTTTAAAAAAATTAAAGATTTTTATGTGTTCTATTATTCTATTGTACAAAATCTTTTGTTTCGACTTGTTCCCGTTGTATAGTTAAACATTTTTTCATACCAGGAAATCAGTGTTTTTCAGAAGTCGTAAATTGCACAGCTGCGATTAATGCAACGAAATTGTTCGAAGTTTTCGCAGGCGCATGAATTTTGTGACATCACAAATGATGGCGTTTATGGTCAGCACGTAGGTAACAAATAAGCATAGCGACTTCAAATTCGCACAACAATAATTTTGTTCAGTTATATTATGAAAAGATTAAATACACATTTATTCCGCCGAATTTCGCCGTTTATCTGTACCCACAATCCTAGAATCATTAATCATGATATTAGCTATATGAATTCAAATTTGGAAACAATAGCGTAAGCAACGAAAAAAACTTTACACATTAAAATTTAATTTAAACAAATTGTAACCGCTTTAACTTTATAATCACTGCCGTAATTTTCATTTTGTTTTAAGTTCTTTTGCCGACTTTTTATCACTTTGTAAAGCTTTACTTTTTGTATTTGTTTTTCAAATTTTTGATTGCTTTCTGACGAGCCCTATAGACCAGTGTTTCCCAAACTTTTTCAGTCAGATTCAGTCAGACGCCCCCTTGGTTTTCAGCTCGATTCCCAACGCCCCCTTGCTTCTTTTTTAAGTGAAAAGAATGTTCGACAGAGAATATTTATTTCAAAATCTGTAATTTTGCTATTTTCTCCCAAATTCATTGTGATCTCTAAAAAAAATAAAGGTCTTTCCCTGAATCGAACTTGTATTGAATACTTTGGGAAACACTGCTGCAAGATCACCTAGAAAAGGTCTTTAATCGTCCTTCATGTATATTTCTTCTCATTGTTTCCTATCGCCCCCTTGTTCTCTTACCGCCCCCTAACTATTCCCTTTCTTCTTACCGCCCCGCTAAATCTCGCCAACGCCCCCTGGGGGCGGTAGCGCCCACTTTGGGAACCACTGCTATAGATGAAACAAACTGTTAGAACTAAAAAAAAAATAGTTAAAATAAAACTGTTTATGCGTGCCAACCAGAATAGATTTGTTTAGATATAGTAAAATCCTTATTATGACGTCATAACTTCGTACGCCCGTAAAACTTTAAACCTGTCGTCTTTGTAGTAAGCTACATTATTGCACTTTTTTGTAAAAGATATATGTTAAACGACCGTGATTCGAAAATTTAACTATTCAAGTACCTTTTTTAATTTAAATATTTGAAATTAAGCTATTGTAAATTTAAATAGATAAATATTCGGCTAGAAACATCCCTACATTTAACGCATTTAACAACTTTAAATTTAAATTTTCGCTCTTATCAGCCGAACATTTACGATTGCCTTTTCAATTTTCTTTGTGACACAACAAAACTTTTTTGCTGTCGCTTCAACGCTAGTGAAGATAAATTATTTTTATTTATTTTCCCGCCAAATTGGCTCGCCGCCAAATTGGCTTGCCGAGAAATTTGCCCTGCCAAATTGTCTCCCGCCAAATTGGTCCCGCCAAATTGTCTTGTTTCGCTGTATTTACATGTTTTAATTTTTAAAATTTTGATATGTTTATTGCTACTGCACTTGGCTCATGATTTATGCATAAATTGAAGCTAAATAACTATTTCTTTGTGTTTGTATAATGTATAATAGATGGCATGTTCCAATGGTTTCAGTATTTTTGGTATAATAACTATTTCTTTAAATTTTCTTAATTGTAGAGGCATTTTGTATGATGGCCCAATATTTAACTAATCAAAATACTATTTATTAACAATAACTTTTCTTCCTCTACTTTTGCAGGAATGCTTTTAGCTGGAGTAGCTCTCAGAAATATTCCTTATGTAAATGTGGCAAAAGATATTGACCCAAGTTGGTCTTCAGCATTAAGATCATTAGCTTTGACTGTCATTTTGATTAAGGCTGGCTTGGAACTGGATGGAAAGGCAAGTTATTTCGCTTTTTGTTTATATGGATTTACTTTTGTACATTGATAAAATGTTTTTTTTATTATTCTATTGGTGATTTATATTAATTCATTTAATGTAATGTAGTCATTTAATGTAATGATAACTAAAGTGTTAACTTTGGAGTAAATAAATGTGCTCAATCCTGTTAACTGACATTGAAAAAACAACTTTCTTTTCTTTCTTTATGTTGCACTAAAAACTATATTTTTAGTGACAAGTTTATTAGTTATTACCATAGCCACAAATAATCCTTTATTATTATTTAATTGAAACAAAATTAAGGATTCTTTTTATTAAGTTGATCAAAACGTAAGTACATTTTAGGTAATCTTTATCGTAAATTTTGTGTATTATTTTTTTGTTATAAATGTATATCTCGCAAATTAGCTTACATTACATTATACCTAATAACGTTTTTTGTTGTTAGAGCTTATTATCCATGAAAGGAGTTTGTTTGCGATTGACAGCCATTCCTTGTCTAGTTGAGACCTTGACCTGCTGTTTAGTGTGTTATTTTATATTGGATTTTCCTTGGCTTTGGGGAGTTCTATTGGGGTATGGTTTTTTTAAATACTAAATAAAGCTGATACTGTCAACACTTTTAATGATTTTCAGATTTGTGCTTGGAGCTGTTACACCTGCAGTCATAGTGCCGTCTTTACTAAGCCTGCAAAAAGTTGGATATGGAGTAGCTAAAGGTTTTGTTTGATTTAAAAATACATAAAAGTTTAATTTGTCGTTGCGTTTTAATTGCAGGAATTCCAACTTTGGTGATAGCAGCAAGTAGCTTTGATGATGTGCTAGCTATAACTGGATTTTCTGTTGTTCTCAGCATCACAATTTCTGCAAGCAGTAACTCTTTTTTGTACATTAGTGTGTGTGTAGCCTTTAAGTTGAATTGTTATTATGTTGTCTATTTGCAGTTAAAAAATAATAATCCTCTTAATAATAGACTAGCAGAGCATTGCGTTTTTTTACTCCCCTCTTTAGCGTAAACCAGCGTTTCTTTAACTGTTTTTGACTTTTTTGACGGGCAAAGTACAAATCCATTTATATTCTTGACAAATTTGTGATTAGATATTTTTTGATTTAGTGTTCCGTGAGCTAAAAATGATAAGTCTAGGACTTCCGTGAATAAAAAGTTTGAGAAACTCTGAGTTAAACAACCAATCCTAACTTCAAAAACTGACATCAATGATATTGTTGATGTTGTTGTTGTTGTTGCCTCTCCTCCAAGGATTCTTGTAGTAGCCATCCCTTGATCCCTCAAAGAAGCCAATCTAGATTCTCACTCTTGGTTTAGTTCTACTGCTTCTAAAAGCTTTTTCCACAGACTAGTGGTGTTGTGTTGTGTTGGTACTTGATTACAGTTAAAGAGGTGATTACTGATTTTCAACCACTACAAATTGGCTCATTTCTGCTTCCTGTCTAATCTCTATTGGGTGAAGTTCTTGCTTTACCCGGTGAGAAAAGACTCGTCTCTGGCTTCGCGGAAAGTCAATTTTTCAGTTTATTGAATGGTATTGTAAAATATCCAGACAATTGTTGACTTTACAGTTGTTCGAATTGACAATTGCTCAAAATCAATTGTCATCCTGACAATTATTTGAAGACAAAAACCAACATTTTACCAACAATAGGGTTAGGGTTGGGCTTAAGTATTCATTAAAAAAAGTAAAATGAGCATTTATAAAATAAGTATTTTTAGACAACTGCATATAGCATTATTTTTTGAATACAAGCAATAGGGTAAGGTTAAAATTAGGGTTAGGTATTCATTAAAAAAAGAAAAATGAACGTTTATAAAATAGATATTTTCAGACAACTGCATATAATGTTATTTTTTTGAACAATTGTTAATTCGAACAATTATCCGTAAACTGTAGAATATAAAGGGTGAATACATTTATTAGATTTTATCTCGGTGCACATAACATTGCAAAACTTGGCCAGTCATAGAGGTCATCATAACAATATTACCGTATCTTTATCAAAATTTACGACCGTGCGTTTGGCAAGATTTTTTCTCTTGCTTTGAAACTTTTTTGACTTTTGCTACAGCCCCTAAATAATGAAGTTTTTTTAATATTTTGGAAATGTCATAATGGTGTTGTAAATACACAAAGTTAATGCCTTCTTGCAAAATTCATAATACCTAATAACGGTGTGTTTTTAAACGACAATTAATGACAATAAATCTATTTTAAACAAGCGCCGAAAAATAAAGTATTGATTTTTGTAGGCAAGTCGCAAGAAGCAAGCAATGCAACGAATGCAAGAGCCAATTCCACTTTATTTGTTACAACTGCGTCGGCTTTTCAGGAACTTCATTCTCCAAGTCCAGGTGCACGAATTAATAAAATATATCTTCATTTTAAATTGAACGTCGAAATGTCTTTTTGTTTTTAAAAGTTGCGCTTTTTTCTATTTAAGATTTTCGAACTTCCAATTGAAAAACATGGTTTAAAATAAAAGTTGATTACCTGAGATTATAACAAAAGCATTTTAACTTTCCATGTTTAAGCACTGTTTTTCACTAGAAAAATTAAAAGATATTTTCTAATATTGATTCAATAAATTGATTTTTTGTCCTGTTTTTGCTCTATCTTTTTTTAGCTTTAGTTAGATTTTAGCGAACTTAACTTAATTTTTTTACTTTTATCTTTCATTCACAAGTTTTACGATTATCATTTCAGTCTATCGAAAATTGCTTTAAAAAGTGGAAAATTTTTATTGTAAACATGGGGCAATTGCCAAAAAAACTTTAGTATCAAATTCAAGCTTGAATCGCTTTGACTTTGTAGATCAACCAAGTGTTGGATTATTATATGTGCTTCATTCAATATTAATCATTAAGATAGCCTTTTTTTTTTGTCATTATTAAAGAATTTCAAAAAATTTTTGAGAAATGTTTGTAGTAGTTCAGTTATATCGTCAATAGCTTGTGGCTTTAATGTACTATATTATATTTTCACGTTTTAAAAAAGTTTTTTTTTTAGAGTTCACGATATCACTGGCACGTCGTGTTTGCTAAAAATATGAATGATTTTTTAGTTTATTTAATTTTTTGTGTGACTTTCAAATGTGCCAGGTGTTTTTTAAACCCTGAATATTCGACACTGCAAACAATATCATGATAAACATACCGATACCTACGTTTTCTTAGCTTCGCTTTTCGTTGTTGCAGGAGACATTGCAATGCTGATAGCAAGAGGACCTTTAGAGATGCTTGGTGGGGTTATTGCCGGGATTTTACTCGGACTTTTTCTCTGGTTCATACCCAACTCGCAAGAGGTTCATGATATTAACACTGCATTGATTCAGTAACTTAGTCTTAAAAATTATTTATATATCGTTTAGAAAAAAACACATTTATGTTAGGAATATTTTTTATGATAAGATATTAATAATTTTGTCAGTTCTTTTTTCTCAAAAATTGAAGAAGGCATGATAATTATTAACAATTTGTTTAAAAAGCTTGGCTGTATATTCTACTATTAGTGTGGAGCAGCTTTGTTCTGAAATATGTGATATGAAGCGTTGTCCAGGCATTCTTGGCTCTTGCTACAAACTGTCCACGTCCCTTTTCGCAATTAGTTTCAGTTTTCCTACTTAACAACGGCCGATTTTGAAAAATCAAGCTGCTCTTTCAAGCGTCATTTTTCGACGTCTTCCAGAAGGATGAGTAAAATGACTGACGATTTTGACCTAGTGTTTTTCTATAATTCGTCGCTTTTTGCAAGTCTCTCTTTGAGCTACTTCTGTTCAAGATAAAGCATCTTCAACCTAAAAACTTGCCATACCGTGGCGTATCAACATGCAAACTTTAGTAAAAAAGCATATGAATTTGAAGCATTAGATCTCGGTTTTAGTCCTAGTCCGTTCATACTAAGAGCTTTTAATTGAATTTACAGCTTTCAATGTTTTACTTTAGTATTATAAAAACTGTGCAAAAAGGATGTCGTCGGCACAAAAAGACTGCGATGTGCATTCGGTGTTGGCCTGTTCATAGGCACAGTATTTGGTTGTTTTTGTGAGTGCGACTACAGTGGTTTTCTCGCTATCAGAAAAACGTTAATCGAAATCGCTCCCTTCTCGTCTTCGGCATCGGTGTTGTGGCTGTGTCCGGTACTCGCGAGCTTGGCGTTCCTGGTTCTGGCGCACTCGTCGCCATAGTTTCTGCCTTCGTCGCCTCCTGGCGCTGGAGAAACGAAAAGGTGAGAGAACATGTCGCTTTTGAATCGGTAGTAGCATTAGACTATTGGTATCTTCGCGTATAGGAACATGTTTCCGAGTTTATCAGCTTTCTTTGGAGAGGATTTGAGCCATTCTTATTCGGTTTGATCGGCGCTGAAGTGAGTTTTGAAGACATGGACAGCAGCACCATCGGTATGACACTTATCTGATCGCTATCGCTCAAATTTAAACGCATTTTTATTTTTTTAAAGGCGGAGGAATTGCGGTTTTGGGTTTGTGTTTGCTTCTGAGGAGTCTTGCGACTTTCTTGTCGGTTTTGGGAGCCGGTCTCACTTTCAAAGAGCGAATTTTTGTTTGTTTTGCTTGGATACCGAAGGCAACCGTTCAGGTAAAAAAGCTTGATTTTTTTCGCCAAAGCTCATATTTGTTTTCTTTCAAGCTTTAAGTTACTAAAAACACTTTAGTTTTGGAAGGGTATGAAAAAGCAAAAAAACGTGTGTAAACGCCGACAATGACAATAAAAACGGAATAGTGGCTTCTTTGTTATTATCAGCATTTATGGTATTTTTTTTGTAATGTATGTCAAAAAAGTTACGAAGAAAATACCAATTTTTGTTCATCGTATTTAGACAAATTGAGCGCGATTTGATCTTTGATAATCGCTGTTACGCGATCGATTCACAGTTCAGGTTTTTTTCTGTGATTAATTTCTCCAACATTATTATCACACCGCCGAGGTGAATATAAAAATGGCGATTGGCGAGTTGGATGTTTCCTGCTCGTTGTTTGCTGGTCTTTGATTTATATAATACTTGACATATAGAATCGTAACGAAGCGTTATAGCAGTACCATCAACAAAACTCATTTTAGTCTTCCGACATATAGTTTTTTGAACATTTTTCAACGAGATTAAGTTGGAAAAATAAGGGATTTTTTCCTATTAGGCAATATCTTTGATTCGATAATTATTTTTATAAAAGGTTCAATGTTACTTAAAACTCGGCAAGTATTACGTCATCGAAGCACTGACGAAGCCTTCGAATCGGTTGATTGAGCGTTTGTTGCTAGTTTTAAGTAAAAATAGACAGGAGGGTGTGTACCGACTGGCCAGTGAGTTCGTACCCTTTTTGCACTCAATTGTACAAACTACTGCTATGATCTGTCTTTCACAGGCAGCATTGGGTCCGATTGCACTTGATACCGCGCGGAACGCAAACGTGTCTGAAGATGTACGCAAGATGGCGCGTCAGATTCTCACGATTACAGTTTTGGCGATTCTGATTACGGCTCCTCTCGGAGCAGCAGCTATCGCTTTAACTGGTCCGAAATTGCTACAGAAGGATAGAAAAGAAGGAACCGAAGAACCGGCTGGTAAATGTTAACAGAATTTGATTGTCGGTCTTCACTGTTCCTTAAGAAGAATTTCGTCGGTAACTCGATTTCATGTTGCTGCTATAATTTTCGCCACACCTTGTTTATTACCTATAGGAATAGCTTGCACAATTTAGCGATATTTGCTTCGGTTTTTTATATCAGTTTTCTACCCTTCAACATCATTAATTCAGTTTCTTTTGCGGGGCTTGTAAAATTCTTTTTATTCGGATTGAACAATAAGAATTACGTAGGATACCAATATTAACAATATTTTTAAAGATCATTAACTCGTATGCTGTATGCTTAGGATTTAATCTATCTGTGTTAATTTATTTTATTCCGTTAATAGTTTCGCTTCCCATCAATAAAATTCCCGCTGAGCCGGAAATGTCACCCGCAATCAGTCTGGAGAATCAACAATCGAGCCAAGAAAAACCAGTTTCGGTCACTTGACCTTCAAACCAAGATCTCTCTCCATTGAATGGAAATGCTCCTGTCCACCCGCAATTTCATGCTGTGCAAGTTCTCAGTTTGTACCGGCAATTAAGTTAACGTTTTAAGTTTTTTCTTTGTATTTATTTGTACAATCGCGCCAACACTCAAAATAGTTCTGGTTTCAAAATAATCGCTGGATGTCGTCACCCGTCACTTGTTGATTGAATAGTTCGCTGGACGAGAATTCAAAACACAGTTTTCTGTAGGTTAAAAAATTTATGTTTGAACTTTTCCGAACGTTTTCATTCCTTTTTTTTCTTCCTTAGTTCTTTTTAAAATCGCACCTTTTTTTTATTAGAAGCCAGCTATCGTTTCAATTTTACCTTCAACATGTTTTTGCATCATAGCTGACAGAGGTTGCAAAAGCGCCTTGTTTTCTCTTTAAAGCTCTTTAAAATGTTTGAATGTTTTTAAGTGAAGGTCGTATCTAGGCCTGCCCAGCCTTACCATCGCGGTCCAAATTTTTGTGAGCGAGTTTATCGCGGCCGCAATCGTTGCAGTAATTAAAGTGAAAACCGAAAGAAAGGAGGAAGGTCTTCATAATGATTCTATGTATTTGTTCCTGAATAAAGTGAAAAACCTCTACTGGGCTGAAAATAATTATCTTCCGAGTTGCTTGTGCGCCATTGAAAAGGTCGAGAAGCACTGCAATAATTGAAGTTGCCGCATCAAAAGACTTCGCGGTCACGTGTTGAGCAGCCTTGTCTTAGGTCTAATGTTGCGATCCATATTGACGTACTCTCTGTTATCACTATCTGATTGCAGTTTGAAGTTTTGTAAATAACCGTTTAATCAAATAATTTGAGTTCACAACTTTGTGATCAGGCCTGACACTGATTTCTTGCTTGTGACAGTTTGATTTTCACTTAAAAATTTTTACTTTTCGTTCGCAATTTTATCAAATGTTTTACGATCATTTTTTATCTTTTACCTGAATTTACGCGGTTTGGTGAAGGCGGCTTGCAGCCGTCTCAGCCGCTCTAGTTCCGCAATTTCCTGTCGAAAACATTGCAACATAAGTTGCTTTTTTTCATTTTACAAGGAAAAACTTGAACTATTTTGAAAATAACTTTCTATTGCTTGTGTATTACGTGTAGTAAAAAAGTTGACGTATTGCGAGGTTAGCAAACATCAAATCGGGTCATTAGACAAAATCGGGCCGGGGGAGTGAGTGTTCAATTTCAAGTTCAATTTCGAGGCTGGTGGAGCCTGGCACCGTGACCCACAATTTCCATCCCGGAACTTCCCGCAATAAAAAGGAAAAAAGTTGTGATCAGGCATCAACACCAGTTGTCTGTCTCTGTATTTGCTCCGTTTGCAATTGGTATTTTATTAATGAAAAACGGGAATACGTCATTATTATGAAGCATATTGTTTTTGTTTCTTTTACTGATGATAATAGAATAAAGATTATTTATTATATGTTCGGTTTTAATTTCTCTTGAACGAAATTTATAGCAGCTGAAGGAACATTAAGCGTGAGTTCTATTTTAGGTAACGTCGTGACATAAATAGAAAGAATTTTTGTTTCGGCTACGGCATTGTTTCCCAGCTTTTTTTTCTTAAATGGCCCATAATGTGTTCGGGTAAAAGCGAAATAGCCCAATATCGTGGTTATTATCTACTTTGTTATAAAGCAAACACAGATTATTCTAAAGCAGCAATTTATTTCAAAATGCATTTCAGTGGAAAACTTGCTGCTGAACATAATGAACCAGTTTCTCGATTCTTTGATACGTTTAAGAAAGTAAACTTTGGTGATACATCTAAATCGGTTTCGAGTCTTGTTTTTCACCTGCAATAAAGTAGAAAACCTTGATTTACATAATATGTACTACTGAAGGGTAACAGTTTTGTGATGCATTCTGTAGCGACACGCGGGTAAGAAGTGCACATCTTTGGCCAATGTTCCCAGATTTATAGAAAAGTAACGAACGTATCTCTACAAGTACAATCATTATTGAAGTCAATAAGTTCATCTTGCTGGTCATCAGTTTTTCTTATTCAGTTTTCAAGTTTCTGCACAATGGCATCAATGAAGTCAATGATTGTTGTTCCCTTTCCTTGCAGCTTTCCTTGCAGCTTTCCTTGCAGATGAGCAGCTTGCAACTTAGCGGTTCAGCTGATTGAAAATGTCAAGATAGTATAGTCTAAATATAAAGGCATTATCCTTAAAGCGTGATCTCAGTTCATGTTTTTTTTGCACGATTAAAAATTCTTTTAATTGTTTTCGTAGCTCAAAAAATCTGGCTACAACGTTTTCCTTTAACAACTGACGTACTTACGTATAATAAAGTAGTTCAAATGTGCTGACTCCATATCAGCACACAGCTTTTTGAAAATTCGAGTGTTCAATGCCCCCCTTTTTAAGTAATTTACGGTCTTGATAAGTTCTTTGAGAACATTCATTTAAAAGGTTCTGGAAGAGTTTTCGAGTCAAGAGCTTGCCTGTATATCATGCAGTGAACAGTCAGGACTGTAGGTGAAAGATTTCGAGCTTGTATTTGGAAACCTTTTTTTGTTCGATCTTAGCATTGATAGTGCACCATCAAAACGCAATCCACAGAAATTTTCCCACTTAAATTTCTCGCATTTAAAAAACTCAGACATCTTTTCCACAACATCGATTGCCTTCACATTTGTCTTTAATGCAGAACAAAACAAAAACTATTTTTTTATGTTAGTATTTGTGAGGTATCTGCAAAATACCATAAGCTGAGAGCAAGCAGAAAGATTCGTACATTCATCAAATTGAATAGAGAAAAGACCAAATTGAGCATTCTTTATATCGGAAATCACCTGCTGTTTATCTGCTGTTTATTTGAAATCACCTGCTGTTTATCAAATTGAATAGAGGCATATCTAAGCCCGCGTTGAGCCACTGCTCCCTAAAGAGCAGGCTGGGTTTCGATGGGGAAAGTCAACCGCAGATCAAGTTGTTCTGCTAACCCAGAACATCGAGAATTTTTTGGAGGTTAAGAAGAAGGCCGGTGCCGTGTTTGTCGATCTGACAGCTGCTTTTGACACCGTCTGGCACCGTGGTCTGCAAGCTGTTGAGACTTCTTCCGAATAAGCACATGGTCAGAATGACTATGGAGCTTGTCCGAAATCGAAGTTTTACCCTTACTACCGGTGACAGCAAGCAAAGCAGGTTACGCCGTCTTCAAAACGGCGTTCCTCAGGGATCGGTCTTGGCTCCCCTCCTATTTAACATCTATACCAGTGTTCTCAACCTTTTTAAGCTTAATTACCGGTAATATTTTAAAAAAATCTTGCGGCCCGGTAATCTTTTTTAGTGACAAAATTGTAATAAACGCGATAAATTGATAAAAAGTTTTTAATAAAACAAAAGCGAGCATTTAGCATCAGAAGAACTGATACTGAGCTTTGGTGCCGCTTTGGTGCTGCCTTCTTGATATAATACGTAGTAAAAGTGGTTCTATTGAAGTTTTTAAAAGGCGAAGTCAGGAGCACCAGAAGCGGGGGCGCACAAGGGGGAAAATAGTGTCCTTTAAATTTGTAGTACAAAAGCATTGGGTTTAATTTGTCTCTACACTTATATAAATTCAACCGGAATTAAACGTAACAAAGTTTTTAAAACAATGATTTGATAAGAGCAAAAAAACAGTAAGTTAGCAAGGGCGCAAAATCGAAGAAAAAAGGCATTCTTTTGATTGATAAGGTACTCACGATAAATGTAAACTATCAAAATCCTTCTGAATATATACAAGTAAATTGAAAGTTCTGTGGTGATTTTTCCTCTTCACCTGTCACTTTATTAGTTGCCTTTTTCTTTCATTTCTTGTGCAGTGTTGGTGACGTCATAGGTTTTGCCTTGCATGTTTCTTTCTTGTTATTTCAGTTAGTTAGCAATCATTATGGTGTCTGTTGTATTTCTGTTTGCCTTAAATTTAGTCTTTTAAAGCCTTAATAAAAGGTAATAAAGTGTGAGACATATTACAATTTAAAAGACTAAAATGGCTAATACTGAATGGAAGTACTTACAGCCAGAAAAGCTTACTATAGATCTCAATTCACATTTAGAGAATATGAGTGGAAATTCTGGCTTAAAACGTTTACTATCTTTGTTAAAGCTTTTCCTAGAGGAGAAAATACTGTAGATAAACTAAAGGTACTGACAGCTCATTTATCAGCTCCTATTTACAAACTTATAAGTGAAGAAACTACGTACGAGAGCACTATAACTGCATTACAAAATTTATTTGTAAAGCCAAAGAACGAAATCTACGCGCGGCACATGCTTGCAACAGCCAAACAAGACGCTGGTGAATCAGTTGATGAATTTATTTTGCGTATTAACAAACTTAGTCAAAATTGTGACTTTACCGCTGTAAGTGCTCAAGAGTATAAAGATGACATGAAAAGAGATTCTTTTATAAACGGACTTTCTTCAAACTTTATTAGGCAACGGCTACTTGAAAACAGGACTTTAACATTTACAGAAGCCCATGAAAAAGCTCGTTTAATTGAACTGGCAAAGTTAAATTGCGAAACGTATACCTGCCAAGATACATCCTCCCGACAGATGTGCGCTCTCCAAAAAAAACGAAACCAAATCGAATGAAAACAATGTTAGCGTAATAGCTTCAAAAAAACAATCTCGAAACTTTACGTGTTATTTTTGTGGAGAGTCTAAATGGCATCCCCGAAGTCACTGTCCTGCTAAAAACAAAATTTGTGATTTTTGCGAAAAGGTAGGCCATTATGCGAAATGCTGTTTAAAACGCAAAAATTCATTGAACTGCGTAGATCAACCTTATTTAGCTCCGACTACGGCTTTGCGATCCACATTCTCACAACATGTCTTAGCTGAAATTACTGTGAATAACATATCCGGCCAAGCTTTAGTAGACACTGGCAGTACCAACAGCTATCTAAATAAAGAATTTATGAAGAGAAATAAACTTCCGTATAAAACTATAAAATACTTTGGTAATATGGCCGATGTATCTCTTAAAACTGAAATTTGCGGCGTTTCTTACATGGATCTAACTTTTCTTGAGCACCACTATAAAAATTTTAAATTTTACGTTATGTCAAACGTTATTGAAAAAAGTAATTCACCTTGGCGAGCGCAACCACTTGTGGTAGATAATGGGAAAGGAAAGAGAAGGATGTGCATTGGCTACAGTCGTACAATTATTTTTAATGCTTTTAATGCTTTAATGCTACATTTATTTTTAACGGGGGGAGATTGTGGTGATTTTCCCTCTTTACCTGTCACTTTATTAGTTGCTTTTTTCTTTCATTTCTTGTGCAGTGTTGGTAACGTCATAGGTTTTGCCTCGCATGTTTCTTTCTTGTTATTTCAGTTAGTTAGCAATCATCATGGTGTCTGTTGTATTTCTGTTTGCCTTAAATTTAGTCTTTTAAAGCCTTAATAAAAGGTAATAAAGTGTGAGACATATTACAAGTTCGTTAGGTGAACGAATTACCAAACAGGAGATAAAATTTCTTTTTCTGTCTTTAACTAACTTTCCAGGTCATGCATTTGCGCAACTGTTCAAAAGATATTTGAAAATAACAAAAAAAAGAATAGATGGTAAAATCAGAGTGAATTTTCTGAATATAAACAAAAAAACCGAAAGTTCATTGGGTGAACGAACTGCCGTAAACAGGAGATGAAATTTTTTTTTAGTCTTCAATTAACTCTCCAGGTCATGCATTTGCGTACCTGTTCGAAATATATTTGAAAACAACAAAAAAAAAGAATAGGTGGTAAAATCAGTGTGGATTTTCTGAATATATACAAGAAAACCGAAAATTTATTGGGTGAACTAGCTGCCGTAAACAGGAGATGAAATTTTTTTTTTAGTCTTCAACTAACTCTTCAGGTCATGCATTTGCGTACCTGTCCGAAAGATATTTAAAAACAAAAAAAAGAATAAGCTTAATTTGATAAAAATCTCTTTGTGGTAATCATGGAACTCATAAAAACATGGTCCAAAACACTAATTTTATCAAAAGTAAAAACGGTAAAATTATTCAACTTAAGCAAAACCTCAACTGCACTAATTTCGGTATATATGCCGCTTGTTGCAATATATGCTCTGAAATTTATATTGGTCAAACTATAAACCGTTTTTCCGTACGTTGGAATACACACCGCCATATTTGAAATAACAACTTATCGGATTCTGAAAAGGCAGCATAATCGATACATCACCACAAGAACCACACTGATTTTCCATATAAGAATAAACCTATTTCAGAATGCTATACAGCTACTTTCTTACAACAACCTTCAAATTCTTATTTAGACATTTGTGAATCCCGCTGGATTCATCTATTAGATGCCTCTATAAATATTCAAGTTACTGTTCTTCTTATTCAACGTTGAATGCTTCTCTTAATGCTTCTTTTTTATTGTACGTTTCTATTATATTTTTCTCTTTCTTCCTTTGTATATTTTCTCCAGGCATTTTTTGTTCATATTGCTATTAAAATTTTAAAATAATACACTGTACTTACACTTCCTACTTACACTTACACTGCCTTGCACTTACACTCTTCATTTCATCACTAATATTATTTCTGTCTTGATCAGGGGCGCCGGAGTTTTTTTTCCAGGGGGGGCAAATTTCAAAAAAAGGGCACTTTTTGTTAAAAAGGCACTCCAACAAAAGTCGTTTATAGCAACCATGTCGCAATCAAATTAGCGTATTCTCTAAAAAAAAAAGGTCTTCACTTGTAGTCGATCTCCAATTTTCCTGTTTTCGCCCCAAAATCATAGTGTTCTCTAAAAAAAAAAAAAAAAGGTCTTCACTTGTAGTCGATCTCTGATTTTCCTATTTCGTCCCAAAATCAAAGGTCTTCACTCAAAATCGTTCTTTCACTCTAAACAAGCATCTGCCTCATTCGCCTCACCCAAAATCTATCACTACCTAAAACTTACGATTTTCGCGACTTTCATGATTTACGGATGTCTTTAATTTTAGAAACATCGTTGCATTTGATGGTGATCGAGATTACATAGGTTAAATGTAGAGCAGATCTAAAAATATTTCTGTAAGACAAATTTCAAAAGGCACAATCTGCCCCCCTGTGCCCCCGTGTTTTCAGAATATTAAAAGGCAGGGAGCAATTGCCCCTGGTTTTGATTTACATTACTACGTAATTTTGTATTTCAACTTTTGACTCTTCACACGTCACAATCGCCTTTATGAATATGAAATCAGCTGTTTTTCTTGATGTTTACTATTGTATAGTTTATTTAATTTAATTGGCACTAACAATTTTGACAGTGATTTTTACTTAACTTTACTGTTTAAAAAAAGAAAATTTTTTTTTTGTTAAGTGACTACATTTTATTTTATTCTATGACATATATTAAATTTAATCATTAATCAATAATTTTCATTAATTTTCTATTAATTTTTATTCTTAAAATTTCACAGACTTAATAGAATTGTTAACTGATGATGATCTTGTGATCGAAATCGATTTTAAATTAAAATAAAATAAGTTTTTAACAAGTTTTGGACTGATTCTTGTCTCCCTTATTGAAAAACTTGAAAAAAAAGAATAGGTGGTAAAATCAGAGTGGCAACATTTTTTTGTCTTCAACTATATTTCGAACAGGTACGCAGATGCATAATCTGGAAATTTGGTTGAAGACTAAAAAAGAAAGGCTATCTCCTATTTACGGAACTTCGTCACCTAATGAACTTTCAGTTTTCTTGTATAAATACAAAAAGATGTTCGTATTTTACATTTATTGTTAGTACTTTATCAACCAAATGAGTGCTTTTTTTTCTTAACTTTGAACCTTTGCTAATCATCGCGTGATCATCGCAGTTATAGCGAAAGAATGAGAGTGTAAATCAGAGTGATGACCTTTTTTTTAGTCTTCAGCAACTATATTTCGATCACATAACTTTTAATTTCGGACGATTCTATTTAATTTTGAAGCCTTAACTACAATTTTTTTTATTCAACCAAAAAAAGGTGCTTTTATTTTAAATCTTGGTCTTCCCCACTGTCATAATATGTACTAAAATTTTGAACCTATTTGTTTCTCTGTTGTTACTTTGTTAATCGTGTATTTATGTTCTCTGCCGTAGCTTGTTAATCGTGCCACTTTGTAATTGTTAATTATGTTGCCTTGTTGGTCTCGCCTCTTTTTAAGCATCTTTAGTTGCTTGGGATTTCTTAAAGAACAATGACCACATTCATAACGTTATCTTGTAACCTTATTTATAACTAATGTGTTTTCTTTATAGATTTATAGCGGCGTTTTCTTTAGTTAATTAAAAGCTACACTTTTATGCTCAATGTTAAATTACGAAACCCATCAAAAATTTTTCCAGCGCCTCTGGGCGAAGTACAGCTTGAATATTCACGCAATTTTTCACGTTGGTTTCGATAAGAGATAAAGCCGAAAAGCTTTTCTAACATACTTAGATAAGCCGCAGAAAAAGGTAGCAGCAGTTTAATTGCTTTGTTATTAAGTTGTATATATTTGTTTTTAAGTGAAGCCTAAAATTGTGAAAGTGGTAAGTTTTCATATGCAATCTTTAACTTGGTATCGCAAACGAGTTCAATCAGCGATTGTTTTTTAACAGCGTTAAGATTGCCCGACGTTATATCCTCTGTAAAGGGATTAACCCTTTCACTGCCAGGCCATTTTGTGTAAATCATCACAAAAAAGAGACTTTTTCAATTCGCGATAACTCAAAAACTACAAAAGCTACATAAAAAGTGTAAACATGAAAGTTGTCAGGAAAAGAGTGTGCTTTTCAAATATGTAACGTTTTATTTTGATTTTTTTGAAGAAAAAACATTTTTAACGATATAAAGATATTGCTCTCTAAGCCGCTATAGTGGCTGTTGGCAGTTATAGGGTTAACGATCCAAAACTTTTTCTTTTGAGGATCTTATTTTCGGAAAAATATAGGCAAAAATTAATGGCTTACCCTTTTAAGTGTTGACTCGCAATAACAAATAACACTTTAGTATTGTTGCACAGTTGATGCAATAACCTTGAAGAGAACTACCACAATCATTCAAGCGGCTGAATATATCTGCTAAGTATGCAAGTTTGCCTATCTACATCTTGTCAGATCGAAGTTCTTTTAATAGGAAAGTTTCATTCACGTAAAAATTTATTTGTTTCTCTTAAATCAAAAAGAAGTGCAAGAACGTCCTCTCGAAAACCGTACCACTTCTGCATAAAAGATGAGATGGTGATACTGTAAACCCATGCGCTCACACAGTGCCCCAAAAACCCTTAAATGCAATACATGGTTATGAATATATTTGCTAATCTTAACTGTTCGAATCATAACGTCATTTAATTCAGATTACATTTTTTGGACAGCTGAATTTTTAAGGTGAATTATGCAAGGTGTGGGACAGCAGATTTTTGTTTGTAATTTGCTTGTTTTTGCGCTTACACCCGACTGACAACCAACCATGCATGCAGTTTCGTCAGACCACAACACATTTTCGCTAATCTACTTTAAGCCTTGATCTTGCATTTAGTTATTGAGCGAAAGCAATAATTACTGCTATTATTTTTTCGACACTGTTTTAATTCTGAACTGGTAGCGCCTCTTTAAAGCAGGGTTGTCCAACTTTTTGCTTGTCGTGGGTCAAGTTTTCGTCTTTAAGTTTATCACGGGCCGCAATCGCTGAAACAATCAAAGTGATGTTGTCATGTGAGTTTGTACGAAAATTTCCGTCTCCAAAAGAGGTGTTCTCTAAGAAAAAAGGTCTTCACTTTGAATTGAGAAACCTTGTACAATTTTAACTAAGTGTTCCCTAAAAAAAAGGTCTTCGCTCTAATTGTGGACTTTATTTTGTCGCTGAATTAGTGCTTTCCAAAAGCTTTTGCGGCACACATTGTCATCTCTCGCGCAACGCAGGTTATGGTGTTTTAAATGCATTGCAATAATTCAAGTTGATAGAGTGTCTGATTAAAAATTCCTTCGCGGACCGAATCAAAAGATTTCAAGGGCCATGCGGCCTGCGGGCCGTGGGTTTGAATAAATTTATGTGGACCGGCAGAAAAGCTAATGCGGATCGCCACCGGTCCGCGGACCAACGGTTGAAAACCACAGATCTATACGTACGATCTTCTTTCCATGATTTCCAGAAAGTTTACTTATGCTGATGATTTAGCATTGTTGCACCAGTTGCACTCTCCTGGAAATTGGAAGAACTTGGACGAGACATTAAGCCAAGACATGTCTACACTTTCATCGTATCTCCATACTTGGAGATTAAAGCTCAATCACACTAAGACGGTGACGGCAGCCTTTCACTTAAATAACCGAGAGGCCAAACGTGAGCTAAAGGTCTACAACAACGGTAGACTTTTACCGTTCTGTCCAACCCCTACTTATCTTGGGGTAAAACTGGATATATCGCTCACAATTTCGTCACCATCTGGTGGCATTGAGCAAAAAACTATCCTCGCGGGTCACACTGCTGAGGCGACTCGTGGGCTCGGGATGGGGTACTGGTGCTAAAACACTACGCATAGCCACCTTATCTCTAGTCTACTCAATAGCTGAGTACTGCGCACCAGTCTGGTGTCGCAGTGCTTACACTCGCCTCATGTCTTGAACCACGCTTTACGCATAGTTACTGGATGCCTACGTCCCACTCCAACGAATCACCTACCCATACTCTCAGGCATCCAGCCAGCTGAGCTTCGCCGAGTAGAATCGGTACTCTCCTTGGCTCACCGTAGATCCCTGAACCCTGATCTTATATGATCTATTAAGTGGGCCCTCAGATACTTCGTCAAGTGAGACTAAGATCCAGACGCCCGTTTGTGCCAGCTGCGCGGAATCTCTTGGACAAACTTGCCGGACTTGGCATCCGCGCTTCTGAATGGAAAAATCACAAATGGAAAGCGGAGTACTGTGAAAATGCTTCCAGGCTCCATGTTTTTGTGCCCGGGACTAATGCCAGGACTGTTGGGATGAGCTTGCCCCGAGCAGCCTGGGTTAAACTCAACTGCTTGCGGACTGGTGTTGGGCGATTCCATTCGTCCATGCACAAATGGGGTCTCGCTCCTTCACCGAATTACGAGTGTGTGGCGCTTCTGAACAAACCGCAGACCATGTTCTAACAGGGTGCCCTATACATCGGCACCACATGTGGAGCACGAGGTCTGACGGTTTTGGATGACGAAATCGGTGCTGGCTTAACGACATCACTGCCAACATCTGATCCAGGCAGTACAGCAGCCTGGGGTAGTAAAAGAATAAACCCTCGGCCCCAGTTCTGTTTGTGTCTGACCTGGAGTGGATGCCCTTCCACACGACGACGACAACGACCTGTTGTTTTATGTCGTCTGCCAAATTGCTAATCCGTTTCTGCACAGTATTATTAGAAAGAGATATCTGCCTTAGCTTCTTTTCACTTTTTTGCCCAAGTACAATTCTAGCCATTTCTAAAGCGCAAGGCTTGACAAGGGTCTCACCAAGTGTATACAGTTTAATTTGTTTTGCAATGATCAGACTAGCTGCATAAGAAGCCTTAACAAGTGTTTAGGATTGTTGTTAAAATGCTCCACATGCATCCAAGCGCTGACGCAGTCTAGGAACCACGTCAAAAATAATGTTTAGTGACCTGGCGTCAAAAATAATGGTTTTTGTCAAAAATGATAAATAATGATTCCAACGGCACTTCGGAACCGTCAGGAACTATGTGGTGTTGAGTTCACTGCCAACACCGAAAATAAATTGCTCTCTTGATAACAAAGGCTATCTTCTACGCTAAGGAAATAAGAAAATCTTCTGGAGAGGTCGTTAGATGATTTTTTCCACTCTTAGTTCCTAACTCTAATTTACCAACTCAGATTTAAGTAAAATGTAACCTTTATTTAAATGATATCAGTACAAATCACAGGTCCACAAAGCGTAGATTTTTTGACGGAAATTTTCTCCAGTTTGACAAAAATTCAAATCAATAATAATGACTATACTTCAATTAATAAATAACAACTTTTCCGGCGATTCAAAGAGCTTAGAATTCCCTCTAACAAAATAACATCGTAAAACAGCCTCCGAATGACTTGATCTGACCGAGTTTCTCATCTATATAAAGTTATAGAAGTAAGCGCCTGTCTAGTGGACTTCACAATAAATGATTAAGCACCTAGTGATTAAGAATAAAGAATTTGACTGTCAGTTACTTTGATGCATTTCGCAATCCTCTCAATAACAATGCTTTTCTAATTAGTTCACATAGCGCTACAAACAATTATGAAATTTGGAATGTCAAGAAAAGCTGATTGCGAAACAACCACTTAAAGAATGATTACCAAGAACTTTATAACACAACACACTGGCCCTTTTCTTCTGCACCATCAAGAATTGATGTAAATCCAAACTTAATGTAATCTTCACTAAACTTCCTTTTTACCATTTTTTATCAGTGAAAAACCAAGCTTTCTGCAAAAATTTTTGCTTAAAACTTTTGTATAGCTGGAAGAAACTGATTTTAGCCTAGCATCGCTGCTATGTGGGCACGCGCAATTTAAAGCGCAACTGGCGCAATTGTGAAAGTTGTGACAACACAATAACATGCAAGTATTCTTTTTATTTCTGGAAGCACATGGCAAAGTGCACAACGCTGTCAAAAAATAAATGAAAGCGCAATTTCCGCAATTTGCCGAAGTTGCGCTTTAAATTGCTTGCTTTAAATTGCTTGCTTTAAATTGCTTTAAATTTGTGCTTATTTTTATTAACATTGCCTAGGAAAATTTTAGTGCGCTTATTTCTAAAAAAACTTGCTTATTTTAGAATTAAATACTTATTTTGCGGATTAGCTTGTAACAGATGGCCCTGATCACAACAAAAATCTTCATTGGAATAAACGTAAGAAAATTGCAAAATGAAGATTGAAAAAAGTTGGACTCTAAGCTTTTTACCACTTCAAATTGCGGCAAAGCGGGTCAATTGAGTGTTACTCTTAAGCAAATTGCAAAACTCATCACAATAACATCAAGTAACAAAAATATCAAAAAATAATTCGGTCTTGAGACCAATTTAAAAAACACGGGATCGAGACCACATGACCTCGAGACTGAGACGAGACCGAGACCGCAAAAAATCGGTCTCGGGATCTTCATCACTGATCAATAGTCATCTTCACGGCTAACTGCTTTGAGTTTTCAAAACACAATGGTTATTCTAAACACTTTTTCAATTTGTTCTGTGGTCCATTTGGAAACCACACTACGGCTCATTGGTTGGGAAACACTGGGCTGCGGTGTCTTGCAAGAAGTGTTGTTATTTTTTTTTACAAGATCTTTAACTGCCAATAACGTTGGCTGTTGTAATGCTGAGCTCCAAATCAAGTTTCCGGTCAAAGGTCGGGGCGTGTTTTTGTTGGTATCAGTTTTTAATTTTGGAGTTTTGAATTTTTTACATTTCAAATGTAAATAAAATTCATTTGAAAAACTTTTTTGAAATTATTCTTTTCTCTGACAGTTCCCAAACTTATTACAACTTTTTAAATAACTAATATAGAATGATCAGCTTTCCTAACAGTTTGTGACGCACATTTAATTCATTTCTAATTACCTTTAAAAACTATTCAATGCAGCGCCAATAATTTCGAGAAAGTTGTAATCATATTTCGAAGAAACTTAATATCTAAAAATCATCGTATCGCTGCGCCGAAGCCAGACGCAGTAGCTCAGTGTAAATATCTATCCTTAATTAATATTTTTTGTCAAGTACAGTAGTAGCACATTCTGACTTGCGAGCAGAAGAACTCAGGTTCGATGCTGAGTCTACCTGATTGTTTTTTGTTGTGCTTTTGAGAAAAGCACTTCATGACAATTTCTTGAATAGGGTCGCCTTGCTTATCTGCATTAGTGAATGCGCAAATACATAAAGCAGCAACAAACCAATACGACGATATGAAGCAAAAGATCAATAATTTGAAGTTTTATCCTAACAAGTCCTGAGAAAAGCCATTGTGCGTAGACCCAATATTCTTGTAAGCTTATTGTCTGGACCCCAAACCAGGGGCTTTAATTTAACTTTTATGAACCGAGGACCATTTTGGCTTATCAAAATATTCGCGGGCCAAGCAAATAAAACCCCGGAGTGGTTCTTTAGAAATGAAGGTCTTACTTTGGTATTCACTTTGCTACCGCTCGGCCACTTTTACACTTGAAACCCTTACGAAGGCTACGGGCTGTACACCACTGCAGTGATGGCCTTAAAAAAGGAGGGCCTCGTGCGAGAAACGTAGGGGGCCACTTTTTAGTGTTGCGAAGGAAAACGGTCTCTGAAAAACGTCCTCGATTTAGGGGGAGCCACTTCTTACTATATCAAAACAAAGGTGATTTCTAAGAAAAGGTCTTCGTTTTAGGGAAGGCCACTGTTTAGTGTTCCAGAACAATCTAATCTCCGAAAAAAGTCATTGTTTTAAGAGGAACCACTTTTTAGTGTACAAAGTAATCTCTAAAAAAAGCCTTTATTTTGGAGATGCCACCGTCCTGGTGCTACTATGAAGAAATAAAGCAATATCTTGCATAGGGAGGCTATTTTTGGATGTTTTTTAGGGGGGCAAGTGAGGCCGCTCCGTTCGCTCCCTATTAAAGTCATCACTGCACACCTGCCCTAGACGTTCAATAGAAAAGTAAATTAATGTTTCAATTTTGCTTTACAAACTGACATTATCTGAAAAAAAAATGTCAAGAAAGAAAGGGATAGAATCCGACAATAAATGATATTCCAAGAAAAATGTCCAATAAGGTAGCTATTTTAGTTGCTTCACTAGTGGAGGGTCCTTAGAGCTTATTAACTTTTGTAATATAACTTGTCTTGAAAGTTTGTAATTGCAAATCTCAGCCATTCTGATTTGATAAGTACTTGGGGCTCCGTTAGCGGTGGGCAGCATGATCAAGATCATGGGCCTTCAAATAACATCTCCCGGGTATCGATAATTTCACGCGGATAATTTCACAGTTACGCGGAAAACTGGCAATCATTTTACTCCAGTCTGCTTTTGAATTATGATACCATTTACTTCACTTTCATTGGCTTTCCCTTCTGATGTACGACCCTAGCGTGGCCAAGTAAGAAGAAACCGCGATCGATATGGTCCCGGTTCGACTCCTTCTTTCGTCCTGCTGTCATAACATTGAAAAAAGTCTTTCTCTACTGGGAGGCCTTAGCAAGTATAGCACTAAATCTCAGTAATAGACCAATTGCCACAATTAAAAAACTAAAAAACCCAATATAAATTTTAATTAAACGGCAATATCTTGGCTTTTCCGACCAAGCTCAGGGTGATCGTAAGACAGTTGCCTCAGTTTAACTTTTCCTTGCAAGTCAAGAAGATAAAAAGTTGATCTGTTAATGCTGGTAAGAGCTTTTAACCGTTAACGTTAACAGATTCATTTTTTCGGCCACCACGTTAATTAAATTTCTGCAGTAAAACACAGTCGTCCACGTTGAGGGTTGGCATATAAAGTTAATTTTTGTTTATTTCGTAGCAGTACCCTCTAATACTGTCAGCATTTAGCAGTCGTTTACAATGAAGGAAGCTAAAGTTATTTTATGCTATGTTTTGCTTGTTATATCTTATCCAGCCACGGCATAACAAATAGCGTGTCAAAGTGTGGGCTATAATCTTCTTCAAAAAAATTTTGCGCCAATACTTGAAGCCATGATTTTTCATTTTCATCCTCATTAAAAACAATAATATGAAATTTAAACTTGGACCACAAGTTAAATGGATGCTTTAAACAAGAAAATATTTTGGAAGGCTGATAAGAGCGATTAGAAGCCACTTATTTTACATCCGCTACGTAAGCAAAATGTCAACGTCACTTATTTAATTGATTGCTTTCTTCGAGTTCTTATAAACTTACTTTCATAAGCAAAAACGCGCCAAGAACGTAACGGTTTGCAAAATAAAATGGCATTTAATGAAATGTCGAATTTTGTTAAAAACTTTTTGATCAAAAACGTCAATCTTGATTAATTGAACCAGTGCGACACGGACAATCGTTTCATTACCAGGCAATTTAGACTTATAATTTAATGGTAAAAGTTAATCGTGCATTGTTGTTATGCATTTAAAATGAGCACGGTACAATCAAACAAATAAACATTAATGTTTTGATTATCTGAAAAAGTTGACTTGATTCAACTTTTGCACAATGCTTACCTCAAAATGATGAGACAGCAAAAAAATGCTAACGAAACGCGAGAAGAGATACGAATTTTGCATTATATAAAAAAGACACAAAACAATTTGATTAGTTTTAGTATTGATTAGTCAGGCAAAACACCATGATCTTAAAATGTATTTAAAGTTTAATGGCCTCGTCGTAAAAATATTCAGTTATGGAATGCTGACACCATTTTCAGCCTTTTAATCATGCGAGAAATTTACACTCGATTCTTTGACTGTTTACGGCCAATTCCACTCAAATTCCTTTCCGTGACCTCAAATGTGAATGTCAGCTTTCAAAGATTTTGTTTTCGTACTCACAGACTTGTCTTTTCAACAACTTTTCATTTCAAGAATTTGGAACATGAACAAAAAACTCCGAAAAAGGTAAATTCGACTGCACTGGTTGAGCCGCTTTGCTTGCTTTTGGCACGCAATCTAGCACACTTCTCAAGTCCGGTCTGCGCTTGTCCAAAACCACGTTAAGCCGCAGATGAGGCTGTGCTCGAACGTGCTGACGTGGGGAGGGGATGGTTAAGGTGTAGCCGGTAGGGCTTTCGGTCTGTTTTCGGATAACATTTTGAAAATCAAAAACATCATCCTTTTCACCTGCTTCTGCCAAATGATCATAAACCTTTTCATTGGCTAGAAGTTCGTCTTGGTCGTCATCGAAAAAACTGAAGATGTTTCCCGATTCAGAAACGCTCGAAGGTTTGTCGTTGTGTCCCGCTGATTTTTCGGCATTTAAAAACGGGGAAAGCCGAGGTGTGGAGCCGTCCACGACGTCAGGAGAGGCAAGAACGGATGCAATCGAGGAGTAAGACGATCGCGACGAACACAAACTTCGCATGTCAAGATTCACTTCGCGCAAACTCTCTTCGGCGAGCTTCTCCACCCAAAGCTCGGCTTCGCGAACCGTCTTCGCGACAAAGCGGAAAGTCAATTTCGAAGAAAAGTCCGTCATTTCAAAGGCCCCTCCGGTCCCCTTCACCAGAGTGGCCCTGCTGACAGGAATCACGCACCTTGGTCGTGGAGTGTTTGGGATTGAATCAGCTGCAAACATGAAAAGTGCGTTGATGCTTTTATGTTGAGGGTCGAGTTGTTGCTGCAATTTGTCTTGGGATCAAGTCCAGATTACGACAAAGAGAAAGTTTGTTTGTTTAGCTTTGCAAACAATTAGAGAAGAACTACAGCAAATAAGTTAAAATAGCTTAAAAGCACTTAAACGAGATTTGATAGGCGCCCTGAAACTGTGAGAAACTAAACTGTTATTAAACAAAAAACGATTTTTAATTTTACTGAAAAAACAAAAATAGCTGTTTGATCAATGATATCACGCGCAAAACAAGTGAACGATATGTTTTTATTGGCACACGCTATAAAACGTTAATCAAAATGAATAGAATCTTTAGAATAATCATATTTGGCAATGCTGTCCCGGTGGTTAAAGTAATGTCGCTTGAAAAACTCTTTAAATTAAAGTTCTTAAATTAAACTTTTAAAATATGAATATTTTAAAATTGCATTTAGCCTTGAACAATATGAATTTATCTATCAAACGTGTACAACTTGGCAATTAAGTCATTAGGTAAATTCTCAAATCCGATTGAAAACGAACACAAACACAAACCCCAGTTTGGATATATGCGATTTTACCCGATCGTAGTTTACAACTAGTCCATACATGTGTTTGCATTTGATTCATGTATGCGACTAAGTTATTGCTGCAGTGTTTTTATTTACCATTGCTGGTTGATCCATTTCTGTTGCGCACTATCTTGTACCATACCATGAACGGACTGGTTTCATTGGCATACAGCGTTGCGTGGCAATGCGTGGGTTTACTTCGCTTTTTCTTCCACGGCTCATATATCTAAAAGAATAAGATTAGAAGGTTGGAGTAAATAACAAAATGATTTATAACTTTTTTCAGGTTTAAACGGTTTTCTAAAGGTGACATTTTTTAAAGCGATTTTGGTATTATTTTATTAGTTTAAATCCAAAGCAAAAGTGTGTAAAATTCTAACAAAATTCCCAAATAACCGACAGGTAATTATTTTACGAGTTAACGCGTTTTTTTCCTTCTTGTAATCCATAGTCTATCTATAATTTATTTAAAGCGTCTGTGTTCAAGAGTTAACCGACCAACTGACGAGCTGTAAAGGGCGAAACAAACTGGAGATTTTTTCCAAAAATTTTTTTCGTAGCTTATAAATTTAATATAGCTTAATTTACTCTATTTGAATCTTGCATTTAAAAATGAAGAAGTCTCATAAAATCAATCGGTGTATTTTTTAGAGAAAATCATTAAGAAAAAGAGTTTTCTAAATTTTTGGAAAGAGAAACTTTTCAAAAAACTTTCCATAAAAAACCAAAAAATGCAAGACATGTTATGCCTCGTCTTAAATATAGATTACACAAACAAGTATCAGGAAACCCGAAATAACTTCTTAGCAAACGAGTTAAGTTCAAGATGATAGATAATTAATTAGCGACAAGTTTAACGAACAAGTCTACAACTTCGCTGAATGGTCTAGAAAAAAAAGCTTTTTAGGTCCTGACAAAATGTCAAAGCTATAATAACACAATAACTTTCTGAGTATTTTTAAGATATCATGTAATTGGGGCAAACTGAGAAAATTTAAAAAATTGAAGTCACAGATCTAGATAATGATAGCGATGCCCGAAAATGAGCTTAAATGCAATAGTCTTAAATAAGGGTTAATGACATTACGAGTATATAAGTTAGGAAATACTATTCTAATAAGGGCTGATTGAGTATATATTTGCTTTTACTCACAGACTGACGATAAGGAGCGTGAGAAAAAAGATTTGTTAATCCTGAAACAGCAGTAACGAATTTTCGTTACTTCTACCATTTGAACGAAATTGTTTTTAAATTTCGGCCCAATGATATTCTGTGTCTTAAACATTTTTATTTTGGTACATCTGAGCTAAACTCTGGAACCTGGATATAATCTTCTGAGAAAGTGCGTTTTTTTATCGTGACCATTTTACAGTTAAGTTTAAACTTAATAAAGGCTCCAGTTATAAGTATGTAAAATCATCCAATTTAATGTCGCTATTTTCAATTTGAAAGAAACAACATTACATAATTATTGTAGTCTGCTTTTTATAGCATTGGCCCAAGGCATTGTGAGGATTTGAACTGTAGATCGATCGCTTTTAATAAGGACAAGAAACCACAACGTAATTAAGTACAGTCTTTCAAAATTTGAACTTTGGAGCAAATTATTAATGTAGGAGCTAAAACGTTTTTTTACTGCACAAGATACTTAAAAAAAGGAAAAAATTCAAGAAATGACAATAAATTGCAACTTTAAAAAGATTGGAAAATTGCTTTTATAAAACCATTAGGTATTTGCGTTTTTTACTGAAAAAGATTATGTTGCAATGGTTGACAATTAAGGCGAGCATTCTATCGATTTATCAGAATGCTTTACACCTGATATTATTTTAATTTCTTTAAATTCGTACACACAAAAACACCAACTTATAATAAATCTAAGAAGCTTAAATTAGATTTGGCCATTTACAGATGCAAGAAATGCCAACACAAGCAATTTATTTACAAATTTCTTCATAAGTATGATGGAACGCCTCTAAAATTATATAGTTGTCAGTTATCAAACTAATAAAAATTTTTTGCATAAGGTTTTTGACTCTAGCACAATCATTTTTAATTCGATTCATGAAGCAACTGCAGCATTTGGTGCTATGAACCATTTAAGACCCAGATTAAAATCCAATTCATGCAAATGTTAATTCAAGCGTACTGCATTAGTATCCATTAGTATAGTTGGAATAATAATCACTTTTCAACGAAAAGCAAAAGCATACTACATTTATTGCAAATAATTTGAAAATAAAATGATTTCAAATATACGGAATTTACTGTTACGACAAAACAAATAGTTAATTTCAAAGTAGCAGATAAAATCAATTTTTATTATCTGTTTTTTGTAAAGATTTAATGAGAAATAGTATTTGGCAGCAATTTGTTTTACAAAACTAATTAAAACTCTGCTAAACTGGCACTGTCTTAAACGCAACAGCTACAGTTATTTGTTTAAAGGTATTCATTTTTTTCAAAGTAAAGGTTTTTCAAGGTTGTTCAAGATATTTATTTATTTTTCAAGGTAAAACTTTTGGCCAAAAATTAAGACTCTTAAAGCAAAATGATTATTCGGCAAATATTTTATTTGATAAAAACAAATACGAGAAGAGGAAAAGACTTGCATTTGACAGAGGACCGATTCCGTGAAATGCAATGCGATTAACTATTTTACGGTGCTGATACAAATTTTGTCAGACGCCTTGGTTAAGTCTTTTTGTAGTGATCTTAATAATTTGACTAGAGAAAGAAAAAATGGCAATTGAATTTTAATATTTTAATGTTTTTGAATGAAATGTACTATAAAAAAACAAAAGGTTTCACAGATAAAAAAGGCATTGTCAATTTGAATTTCTCATCTCATTTGTGCTGGCAGATTAGGATAAAAACTATCGCATGTGGAGTAGGTCTCGCCTGTTCAACCACTCGTAAACTAAACCGCAAGTTTTCAAATCAACAAACCTGCAAGTCGCCTTCAAGAACTGCAAGGCTCACTTGAATGCTGGTAAACAAGCTATGTTCATCAACTTTAGGGGCTTTGCAGGGCCCAGATCGCAAGCCTGTGCCAAGGGGAGTCATTGATACCGACAGATTCGCCGTTATGATTTTGATTAAAAATAAACAAGTTAATTAATCTGAAAAACAAACAAAAAACAATTTACCATTAACAGCGACGGTAGTATTTTACTGTTTAAGTAACTGTCAGGCGATAGAAGTTTAGTCTTAAACTGTTGATACTTGAGATCCTGACTATTGCAATGTACCAACTGAATTGATTTGTTGGTTTTTTAAAAATGACACTAAGTAACAGCTTCTCTGCCTTAGTAATCGACCTAATTTCACGATATGAAAAATGTGACGATTCTAAGAGTTTAATCGTTCCAAATACTTCAATGACAACATATCCATAAATAACAATTTATTAACAATGTTTAAGGGACAATTTTAGCATTTTATATACAGCTGGATAAGTGAAACTTAAGTTGTTTCTTTCCTCGAAAGTTATGCTCTTAAAGCTATGGTTACATAAAAAAACATTTTTTGCAATCTTTCAATTGTTTTTCATAAAATCTGCAATTAAGGTTAATGTAAACACAGAGTAACAAATGATGCAACACATCAATTTTTGCCGTGACTTGAATAAGTCAAACAGGCACGCAATCGAATATCAGCTTAAACTTTACTGCATTTGCTTAATGGAAAGTAAATCTTTTACGCCTTTTTATTATTAATCATTCACTTATAAGGTAATTGGCAACAAACTAGCAACATTCATGTGCCTTACAATTCTCAATTCCATCTAAACATCTTATAGCGGGATGCAAAGTAACCAAGAACAGGGTTGCCAGGCCAAGTTTTCAAAAAAGACCAAACAGACTGTCAAAAGAAGCCAAACGTTGAAAAATAAGGCCAAATTGTTTTTTCTATTAACGTTCCAAATTTAAGGTGAAGACTAAAAAAAAAGTCATCACTTTCAATCAACGTCCAAAATCTCTATTTTATCCGAAATTTAAGACAAAAACTAAAAAAAGATCATCAGTCCCCAAAATCTCTATTTAAGTCCCCAATTTAAGGTGAAAACGATTAAAGATTTAGTCAACAATGAAAATTCTAACAGTTTTGTTTACAAACTTCAAATATTTAAACAGAAATTTTAACTTTTAAGAATAAGATTTTGTTTGATAAAAAAAGGCCAAAAGACCACACTTTAAACTTGGAAGGCCTTTGATAAAAGACCTTTGATAAAAACCAAATTTTTCAGATTTGGCCTTAAAAGACCAATATGGCAACCCTGATAAAGAAGCGCTCCCTCCTCTCATTATAAAACATTTTTATATCTATTAAATATCAACCCATAAGCAAATAAAAATATTCAAAAATCTTTATTAAAATCGCAAAGGAATTTTGTTGCAACTGCTACAAAGTTTGAGAATGAACAAACAATTTTCATTGTTTTGTACCACATATAAAACTGCTAGTTCGATTGTAAAAATTTGCGCTTTAAATTTTATCTTTACAGTAACTTATACCAGTTTAAGTGTTACTTTTATAAAATATTTCTATTACCTTTTAAAACTCACTTACAACAAATCACTGAAGTTTGTTTTTAAATAACTGATTCACTTACAATCTGAAAAGACCGGCTTATGAAAATATGTGATTCATAATATTATTATTGTCTTGCATTCTGACTTGTTTATGCTCGCAGCAACAGCAATAAATGAGCGTTAATAATCTGCTTTTTTCAGATATAACCACTACGCAGAAAGTGCGTGTGATCTTATCGACAGATTTATCGTGTACTTTGATTAATTTTTTCTGCTGTCTGGTCTTGCACGAAGCGCAAAATCAAGATTGTTAAAAATCAGCTTATCAAAGTTTTTTCCAAACAAAAATCCGCCTGCCAAACAGTTAATGACACCCAGATCAAACATATATTTGCCACTGTTTCGTATGTAAATGGATACACAACGTACTCATTAATGATAAACGATGCTGCTCAATTATAAAGAGTAACCAACTTCAAAGAATTTCTATGCATTTTTAGAAACATCAAAACAAAAATGACAGTTTCATCTCAAAGAAGATTCATAAGGCAACTTATCAAGTTTCACTTTTACTTGTTTGAATATGTGTTCTTCGGTTTATTTATAAAGAATTTACCACTCGGTGGCGTATTATAAATCCGGTTTTAATTTTAGGGAGAACTAATTTAAAATACTGTTGTATGGACTTGCTATCTTTAAGCCACGCCTAATTTGGCGCTTACTTAATATCTTTTTAGGTGCGGATCTTATTTTTCATTAAAAAAATAACACTGCCTTTACCAAATCAATAACACACAAAAACTGCTATCTTTTGTCCACATTTCGTGAAAGATCAAAAAATGTCTTCACCAATACTTTTTATCTATCAGTTAGAAAGATTTAAAAGGCAGAACAGAAACGTTCGGTTATAAATAGACAAACGAGGACACAATATTTTTACGGCTCTCCTGATAATCTTTTGCAGCACATCGTTGGCAATCACGAAAGCTGTGCCATTTATAAGCAATACAGTATTTCGGAAATAGGAACCGTAAATTCGTGAGACGTTTTGCGGTATACCGAGCAAGTATAATAAATAGTTTTCGGTTTTGGGAGCCTTACTTCATTTTTACAACTTTCTGTTGGGATTTGCGCAAGTCATCGTGTTAAAACCGCTTAATCATTTTCAGACTAAAATCACTCACAACACGCTTTGCCAAATTCTCTTTTTAATCCGAGAAAATTCGGCTGCATTTCTGAAATCATATGCGATCGGAAAAAAGCAAACCTTGTTTGATTGAAAAATACTCTTATCATCGCAGATAAAATATTGCAAACGAAATGATGTAAGCTTAGAAAAACTTAGCTGCTAGTATTTACAAACTTACGTGTTTATCTAGTAAAGAACCGGACCGCTGACTTAATTTTTCGCAAATAGTTCAACATACATTTTTGAACAACAAAAAATGCCTCCTAAATTTTTTTCAATCATTACCTCGACATTGTATACTTGTACATGAGTTGTTAGTTTGACCAATCCTGACGAAACTACTGTAGCCTACTCGTCATGAAAACTAATAAAAGCGACATATCCTTTTATGACATTTTTGCTAATAAGCTGCAATTATTTTTGTAGGTTAACGACTCAAATTGATATTTAGAGTTTTTCAATAAAGTAATTTTTAAATTTTGGCCAATACTATCATTCTTGTTGCGTGTACAAGTATAGAGTGACAAAAACAATAAAACTCAAGTCTCTTTCAAACTGTTTTTAAGTTATTTTAGAAATTGTTCTTTTAACATTTTTTATTAAATATTTTATAAAATTGGTTATTGTTCTTTTAGCAACTTTATTTTTACAACTTTTGTCAAAAAAATATTTTATTTGTTTTCGCTTATTTATTACTTTTATCGAAGACTAATCTATCTATAAAAAGCTTCACAGACCTCTAAGATTTGTTCTGACTTTTTAGTATCAAACCTGTGGTTTGTAGAAAAGTGGAAAAAAAATTTTAAACTAAAATTTTCATGGCCAACTTTTTTCTTTTTCATGTATAGAAAAAAGCAAACTATTAAAAAATTGGGTTAGAAACACTAAAAAAATAAAATAAGAATTAATGATTTTTTTAGTATTTTTCCCTTTTTACGAAATTTTAATCATTAAAGTGGTTCTCGTGTTAAGTTATGATTTCTAAAATCTTTTTCTGTGTTCTGGGTAGAATTCTCTAAGTTTGTTATATTGGTTCCTGGCGTTGTTGAAACCTTCTTTTTTTAAAATACGATTGAAGACAAAAAGTATGAAAAGTCCTGCGATAAACAATAACTTTTAAGATACTTTTAGCGCGTATTTTAGCTGAACTGTGATGAGCAGCATGCTTTATACAGAATATAGCATAAACTAGGCCTGTACAACTCAAAACAGTACAAGAGTCGAAACAAAAAAAATACTTTTTTAAGGGTTACTTGTTAATTTTAAAGAGTAGTCAAAAATAGCTACTTTCAGCCATTTAAAATGAAATTAGCATGTTGAAATTCTACTTTTTTACAGTAACATTGTTAAGTTCCAGTGAGAGGAACTTGCACGTGTAGCCCTCATATTTCTATTGAATCCGAGTGTTTGAATTCCTTCAAAAAAAGAAACCTTAATAACAGCATTACGCTGCACTTTATTGAAGACCGTATTGTACGTTACAACAAAACGCACTTTATTTTACTTTACAACAAAAATCGATACATTTGTTCTTTCAAATTCATAATTTCGGCCAAACTTTTTTAAACAACGAAGGTACTGCGACTTGTTATGTTAGATTTATCCTTATAACTTCAAGCTATAAATGTTCATGGCTTTCAAGGAAGACGATAAAAAATAATCGCTTGTGTGATTCACGCTGAAAAAAAAGACTTTTAATTACGGGAAAAAGTCATACATGATAGTAATTTACAAATTTGTCTATTACAGTACATATATTTTTAAAGATAAATAGCTATTGATTGACGATTGATAACAAATTACCTGGTTTCAGTTTCTTTGATGTACTGTATTTTACAATATCAACAAATTGATGTCGTTTATTTTGTAAGTGTTCAAAGGCCTCCCAGTCGTTATGCAGATACGCAATAGCAAATCTCACGCAATTTAGTTGTTATTTGCACGAAAGCTTTATTGGCGAGCGAGAACCGACATTTTGACAGATCTATAACGTTTTCTTTAGAAACTTACAAGACATTATCTTCTCAGTTGAGCTTAGAGTGTGTAGAACTAAAATGGCAGAACAAGGCGTAAAACTTTTATTTCGTGCTTTCTTAAAAGATTACAAAAACTGTAGACTTTGGTAATCTTGTGAAAAAAGTATTTTAATTTCTGTTTAGCCCAGAGGGCTTACCTGGAGCATAATTTTTGAACTGCTACCAAAACAAAATTACATGCTGTTGATAGTGTTAATATTTAAGAGCCAAATAATTAGTTCATTCTTTTGAAGCATTTTCCATTAATAAATTTAACAAAGCAAATTATCTTATCGTTATACTTTCCCTTTAAGTTATTTAGTTGTTGTGGAACTTTTACGTTTACAATTCTAAAACGCATAAAACTAATCCTTAAAGAACCGCATTATTCGAAATAACACCTTCTATTGAACCAGCAATTCACGCTAACCACTGCAACAAATCAATTTTGACTGACAATGACAGCAAACGTAATTCGATAATATTTAACTTGGAACGATTGCCCATAAAAGAATTTTGAAGATTTGTAACGGTTTAACGGTTAGCATTATCGCGATATAATTAAAAAGCAATTAAGGCTCATTAGCAGACTTAAAGTTAAAAAAAAGACCAAGGTCTCTATATTTTGTGTTTCGTTTTGCAAAATACTTTATTTTCTATTCTCGTAATTTGCCTATCTTTTACAAAAAAATGTCGCTCGCCAAAACTCTAAGAATGTTGCCATTTTCAATCCTAAAATGCTAACAGGACAACTCTTTGGTAGAGTTGAACTGCCATGTCATTGTTTACTTTTTTTCAGACTAGTTTTTGTGAGTGTGGTGCTGTTGGCAAACGTTTATTACGCAACATAAAAAAAATAATAAAAGCTAAACTGAAATCAGATTTACCGAAAATTCAGTTTGAAATAAATGTGTGTCAGAGGTTGAAGCTAGGTCATTCGAAGGTGAACCATTTATCTCATGTTGCTGTGTATGTAGCCTACAGTGATTTTAAATAGAAGTTATAAATAATTATACTATATCTTAGCATTTTTATTTAAATTTCTACCATTATTTAATGCTGCAACTATCTCAAAATTAAGGCGCAAAAATTCAAAGAGATTTTTATTCAAAAATTGTTCTGGAATTCAAACATGTTCGAAGGAATCCCAACTTTCTTTCGGATGTAGGCTAAAGTATTAAAAGCATGAAATCAGACAGCAGAAAATTTTTTTCTCAAAAGGAAATCAGATTTTGTTGCTAATTGTAAGCAACACTAATGCGTCTAAACTTGTGGAAAGTATTTTATGCATTGAAGAATAAAAATTATATCTGTTTTTTAGCATGCTTTTAATTATGGTTATGCTTAAAACATCAGTTTTTGAGTAAAAAATGTCTAAATATTACACGAAGCCGAATCTAAACAATACTTTTTACACCAATCCTAAAAAGAATTTAAGAATAACAGTCGCGTACGCAAAAAATTGTCATGAGGTGTGGGGGTTTGCAATCAAAAACATAATTACTAAAAGTGGTCCTGGTCATGGGCCGAAAACTTTTCCAAACTTACATTCCAAATTAGGGTAAGCCAATTACGCTTTTTTGAGCGCCTAAATTTTTTTTTTTTTTTTGCCTTCGTATTAGTTTTTTTTGCCTAACCGTAAACGCGACTATTAAATATTAATAAACTTTTCCACGAGTTTAGCTCACTGGTATAATTATATTAATTCAGCTCAATTTTGATAATGGCTACGTTCACAAAGCATTGCTACAAAAGTATGAGAATAATTCACCTTGTATAGCTACATCTTGGGTTCTATTTGAATGAGATGATGATCGTACTTGTGTGAAACAAACTACAGTATTGAATTTTTAATATATTATATTTTAATTGCAAGATAGTTTGATTCGGAAATATTTAGCACCTTATCGAGCACTCTTCATTGCAACTGAAATCGATTGTATCTAGCTCAATGTTTCTCAAGGTAAACCAATTGGCTCCCTATGAAGAAATTTGTAATCTGTCGGGAGAAATAATCGTTGAAGGAGAAACTTAAATAAAATGTAAGTTGCTTCCACATTATTAACTGATAACAAAAACTGACTCGTCCTTTATAATTTTACCTTGGCATCTCATAAAAATTGTTTCACTAAAGTGAAGACCGAAAAAAGATGTCGTTGTCGTAGTATGTAGGGCCATCGAATCTGGGTCAAACACAAACAGGAATGGGGCCAAGGGTTTATGCTTTTACTACCCCAGGCTGCTGTGCTTCCTGAGTCAGATGCTGGCAGTGATGGTGTTGAGCCAACATCGGGTTTCGTCATCAAGAACCATGCAAACACGTATTTCATGTCATGCCCAATACAGGGTATGGGGCACGCTGTTAAGACGTGGTCTGCTGTTTGCTCAATGGCGCTGCACTCGCAATCCGGTAAAGGAGCAAGACCCCATCATGTATGCACGAAAGAAATCGCTCAACACCAATTTGCAGGAGATTGACCTTAACCCAAGCTATTCGAGGCAAGTACATTTCAACAGGCCTTGTACTGGTCGTCGTTTGGAAGGATATCCACCCCAGGCCAGACACAAACGGGACTGGGGCCGAGAGTTTATGCTTTTATTACCCCAGGCTGCTATAGTGCCCTGATCAGATGCTGGCAATGATGTTGTTGAGCTAGCATCGAGTTTCGTCATCTAAAACCGTCAGATCTCGCGCTCCGTGTGGTGCTTGATGTACAGCATAAGGCACGCTATTAAGACGTGGTCTGCGGTTTGTTCAAAAACACCGCACTCGCAGCTCGGTAAAGGAGCAAGACCCCATTTGTGCATGGATAAATGGAATCGCCCAACATCAGTCAGCAGACAATTGAGCTTAATCCAAGCTGTTCTGAGCAAGCTCATCTCAACAGGCCTGGCACTGGTTCTGGGTATAAAAACATGGAGCCTAAAAGTATTCTCACAATACTCCGCATTTTATTTATGATTTTTCCACTTAGAAGCGCAGATGCCAAGTGCTGCAATGTTGTTTAAAAGATTCCGCGCAGCTGGCACAAATGGGCGTCTAGATTTTAATCTTAATCTCTCTTGGCCAGCATTTGAAGACCCACTTAAAAGACTGAACAAGATATGATCAGGGTCCAGAGATCCACGGTAAGCCAAGGATGACGAGTGATTCAGACTGCAGAGCAAGGTAATGAAGTAAGTTCTTGCAGTGAGAATAGTTCAGCTGGAGAATAGTGGGTCTTCGGAACTTTTTGGCAATGCGTCCTGAAAAAGGCAGTTTTTTCCAGGCATTACCTGAAAAAGAAAGTTTGCCGATTAGCAGACCATCGCTAAAGATCGGAATGAGTAGATACCCTTCCGTTTCGGCAGGTTTGGTTTCGGTCTGTCATATTTAAAAAGCAGTTACTCACATCCCAGGCTGCGAGAAAGCACCTGCCATCTAAGCCATCTCTACTCGTCATGGGTATAAAAGCATAAAGTCTGGATGTATTCTCAGAGTACTTTGTATTCTATCAATGATTTGTCCACTGGGCAATGTGAAACTGGCGCGTAAGTATTCAGCTTTCGAGTCGGCCCGAGATAGAGCAGCTGGACATAATTTTCTGGCCCAGCACTCTATTTCAACAAGTCGCCGTAGCAGTGTAACGCTTGAAGAGAGTTTTTTACGCAATGCCTCAAAATGGTGATTGAATGTGAGCGATCTGTCTAGTTTTACCCCAAAATAAGTCAAGATTGGCAGAATGGTGAAAGTTTATTGCTGCTATAAACCTTTAGCTCACGTTTGGCTTCTTGGTTATTTAAATAAAAAGCTGCTCTCAACGTTTTCAAAAGACTGAATTTCAACTTCTAGGTCTGGAGATACGCAGAAACTGTAGTCATGTCTTGATTTCCAAGTTTTTTCAGTATATAGAAGATTGCAACAATGCTAGATCGGTTGCATAAGCAAACTTTCTGAAGATTGTGGAAAGAAGTTTACACGTATAGATATGAAAAAGAAAAGGAGTTAATACCGATCCCAGAGGAGCGCCATTTCTTTGACGGAGAAGCTTGGTTCGCTTGTTGTCAAATAGTAGTAGTAAAATTTCAGTTCCGGAGAAGCTGCATGATCATTTCAATCATGCACTTATCCGACAGAAGTTTCAGCAGTTTGCAGTGCTTCACTAGTCTTTGTAACATAAATCGAAAAAGGTTTTTTACTTAATAACAAAAAGGAATTTTTCTCAAAAAATTTTGTCATGTACTGGGTGGTGTAAAAGTAGGCGGAGCGTAAATGATAATGTTTATTTTGAAATTACATAAACATACAACTATATTTACTAACACGACCATTACATTGACAATTAAACTTTATTGTGAACAATAATACAAAAACCTTTAAATTTTATTAACGTATGTGCTCAAACTGTTTTCCATCTGATACATAGACCTATTTTACATACGGCCCACCTACTTTTGGACCACCCTGTACTTTGGGAAATGGCTGTACCTAAATATTTAAAGGGAAGAATACGATTTAAACTTTGGAAACCATTGGTCTATTGCATATTGAAATAATTTCTGTAAACATAAGCATAAAGCATAAAGCATGGCCCTTAGTGTGGTCGAACTTAAACTCCAAGCTTTTAGGTGAAAGTTGACGTTTGATGGAATCAAGCGAACCGCAAACAGAAAAGTCCATAGTTCATTGTTCGCTTACAATAGCACATGCACTGCATGCTTGATGACGTATTTGTAGCTTTTAAAAAGACAAAAATGAAATGGTCAAAACACAAACATAAGTATGAGAAATGCATTAACTAAAAAGGACAAATTTTGCTGGGGACTTTTAAAAAATGTAAGTCGGGAAAGCTTTTATTTTGACTAAATCTTGAACTCTTGCTCTTCTGCTTGCGAGTTTGACTCCCTGCTTATTATCTGTTGCTTGCGAAGCAGCAACCATTAAGATTGTACATCAAATTTTTATCTTAAGCCTCTTAGCGCCACCATGTGGCTATATAAAAATCAAACCAGTGGTGGTTTGCCATAAAAGACATTTTTGCCATAAACGGTAAAAAATGCCAACTTTTAATTCAGAAATTCTACAATAAGCCAATTAATTAAGATATTACCTTTTATCAATAGATAATTTGCAAATGTAATCTAAAAACTATAGGCCTATTTGATTTCTACAGATCCTGTGAAACTATATTTCAAATCTTAAGGTTCCAAAAGTCGAAGATTCATATTTGGTTTTTGCTCTCACAGAAAACAATCCTAATTCTTTCGCGAAAATAGATATTAAAACACCCTGACCACTGACTAAACAACAATCATTCAGGTATTAGCTTGAGCTGACAAAACCTGTAGCAAATATCGACTTCGTAAAAGTTTTTTAACACCAATCATTAGCACCAATTTAACACCAATTTATCTTAAGTTTACATTTAGTTGAATATTATGTGCGACGTTTTGTTTTGGTATTACTAATTTCAAAATATATTGTAAAAAACACTTATTACAGCTAAGTCAACTTCATGAAGTGTAACTAAAAAAAACTTTTTTTAAATCACAAGACATGTTTCAAAGATTGCAAAGCTGGGCACGACTGTGCTGTAATTACATTCTCGATAAATAGGTTACCGAAAAGAAAACGTTAATATATTACTTTCAATGACGTTAGCAACTAACCAAAATTTTTGTAAATAACTTCGACATAAATTCAATATTTACTTAAACTTGATAGCGCCTAAAATATCCGGTTAATTTTTTATTATCTTTATTTTCTACATTCTAGAGTCTAGAAAAGACTGTATTCTATAAGAAAGTTACGACAACTTTACGACAAAAGTTGTTCAACTAGCGCCATTAATCAAAAAAGTATTCAGTTGGTAGTGTCTTACCTCAAGAGCTGCTTTTAACTTTATGATCAAAATAGAGGTATCTATCACTATCCCAACATAAAACTTTATTTATCTACAGATAACGCTAAACATAAAACATTTTGCACCACGCTTGGTTGCCCAAAAGCAAACTATATGCGCATGTAGTCAAAACGCTATAAAACTGTCATAATTGTTATGTAGTGATAAACCACCAGCGTTTAGATCAGACTTTTTTTTATTTGGTTGTGGTTCCTCTGGTTTTAAAACTTAAGTATTTCGATGAAATGTGAGTCTGAACCGTTTTTGTAAAGTAGAACATTTAAGCTCAATAAGCCTAATACACGGTCTTGACAAAAAAATGTTCGTCTTCGATCATTTATTTGTAATTTGCTAATTTGGAACGTGGAAAGTTATTTAATAACAATTAATATTGCTAATTATTCTTTATTGTTTTTTTCTTTTTTTTTTTTTTTTTTTTAATGTAGTGTGTTGTAGTGTTGTATGTTGTTTTTTTTTAATGTTGTATTGTATTGTTGTATTTAAAAAAAAAAATTTTTTTTCGTCTTACTATTTAGAGGGAAGCAGTTGACTAGAAGATTGTATGGTCATTTCGCTGCCTTCCTGTGCTTTCCAAAAATTTTTTGTCACATATATTGTTGTATTTTTTCGTTTTGAAGCACAAAACAAATAAATTGAATTGAAAAATTGAATTGAATTGTAATTTTTTTTATCAGAAGTGGAGCAAATTCCATTTTGACGGTAGGCTTATTAAAAATTTTGATAGTTTAGTTATTTTTTTCTTGATAAATCGTTTGAAAGATTTATTGAGACAATCACTAATCTTAAGAACGTTCATATTTCGCTAGAAAAAGTCAACTTCTAATTAAGCATGAATCAATTGAAATGTTTATCAGCCATGAAAGTTCATTTTATTAACCTCTGGAATTGCTCGACAAACGTACAGTCATCTTGCATTACAGCAGGGGCGGGAAAACTGCGGCCCGCGACCAATTTCCGAATAATTAGATTTTTTTTGTCTTTAACCAAATTTCAGGTAACTATTTTAAGATTTAAGGTGAAGACCTTTTTTTGGAGATCACTACATTTTAGGGACGAAAATCACGAAATTCGATATAGATTCAAAAAGAAGACCTTTTTTTTTAGAGATCATTACATTTCAGGGACGAATGACATTTCATAATCACCCACAATTATTAAAATTTACCAATTTCAGTTTATGTGAGGGCCGCAAATCATTCCAAAAGCCCCAATGGGGCCCGAGTTTGAAAATTATTACCCATCCTTGTTTATAGCATACCAACACTTTTAGTCATCTTACTTTACCAAGATGCCGAGGTTACTGCAACAATACACTTGCATTTGCAGCGCGTTTGAACAGGGTTGACGAACCTACAGCCTTGTCAGTTACCTAACGCCGGCCGCTTTGTCAGTTACACATGAGTAAGAGGCCCGCACAAGTTTTTAATCATAGCCAGCAAAAAACACATCTCTGAGCTTTTTCTTTCATACGAAGTCGTCATCGGAATGAAGACAAAAAGTTCAATTGATTGTACAGTTGACTTTCAAAAATCCGGATCCTTCGATTTTCCGACACAGATTTTGGGAGCGCATTTTTATATTTTCCGCGTTGGTGCGTATGTGCACCATTGTTTTTATAAGCTGCCACTTATGTTTATATGGTGCTCTATGCCTAAACGCCATGTTGATTCATTCTTCCAGGTGCTAACAAGCAATCCTGCTGATTACTGATTTTGCTGAGCAGGTAGTAATTTTCTTTAAATATATAGGGGGTACATCATACAAAATTATAACTTTCAAAAATCTGAGATTTTCAAATATCCGACAGTCCCCGGGTCCCAAGGTTGCTGGTCTTTTGAAGGTCAACTGTATAATAAAGATAAAAGTGCCAAAATTTATTCGAACTGGCCAAATTCCGAATTCTCGCAACAAATCCACTCGTTTTGGCAAATCTTTAACCCCAGTCATGTTTAGTGAATCCGCGATTGGTCAACACCTTTTAGATAACCGTTTGTGCTCCCAAAATTACAGTGATAAAAAATATACTATTCTTTCACTTGGCCTTTCGTCTTTTTATTCATCTGCTTTAGAAGCCGTTTACATCAAATCATGCAAGCCATATTTAAACCGTTAAAAAGAGTTTGTTTACAACTTCAAAATCTTGCGCTGATTTAGCGTTTTCACGCCTTTCTCACACATCCAATCATCTTTGTTCAGCCTTATTATACAATCGATTGAATTTTTTTCCTCCATTTCGACGTTTATTTCCTGACAAGTGTCAGACAAAAAGCTTAGAGATGCGTTTTTTGTGGGTTATATTCAAATTCTAAACCACAAACCACTTTTTTAGTTATACTACAAAACCTTTTTTCTATAATTTAAAAATCAAAAAGTGCTGTTACAGGTTATGTTAAAAAAGACTGCGAACTCAAACTCGAAAAATCTCTTTTTTGCCAAACTTAAACCCGAAAAATAAAAATTACTGAACTGGGACTTGAACTCGAACTCAAAATATATGTCATCCAATTAGAGTTTATAAATAGAAGAATTTTGAGAAAAGAATAAATAATACAATGTAGTGTCTTTTGGAGTTTACATTTCAAATACATCGAGTTGTACATTTACTTCCGATTGGACAACTAAATCGTCAATTTATATTCGTTCTCTGTTTAACTTGAACCCATTAAATAAATTTGTTTTATTTTGTTAATGACAGTTTCATTATTTCTTTTATTTTATTTGTCTCTTCGTGGTAACCTTTCAATTTTTTAAAGAAGTTTAACTTATTGTGTAGGTAGGCTTAATAAAGCTTTCGATTTTCACAGCATGAAATAAAACTGATCAAACTTAAACTAAAAAAATTGAAAATAAAGAATTCGACTCGAACTTAAACTCGAATAAAATCTACCGAGTTTGCAGCAATGATTAAAAGTAATGGGTCAAGAGATAAAATAAAATATTCTTAATAAAAATTTTAGCTCATCAAATTTTCGTTTAAAGTTTAATTTTTATTAAAAATAAAAGCGCGTTAAAAGGTTAAGAACCCAGTCAATAAAAGATTTGTCACACAAAATTAAAAACCGTTTAAAAACGAAAAAAGAAATTGTTCAACAAAAGCTTTCGATACAGTAAATCACTCAATGTTACTAAAAAAATTGATACATTATGGCATAAAAGGTAATGCTTTTGAATTAATTAAATCATATCTAAATGATAGAGTTGAATATGTGCAGATAAATAACCTTATTTCTTCAAATAAAAAAATATTGTGTGGAGTACCTCAAGGTAGTGTTCTTGGACCACTTCTTTTTTTGTTATATGTAAATGATATTCAAAATGCTTCAAATTTTAATATAAGATTATTTGCAGATGATAAGCTGTTATATTTTTCAAAAAAAAACCATGCAATCTAGAAAAACATGTTAATATTGAACTTGATAAGATACAGCGGTGGCTTGATGTAAATAAATTATCTCTTAATGTTTCGAAAACCAAATACATTATCATATCGCCTAAACTTAAAGAAAGATACAAATTTTAAATCAAACTTAAAGAGCATCTGTTGTGCCAAACAGAAATTTATAAGTACTTAGGTATCATTATAGATGAAAAGTTATCGTGGAAACCACATTTGTCAGCAGTTGCTTCTAAACTAGCAAAATTATGTGGACTATTTTATAAATTAAGATTATATGGGGATAAGCAAGTACTTAAAAAAGTTTACTATACCCTTATATATCCAATATTACTTTATGGTGTAATTTGCTGGGGTAGCTGCTCAAAAACTGTTTCTAAACCTGTTGAAGTTGTTCATAATCGAATACTAAGATGAATAAATATGGTAGGAAAAAGGCAAATCCATGCAACAGATCTATATGCATTATCTAATGTACTCAAAATACATGACGTCTATATTCTTGAAATATGTAAATTTATGTTTCGTTTTAAATATGATCTGCTGCCAAATGTCTTTTCAAAATATTTTTCTAAACACAATTCAATTCATAACTATAACACCAGAAATACTTCTAAAAGTAATTATTTCTTACCAAGAAACTTAAAAGACAATTGGTCTAAGAACACTGCAATATAGAGGTGTTAAATATTGGAATGAATTACCAGATTTAATTAAATCATCATACCACATTTATGCTTTTTCTAAACAATTAAAAAAATATTTAATTACAAGTTATAAATAATGTCCACAATAGTCTTGTCTGTATGGTAGTTTAAAGATATGAGTAATTGTGTATTATTATGTTTGTGTGCTTATTTGAATTTTATGTAAACCTATTACTGTGATTTATGTAAGCATTGCTCAATTTACAGTTACTCATTCTAATTCATGCTTGCACTTTTAGTCATTCAACCATTCAAAAATTAAAATTCAATTTGTAATCGTTTATTCTTTAATGCTTGATTGATAATAAACAGGAAGCATCTTGACTTGAAAACCTTAGGGTTTTTTGATGCTTCCTGGCCTGAATAGTTCTGTGTTGACGTCGATTGTGTGTTTATTTTCGGGCGAAATAATAAATTCTGTTCTGTTCTGTTCTGTTCTGTTCAACAACAGTAATGAACAACAATAAAAACAATAGAAACCCAGTTTTTCACTTTAAGGCCCGTTTTCACTACCAGCGTTGGCGAGAGTATTCTTTGTTTGTTTTTTTGCTTCTAATGAAGAAAAAAATCCTTCTACTGTAATAAAATAAAAAAATTTTGTATTTTTATATTTTTAGAGAAAAAGTAAAAAAATTTTTAGATTTTTTTAGTTTATTAGAAATAAAAACTCTATAAACAAACGAAGAATAATCTCACTAACACTTGTAATGGAAACTGGTCTTAAAACTGCCACTTTACGAAGACCCTGGTGTGCAAAAATTTTCTTAAATAAATGCAAGAAATTAAAATTACAAAAATATATACCGAATAGTCAAAAAATCAATGCGAGCCATACAATTGAAGTTATTTAACGCAATATTGAAGCATGAAATAACAGAAAGTAACAAAAAAGCATTTAAAAAAAATTAAACTATCTTTACCAATATAACCCTTAGTGAGATTTCTGGAAACTTTTTTGCTTTACTAAGCGCTAAATATTAGGTCGAACTGAACTGACGATGTGGCAACTCTCAACGGCATAGTAAGGTTTTCGTCTGTCAGCCTTGATCTGTAACAACTTTTTGTGACATTCAATTTAGAAAAAAATTGTTCGCATAGGTATGTGTTTCCAAAAACTGATGAACATTTGGAAACTTGGAATCTTGTTTAGAAACTTTTTCTTTGGTAGATAAACACGATAGAATTCAAGCAACGGCTTGTTCAGATGCATCGCTTTCAGTGTGCCAGCTCTCTGTAGTTTTATGAGTTTAAGTTAGGGCTCAGGGGGTGCAGAAGTGGGTGCAACATTGAAGGGGATAGAAAAAAACATCAAGCTACAACTGCTTGCTTTTGATATTCTGAAAATTTATGGGGTTGATTTTGTTAGCAGTTCGTCACCTCTGCATTTGATGCTGCACAATTTTTATTGAATGAAGTCTATTAATCAGAATAGAGACATTTGTTAAGCGAGTTGCAATTTTAGAAATTTAGATCGTCACTACTTTTAACCAAGAAGCTAGTATTTTTCCAACTACCATAGCCTAATAAAAAGATTCCTTTTTCTAAAACTCGCTAAACAATTTTTCTGCAACAGCTTTAAAAGTCATAGCCCAAACAGTAGAAAAAGAACTTTTATAAATAAGAAGATACGCAAAATCTTTGAAAATAGGCAGATGCCAATTTTCGACGAGGCCTGCAGAATCGAAGAATGTGGCATTCCGGGTCACGTTCGAGCCTTTAATTTTTGACAAAAAATCGTTTCAGGATCAGACTCGAATTCATACTCTGCCACATTCGCGTCTGTCACAACATTATCAGTCGCTTTATCGCTATCCTATAACTTCTTGATATTGAAAATTTAGTGGATTGATTAATCCGTTTAAAATGAAGATTGTGTGACTATTTCTTGTGATGACCAATCAGTAATTGTATATAAAAATTGTACATACATGAAACCAAAGATAGTTGCATTTTATTTGTTTTTTTTATAAAAATCTCTTCCAAAAAAATAACATTGAAGGACACGCTAATTGATTTTAATATTTCGAAACAAATTCTTATAAGTTATTGCGTTAAATACTGGACGTTATTATGGTTTTGATCATGGAAAACTTTGCCGTGAAGTTAGTATGCCATTGTTTTGACTAAAAAAAATAATTTGAGAGTCTAAAAATAATTTTGACGAAATGAAAGTCAACTGCAGTAGGCTATAGTAATACACAAAAAAACCTTCACTTCAAAGTGAAGACCTTTTTTATGCGAAGTCAATTAAAGCCTGAAAGTAAAAAAAAGTGTTTACTTGAATCTTTACTGTTCAAAGCAAAACTCAAACGACTTGGAAAAAAGTAATAAAGGCCCGTTTCCACTACGAGCGTGGAAAAGAGCATTCTTTGTCTCTTTTATTGATTTTCGATTGAAGCGAGCGCAAAAAAAAGCAATAAAACAAACAAAGAATGCTCTTTTCCACGCTCGTAATGGAAACGGGCCTTAAAAGTTTTCAAAGCCGTTTCTACTTTACTGAAAAGCTGCTATAGTCTACTTTCATTTATAGCCCAGAATAAGTTGTAAAAATTCTTCAATATTAAAGTTGAACATTGCCTAAGCAAGTTTTTTAAAAAAAGTTAATGCCGAAATGATAGGTGCGGAAGCGATTTCTAAATTAATTGCTTCCGCAATTCACATAATCTATTTTGAGAGTTCCAATTGATATTTGGTTAAAACTTCTTTGCTTTTTAATTACAAAGCTGCTGTAATTTTTTACGAATGAAATTTAGAGTTGTTTGTTAGACACATTTGCATGACCAGAGTTGGCCTTACAAAAAAGAGGCCTGGTGCACGAAACAAAAAAGAGGGCCACATTTTAAAAGTGGTTAAAAAAAAGCAATTCAAACAAAGTGAAGACATTTTTTTATCTTTTGGTGCAACTGCTCCATTCTCTTCATATTAAAGCCATCACCGAATACTACAAACTTATAGAATTTCGATCATCATCGCCATCTAAACGGCGCTCATCACGTGGCCGAGCTAACTACGTTCTTTAAATTCAAACCTTTTCTTTTTTGATATAAATACAAAAATGGATTTTGTAAATTCTTTATTTCCTTGCAGTTTAGGCAAGAAGAAGCTTTGTTTTAACCATAAACCGTACAATTTAGGTACATAACACTCTAAATAAATCGACTTTAAAGGTTTCTTTCTGTTGATAAACTTTTGTTTGCTTTTACAGCAAAATATGTGAAACTTTTTGGTCAGAAAATTGCTTTATTTCCTGTAAAACAAAAAAATCAACTTTTTAAGCAATTTGAACAATGGAATACTAATTGCACCATTGATTAAGGTCAACATATGGTATAACTACAACTAATAAAGAAAAATCTTTACTTTTTCTTATGTAAAAATTTAACAAAAAGATTATATGATTTAAACATGCATAACTCAATTTCATTATATATTTACTTTTTACTTTTTTATTTTCATCTTTTACTTACCGCGTTGACTCGCAAGAAAGCGTCGGCGCGCTCTACCGGGCAGCTGTCAAGCAATTACCCCAACCTGCTAAACCACTACATGCTAAAACACTGCTGTCCGCTTAAAATTTTTTATTTGTTTTTAATTATATTTAGAGCTGCTCGCCAAAATCGCCAAGCAAAGTAAAGTGTCGTAAAGTGTCTTTCCAAGGGCACAACAAAATGGCGCGAATAGCTTTTGAACCGCGGCTGTATCGATCTTGTTTGCCATTAATCACGGCGCTCTTAACCACGCTGCGGTTGCGTTGGAACATGGCCAACACAGTTTGTCACCACTCTGGGCGAGTGGTTAATAGCGCCGTGATCGATGGCGAACGCGATCAAAACCAACTCACCTGATTTTGTTGGGTGTTTGGAAAGACACTTAACCACATTGTCTTCTTCTTGGCGGTCTTAACTAAGAAAGCCAAAAATATTTTGATTTCTCTAAATAAAAAACTAAAAAACAAAACAAAAAGATTTCAACCAGACATAAACATCTTGGTATTTTCGAAATTAGTTCGAAGTACTCGCTGGAAGTATTAACCCTCGAAGGTTTTTAATAAATTTAAATTAATACAGTATTTCGCAAATATCTATCAGAGCTTCATCTCGCAACCCCATAATTTTGCGATATTTTTTGAATAACCCAATTTTTTTAGCACAGCTTTACAAACTTCAAGCAATTTACAAGAAGAGGGTTTCGAAACCTAGGGGTGGCGATCCTTGTGAAGTCGCCAAGTTTTTTGAAGGGAGTTGCAACAATATTTAGACTAATAAAATATTTTCTAACCTCTGTCTATAAAAAAAAGAACGGGAAAAAGGCTAAATAAAATCTGTTTTTTCAAATAAGTTTATTGGCCTTTAAGCGAAGTCACCATTATAAGTATATAAAAAGCGTGACACAATTTAAAAATTTGTTATTAAGATCCTTTTCGAAAAGCGTAACTGATATCACTCAGGTAGATTTAGCATCAAACTCGCGTAGTTCTGCTTGTAAGTCAGAGCATTTTCACACTGAGCTAACTCGCTAACATCAGAATTTTTTTGACTTTGACCGATCTTAAGATCCATTTTTTAATAAGATAGACTTTTATTGCATGATAAAAGGAAACAAAAAGTGTGCACTAAAGTTGACTAAGTTTTTTATTAATCACACAAGCTTTTGCGAACTCTTCTTGACGTGAATTCTTTGTGAGCTCTTCTGCTCACTTTATTAGGTTCAACGGAAGATTTATCAGGTGTTTTGTTAACCTGACATCAAGTGTTTCGTCATACCTGACAAAGTAAGTAGAAGTTCACGAAAGGTAGTGTGAATAAATGCAAAACTCCGTCAACTTTAATGCATAATTTGCTTTTCCATTTTTTATTCCTTCGACATAACAGCATGGAGTTAATATGGCTCTCCTAAAATGGATGGCTAAAGGTTAACGTTTTACTTGGTTGCTACTAAAAAAGTTGCAGATTTAAAAAAACTTTTTTTTCTTATTCTTTCTTGTTCCTTTAATATTATTTTACGAACGATTATATAAATATCACAGACGGCAAAACAGCAAATATGGCTATTGCAGATGAGTAGTCTTTTTGTTTACCATCCATTCTTTAATAAAAGGATTAATAAGTAAAAAATAAAAAGATAAAATTTTATTTAAAAAAATTGTTGTTTTAAACAAAGCTATTATGTTTATCGTAAAAAAAACAAAACAGCTGTGGTGACCAAAAAAAAACGAAAGAAAAAGTTGATTGTAAAACCCATTATGAAAAGAGTCGGCAGGTTTTTTCCGTAATACGATAGTTTATGTTTGTTCCAACAGTGCGTCCCCTGGCGCACTCATGGATGCTTCTAAGTGACGCACTGCAAGAACCCCTGCAAATTTTGATTTCATCTCAAAGTTTCAGAAGAAAACTACAAGAATCGATAACGATCTTTTACCAGGCTTTACTTAACAGCATAGAAAAGCTTGCGTCTCATTCACGTAGTTCTAAATCCTTTTATTCATAAAAAATTTTTTTTATTAATAAAAATTAGCTTTACTTGTAAAAAAATCAAAAAAGCTTTCTAAAAGAATTGCTGTTTTTACGGTATTTCTGCAAATGTAAAATGAAATTGATATATGAATAAAGCCTTTAACCGTGCAAGTATGATGTCACTTTAAGAAAGAAAAAAAGAAGAAAACACAAAGGCGCACTGTTGGAGGTTCTCACCTGTATAAGTGGTCTCCAGATCGAGTGGATCATGTTTTCAATTGTAGGCTACTGCTTAATTGAACCAAATAAACTTTGAAATTTTTGGTATGATTTTGTAACTTCAACGTCGCAATAAGCAAGAGTGGTTTGAAACTATTTTTTATTTTTGCGTATTTTCATTATTTTTTAATTTAACCCCGGGCAGCGAACTCAAGGGACTTTTAACCGGGTTTGAGTTCATTATTTTCAATTCATCAAGTTTGAGAATTTTTATCTAAGTGTATAATGGACAATTAGAAAAAGTTTTCTCTTTAGAAATGAAATTGTTTGATTATTTCTTTGCTTAAACATGCATGTAATTTAAAGAGTATGTTTTGTTTCTTTTACTGATGTTTTTGCTTTGCTTAGCGCTTAGACGCGGCAAGAAGTAAAAAAAATTAGTTAAAACAAACAAAAAATGCTTTATTCCAAACTCGTGGTGGAAACGGGACTTTTGAAGCATATATCAAGTAGGCGCCGTTTTTTATCTTTAAGTCAAACTTGATTGACTTTTTATCGAGTTCAGGCTTGGCGAAAAAAACTGAGCTGCTTTGAGTTTTCAGCCCTGATCAAACAATTTTTTTTATTGAAAAGACATTTAGAAACCAAAGAAAAAGAAAATATATTTACAAATTTATATTAAACTAAAAAAAAAATAGATTCTGTTGATATGGTAAGCCAGGGTTATTCAAGCAAAAGTGGTCGCAGCTTCTATTTGTTTGACCAAAACATTCGATTTTAGTTGTTTTATAAAAGGTTTGGCTTCACTTTCACTTTATCGAAGCTTTATTAATTAATACTACAGCTAAGGGGTGCGGGACAGGACAAAAGTTTGTGCATCAGGTCTCGCTTTCTGTTCGCCATTAAGGCCCGTTTTCACAACGAGCGTGGAATTTTTTCTTTCTTTTATTGATCTTTCGCGCTTAAAATTGAAGCGAGCGCTAAGCAAAGCAAAAAAATCAATAAAACAAACAAAGAATAATCTTTTCCACGCTCGTGGTGGAAACGGGTCTTTACCAATCTCCCATGGTTTGGGGATTCCCCAAAATTTAAAAGGTAATGAATTGAACTCGGCCAGTAGTAAACGAGAACTTGAAATTCTGTCGTAAGCAACAAAATTTGGTTTTTAAATTAACGAGTTCCATTTTTCAATCACGTGATCATTTAAATCTGAGACGAAGTTTTCAATTCTTGTTTTTAGCCAATCTATGTTGTTTTGCGTACACAAAAAGTAGTAGTAGTAGTACTTGTTTGTTTTTATTTGCATCCAAAAGAATAATTGATAATAATTGAAGACAAAATAGAGCAAAGGTTGCAAATAGGGAGACGGCAACTAAACGATATACATTATAACATGCACAAAAATTGTACATGGTCACTGCACTCGTCTTCGGTTTCTTTGTTGATGACATTTAGCGCCCGTGTCAAGCCAATTATCGATCCACTGCTCCCAAAAGAGAAGGCTGGGTTTCTACGCGGGAAGTTTAACGATGGTTCAAGCTGTTCTGCTGACCCAGAACATCAAAGATTCTTTTGATGCTAAAAAACGCCGTGTCGTATTTGTCGGTCTGACAGCTGTTTATGACACTGCCAAGCACCGAGGCTGCCGGATAAGCACATGGTCAAAATGATCATGGAGTTTGTTCGAAACCGAAGTTTCACTCTTACCACCGGTGACAGCAAGCAAAGCAGGTTACGCCGTCTGAAAAACGGCGTTCCTCAGGGATCGGACTTGGCTCCCATGATTTCCAGAAAGTTTGCTTATGCTGATGATTTAGCATTATTACATTCTGGATTATGTCCCTTTTTTTGCCCATTGTATTTTCAAGTCGTTTTTTTCCCCCACAGATTTCACGCTCTGGTTGTCTACCTACATCAACAAGTTCATAAATTTTCCCACGTGGGGAAAAAAGGGACTTGATCCTACATTCTTTTGGAAATTGAAAGGACTTGGAGGGGACTTCAAGCCAAGACATGTCTACATTTTCAGTGTATCTCCAGACTTGGAAGCTGAAGCTCAGTCACACTAAGACGGTGACGGCCAAGGGCGCCGGAGTTTTTTTTGCCAGGGGGCAAACTTTAAAAAAAGGGCACTTTTTTTGTTGAAAAGGCACTGCCAACAAAAGCAAATTTTGGTAGTCATGCTGCAATTTGAAATTTTGGTTGACATGATAGAATTTCAGTGTGCACAGGACAGACCGGTATCTCGGAAATGTTTTATTTTGCTAATTTGTTATTTTGGTTCGATCAATTTTTCGGCCAATGTTAACTCTTTTTAATAAACCTAGAGTTCAAAACCTTAATCTTAAGGTGTGCTTCTTGCAAAAGCCTTTAAGTTGACTCTGCCATGACCACTCACTGCGATAGCCGCAATAATAGCCAATTTTACACAAGTTTTTCTCAATTAGGCTAGACATTAAAAAAATACAACTCGATTAACTGGTTATTAAACTAAAAGCTATCCAACATAGGCTACCAACAACTAAAATTTTGTCAAAAGCACACAAGCTAGTTTCGAAAACAGCATTCAACAATTGCGACGTCCATGCACGGCAGCCAAAAACAAATAGATACAGATCGAATGCATTTTGCTTGGGAATATCACAAAATGTTCTTCACATGCTAATCAGTAAATAGTCTTTCGTTACCCACAACAAAACGCTGGCTAAAAAATTTGCGCTATCAAAAATACCAAAGGTTAAAATAGATAGAACCAGTGTTTTTTTAAGGTTTGGCTTGAGGAACCTCTAAGCAATTTTGAACGACCGCTAATTTTTTTCCTATTGTTTCTGAGCGTACTTATCTTTGTTTACACTATTGTAGAAGCAGATTTTGAGAGACCGCTGGACAATTTTGAGAGACCGTTTCGGTTCCTCAAAACGCCTTAAAAAAAACACTGGATAGAACAATAAAAAAACTTAAAGAGCTATTAAAAATTGGGTAAAAGAAAAAACGTAATTACGTGAGCATGAATGGCCCTTTAGATTGAGGTTTAATGTCAATTATTAAACGCTGCATAATTAATGTAACTATAAACCAAAATAATTTATTAGTGTTTCGCTTGCTGGCAAAGTCATCTGCAACGGCTTGTAAATTGATATTGTCCAACAAGTTCAATGAATATTTGCAAACATTCAATTATTGAGATTGTCTTCAATTATCTCTCATAGTGCTTCTAAGTCATGTGTTTGATTCTTCTCGTGACACTGAGCACCTTTCTGCAAAAGCCGAAACGAGAGCTACGCATCAGTAAATTTAAAGCAATTTATGTATTTCCAAAACGCATTTCTTACATGTCGGCTTTTTGCTTAAAACTTCGCAAACTGTTGATATCTTTGTTACTTTTTTCAGAGACGTGGTACTTTCTTTGTTAAATAACTTAATATGAGCATGTAAGTCTGCCAGTTCTTCTGTAAAAACATCAAAACGAACAAGACTCTTAAAATGTTACGTTATAATCACAATCATGGCACACATATGTACCACAGTCCTTCAAAAGAGCTAAGAATGTCACGCGTTTAGTCTTGGTGTTTTTATTTTTAGACTTTAATGTCGGCCATAAGTGAGTATTAAGCAGCCAAGTCAGATAGCTTGTGTTGCTTGTTAAAATTAGATTAACGCCACAATTTCTTTGCTTCTAAATCAAAATTTTTTGTTATTATTACTAAAAAATTTTACTCTTTGTGAGAGCTTAGAAATTTTCTGATGCTTTATTCTTTTTTTTAAACGCTTGGTATAATAGTTGTTAGGAAACTACTCCTACTAAACTACCATCCCGGTAGTTTAGGTATCCCTGATTGTTGTACAGTATATGGCTATTTGCCATCAGTTAATGAATCAAAAATTGATTTTTGGCTATGATATAAATCAGTTTACTGATTCAAGTAGAAAAAGATATTTACCAGAAGTTTAGGTCGCTTACGATATCAATAACTTTATATTGCATACGTTAAAACTTTTATCTTGCTTTTATTATTGTGCTATGAGTCACGGTTGTCTTGGTAATTTTACAAATATTGTTGGATTTAATGGATTATATAGGTTAATTGTAGAGCATAACTAAAAAGAAATTTATCTGTAATACTAATTTCAAAGAACACAATCTGCCCCCGCACTTTAAGAATAAAGGGAGCAATTGTCCCTCCTCCCGCCCCTGGTGACGGCAGCCTTTCACTTAAATAACCGATAGGCCAAACGTGAGCTAAAAGTCTACAACAACGATAGACTTTTACTGTTCTGTCCAAACCCTACTTATCTTGGGGTAAAACTGGACAGGTCACTCACATTTCGTCACCACCTAGTGGCATTGCGCAAAAAACTATCCTCGCGCGTCATACGGCTGAGGTGACTTGCAGGCTCATGATGGGGTGCTGGTGCCAAAACACTACGTACATACAGCTGCCTTTTCTCGGTCTACTTAATAGCGGAGTACTGCGTACCAGTCTGGTGTCGCAGTGCTCACACTCGCTCATAGACAGTTGTCTTAAATGACGTCTTGCGCATAGTTACTGGATGCCTGCGTCCCAGCCGTCCCACTCCAACAAACCACTTAATCAAATTTTCACGCATCCAGACAGTTGAGCTTCGCCGACTAGGTGCGAAACTCTCCTTGGCTCACCGTGAATTTCTAGACCCTGATCATATCTTGTATGGTCATTTAAGTGGGTCCTCAGATGCACGCCAAGAGAGATTAAGATCTAGACGCCCATTTGTGGCAGCTGCTTGGAATCTATTAAAGAACCTTGCCGGACTTGGCATCCGCGCTTCTGAGTGAACAAACTATAGATGGAACGCGGAGTATTGTGAGAATACTTCCAGGTTCCGTGTTTTTATACCCAGGACCAGTCCCAGGTCTGTTGGAATGAGCTTGCCCAGATCAGCTTGGGTTAAGCTCAATTGTCTGCAGATTGGTGTTGGGCGATTCCATTCGTTCATGCACAAATGGGTCTTGCTCCTTCACGGAATTGCGAGTGCTGCGCCGCTGAACAAACCGCAGACCACGTTCTAGTAGCGTGCCCCATACATCGCGCACCACATGGATCACAAGCTCTGACGGTTTTAGACGACGAAACTCGATGCTGGCTTAACAACATCACTGCCAGCATCTGATCCGGACAGTACAGCAGCCAGGGGTATTAAAAGAATAAACCCTCGGCCCCAGTTCTGTTTGTATTTGACCTAGAGTGGATGCCTTTTCAAACGACGACATTTAACGCCGCAAAATTTTTGATCAATTCATTGCAAAATGAGTTCAATAAGAAACAAAAAACTATTTCGCGTGCGCAAACAATGTACAAGATAACGATGGCAAAAACGAGCTGAAAACTGTGTGACAGATTATGAGAAACAAAGGAAAAATTGGAACAAAGTGTAATTTTGTATTAAATATATTATACATATTGTATTAAAGATAGGCGTTATTAAGTTTATTTTGGGGGTGTAGTTTTCATACGTGTCATTCTGGGGGTGTAGTTTTTACATGATCCGAAAAATTTAAGAACTTTTCAAATCACAATAAAATCAGTAGGTGCGGTCTAAAATCTAAAATTTCGCAATGTTCGTAAAAATTAAACTAAATCTTAAACTTCACAACTTTGCTAAAAGTCTTAAACTTTTATTTGTCTGTTTAAAAATGTTAAAAAATCAACAAAACTACAAATGCTACACGTGTCCTGACCAACAGATCACATTAATACAGTATAAACAGAGATATTACAGATAAAACTATATCTAGATATGCCTTCTAAAACGACAAATAGCGTAAACATGGATTAGTTAAATGTACACACGTTAGAAACAAAAAACAGATAATGATAAAAGTATTAAAATATGATCAGTACACCGAACGTCGAATTATAAGCGGTAGACCCGAATTAGATTTCGAGTCGAATCAAACAAACCTTTCATTACATACTCCTCTTTACGCGAAGTTGTGCCCATCATAGCAACACTGCGGCTAGCCACGCAGCAACATGTAGGGCTGCGGTCGCAGCGATTAAGTGACGTCACTACGACAAACATATGTTGTATTGATAGTTCTTGAACGATTATTAAGGGTCTTGTACAAAAAAAAAAAAAACCATTGCTACATTTCAAATTAAGGTCGAATAGTGAACGTAAAACATTTACATTAATTCACAAACTAAACTGCACACAAGCTTCTACAATTGTCGTTTCGTTTAATTTTAGTTGTCACAGTCTGTCAGTTGCGACGATGGGAAAGAATAGGTTTGCGTAACTCATACGGCCCTAATCACACCTAAAAGGGTTAAAACACATATGATTTTTCTTTCTAATAAATTCTGATGACTACTGCTAAACTTTTAAAATGCATGATACTTTAATGCTACTTTCTAGTATCTGCTACTAAACGGGGCGAATAGTAGCATGTAAGTAGGATAAACTTCAAACAAACAGTTTACTAGCTAGGCAATAGGACAAAAATATTCTGGTAAATTACAACTGGAACGAAAGTTTCTTTACAAATCCAGATGTAATAGGGCATTTGTATTTTCATATATGCAAAGCTATGATTCTATTGATGAAAAACAGCACTTTTATATTCCAACAAACCAGAAGCAAGAAGCTAAACAATATAGCCAGATATACATCTTCTAACTAATTCCACAGATATTGCCCTATTTCCTAGAAGTATTAACTGAACTACTTATTAGCAAGCGTAATTGAAGAATTAACTAGAGAAAATTTACACAGCCTATGAAAGGTTTTGGAACAATATTGCACAAGTAAAACATAAATGATTTTCTACCATAGTAAACAAAAGCAAGATAGTAAGTGGTGCGCTATGCGAATTTCAGTGCAATTTAAGGGGTCCACACTAGTGGTTGTCAATCGAGGTGTCATGACACCTTAGTAAATCATTTTCAATTGCTAGGGGTGCTGTGAACAGTTTTATTTTAAGTTTAAAACTTTGCTTGGTTTAAGTCTTTATTTAAAAATTCCTGAAAAATATTTTAGGGTGACAGAATATTTATCATCTATGAGGGGTGCTAAAAGTGAAAACAGTTGAGAGCCAGAACTTTTTACACTGCAGTTCAGCTCACAATCGTTTAGAATTATGAAATTACACTTTTAAATGGGTTTCTCATACTTATTTTTATTGAGCTAGTTTTCAGAAATTAGCTAAAAATAGTTAGTATAATGCCTTAAAATAAATATGACAAGATTTCTTTAAACAATAAATCTTAAAACTTTTTTAGTATTATAAAAAAATACAGGTAGAAAAACAAATTGAAGTTTTTTTACACAACACCGTATAGAAAATATCACAATAACTGAACAATATTAAGTCGCATTATAGTGATTGTCCCTTTATAAATCAACTTGATTATAACTTAAAAAATCTATTACTTAAGGCATATACATATCTAAGAGCACAAATAAAAAAATGTCTTTCTTCACACCCTGATACTTACATGCAGATTGAAAATAAATTAATAGAGACTAAAGAAGGTGTTAAAAATAAAATTACGATGATTGAATTTCTGTAACTAGCCAATCCATTGCAGTTTCAAGTCCATCACCTTTAACTGCACTTGTTTTAAATATTTGCCACTTTCGATCTTTAATGGCAGCTAATCCAAGTTCTTTTGCAACTTCAGTTTCAGTTAGTGCTCCTTGGATGTCTTGCTTGTTAGCAAACACAACTAAAGTAGAAGTTTTTAATTCCTCCTCTTCAAGCATACTGACAAGTTCTTGCTTTGATATGCTCATTCTTTCTTTGTCCATGCTATCAACCACATAAATTATAGCATCTGTATTGCTATAGTAACATCTCCAATATGGTCGAATGCTGGTTTGTCCACCAAGATCCCATACTTGAAACTTCAAATTTTTGTATGTCAAAGTCTCAACATTAAACCCAATTGTAGGAATAGTTGTTACAACCTCACCAACTTGTAACTTGTACAAGATGGTAGTTTTTCCTGCTCCATCAAGCCCAAGAATTAAAATTCTTCTTTCTTTTTGACCAAACAAGGACCCAAAAACACTACTAAACCAACCACCCATGTCAATCAATGTAAAAAATTTTTACTGACAGGAAAGTCTCTTACAAGTATTTACAAGTGAAATTACTATGCTGAAAAAAAATCTGAATTAAATTGGTTGTTGTAATTATTATTTATAAAAAGTTAAGCCAAATTGCCTGTGAAGCACAAAACTTGGAAGGTTAAAACTAAGCTAAATTATGATTAAAAAAACCAATGTTTTAAATTAACAACTTGCACTGTGAATCTCATAAGCTAAGCTTCTTTGATCTGATTTACTTTGGCAAAAGGCACTTTATAGAAATGTAGTGAATTTACTTATTATTAAAACTTGTATTGTTTTACTTAGTCACTTCTTCCTTGTTCACAATTTGCTGTAAGATGCATCAGTGACTGATTGCAAAATCAAAGAATTTTTTCGAGTTGAGTTATATGACTTAAAACGAAAAAAAATTAAAAATAGGCAAAAGAAAGAATGCTAACAGAGCTTGAAAATTACTAGTTGAAGTCAATAAAATAGATTAAGTCACAATAACTAAATGAGGGTTTTTGCAAGAACCACAATATTGATAAATATACATGTAAACAATCATGAATTTCATGCAAGTTCAAAATATAAAATGTTTGCAAATATTGCATGATTACAATAATAAATATATAAATATATACTCAAATTTGTTTATTTTTATTTAACCCTTAAAGCCCTGAATTAATTTTAAAAAGTAAAAAAAATTTTGAGTATTTTTTATTTAAATATTATCAAGGTATGACAAGGGACCACCCTAAAATTAAAAAATTGCTTTAATGAAAATCAGGACAATCTATAAAAAAATATTTTCATACCAAAATATAATAGCATAAACATAAGTACACAAGTAATACAATTTACAGCAATTTTTTCAAACAACTTATTGGGTATGAAAAATTAAAAAGCAATTTTGTTTGTTCTGCAACTTGTCTATTGAAACATTTGATGCAAAAGTAAGTTACTTTATCATTGCAAATGGGCAATTTACTCATTTTAAACTTATATAACTTCTTCAAAAGGTAAGCTTTTTATTTATTTTTAATGAGAAGATTGTGGTATTTTTTTCATTGAAAACCAATTTGTATGGAAATTTTAATGAAGCATGACTATTAATATTTTTAATTTACTATTTAAAAACATAATTTTATTGTTTATTAATTAAAATAACACACTTTTGATATAAAAACCAAAATTCTGCCTTAATTATTTTACTATAAAATAAAAAAAAAGTCACTTGTCCATGCCATGAACTCAAGTAGACAAATTGGTATGCTTAGTTTGATAAGTATTGCATTATTTATATTTAAAAATTAAAAAATTGGTTTTTTATGCAAGAAAATACTACAATCTACTCATTAAAAAAAAAATGCTTATTTTTTGAAAAAGTCTTATGAATTTTAGCTCAAATATCACCTTCTCATCAATTGTGTCAAAGTGTAAAATGAGTCACATGGTAAACCAAAAAATTAACTAATCTTCAATCAGAGTTGCAAAAAAATTTTTTTCTAAACTTTGATAAGGACAGAACTGTCCTATTTTGGCTTGAAAATGAAAATTTTGTCATATAAGATATAAACCATGTTTTTCTAACAGCACATATTTGTTTGCTCAGACAGAACTGTCCTATTTTGGCTTGGAAATGAAAATTTTGTCATATAAGATATATAAATCATGTTTTTCTATCAGTACATATTTGTTTGCTCAGGCCTTAAAGATAAACAAAAAACATAACATTGTTTTTGCAAGAAAAAAAACTTTAATATGTTTAGATAATATATATAGCTGAAGACTAAAAAGGTCTCTTTAAGAAGTCACCATAAAGAATTTTTGTGGTGAAACAAAACCATAATTCCCCTTACAGTACTAGGATGGAATAAAAAAGAAACTACGAAAGGATCTCTTTAAAAAGCGATAATAACTACAGGGAGGATAGGGTCAGTTTCCCCAAATAAAAGTCGCTTAAGGTGACTTCTTGAAGATACCTCACTAAAACATAAATGAAAACTTAAGAAAAAGATTTTTTACAAACAATTAAGTAATACTTGTATTAAGAAAAACTTTATATTAATATTGCAAATTCTGTAACCCAGAACAAAATTTTTTTAGATTAAAATGATTAACTTATGGTAATACCTGAATCAAATTTATAAGTGCATGAATTTTAGTTAAGAATGATTGTACATAAAAATTAATAAGATATTCATTTTGGCCTTGTCAAAAAAATAAACTTTTTCCATTAAAATCATATTTGCAATTCACTTGTCAAAGCTAGATGAGTTCATGTTGAGTTTCTAAGTTTTATATAGTGACACCAATTGAAAAAATTAACTATTTCAATGTAATTAAAAACAGATTTGATGAACAGATGCAAAGTATGTCAAGTTGATGTTGAAAAATCATATAAAATCAATCATAATGGAATTGATGTAAACTATTGTATAAAACAATTAAATGTTTTTATGATTTTATTGCATAAACTATTAATAAAGGTATTTATGACATGATTTTACAATGCCACTCTTCTCACAATGAAAGGGAGTTTAACACAGACTTTATTCAATCATAAATTTCTGTACATTTATTGGTTTAATGGTGTTGAACTCACTATTTGGTAAAGGAGCAAGAACCATTTTTGCATGGAAGAATGGAATCGCCAAACATTTGTCAACAGATGTTTGACCTTAACCACAGTTGTCTGTGGCAAACCGATTTTAACAGGTCTGCTATGGAATGGGTCAACTGGCTGCAACCCAACTAGTCACAGCAGACTGGTTGGTTAGGCTGTGGCTAGTTGTCCTAGACCCAACCTGGTACTACTCATAAATACAAAGCATGGAGCCTGGATACACTCTCACAATACTCCATCTTCCATCTATAGTTTATCCACTGAGAAGTATGGATGCCTATTGCTTAATAGATTCAGAGCAGCTGGCACAAATGGGTGTCTAGATTTTAGTCTCTCTTGGCAAACATTTGAGGACTTACATAAAAGATTAGGCAACATATAGCCAGGGGTCTAGAGCTCCATAGTAAGCCAAGGAGAGTGCTGCTCCTAGTCCACAAAGCTCAGCTGAATGGATACCTTAAAGTATGGATAAGTGGTCTGTTGGAATGGGATGCAAGCATTGATAATGCACAAGGTATCTTTCAGGACATTGTCAATATGGTGAATGCAAACACTCAACACTAGATCAATACACAGTACTTTGTTGTTGAGTAGACCAGTGATAGGGTAGCAGTGTGCAGTGTTTTAGCACCAGCACCCCATCCTGAGCATGCAATTTGCCTCAGTGTGACCCATAAAGATAGTTTTTTGCACAATGCCATTAAAATGGTGACAGAATGTGAGTGCTCTGTCCAGTTTTACCTCAGATACCACTATAGCACAAGATAAGTAAATGCTTTTTCATACCGTAAAACGGGGTGACAAAAACCAACCGGGGTGACTAATACCACTTGTCAAAAAATGATTTTCTCGACTTTCGAAGTCAAAATTAAGCTTTATTTTATTTTCAAATCTATGTTTTTAGATTTTAAAATAAATTAAAATTGAATAAAGCTTAATTTTGACTTCGAAAGTCGAGAAAATCATTTTTTGACAAGTGGTATTAGTCACCCCGGTTGGTTTTTGTCACCCCGTTTTACGGTATCTTTCCACATGTTTCTATTTCTCTCATTTTTATGTCTCTTGTTACCGATTTTTTTATATTTAATCGTGATGTTTTTATTTCTCATTTTAAAACTTTTTTCTTAATTCTAATTGTGTCTTGTATTGTGCTTTCATTTTTAATTGCAACATGACTTGCTGGTTAAATATTGCTTTCTTTCAATTTAATACTTAAACAACCCTAACCACTAACCCTAATTCTAACCTCAAACTCTAACCTAACAAAAAATAAAATAATTAAAAATGATCACAGTACAGTCATCAACTTTCCTCAAAAGTCACTGTAAGCAATTTTTTCGGCAAAACTAAACTATAATCCCCTACAACACCAAGGTGGAATAAAAAGAAACCAAGAGAAAAAGATCTCTTCCAGAAGCAATAGTAACCACAGAGGGATTTAGGTTAGTTTCACCATGCAAGAGATGATCAGAAAGAGAAATGTCGTGTTGCAATTAAATATGAGAGAAAATTGAAAATAAGAAAAAACAAGAAAAATAGAAACATGTGGGAAGATAGAAAAAAGTGTAGTGTTGAACAAAATGGTAAGAGTCTATTACTATTGTACATTTTTGGTCATGTTTGGCCTCTTGGTTATTTAAATAAAAGGCTGCTATTACTGTCTTAATGTGACTGTCTTCACCTTCAAAATCTAAAGATATGCCAAAAGTGTCTTAAAGTCAAGTGGTTTGAGTGCTGTGATTGTTATCAACATGGTCTCAGTTTAAAACCTGCCCATGCCATTTTGTTGTGTCCTTGGGAAAGACACTTTATGGCACTTTCCCCTGCTTATTGATTTTAGGAGGCAGATATAAATTTCAGTTATATCTCTATAAAAGTAAAAAAATCAAATAAAAATTTTTAATCAGACAGCAATATCTTGGCGAAGCAAGACAATTTGGCGGGAGACAATTTGGCGGCGAGCCAATTTGGCGACGAGACAGCGGCGAGCCAATTTGGCGGAAAAATAAATAAAAATGATTTACCTTCACTAGCGTTGAAGCGACAGCAAAAAAGTTTTGTTATGTCACAAAGGCAATTGTAAATGTTCAGCTGATAAGAGCGAAAATTTTAATTTAGAGTTGTTAAATGCGTTAAATTTAGCGATGTTTTTAGCCCAATATTTATCTATTTAAATTTACAATAGCTTAATTTCGAATCACGGTTGTTTAAAGATGCATCTTTTACAAAAAAGTACAATAATGTAGCTTACTACAAAGACGACAGGTTAGAAGTTTTACGTACGAAGTTATGACGTCACAATAAGCATTTTACTATATCAAAACAAATCTATTCTGGTCGGCACGCATTATTTATTTTTTTTTAGTTCTAACGGTTCGTTTCGTCTGTAGGGCTGGTCAGAAAGCAATCCAAAATTTGAAAAACAAATGTAAAAAGTAAAGCTTAACAAAGCGATAAAAAGTCGGCAAAAGAACTTAAAACAAAAAGAAAATTACGGCAGTGATTAAAAAGTTAAAGCGGTTACAATTTGTTTATATTTAAATTTTAATGTGTAAATTTTTTTCCGTTGCCTACGCTATTGTTTCCAAATTTGAATTTATTATAGCTAATATCATGATTAATGATTCTAGGATAGTGGGTACAGATAAACGGCGAAATTCGGTGGGATAAATGTTTATTTAATATTTTCGTAATATAACTGAACAAAATTATTGTTGTGCAAATTTGAAGTGGCCATGCTTATTTATTACCTATGTGCTGACCATAAACGCCATCTTTTGGGAGTCACAAAATTCACGCGTCTGCCAAAACTTAGAACAATTTGGTTGCATTAATCGTAGCTGTGCAATTTACGACTTCTGAAAAACACTGATTACAGGTATGAGAAAAAGCTTAATAATACAACGGGAATAAGTCAAAACAAAAGATACAAAAATTCAATCAGGTTTGTACAATAAAATAATAGAACGAATAAAAATCTTTAACTTTTTTAAAAGCATTTTTAGGGCGCTCTGTTTGTTCCAATAAATTCGTTCGTTATTTGGAAACTTTAGCGCAAGCAAAGGAAAAAAACTTTACACATTGAAATTTAATCAAACACGATTTGTAACCGCCTTACATACTATTCTGTAAGCTTTGCTATTCGGCTTGATCTAATCTTCTGTTTTGATTCTTGACAATTTTAATCACTGCCGTAATTTTTTTTTGTTTTAAGTTCTTTTGCCGACTTTTTATCGCTTTGTTAAGCTTTACTTTTTGCATTTGTTTTTCAAATTTTGGATTGCTTTCTGACCAGCCCTATAGACGAAACGAACCGTTAGAACTAAAAAAAAATAAATAATGCATGCCGACCAGAATAGATTTGTTTTGATATAGTAAAATGCTTATTGTGACGTCATAACTTCGTACGTAAAACTTCTAACCTGTCGTCTTTGTAGTAAGCTACATTATTGTACTTTTTTGTAAAAGATGCATCTTTAAACAACCGTGATTCGAAAATTTAACTATTCAAGTACCTTTTTTAATTTAAATATTCGAAATTAAGCTATTGTAAATTTAAATAGATAAATATTGGGCTAAAAACATCGCTAAATTTAACGCATTTAACAACTCTAAATTAAAATTTTCGCTCTTATCAGCTTAACATTTACAATTGCCTTTGTGACATAACAAAATTTTTTTGCTGTCGCTTCAACGCTAGTGAAGGTAAATCATTTTTATTTATTTTTCCGCCAAATTGGCTTGCCGACAGATTTGCGCCGCCAAATTGTCGCGTACCCATATCTTGGTATCTCTGGAAGCAGGTCAGGGTAGTTGCTGCCCTATGTAAAGCAGCTCTGATACTTTCCTGTGAGTCAGGAGGATAAATACAGAGATGAAACGAAATGAAAAAACTGTAGTCAAGTCTTAGCTTAAAGTTCCCTCCAAGTCCTACCAGTTTCCAGAGGAGTGCAACAATGTTAGATTGTCTGCATAGGCAAACTTTGTGGAAATCTTGGAGGGCAGGTCATATGCATAGATGTTGAAAAAAAGGGGGGCCAAGACTAATCCCTAAGGAGTGCCGTTTTTCAAACAAAAAAATGCTTTGCTTGCTATCACCAGTAGTAAAGATAAAACTTTAGTAGTAAAGACAAGCTCCATGATCATTCTGACCATGTGCTTATCTGGCAAAAGTCAAAGCAGCTTGCAGGTAAGGCCATGTGCCAGACAGTGTTGTATGCCCCTGTCAGATCAACAAATACTGTGCCAACCCTCTTTTTAGCCTTGAAACAATTGTCAATGTTAAATGGAACTGGAAACTCTGCTGCACTGGAACTTGATCCACCTTCAAACTCAGCCTGTTCTTTAAGAAATAATGGATCATTATTTGGTTTGACATAGGCATTAATAAACCTTGCAAAGGGACACAGAGCAGAGATATCAGTTGATAACTTTTGTGAGCATAGGTTTCGGAATTGCAACTACAAGGGCTCTTCTTTAGATCTTGAAAATTTTGAGTAAGTGCAAGTATGAAGAAAGGAAATCGCACAACTAAGACTTCAAAGCAGCTCCGGGAAAGATTTTACACTCTGCTAATTTCTTGATTTCTTTTTGCAAAAAAATAATTCTAATCTAAAATTATTATTAATTTGATAAATTTAATGACTAATGCCAAAAAACAACCTATGTATTAAATAAAACATATTAATAACAAAAACATGTAGACACCTACAAATATAACCTGTTATTCCAATATCATGCCAAATATTTAAGAAACAATTTATTAAAATTCATTGATATTTTGTGCAAAGTTTAAAAATTGTTTAATTAAATATTTTAAAAATGTTTAGTCAATGTTATGCTATCTTTTTATAACATACTGGAAAATAAGGTAACTATTGTCAATTTTAAAGTTTCTAGCTTTTAATAACCAGGCACTGCAATAAAACTCTTTTCCTGTTTATCATAAGACTCTGCCTCTGAGCTATCAAATAAAATATTTTGATGACATCATAACAGCTGTGCAGCTGAAAGCTGTCATACATACTGCTAAACAAAATTACTTCATACTTTGGAATAACTTTGATCATGCATGAAAAACCAATAAAAGAATTAAGTAAACAACATTTGGGGTAACTTTGATCACTGTTTTTAATTTTAAAGTATTGTAAGAGTTAAAAATATAACTTTTAATTTTTTTTGGGTATATTTAACTTTGTTTTTTGAAAGGAGGCAGGGGATCATAGGAAACCTGAGGTCTTTTTCCAACTGTGTTTTCTTGACTAAGAGTCAAATAGTACTATTGTTACCCCAACAGATCAAAGTTACCTCATTTTACAGTATTCAATGTGGTATTTTAATCTGGGATTAAACTTTTAATAGTTTAAACTATTAAAGGAAAAAAATAAAATGACATTGCTAATTCATTTTACTTAAAACAAAAAAAATGTTTAATCTTAATTAAGTTTTATTATCTGTATAATTTTCTTTTCAAATATTTTTTAAAACTATTTCAATAAAATTACTGGTACATCATAACATAACTTGTGCATGTGCATCAATAAAAACAAATTAATTTATTCCTTATTGCAAAACATCTTGATTTAAAAATCAATTAAATTGATGTGTTCCAAACAGTGGAAAACCTATACCAAAAAATTATGGGTTCTTTCTCAATAATTTACATAGAAATTTGGAATAAGTCATTTATCTTTGTACATTATACAACATAAAACTAGTGCAACTGCTGATTTTATAGCCAATTACAGTACTTGTTGTCTCACGTGCCCGAACGAGATTGAAATCATCGAAGAAAAAAATAGAAAAATACCTACTCCATATTGTATACCCACTCCACCAACTTTTCTGTTACCCTGATCGTACGTATTATTTTGGCTCAATTTTTTTGTCATGCTATGGTGCTTAACAAACAAAAAAATTTTTAAAGTATGACGTTTGCAAAGCTGCCACTAAAAAATCTTGATTAATTCAAAACATTGATTTTGCATTAGTTCCTAATCCAAAGCGATTCAAAGCAAATCTATGGTTGAAACTTGCAATGCAAGCTTTTCAATTACAGAACTTTGGCTTTGCTTCAATTAAAATCTAGCTGAGGATTGTAATAAATAAAAAATAATTAATGAATTAAGAACTTTGATTCACAAACTAAGGTCATCTGAAACGTAGACGTACCAGACCAAAACATTTTGAGGGCAAAACTGTTTTCCCAAATTTTTTTAACAACTGCACAAATCATGATTTCGTATTATTTTATGTACTTTCTCATATTTCACTAAAATTTAATCTTCATTTTTTAGTTCTAATAAGGTGTTGTCCGTTGTGCTTCTAAAGCAGAAACGTGCAACATACGGCCCGCGGCAACTTTTTTATGGCCCACTTCTAGTAAATTAGACACGAGTGGAGCAAAAATTTTAAAAAAAAGGATATATTGGGGGTGAAATAAGAAACAATTTTAAAGTCGAATAAATAAATTGTATTCAATAGCAGTTTCTAACAAGGAAGAGAAAGAAGGTTGATTGTGAAAGAGTGGTGTAAAAACTACTTCGTCATTTAACATAATGAAAACGTAATTTGTCTGATTTGCCAAAATACTATAGCAGTAATCGAAGAGAGAAAATAAGAAAATGTTTTGCATTTAGTAGCTATTGCTTTGGGCAAGAGTACAGACATTATGCGACACTGCGCAGCAAGTTTTTCAGTTATCTCATTAATATTTTGATGTTAGGCCTACGAATAAATTCATAGCGAAATTTTTTTCTACAATACATAGAATAATAACAGTTGTTTTTGCTGGGTACTAAATTGTCCGGCCCTCAGCATTATTACGATTGTACGTTTTGGTCCCTTGAGATAAATAGTTGTACGCCCCTGTTCTAAAGCGATTGGCTGGATCAACTCCATAGATCTGCAGCTACACTTATCGCAAAATAATGGTAATATTAATTCATTTGCACAGATTTTTTCCTTGAGGTCACTAGATGTAGGCTATCGCGAAAAAAGTCATAGGTTGTTGGTATGCTATTCATTGAAAAAGGTTGAGAACCACTGGCTTTATATTGAAGTAAAGAACTTTTTGGGTATACACCTAATTTTCAAAGAAAGAAAATCAATTTCTAATTTTTGTGGAGATAGTATAATTGGCCTAAATCCGGCTCCAGGAGTTGTCAACGTTAATTGTTCATTGACTCTTTTTATAAAAAGTTTAGCGATCCCTTATTCGAGTAATGGTTTTTCATCTTTACAGTTCAAGATATTCTTAACTTAAAGATTTTGCCTTATAGAACGTAATATTAGGCCTGTTTGTCGGTACAGCTTACAAGTGAAGAAGAAAAAAGGTTTTCTATAATTCAATCTTTAACTAAACAAAATTTTGTCTGCAAAAGTTTTTACGCACTAGCACTACTTTTACAGCACACAGTTGCATACAGTATTGTTAATATCAAAACAAAAGTAGGCTACCAACCTTTGACAATATCACCTAACTGAAAGTTAATTGTAGCCCAAAAAAATGAGAAAAGTAGGTTAATTCAATTTAAAAAGCGTAAAGTATCTTCAATAACGTCGTCTCTAAGTATCCGCTGAAGATCATATCGGGACAATAAGGGACAATAGAGGCTCACGAGAGTGCAATTGAAACCATGCCATTTTCCCAATTTTTTTCGCGTCCTCCTTTTTTTCTGAAATTTTAGTAAATTTTCCACAAAAAACATTACCAAGAGGTCCCAAATAAAAACTAGAAGAGGAGCCAGAAAACTAGGAGAAGACAAAAATGATATTAATAACTTTTAGAAAAAAAGAATGAATTAGTTTTTGAACGAAAGAAGATGTATTTTTTTGGTCTTCATCTGATTTTCTAGCTCTGATGCCAAATTGCCCCAATGTGCCCCCCTTGTCTTGTGTTCTCGGGACTGGCCTGGATCAGATAAAAGGCAAAAATTTAGGTTTTTGTTAAAAATGAAACGATTCAATAAACCATCACAGATTCAAACTAAAAAAACTTTTATTTTATAAAATTGTTTGGTTGACGAAACCCCAGAAGTTTGTAAGCTCCAGGTTAAAAACCCAGTTTTAACTAGATTCTTCTAAACATCTATTCATTTTAAGTGACATCAAGAGTTCTAGAGACAAAAATAAATTATAGAGTAGATTATTTCTTATAGACTACGGTCAATTTCTTTATTTTTTTAATTTACACTCAAGTTTTTGTCTTTTTACGGTCTTTGTATAAATAAATATAAATAACGATCTAAGATTTAATAAATACAATGGTTGATTATAATTTCTTCCTTTTTTGGTTATGAAAATTCAAAAATAGAGCATAAATCTAGCTGTTGGTTGTTGTAGTTTTTTTTGCAATTATCACTAAACGTGCATCATAAACTTGCGACAGTAAGACTACGTGAAGAAAGTATCAATAAAATAATTAGACAACAGTATGCGCATTATACAATTATTGAAATTCAGTGATTCCAGTCAGCAGCTCCGCAAAATCCGGCTTCTTTGAGTTAATCTGGCCGACCCAGTCTCGTAACTTTTCTCCATTGTAAGAAATGCTTTTTTCCTATAGAGAAATAATTTTGAAATATTTGTTTCCTTATTATATTGAAGCACTAGCAGAAAATTAGATAGCAATTTGTTTCTATGTTTAATTACTTTATAAAAAGTTTTTCAACTTAAGTTTAAACCTTTACTGTGTATTTGACAAAATTGTTTTCATCTTTGCCTTCGATCTGGTTATTATTTCAGTTGGCAGCGTGGTCGAGTAGTTAGAGCCCCAGGATCGTGATCGACATGGTCTCGGCTCAAAACCTACTCGCACCATTCTGTAAGGTCCTTGGGAAAGACACTTAACGGCACTTTCCCCTGCTTAATGGTCTTGGTAAGCAGTTCTAAATTTCAGTCACATCTCTATAAAATTAAAAAATAAATAAATAAATAATTTCAAGCGGACAGCAATATCTTAGCACCTGCGGACAGAACGGCCGGGGTAATTTCTTGCCTTACGTATTAGCGCCTCCGTTTCTTTCCTGCGAATCGGGAGGATAAATATAGAGATAAAAAAAATTATCGCATCCATTTTTTGGGCCACGAATTGGACACAGCATTGCCAGGAGCTTGCACTGCTGCAAGAGTAACTTTTTAAGTGGCTGGGTTATCTTAGCAAAATGTTACCGAAACAATCAAAAATTAAAATTAAACGTAGTAAAAGTAATAAAAATGCTTGTATAAGTTTTTTTTTAGTTTTTAAATTAGGGTCTTTGTACGTAGTTAGTTACTTTACATTTTCACCAAGAGACATCAAATCTTGATTCGTTTAAGGTTAATGTCTGTGAGACAGTTACAGTTACAGCAGCTTTTAAAATAAGCAAAATCAATTCCTAAGTTTTTTAGGCCCGAAAACATTTAGATAATATAAAAAAACTTGAAAAAATAATGAACTTTTTAGGAATATTTTTATTACTGACTGAAATCACTTTGAATCACTGTTTTATAATGGCAACCAGTTAACTAACTTCAAAAAAGTTCTAACTTGAATTAATTGCTAGCGTTGAAAAATTTAAAGTATTTATAAAATGTTCTTATATTTTGTGTAAAACACAAAGACTTTTTGCAGTCTCAGAATTTCTTTTTTAGATTTCTACATGAAATGTTTTGGAAAATTAAATAATTTTTTATAAATTAATAAGACTCTAAACATTCAAAGTTTATTTTTGGTAATACATAAAAAAAAGTATTTTTTCTATTTATTTATTATTTTGAACTCCTACTAAACCTCAAAAAATAAATACAAAATGATCAAATCGAGTAAGTTCAAAAATTTTTAACTTCATTTCTGTTTAAATGTTTGGCTTAACTTAATGATATTGATTTTACCTGGTGATATTCAATTAAGTCTTTCAGACTGCAGTGGCTCTCATGATCATTTCCAAGAAACCGATAGCAATGCTCTTCCGAGGCATCAATCAGAAAGTGCTTAGTTCGATTCTCATCTCTGAAACAATTTTGCTAAAATTTGCACATTGCTTAATAAAAACAAGATTAATTCCGTTTGTCGAACTAAAAAAATTTAATTGCTACAGCACAAATAATAACTAGCTTTACTAGTCAAAGATTGGATGCAAAGAAGGGAATAACGTTTCAAATGATTTTAAACTTAATGCAAAAAAGCTTATGTATTTAAATTCATCATAATCATAGGCACAGTGGCGTACCGAGAATTTTTGAAAGGGGAGTATATGAGCAGAATGAAATATGCTTATTGGAAAATTTTTTTTAAGTGGTAAAAAAAGGTCTTTACTTTGAATCTGTCTCGGTTTTGTCAATTTTTCGTCCAAAAATGTAATAATCTATAAAAAAAAAAAGGTTTTCACTTTGAGTCTGTCTCTGATTTCTCGTTTCGTGATTTTCAAGTGGGGGCAAGCCATAACGCCTCCCTTCTGAATACGCTACTGCATAGGCATAACATCTATAGTTATCCTCTTGATTATCCACATTCGTAAAAAACCAAAGCAACAAACACGGTTTTTTACATCAACCAAAATATCTTTTTACATTTAAGTTAATAATTATTAGGCTTGTTGGATTGAAGTATAATTAAAATTTTTGCACCAACGTCTGTGCTTTTTCTTTCTCTAATTTTTGACAGAAAAATTTCCAAGACGGACATTGATTTGTTGTCAGGCGATTTAGAAAAAACGTCATGTTAAAAGCAATTGCTTTTGGTTAATCTAAAACTTCGCTTAATCCAATTACCTTTGTATAAAATCCGGATTAACCGAATTTTATTAGATATGTATTAAAATAATATATGATATTTCTTACAAGGTCCGAAAGGTTATTTCTACCGTTTTCGTTTTTTACCTAATCAGCAACACTCAAGCGATTTCAATTTTTTTGTGTTTATGCTGAAATATAGATTTTTAGGTGCTTACGTATTATCGGGAGGACCTTTAAAAAAACGACTCAAAAATTAAAGTAAATAGGGTTACTTATTATTAAAGTAAATTAGGGTTACTAACCCTAACCCTAACCCTAACCCTAACCCTAACCCTAACCCTAACCCTAACCCTTAATACGTACTGTGAAAAAAAGGAAAAAGTAAAAATCAAAGGTCCTCCCGATAATACGTAAGGACCGATTTTTAATTGATTGAAGCAAAAACCGCAATCGTTAGCCAAAGTATTTTATTTACAGTTCAAATCTAATATAAGGTGGCAAGCCATTTTGTTAGCCCATGGTTATTTTTATTAGTCTAAGTAGCTGGTGACACTAGTTAAGTTGATGGACATAAAACCTTACTTGTAACTCAGAGTGTATCCCCACAATTTATCGCTGACTCGTACCAAGTAATAACCAGCGGTTTTAGTACGCAGCAGGCTCTCAGCATCAGATCTTGTGATTAATCCTAAAATAAATCGTCATCGTCATCATATCAACTTTGTTTTTTCTCCTGACATTGCCAGACGGACTTTGTTGACACAGAGCAACAGTCACGACATGACGTACTTTATAAAAAGCTAAGATATTGCCAACCGGCCCAGAGTTATGAGAAACTTTATATATTAAGTTTATACCCAATACAAAACAAATATTACGAACAATCTCGAATCCAAAAGTTTATTTGAATCACGAATTAGGTATGAATGTTAAATAATTAAATGAATCGTAGCAATCTAAAAATCTTCAAAATGTACGATTGAAAGCAAAAAATTTTAGGACATTACAAAAATTTGCAAATAATCATACCTTTACCACGGAGTTTAATCATTTTTGTATACTATATTATACAACACAGTGGCATAGAATGATGAACAACAAATGCAGCCAAGTGGCCGAAGTTTAGGTCCGAGTAAGGCACGAAATTCTTTGAAACTTAACCCAACCCAGTCGAACTTACAGCTTGAGCAGATTGAAAACTTTTATTTGCTTTGTAAGAAATTCCTAGATAATTCCATAATTTAGATTTATAATGATTTGGGATAACCGCCAAATAGAAAAAGTAACATGTAATGCCTTTAGTAAAGGCACAACACTTGGTAGTCTTTGCTAGGAAAAACTTGCTAATAACGGTTAGATTTATTAATGAGCCTTTTGGCTTTATATGTTTGCTCATTAGAAAAGCATATACCAGGTAAACTTAGTTTATCACATGACCAATTGCAATCAAAATAATGCTTGCGTGCTTGTTTAGATGGTTATAAAATCAATATTTTGGTATCCAAGACAAACAAATAAATCGGATAATACCAAAAAAAAGTCGTTTTCTTTTTGCTTTAGCTTTGTTACAAATTAATAAAAATAATCATTTAAATTTAAAGACCTAGTTTTGTACGTAAGCAATTTGACCAATATTTGCAAACTATAAAGACTCTTGTGTTTTTATGTCGTCACATGTCATTCGTTAAGAATAGTTCTGTGTTAACAAACAACACCGACAAAACTTTGATCTGATGACAACAGTTTAAAGTTATATCATTCCATACAAGTATTTGTTTGTTTTTTTTTTGACATTTTATTCATGCTTCTATGAAATCATTGGTGAAAAAAACCTGGAAGCCTTATAAAAAGCCTTAGGATCTTTTATGGGACAATTCTACTTTCTAAAAAAGTGGGTTGAAAATTTTGCGAATTTCTACTTGTAAAAAGGTAATTACTGGTAATTAAAACCGGTAGATAAATAATTTTTGTTCTACAAAAGCAAGATGGGAACAAATACTTAAAACCTTTGAATATAATTTTTGTTTCACAAAAAAGTTTCGCAAAAAAGTAAACAAGAAATTTTTTTTATTTTAAAATAAGAAAAAATAGTTCCTTGAAAATATATTAACCAAAAAAATATTTTAGTCCAAAAAAACGTAGTTTTTTTCTGGCGAATAAATAACCTTCTGCATAAGAACTAATTATAAAAATTAAAAAAATTGTTATTTTTAGGTTCCAAAAATAAAATGGCCTTATAGAGTTTATCAAACCATGGTATGTACTTGAGATATTAAGATGTTGATGTCAAACAAGCCTGTATTTGTGTTGGCAGCATTAACATTTAAATGAAGGGACTAATACTCGTCTAAGAATTTGGTGTTCATGGTATTTCCGACGCGAAAACAATGAGATCAAATAAAACATATTTTTATGGGACTCGAAAACCTTTAATAATTACAGTTTTTTAAGGAGCTTGCTCATACATAAGTAAGGAATTTGACACAGATTTTTTCTTTGTTAATAGGCCTATATTCTTTGGTCAAACATTATAAATAATTTTTAAAAACCGATTCTGTTCAAGCTAAACAACAAATCTTGCCCTTTTATTCAGGACTCTCACTTTCAGGCTTGATGAGTGGTTGACTTATTTCAAAAGCTAAAAATTCCGATTATCAAGCAACAAACAATCGTTCAGTTTTCAAATTTGTAGCTTTTAATTTTTCTCTCGTAATTTTTTAAAGCGAAGTTTACGAATTAACATTTTCATGTCAATTGCTGATCAGCTTTAAAATAAAAGTTTTCTGTGCAAATTTAAGAAGCCCAATACAAAATTATTGCTGTTTGCTTTTACGAGTAATAAAAAATGAAATCAGCTAATCACACGCGCATACCATGGAACCATCCAGGAAATTGTTTTGATTCTTCATCTCTTAAAACTTCAAGCTGAGTTTCTTCAAACCATTGAATTAATTCGTTGCGGTTAAGCGGTTTGCTAGCCTTTCTGCAAATTTAGTGCAATTAACCAGCTTCAGAGCAGCAAAAACAGTAGACAATCAAATTTGTACCAAAAAATTTTGACAAGTTTTTGCGGTAAAAATGGTGGAAAAGTATATTTAAAAAGATTGAAGTAAATAAATAAAAAAATTTTACATTGGGTACTTTGAGTCATTGTTATATGGGAAGAGAGCAATAAGATGGAAACGCTCCGATAAAGTGGGCTTTCTAGTTCCATCGATCATGTGTACGTTTGAACGTACAATTTTCTTACAAATAGATAGTCCGCGATGATTTACGGTATATGTGTAATTTAAAGGAAACGTTGAGTGAACTACCACACGCTATCTGCTGTTTAAACAAGTCTAACGATTCAGCGACCAGGTCTCCATTAAAAGATTGAGTGTGGGCCTTTTAGCTCGGGTTGATTTAATGCGTCTTCTTCTAAGCCTTTTACGATTGATAATGTAAGCTTGCGATTGTTACATAATGAATTCATTTGAGAACAATTATTCTTAATTAGCCATTTTCAATAACTAGATTATAGCAGTTGGCACGTCAGGTGACAAAACAGAGAGTTTTTAACGCGTCTCGATTTTTGCGGATAGTCGAAACGTTACCACCAAATAAGCTAAAAAAAGAATGTAAAAAACTCTTGAAATTTGCAAACCCACAATACTACCACAATATTGTTCAACAGACAATATCTTTAAAAAATGATAAAAGACAATGTACGGTATTGTGTTTTCTTTATGTGCTTCGTAATAAGCTATAACACAAAAATTTAAAGTGGTCACGTTTTTGTGTTAATCAAATGCATCAAGACCCCGCTTTTTTGGCAATGGCATTTCATACATGTAATTTAATTTAATAAAACTTCAGTTTATATTTGTTGTAATGAAATTTTTTTTTATCTTTTTTTGTTGTGTTAATTGTTGCTATCGGCAGATAACTTAGCGAAAAAAATTTAAGTTCATAATTCGCAAAATGTTTAAAACGAGTTTTATCACCTAGTTAAGGCTCGTTTCGTGACCGGAGAATGCTCCGCAGATTTCGGAACCGGCGGGAGAGGGAGATACTTCGACGATTTTTCGGTTGAGCTTCCACTGCTGAGCCTGCTCAGCTTTGAGCGAAGTTTTGCAAATTTGTTAGGTCGTTTTGGCTCTAGTGACGACTGTCGCCGACACTCCAAGCTCGCCCGCCGAGCTGCAGCGCTTCGTCTCTCATCCGCTTCTTTGAATCGACGAACTGCGAAAATTGATTCAGCAAACATTTCCCTTCTAATTAAAAGCTTCTTTTGTTTGTCAAGCTTTTTACTTGTTTGCTTTCGTTTGAATACTTTAAGATAATTGTATTGCAGCGAAAAATATATGGCTTAAATATTGTCGAACAAATCGATTAATTTCATTTTAAGTAAATTACGAAACTGCGCTTTCATTATGATATTTGATAGAGTTATTTCCACCAAACTTCTTTTTTTATTCTATAAAAAACTATCTTTAGATGAGCATCGTTTGTTCGTCACTCGAATAGATCATCGTTTTGGTTAATATATTTTAGATTGTCATTTTTGTTATTTGGATTTTTCGTGGTGTGTCGGCTTTGCGGTTGTTATTTTGGGTTTCCATTTTTAAATCAATTCTCGACAATTCCTTTTATGAAAACCTTGTGTGACAAATTTGTAAACTACTACGTAATCAAGGTCATTGATCTTTAAATTACATGGCAAAGTTTCTCAAGATTTGATTTTATTCATCTAAAGAGGGCTAATGTCAGCCGAAAACGTTTATGGTTATAGTTTTTTTTTATTTTATTTTTGTATGAATATATATGTGTTGCTGTATATAATTGTGGTATGGTTGAAGAAACAATATATATGTATTCTTTCTGGGGAGCCGAATGTAAAGTCTTTGAGACGCTTGCATAGTTGATACCATAGTTCCAACATCCAGGATGGAGAGAATTCTTTTGCATTTTACGTATCTTCTAAATCAGTTGAGACTATGGCTTAAAGAAGACATAATCGATGACAACAATGTTTCAGCATGGAAATATTTGAACTTTTTGTTTGCTGTATAATTGAACTTTTTGTTTGCTGTATAATTGAACTGACTTTTAAAAGCGTTTAAACAATTTTTATTTCCAATTTGTTTGCTGATGGCTATTTCGGTTTTTTTTCTTATAATAAGTGGACAACATCAATATCAGTGCTGTTTTGATTGTTAAATGTAAATTTAATTAGTATTTTATTGGGCTGATGACTTTAATTAAATTCACTAGTTGGTTGGTTGAGTTACTCGGTTTTCTTCAAAGAAAGTAAAATTAGCGTAGGCTCTCTACTTCGACTGATTTTTATCTCAGCACACATATCCTGTTATGCAAGAACAAAAATTCAGCAAAATAATTGGTACGGAAAGGTATTTTAATAGAGTATGGAATGCCGGTACGATATTTTTGGAAATAGGGAGTACAAAAAACATTCCGTACCGTATTGTACCCAAGGCCCTGCAAAAGAGCATAAAAGATGGCTTGGCTTATGCTTTTATTTTATTTCATGCACTATTTGTCAGTTATTATGTAATGTGTTACAGTTAGATTTTTTGAGTTATTTAGTTTATATTGCACAAATATTATTTCACTGCCTATCATGTAGGCAAGATGGAAAGAAATGAAAAAATAAAAATTGTGTTAGAGAGCAAATAATTTGCTTTTATTTAAACTCATAGCATTTGAATTTTAATCAGATTAATTTATTATTTTCTGCATGTCATTTTTGTATGTTTGTATCATGATTGCATTTACTATTTTAACAATTGGAATAAAATGAAAATGAACTTAATAAACCACAAAATAAAATAAACTTAAAAAAAAGTAAAAAATAAAATGAACTTCAATCCTTTATGAGATACCAAATAAACTGTAATGAACTTGGTTAAAAAGAATAAAAAATTTAAAACCAAGCAGGGAAACGTAGGGCTCACAATAACTAAATCCACTTGATGCAGCGCTAATGATGGCAAAGCAAGTAACTTTCACTCACGTTGAGATTGCCATTCCTCGTTTGACATAACATTATCATATTCGCTGGGGTTCTTGTCAGCACCTGAAACGTAAGACCGTAAATTGCATGCTTATCATCCTCCACGACGGCAAAATTCGATTTTAAAATTTGTTAAACTGTCAAAAGCAATTCTTTTTGCAAACACTCTACTTCAATTCAAAAAAAGTGCTTTCTGACACTTAATTTAAGATTAAACTCTTTTTTTAAATCTTCACTTGATTTTTCAGACAAAAAGGTTCTTAAAAGCGTTCGATTTGAAGTAAAAGTTCTGTGCATTCCCTGTAAACATTAAGTTTTAATTAATAAGTTTTGTCTTAAAAATGTTGCCCATTCTTGATTTTAACAAGCAAGTCTATTCAACCATTAAATCATTTTGTCGATCTAGTCTAAAGTATCTCAAAACAACGTACAAAATCGTACCTAGTTTACTAAGTTTTCAATTTTAGTTTAGTTTTTGCGTTTTAAAGTAAATTCAATGATTTTACCAACATTTAAATCAAAATGGATCAAACCACAACCCGGGGATTGCATACCCCCAGAAATGGTTAAATATTTTTATTTTTATCTCTATATTTATCCTCCTGACTCGCAGGAAAGCGATGGAGGCGCTGTACGTAGGGTAAGCCATTACCCTGACCTGCTTCCGGAGATGCCAAGATATTGCTGTCCGCTGGTAATTTAATAGAGATATGATTAAAATTGTGAATTGCTTGTCATGACCACCAAGCAGGGTAAAGTGCCGTAAAGTGTTTTTCCCAAGGACACAGCAGAATGGTGCGAGTGGGTTTTGAACCGAGACTATGTTGATCATGAGCACGGGGCTTATAAATAACTTGGTTTACTCTGACCAACATAATTAATTCTTAAAATTTTTGATGTTATTACTCTCAGCGAACCAAGCACTTAGATATCACGCTTGGCCGATCGATTTAATTGCGAATAAAGCACTACAAACAAATTATCAGAAGTGCACTAACCATCAGAACTCAATGTGCTTGGGAGTTAGGTTAGAGTTAGAACAATTTTGAAACCATATGAGATAGGTTTATTAATTTTTGTTTGCGAAAACAATTTTTAATACATATAAAACAAAAATAAAATTTCAAATTTTATGAGTTTTGAATGCAGTAGTGTATTTAGGGGGAGCCTTTGCCGTCCCCTCCTTCCCCTTAGAGATCACAAATACGATAAATCAGAAAAAGATTTAAAATGAAGACCTTTTTTAGAGGTTACTACAGAGTGACCAAAAAAAACAGAATACATACAAATTTTATTAAATCTTATCAACATCAATAGAATTTCAAGAAACTTGGTCGACTCAAATATCAATCTTTGTACTATCATTCCTCAAAGTTTCAGTTGTTTTGGTTGCTTTACATTAAAGTTATGTATTGCTTGAAATATGCTCCAAATTGACGCAACAGCATTGGAGGCAAACTTGCAGACGTCACGCAAAATTGTCAATCATTCCAACACATTTCTCTTTTAGGATTTCTCTAATTTTTGCTGTATTTAATGCCTTTAGTTCATCAATATTTAAACTAATGGCACTAGATACAGAAAAAATTTGAGAAATCTTAAAAGAGATATCAGTTTGAGTGAGTGACAATTTTGCGTGACGTTTGCAAGTTTGCCTCCAATGCTGTTGCGCCCATTTGCAGCATATTTTAAACAGTACGTAACTTTAATGAAAAGCAACCAAAATAACTGAAACTTTGAGGAATGATGGTACAAAGATTGATATTTGAGTCGACCTAGTTTCTTGAAATTCTATTGATGTTGATAAGATTTAATAAAATTTGTATGGGTTCTGATTTTTTAGGGTCACCCTGTATGATTTTGGAACGAAATATTGACAAAACAGGGACAGATTCAAAGTGAAGTCATTTTCTTTTTCTTTTTACAGATCACTATGTTTTTGGGACAAAGAATCTGCAAAACCGGAACAGATAAAAAAAAACGTAAGAAATTTTTTTTATTTAGCTACCACTTGAAAAAAATTTTCTACTGAGCATATTTGATTTGTTTCCCCCATTAAAAAATTCTCGGTAGGCCATTGTTTAAATGGGTTATTTAGTCTACTGCAAATCTAATATAGCCTAATAATGCTGATTTATAAACGCGTAAACGACTACTTTTTTTCATTGACACATTTTTTATGAGAATTTATTTTTATTAAAATGACCCCAGTTATAAATTGTCAAAACAAGTTAAACCATAAAATTAAAAAAAATTTTTTATTGAGCATTATTTTTTTATAATTTTATTTAAAGCATTGCCTTCTTTTTTACTCTTTGTACCAAAAATACAAAAAACACAAAAAAATGTTTGACAAAAGTTGCTGTCTATAACATTTATAAATGTAATCTTTTAAAGTATTAAAAGTATTGTTTGTTTGAAAGAATAAAATTTAAAAAATAAAGGCTATCATAAAAACAAATAATTTAAAATGAACACATTTTTAAGTTGTTTTTCAAGCAGTGATGGCCCTACAAAAAGGGGGGCCCAGTGCAAGAAAAATAGGGAGGCTACCTTTAGTGTTCCGAAACAAAGTGGTCTCAAAAAAAAAAGGTCATCACTTTAGGGTTGCCACCGCCATGGTGCTACTATGAAGAAATAGAGCAATATCTTGCTTAGGAAGATGCCTTTTTGAGTTTTAGAGGAACCACTCGCACCATACTAAAACCATTACTGATTTCATGTTTTTGAACTGTTTCTGCATTAATTTGAAATTTTCAACAAATTTAATCGGGTTTATCTTAAAGTTACTAGGGTTCAATTTTTGCAAGGGATAATCAGTCTTTATAAATATGTTTGAAATCCATTAACCCTAATTAAAATCACTTCAGAGGTAATAAATTAAAAATTTAAGTAAAAGGTGGTTATTTTCATAACTTACTTATTCTTGATACTTACTATCATAATGGCTTATTATTTCTTGTCTTTTCTCATAACCGTTTTTTAATGAGTTATCTTTCCAGTCTAATACTGCTTTGTCCTGTGAACCAACATCTGGGGGAAATTTAACCGTCAACTTGTTGTGATTGTTTTTGCTAAAGTATATTTTAGTTATAGTGTTGTGGCTTTCTAGTCAGTTGTAGAAATTTAATCAATACTATTACCATACAAAATACGTGTTGTTTCGGCAAAGAGGTCGTTTTTTCAACCAGACAATAATTGTGAAAAGCAGTCATAGTGGATTCGGCATTTTTCGTTTTTATTTAAAAAAACATTAAAAAAATTGCAGTATTTACCAAGGCTGGGGAGCCAGCCTAATTTAGATTAGGCTCCGGCTCCGGAGCTAGGTATTTGTAAACTGCGCCTCCAGCTCCAGCTCAGGAGTAAAAACTTGACTCTATCTCAGCTCCGGCTCCAACTTGATAATACATTAATACATATTAGCCAATAAAGGATAACTAGGTGATATATCAATCATCAAAAATTTACTAACTTGCACTTTTCTACAACTCATAGATTAATTATATATTATCCAAGGGCTACCCAAGCTTCCAATGGGTAGAGTTTCATCCTATATATTTTTCTAGGTTACGCCCCTATGATCAACTAAATTCTCAAACATAAGAAGACTCGATGATATCCAGCACATTCACATACAAAACAAATCTTCGAAACACAATTATCACCGCAAATGTCAATGCTCACTTGCCATTATTGTACTTGTCGACCAAAGATCATAGAGGAGAACTGATTGAATAACTCCAATCACATCACACTAAACAAAAACACTCAACACGTCTATCACCCAATCAAACACAACAGTCTACTTCACCAAACATCACAGCTTCAGCAGACTTGCATGATTGTACTAGCTGGAAGATCATTCCCTCCCTCACATCAGATCATATGTTGTTTCTCACCACCCTCAGCATACATTACAAGACTGAAACAACTCCATCTTCAAAAATCCAATTGGGCATCATTTAACCACCATGTTGATGATCTCATCTTCTACCCACCTCATCCCACAAATGTTCATGATGCGTCCACAATGCAAACCAACTTCTTGTCGAAAAACAATACTGGATGCCGACAGACTCTTCATTCTTAAAATAAATCAAAACAATACAAATTGCACTCACTTGCCCATGCATATCCGCAAGCTCATTCAACAACGTAATTATATATGCAAACAAAACATATCAGACCTTTAAATTATTACTTTAACAATCACACAAACAAAAACATACATGAACACAAAGCAAACATCCGAAAACAACATCTCAAATCTCAGCATAAGACGATGACATAGCAATCACTTCATCTCACACCAATCACCATTTTAGGCCCAACAACTTATTAAACCACATCTTTAAAAAGTCTTACATTTTATACACCAGACAAAGCTGAATATAGCACAACTCTATCATTTAAATTAAACAATTAAACACTACCAACAAAAAACACCAAAAAGGTCTTGGAATTACTTTTGACTCAAAACTAACATTTTCATAGCACATAAATCTCACCGTCATTAAAGCAAAATGAATGCTTAATATTTTGAAACATACACTTTAACCAAATGGATTAAACAAAAAGAATAATCATTTCTACATTTAAAGCTACCATTTGCCATTATGGAATATGTATACACCATATGGAATGGAACCCTATCATATCAAACAGCAACATCAAAAAGCTGCAAATCATTCAGAACACAGCTTTGCGTATTACTACTGGCTGCACACGAGACACAAACACTCAACGCTTACATGACAAAATTAGTGTCCTACCAATGGGCACCCATCTCAAACTCCATGCTATTCAACTTAACCAAATGACTCCAACACAAACACATCTTTTACATTACCTTAATGCACTTTTAGATCCACAAATTAATTAAATGACTTCCAAATCTAAAAAAAAGTATATTGCTTGGAGCTGGAGCCAGCAAAAATTTTTCTGACTCCAGCTCGGGCTCCGGCTTCCCAGTCCTGGTATTTACAAAGACGAACGTTTTCGGCTTACTTAAGCCCTCATCAGGTTTCTACTATTTTACCTTCTCGTTGCAGAAACCTGATGAGGGCTCAAGTAAGCTAAAAATGTTCGTCTTTGCAAAGAATTTTTAAAAATATTTGTTCAAATGAAAATAAAGAATGTTGAATCCACTCTGGATGCTTTTTACAATTGTTATCTAGTTAAAATTAGTGGTATTTTGGTCGGTTTATTTTAATTACAGTCAAGAATATTTTTTGCAACTATTGGCTGCTTTTAAACAATGATAGCAGCTAAATATAAGCATTTAAGATTCACACCTTGCGTATAAAAGAACCGATGTAATCTTTTTTGGCTTGCAATATAGCAAATTACATAAAGTTTTTTATGCAGTACTAAAACACGTAAAAACTGAAGGAATAGAGAACAAATGTTAAGACTCGATTCCACTTTGAACGCGGGCGGGATTATTCTTCGCTTGTTTATTGATTTTTTCACATCTCTCAACGCTAGCATAAAAAATCAATCAACAAACAAAGAATAATCCCATAAAACTCATAATAAAAACGCATTTTTAGAGTCACACACTACGAAAATTTACTTGTAATCAACAGCGTCAGCATGAATTCGTGTGGAAGAAGTTAATAGGATACGATTTGTGTTGCTGATTTTCCTTATTCCATTTACCTAAACAGTTAATTACTTTTCATAATTCCTTCATTTAAATTATGAAATTGAAATAAAGATTTTAACGCTGATTCAGTTAAAAACACTATAGAAGAAAAAACAAGTTAAAAATTCTTTAAATGGTCATCTTCAGAATTAAGCTGTAAAATGGTCGAATTTGTCTGCAGCGTGGTCGAGTGGTCAAGAGCACCGTGATTGTAATCGACATAGTCTTGGTTCAAAACCTACTCGCGCGATTCTGTTGTGTTCTTGAAAAAGACACTTTACGGCACTTTCCTTTGCATGGCAGCCTTGACAAGCAGTTCTAAATTTTAGTTATATCTGTATAAAACTAAAAAACCGAAATAAAAAATTTCAACCGGACAGAAATATCTTGGCGTTTCTGAAAGCAGGCCGGGGTAATTGCCTTCTCTATGTATTATCGGCTTCGATGCTTTCCTGCGAGTGAGGAGGATAAAAATAGAAATGAAATGAAATGAAATGAAAAGAAGTAAAAGCAAGTGCAGGCGGTTTTGATTGTGACTGTGGTGTTACCTTTAAGGTGCGAATTGAGTTAAATACGCAGAGTCACGAAATTACGTTTTTGTGCACTAAAAATTATAGTGACGCAACTTCTAATTATTCATGCCCGCTAAAAATAGTACGTGCATAGAGCGCAGTATACGGTTTGTTTAGAGAAAACACTGACGGTGATAGTTTACGTCTTATCCCTTCAATTCCCACTCTCATCATGTAATTGTTTTTCTCAGGAAAGACTTTTCACGTGGCTTTTCTCTGCCTTAAAAAATAGTTACTCAACCGCAACATATTCTGATCTTCAAGCAAAGGTTGATTTGATCACTTGAGGTGCTGTTAAGTTATAGCTTCCGACTTTGTTTTGCAATTCAAGTAGATAACTTGTTGATATGATGATGGGATAATGATTCTGATGATGAGTGCAGGTATAATTTTAAAATTTATTTTAGGTTTTTTTCATTTGGTCAAATACTAACACTTGTGTTGCGTTATATTTCTACTGATATAGAAGATTACAATTTAGAAGGACGTTGGAAAATAATTTATAAGAAAAAAGGACTAAACTTGCGACGATGTGGTTTACTTGCATTTTCTTGTTGAATGTTATTTTTCTCTGCTCTCTTCATTTGGGGCGAGTTGGCTGGAGATGTTTTTGGAGATATCCTGTACAAAGATCGTTTTTGAAAAACAGGAGTTGCTTCGAGAGATCCACAAGGACTTTTATTTTTCTCCACTCTCTTCATTACCGGAGAGCATGTCGGAGACGATTTCGGAGATTGTATACGTGGAGAGTGTTTATGGAAAACAGGAATCGTCGGTTGATTGTCGCAAAATCCTTCACTTTTCGAGTAGGCGCCATAGTTTTGCTTTGTTTTGTCATCAGCGTATATATTTAAGTAATTTTCGTTTTTTCTTGCTGCCGATATTTTTCTCATCTTCTCAATATATTCCTCTTGAATAATCGCTTTAATGGCGTCATCCATTCTTTTATTACTAAAAATTATAAAAAATTTACTATCAACCGTAACAATACTGATTTCTTGGACTTTTATTCTATTTCTTCAACAAACAATCTATCAGTGCTTACCATAAACGTTCAAAAATTTTATTCTTTTTTTGTGAAGGAATAAACCATGTAAACGATAACATCTTACAATAAGTTTTCCCATTTTTCTTCCACTGTAATTTCTCCCGGACTTTCTCCAAAAACCCATGTCCAAGGTTGACCTTCTGCGTCCTCCAGAATTCCGACTTTTCTCTCTATTTTTATTTTGTTTCAATAAAATACACAGCATGCGTTCGCATAAAACAGTAGGTAAGAACATTGCTGCCAAGACATTCCTTGGACTTTTTCATAAAAAGGCGTATGATGGCACAACCCATTTTAGTATTTTCAGGGCTATACAAATTAAAGTTTTCATAGTACATACTTTATAAATGCAACTGAAATTTTAAAACACTTTACGTCATCCACCTAGCATAGTCTCCAAAGATAAAAGAGGCAAAGTAAAAAGTTTTCAAAAGTTTATATATTAAAAAGAACAACTCTTCTTTGTGTCCATTACGTTACTCACTTTTACGGATGTTGCTTGGTCGGATTTCACTTTCCATTTCTTCATCCTCTCGTTGATAATATTGACGGACCTAGAGTAAACTGATTTTATTACTTTAATCCTTAAAAAGGAGAATATTTGCTCACTTGCTCTTGTCGTATTTTGAAAAACAACATTTCTCGTTGCTCTTCGGGAAGTTCAGCTAAAATCTCTGGGTCAACATACATGTCACGTATAATTTGCCGTAACATTTTGGATAATAAAGTAAATGCACCAAACCTATATAAAGTTAACCTATAAAACGAGTAAAACCTATAAAAACAAAAATCGACTTTTTAAAGTTTTACTGTAAATGACATCCTGAAGCAAGCATGATGATAATAGCCTCAAGCTGTAAACTTAAGGGATGTTAGTTTATCTTCAAGTCCGAGTTCAAGCTCAAATTTGGAAATAAACTTAAGAGAGGATTTTTTTAAACTTTTTCAATTTTTAAAATAAAAATCAACTTTCAAAGATGCTCGCTCTGCCACCGTTTATAAACTGTTTTGGTCGAGACTAAATGTTAGAGTAAAAATAGACGACATTAAATTCAGTCGTCAGCATAGCACAATAAACTATACCTCCCATAATAAGCAATTAGCTTACGAACCAAGAAAATCAAGTTTTCCAGATTCAAAATCTTACGCTTTATCCATTGAATTAACTAAACTCTCTGACTCGAAACGGTTCGCAAATCAGTAGTTAAAACTTTAAAAATCTGTATTATTTGGTAGTAAGAGTTTGTTAACAAATAAAAATTTTTTTTATAACTAGAGCTTTGACGTTAAAGAAAATTCAAGGTTTGAAAATTTCAACTTGGTGCATAAAAAAATATTTTTCTGGAAAAAAATAATACAGAATAAAACATCTATAATAAGGTTTTGATTTTACCTGAAAGAAATTGTCGTCGTTTAGAAGGGTATCTATTCAGACAAACAGGACTGGGGCCGAGGGTTTATAATTTTACTATTCCAGGTTGCTGAACTGCCCGGATCCGATGCTGGCAATAATGCTGTGAGCATTGGGTTTCGTCATTCAAAACTGTCAGATCTCGTGCTCCATGTTGTACTCGATATATGGGGAACGTGGTCTGCGGTTTGTTCAATAGTGCCACACTCGCAATTCAGTAAAGAAGTGAGACCCCATTTTTGCATGGATGAATGGAATCGCCAAAGCCAGTTTGGAGGCAATTGAGCTTGACCCATGCTGTTCGGGGCAAGCTTAATCTAACATGCCTGGCACTGATCCTAGTCCTGGGTATAAAAACATGGAACCTGCATGTATTCTCACCACACTCCATGCTCCATCTATAATTCGTTCACTCAAAAACGCGGATGCCAATTACGGCAAGGTTGTTTAATGGATTCCTCGCAGCTGGCACAAACGGACGTCTAGGTCTTAGTCTCTCTTGACGAGCATCTGAGGACCCATTCAAAAGACCATACAAGATATGATCAAGGTTCAGGGATCCACAAGTAAACCAAGGAGAGTGTCGCTCCTAGTCAGCAACGCTCAGCTGGCTGGATCCCTGAAAGTATGGGTAAATGGTTCGTTGGAGTGGGAGGCAGGCATTTAGTGACTACGCGCAAGGCGTCATTTAAGACACAGTCTATGAGGCGAGTGCAAACGCTGCGACACCAGACTGTGCGCGGTACTCAGCTGTTGAGTAGACCGAGAAAAGGCAGCTGTACGTAGTGTTTTGGCATCAGCACCCCATCCTGAGCATACAAGTTGCCTCAGTAATGTGACGCACAAAGATAGTTTTTTGCGCAATGCTACTAGATGGTCACGTCACCATCGACTTGAAAGAAATATTCGGATGGAAAAAAGATTACCTGCAAGAAAAGCAGTATATAATTCACAATAGCAGTTAATTCAATCATTGTTTATCATCATCTGTAATTTTTACAAAATTTGATTGAGAAATATGTGTTTAGATTAAATGTCAATAGTTGCTTTTTATACAAGAATGAAATTAATTTAATTTTAGGTATATTTTGAGGTTTAAAATTTGTTTGTCTTTGCATTAGTTATCTCTGCTTGGTGGTCTTAGCCAGCAATTCTAAATTTCAGTCAGATCTTTATTAAATTTCAACCGGACAGCAATATCTTGGCGTTTCCGTAATTGCTTACATTATGTATTAGCGCTTTCGTCGCTTTCCTGCTAGTCAGGAGGATAAACATAGAGATAAAATAAATAAATAATACAAAATAACATATCCAACCTTTTTTTATTAAAAGTTTAAAAAACTTAGGACATGAAAGTAATTTGATCATCTGACAAAACTATTGTTTTAATTTTTTTCAAAGCTAAAATGTTTTTCTTTTTTTTGAAAAAATCTCAGCAGAAATGGATTTCAGGCAAAATGAAGATCAAAAAAAGATCGTGACTTGAGTTTTGAGGGAAAAATTTTTTATGCAAAATGAAACTAAAAGAAAATTCTCCACTTGTAAAAATTCGGTCAGCGTGTTTATTTATCTATCCCCGAATATTTTCAATCAGCCAAAAACCTTTGGCTGAAAAAAATATAGGCCTAAACAAAAGTTGCCTTCATGCCACGCAAGATTTAATCTAGATCTCTTCTTAATATGGAAATTAACTACCTCAGAATTGCAACAACTCTGACATTAAAAAAGTTTTCATGCAATCATAAATCTTACTATCGTATTGTTATGCTTGTTTAATAAAAACGGGCTATCTAAACTTAATTATTCAAATTCGTTTAACTTCGAGTTTCTGCAATAGCTTTAAAATTATACTTGGACTGTTTAGGAACATACTTATGTTAAATTTAAAAACCGTTGCTTTTTTTAGCTCCAATTCTTCAACACAGTTGAAATAAACTTTTCCTTTAAAACTCAGTTTATTATTACTTTATAAAAGTTATTTCTTTACTTTTTCCAAATCAAGTAGTATAAAATTACTTAAAATATTTAAAGATGGCTAATTATTAATCTAAGTGCTGTTACTCTCTGTAGCCACCATGCCACAAACTTTTATGATTACATAAAGACTTATTTTACTGGGCCCACTTGTATTCTATTCGATAAAACTGTTAATAATTTATTTTTAACTCCAATGAAAGCTTAATGGTATACTGCAAAAAGTATTAACGTTTCTCATATACTATGCTGATGAAAAAAAGCTACGCAATAACAAAATCTTTTGTTTCGTGTAAAGTGAAAACGACTTAATAAAATAGCTAAACGATTTCGGAAACCGTAAATGCGTGCCAAACAGTTGTAAACAAATCCATAAAATATATCGTAAAGCCTATCGATAACTTACACTTTCAAATTTTTCACCAACCTTTCCGAAATATCCCAATAGCCTAAATACAAGCATGCTGCCATAAGGCCTAAAAAAATCAAAAATGCATTTAAAACCTTGCCTCTGAGTAATATCATTTAAATTTATACAACAAAAAATAAGATGCTTTTGAAATGGAATAAACATGTCTTTGCTTTAAACAAAATTAACAGTGACTTTAATAGGCTACGTAAAAAAAGAATTAACGTGGTAAACGTAGCCTAAATATTGCACTGATAAGGTTTATAATTCATCAAAATTTTTGAACATAAATTGGACCAAATTTAGAATTTTTATACATATATGAGCATGCTAATCTACAAAAAATTTTTTAAACCAAATTAATTATTGACGATGAAACTTTTTTCGTGTTTTTAAAGAATTGGCGCAATCTTGGAGATTGCCTGGTTTGATTGATCCTGGAATATTGGTCTTTCGCGTCTCAACACTGGTCATACCATCATTGTGTTTGGATCATTCTCTGTTATTGTATAAGCCAAATTTAAAGCTGCCCGAATATAAAATTTGCTTTGATATGTGTTTGAGATCTGAAAAAATTTACTGAGTCAGAAAGCCACAAGATCTGGCATTGTCTAGGCCTGAAGCCAGATAAACGTTTTTTTTTCTTTTTATTTCAATCTGTTTTGCCGAAAAAAATCTAAGTTTGTTCAAATCATGATATTAATAATTGGCTGATTGCAACTTTTTTTTTTATACCGGGATCTACAATCAAAACTTTGAAAGAAATTTTGTATGCTCTCAAAGCGGTTTGTTTTAAACAATTCGCATCATAAAATGTAAAAGGATCATTACAAAGATCTGTAACCTACTGACATTATAAGGTTCCCAAAAAGTCAAACTTTTCCAGTTTTGGTCTAATTATAAATCCAGATCAAGCCGTTCGTTCAGCAGGCGCTGATATTTTTCATGATTTGATCGTTAATCAAATGCCTGATTTTTGAATTTTTTCATTTGATTTTGATCTAATTGATGATGGAAGACCACTCGAACCTGCAGGCGCGATCGAAAAGACGATCTTGGTTCATGGAACAAGCGTAAGATTTCCCCACCTTGGATCATGTTGGGATATTTTACTGATTTTTTTGGTCATAAAACATTTTCTTGCATTTCTTTTTTACAAAACGATGAAGTAGGCTATAAAGTCATAGTGATTTGAAATTTCCACAGTATATTGTGAAATAATTATGTTGTTTTGATAGTTTTGACCTATTCTCTTATATGTTATTTCCTGATGTTTATTTTTGTTCAAGTTCAGCCGCTCTGAGACTATACAAGTAGAGAGCGGGATACAAATACTTTGTTATTATTATTATTATTATTATTATTATTATTATTATTATTATTATTATTATTGTTATTATTATTATTACTATTATTATTATTATTATTTTCATTGTTAATAAAATTTTGGAAAGATCCAAAATCATAGTCTTACCTGCCGAAAAAACTTTGGGGTCAATACAGTTTTTCCCCAATTTTAATGACGTTTGCCGGATTCATGATCTAATTGTAGCACTGCACGAATATGACAAAATGTGTGACATTTTGCGATATTCGTGCAGTGCTACAAGATCATGAATCCGGCAAACGTTTTTTTGTCCCGAAATCCTGGTAGAGACTAAAAATAAAGGTCATTACTTTGAAACAGTGTATAATATCTAATCCACCCCTGCCCCCTGGTTCGTAATGCTATGTCCAAAATATTCGGTGAAACACTGCCCCCGCCACTGTATGAACTACTACCTTACCTGGTGAGAAAGTTTGCGTGTCTCAATGCCCAGTAAAGCTGTATTGGCCAGAGATTTAATGATTTTATCTCTCCTTTTAGGAATAACCAAAGTGTTTTGTTGACTTAACCCATACAAAATGTAGTTCATAAGATGGCAGCTTTAAACCTGAGCGGACTTGCTCAAATTTGTGACAAGTAAGCAGTCTAGGAGAAAGAAATCTTTATACAAAAACCCCCTTCGTTACCCTGCATAATCATGACCAGTTGACTACAACGTTTTTTGTGATGTCTCGGGAGTTAAACAGATTAAAAAGTTTCACATTCAGGTACTTAAAAAAAGTATCTGCTCAAAAACTACATTCTTAAATGAGTCAGCTTTGTCAAGTTTAAAACATTGCATGATGATTAATTATCAATCCTACAAAGTGGTTCATTTTTCCTTCCTGTCTTATCTTTGTTGGGTGGAACCCTTGCTTTATCTAGTGAGAATTAAGATTTATCTCAGGCTTCTTGAAAAATTCGATTTTCCAGCTTACTCAAAATTGAATGATCAGATTGTTGCTTCTCCGGAACGACATACTCGTAAACTCAAACCTTGGACCATAAACACACAAATGGGTTTGTGACATTTGTGTCAAACTTATCACTGAACATCAAACTTTTGTTTTTTGTAAAGACAAAGAACTGGGTGCATTTAAAATAATTCTAGATCACAACAAAGGACTACAATACCTCATGGCACCGCGCACTTCACAGCAGTTTTAACCTTAAGACATAATCAAAAACACAAATTCAATTCAATTTTATTTGCAATCAAGGTATTACGTTTTAAAGTTCTTATTGAAAAAGTGATTGCGAAATAGGAAACAGCGGCAAAATGATATACGTTATTACACGCACAACTTCAATTGTGCGTGGTCGCCGTACCTTTAAAACAAAGTAGCTACTGTACGTTAATTATTTTTTTTTTAAAAAGAAAAAGAAAGAGAGAAAAAAAGAAAACAATTAACTTAAATTTGTTTTTTAAAAAAATAAAAAATAAAAAATAGAAAAGATAAAAGTGTATATCAAAACCCAAAAGGTAGTAAAGGTACTTTGTCACAATGAAATATGCACATCCGAGCCATATAAAGAGAATGTTGCATAATCATGGGTGGGAGAAACAACAAACTCTGTGACCAAAAGGGTCAGGACCCAAAAGGGGTCAGGCAGGCAAAGAAACCACCAAAAGAAATCCTGCCGTGGGTCAAAAGGACCATTTTCAATGTATATGGCCCGCAAAAAAAAACAATAACCAAAATTAAAATACAAAAAAAACATTAAAAGAATGGTGTGCATTACATAAAAAATTTATTAAATTTTCGTCGTGATCGGCAAATTTCGTCATTGATTTATTAACTTGATTTTTTTGTGAAATGTCTCGACTCGTACTTAGTTTCTTCATCAAATTGTTTGAAGTTTCCTGAAAAAAAAAAGAACAACAACCAGCAAAAGTTTTCTAAGAGTTTTTAAAATCGTTTTTTTGAAAGCTTATTTTTCCATAAGATACTTCAAAAATTCTTTACAAAAATTTCTATAAAACCCAGACTCCCTTAATCTATGTAGGACATTATTCCAAAGGAGTGGACACCTATACTTTAACGATTGTTTGGTCACATTCAATCTACAAAATGATGGAAAAAACTTAGATTGACTTCTTGTGTTTATTTGTGAGTCATTGCCTACGATGTTGTGTTGAAATAAATTAAAAAAGCATGGTGGTAACAAGTTCTTTGTGTATTTGTACAAAAAACTACATAGTTCTAGTTTATTTATTTAACAAACACAACGTCGCCAAAAAACTTTCTGAAAGTCTTGCAACTCAATGCAAATGGCATCCGTAACAAAACAGATGAAATACAATTACTTATTGCAAATACACAAACGGACGTCGTAACAATACAAGAATCGAAACTGAATCAATGCCAGAAAACACCAAACACACCTACCTCACTTTTCGGAACAGATCGCGCTCACGAAAAAATAGGAGGTCTTCTGACTTACATTAAAAATAACAAGTCTTTCACAACTTCAAACACCAAACATCTCACCCATTGAACAACAAATTATCAAAATATACTTTTCTACATCACAGCAAATACATATTGCAACCATATACATTCCACGTAAAAAACATTCAATCCAGTTATCAAAAAGATTAGAGGACTCGAATCCAGTTGGATATGATTAATCTATTATATCTAGCACATTCAAAACCATAACAAAGCTTTCAAACACAGTCATCTCACCAAACGCCAAGGCAATTTTGAATGCTGACAGACTCTTCATCCCTGATAAAAGTAGCAACAACACAAATTACACTCACTCATGTATATTGGCAAGCTTATTCATCACCGTAATCGCATTCACAAACAAAACAGATCAGACACCAATCATTACTCTTAACAATCACATCAATAAACAAATACATAAACACAAAATATATACCTGGAAAGAAAATCTTGAGAAAATTGATCATAAACATATTTCTTACTCCCTATGGGGCACCATAACAAAACTATCTAACAAAAAAATCAACTATACAACAGAACAAAAGCATCCGCTTTGGAAGTAAAACAGTCGTGACTGACATAGAAAAAGCAAAAGCTTTTAATAAACAATTGACAATTAAAACGTCACTACTTCGGCTACAGCACAAACAAAATCAACAGACACATATGTATAGACTAGTGGCTCTCAAACTTTTTACAGTCTAAGCGCACTTACGATACTACAAATAATTCTGGGCACACAGTATACAAAAATGGACGAGAATGTCATAATTAAGTCAAATATGTACCACATAAACATCACGCAATTATCTAACTTTTTTTGTGTTGATGAGAAATATGTGCTTGATAAGCCTGTAAGATTTCCTCAATGTTTGGTCCTATGTTTGAGAGACAAACTCTCATTTCCTCTTCGATGCATTAAAGAATTTCTTTCTTTTTACATTTAATTGTGGCCAGGGTAGAAAATCCAAGTTCACATGAATATGACGTTGAAAATTGCAATAAAACAATCAGCGCGTTTGCGCTTTGAAGCCATTTCCACATACGCCTTCGAGATATGTTCTTTTTTGATAGAAACCGAAAAAGCTTCAAGAGACAACTCTTTGTATTTAATCATCAATCCACAATCTGTGAACACAGTTCTTCTTCTTCTTCTGTTAGTGTTAAACTTTATTCAGTAGTGCTTTCTAGAAAAGGGTTTCTAATCCAGTCGTATTGCGCACTGTTAAGTGATGGAAAGTAAAAATTTATTTTTTATTTTAAAGTTGATAAATGTTCAACCATAAATGGCAGAATTTCAGTTTTGCAAGTATTAGTTACCAATGGAAACATTTCTAGACTACCTTTAATCGCCGTGTTTTTCCAAATATGTAATTTTCTCTATAACGCTTTTATTTTGTCAGTGAATGTGAGAATGTTTTCCTCTTTCCCTTGCATGCTAGTGCTCAAAATATTGAGGTGTTGAAAAATATCTACCAAATATTGTTATTTTGCAATCCAAAATTTACATTTAAGAAGGTTACAAAAATGTAATTGTTTTATTGCTTCGTAAAATGCGAGAAGTTCATATCGCAACTTGTGTACACGGGTAAGTACAGACTTCGCCTCTTCACAGCAACCTCACATCAGTATGTAAAAGTAATCGTTGGTGTTGAGAATCCCTGTTGGTACAAATTTTTTCGAATACCCGCGATTTTGTAGGTCTTGTTTTTATTAACCCATTATTCCCAGAAAAATTAATTTTTTCAAATCCTTGCAAAATTTACATATTATTTGAGTTTTAGTTTTCCTAGAACAAATCTGGTGTCAGAAATCAATCTTTTTTGTTTTTATTCAAGTTATAAGCCTAAATATGGTGTTGCGTATACGCAACACTGGGCACACCGCAACGCATCGATGTTGCGTAAGAGCAACATTGGGAATACGATACATAAACTAGCAGTGTCAGCAATCTTTATACACGTCTTGTTTGCCACCGTCCTGTCATAAACTTCGCGATTAATCGAGTTTACATTGTTACACTAATAAGAGTCAGCAAAAAGTCATTTATTCATTTTTTGAGTGATACTCCAAAAAGGATTTCGGGTGCAAATAAACATCATATTTTACACAAAAATATATGGAATTGCTTTGAAACGTTTTGCAGCGCTTTCTGATTTTAGGATTTGACTCCGCTATAAAGTGGCCGACGTTGTCAAATCGCTTCTTCACAACAATCACACTGGCAAACGTGTGACGCCTTTTATCATTTTTGGGAGGATTCCCATACTGTTTCCTCCATTGTCAGGTGGAAAAATGTAAACAACAATTTGTTTTGTGCTGACTATCACGTTCATTTGCTCTTCATTTTCATCGCTTGCTTCATCCGAATCGCAATACTTTTCAATTTCTTCCAAAACATCTTCCAACCTGACTTTTCTAAAATATAAACACGTTGTTTTTTTTATTTTGTTTGGGTACAAATTTGAAGAAATCATAGGTTTTTATTTGAGCTTCGATTCTCAATACCAATTATACTGCAACATATTTTTGACTTTTATATAAATTTTATGAACAACCGAATAATGTAAATGCACAAACAAAATAAATATATTAAATACAAAACATAATCTATAAAGTCTCAATCAGCCTCAACCTAAAGAAAGCGCTAAAGTTACAGCTGAAAAAGAAAACGTTTGATATAATATTGACAATGGCAAGAATCGAACTCTTGTTCTACGTAATCGTGGTCTAGCATATGTTGGTTGCGCCATGAAAAATTGCAAAAATAAATCCACAATAAATATTTGACAAAAATGATTTTAAAGCTTTTCTTTCTTTCTGCTTGATGTTGCAACACTCCTAACTCGAATAGAATGGTTAAGATTGAGAAACCACTTGGCACGGCTCTCCAGAAAGAAAAAGGCACAACCTACTTCCGTGTTGCGTATACGCAACAATGGGATTAAATGGGTTAAGTTTACTATCTTAACAACTTCATCTAAGACCTCTCTTAAATTCTCTCCTAATGTTCTTGATATCAAGGCCTTTCTATGCAGAAAGCAGTGAGTCACAATAATATTCTCGTTTTTGTTCTTGATAAAAGATACAAGTCCCTTGATACAATCTACCATAGAGGGAGCTCCATCTGTGCAAATGCGTACACACGATTTCTACGATAACTGCCACTTATCAAGGTAGTCATTCAGAATGTCAAAAATGTCCTCACCTTTTGTAGTCACACTTAATTTTTTGCAAAAAAGAAACTGGTTTGCTATTTCATTTTCGTTAATGAAGCAAACGAATGCTATGAGTTGTGCCTTGTTGGTAATGTCCGTCGATTTATCAACTTGCAGAGCAAAATCTGAACACTGGAGTTATTTCAACTTACATTTTTCTCAATATCAGAAGCCATTTCCACATACGCCTGCAAACAGTGTCGTCGGACAGAGGTATCTTGCTTATTTATGTATGTATGTATGTATGTATGTATGTATGTTTCTTTATTTCTCAACCGCAACAGCACAAATCAAAGCACAAAAACACAATAAAAGCTTCTTTTTAATGCTGCTTTGTTTCTTAACATTGTACTGAGAATCTTTTTGCAAGTAGGAAAAATAATTCACTCACCTAAAGTATGGGCTTTCATATTTTGTGCGATCAGTTCAGAGATTTAGTAAGAAGCAATTTGAGCTTTATCAGAAACAGATACTACTCTCTTAAAAGAATTTGCTGTTTTTGTAAGGTGTTCAGACATTCTCTTAAAATAGCTTGTGGATTTATCTTGTAAATAAGAGTGTTTATTTTAAAATGTTTGCCAAGTTTACTAGGGACCATTGGTTCATTCGACATTTTCATTCCACAAACTAAAAATACAGTTAAAGGATTATCCTCATTTTCGGTCCAAGTAAACTCAAAACTTAAATAAATATCATCGTATTTACGAGTTGGTCGCGGTTTTGTTTTCTTACTGGTACAACTTTTCACACTTAAATTTTGGTCACTTTCAGCATCAACTTCATCAATGTCACGCCTTTTTATAAGAAACTTATCCATATGTAAGAGTAAATTTTTCTAAAAAAAGGAGAATTACATCAACGGAAATCATTCTTGACTGATAAAATGCACAATAATTTTATTTCTAGTTTAGAACTATACTTTATTAATGACTATGCCAGTCTACACTAGTGGTAACACCTCCACCACATTTTCTATGAACACTAATTCAGTAACTAGCAACATTTTTTTGCCTTACATTTTGAAATTGATTGTAAATGCACTATTCCAATTGTAAAAACAAGTGCAGACAATTGTTATTGTAAACAAGAATAGCCTGGGAACAACAATAGAAATACAAATTTTACCGAATATCATCGACCGTGCTTGTAATTAGCCTATTGTAATAATGTTGTTAAACGAAAGAAGCAGATACTTGTAAGAAAATTAGTATAATATGGTAACTAACCTTTGCTTTTTCATATTAGGATATACATTTTTCAGGAATGCTACGGGCGCACCTAGACAACCTCTGGGGCACACCAGTGCGCTCGGGACCACGCTTTGAGAAACACTGGTATAGACTACGCAATCAAGAATGTTCCCACTGACGAAATGCTACTTACCACTACTCAAGTCCAATTAGCTATCACAAACAGCATAAACAACAATTTTACTGGACCTGATGGAACATTAGACTGCTCAAAGACCTATAGAGCCACTTGCTATCAGATACCTCACAGGCATGTGTACAGTGATAGCCTTACAGAAAGGGGGCCCGGTGCAAGAAAAATAGGGGGGTCACTTTTCAGTGTTCCAAAGCAAAGTGACCAAGAGATCTCTAAAAAAAAGATTATTGTTTTAGGGGGACCACTTTTTAGTGTATTAAAACAAAAGTGATCTCTAAAAAAGTCTTTATTTTAGGGACGTCACCGTCCTGGTGTTATTATGAAGAAATGAGCAATCACTTGCGTAGGGGGCCACTCTTTAATGTTTATATGGGGGCCTGGTGCAACCGCTCCGTTTGCATTCTATTATAAAACCATCACTGCATGTGCAACACTGCCCTTTACACTAACACAATACCCATCTTTGGAAGCGTGTTCCATTCATCTCCATTCTAAAATTAAACAAACCACAACATTGGCAAGCAATACCGACCCATATAAATAAAGTTCCTGTTCAGGTTTAAAGAATAATTACGGTTAATACGACGTAGCGGATTCGATTCGGGTTCGGTTCGAATCCTTGGTTTTTAAATAACTTGGTAGACTACAGCAATACAAAAGTTGGAACCAATCAGAGATGGGCACGGTACTTTTTAAAAGTACCGCGGTACCGGTACTCGGTACTTTTGAATAATACAAATTAATGATAATAACTAAAACTCTGTCATACATTGGATTTCATTTGACATTTAAAAATTGTATTTAACAAAGCGAAAACAATATCGTACGTATCCAACTTTTCACTTTTAAAAATCAATTATGCTTTGGATGTAAAAAACATACGTGAATATGTTTTTAACTTAATTTTTTGCACAAAATATGCCTTGGATATATGAAAGGCCTAATGAATACGTTGTCTTCTGCTTTGTTTTTTATATTAAAATAAGTTTGTCAAAAATCGTACAAATTTTTATATAACCTATTACAATGGTTTAGTCAAAGTTATTCTCAAACTTTTTGGGTCACGAACCTCTATTTGCAAATTATTTTTATCATGGACCCCAATCTTATGTCACATCAATTTTCTGCCCAACCAACGAAGAAAGATAAAACAAACTCAAAAATAAATAACACAAGCTCCGTTAAAAAATAAATGCTTATAAACAAGCATACCATATTTCCGTAGGGGCAAACCGGGAAGCTCGTTTATAGACAAAAATTTGTCCCTCAAAAGAAGAGTTCTCCAAAAAAAAGGTCTTCACTTTGAATCTGTGTCGGATTTCATGGTATGGAATACTTTTCCAGGTATATATGTTGACAAATTTTGTCATATCGTCGCGGACCCCTTATGCGCTCATCACGGACCTCATTTTGGGAAACTCTGGTTTTGGTAATTTAGTAAAATTACGCAACCTCCGCTGGGCGTTAAATGTTATGGTAATTTTTTATATTTTTGCTTGCAAAGCAACGAAATCAAAATTTCATCAAGTCCCTTTTGCATTGGTATGAATATAAAATCTAGTGTTCAGTGGATTTTTGATTTTATGCAAAATATTTCCATGTTTATAATTAGACAACTAGAATGTTCCTTGCAAATGCAATACCTTCAGAAAATATTTATTACACTAAGATTGAGTTTTATAATTTCTGATATACCATATTTAGCGCCGAAAGCGCTAAAGATTTGACATAATTGCACGCAAAAATGCTACTTTTTCCAAAGCTACAATGTCTTTTTTGCACAATAATTACTATATGCACATTAAACACAATAATCACTCTTTTTTCGCACAACTGGTGCGGTGACCATGCACAATTTTTTTTGTACATGTTATAACGTATATAGTTTAATAAAAACAATGCACTACCAGCGTAACTACGATAAGCACGGCTAAGCCGCAAGGGCATGCTGACGGTGGTTCCGATATGCTGACCACTTCATCGAGTCAGCTAACACGGATCGGGTAAAATCAAGCTAAACCCTGCAGTTTCATTGCTAACATTAAGTAAGAATAGTCAAGCCAATCAACAAGCAAATGCCGACAGACCTCTTTCGTTCTTGTTAGGACTCGTCAGGACACTACAGCTGAAATCAACGGGCTTCAACAAAAGTGTTATTTAAGGTTGGCAAAAAAATTTCATACTCTTTCGATAGAGATACTTAATTGTTGTAATAAAATATTATTTCGGATTGAAAAAGCAAGTTTTTGCAAGGTAGTCAACTTTCGTAAATTGACCGAAAAGCAAAGATTGGTTTAGAAAGTTAACGACTTCGGCGGTTTGATTGATCGTATGATTAAAAGTAAAATTTCCTCACAGTTGGAATCCCCTTAGGGAGGTTACTGCAGTTTACGGAAGAAGAAACTTTATTTCAACAAAATCTGATTTCATTATTAAAATGCTTCGATCTTGGCAACAACGAATGTTTTCAAAATTGATTGAACTTTTAAAACAATTTTTGGAAATGAACTTTTTTTTAAAATCAGATAAATGAGTTTTTATTTGTGTTTTAATTGAGACTCACAGTTACCGTTTGCGAGTGCAAAATTCAATTAAAAAAAGCTTGCTGGATTCCGTTGTTCAATTTGATTCTTGCTGAGGTTAAATTTTCTGTTATTTTGATTGTCAAAATTTATAAAGAATGTGTTGTAAAACATGTTAACAATTGCGCCGCCTTGAAAATTCACGTACACCCCCCAGGGGAGGCGTGCCTCCCCGGTTTAGAACCATTAAACTCAACCATTAATTGATTATGTTTATTCAAAAATTTTACGAGGCAATAAAAGGCTTTCAATTTTATTTTGCAAGGGGAATTGTTTACGGTGAAGAAATCAGTAAATCAACATAACCACATCAAATAAAAAAATATCAAAAAATGTCCGGTCTCGAGACCAATTTAAAAAGTACGAGACCGAGACCAGGTCATTACGAGACCAAGACCGAGACCGCCAGCAAAAGGCCGAGACCGAGACCCTGAAAATTGGTCTCGAGACCGAGACCAGTCTCGAGACCTCCATCACTGGTCCAAAGTCCTGTTATCAAGGAGGTTTATTAAAAAATAACACATTAAAAATAAGTAAAGACAAAAAAGAAGATACTTTGATTTTTGCACCGATTGCGACTCGTTAATCCGACTCGAATCGTAAATTGAGATAAACTTTTCGACAAAAGTTGGACCATAATGGTTAAAAGATTGAGCGTCCCTGTGTCAGAGTATAAAACAACCTAACATTTTCTAAAACAGTCATTATCATCAAAATGAATTACTACCGAGAGTAATTTGGGATTTTAATATTGATTTTGTCACAACTTACGACATCGACATTTTTTCTTTCAGAATTATTTAATTTATAGTACGAATTTTGACATTAGAATAAAAAATAAAACATCGGTACAACCATTCATTGCCGTACCTGCCGGGGGGGCAGGGAAGGCAATTGCTCACCCACGTTTCTAAGATTTGGGCAAAATTGAAATTTTTCGGGCAGTGACAAGAAAATATTTGGGAAAAGTTAGAAATTTTAAAACAGTGACAATGATCAAACTGCAAAAATAGATACCAAATTTAGGTGAAGACTTTTTTTTTGTAGAGAACACCTTGCTTTTGGGTCGAAAATTGAAAAATATAAGACTGAATTCAAGTGAAGACTTTTCTTTTTTTTTTAGAGATCACCATGATTTTAGGACAAAATTTGTTCTTGGTTTGCGAATCTCTGACAATTTTTTGTCCTATCTGTAATGTGCTAGAAAATTATGATTTGGGCAAACGTCACAAAATTTGGGGAAAACTTCATTGTTCCCCATATTTTTTTGGCTGGTACGCCTATGCAACCAATTAATGATATTGCACTCAAGCGTAACACAATATGTATGCTATTCAAAAGTCTTTTGACTTTGTTTACGTAAATGTTCGATACAGTTCCCAGCATAATTCAAAAGTAGGTAGGAAGTCCTTTGATACTTTTCGATCGCTCAAGCAAACTGCGACAAATATTTCTTAAAACTTCACTTTTTAAATGAATCTATATAGTTCGATCTTTTGGTCATTTTCATCAAACGCTCAGTGCAACAAAAAAAAGTAGGCTATTCTATTTAAATTTATTTCAAACAAAAACTTACAAGGAGAAAAAACGAAAGCACACCTATCTAGATATTGTACTGTACAGAAAGTAACATACAAAAATAAAATACCTATTCACGCCAAGTCATTTATGCTAAATTTTAATACCGGTGCGTAGTGTTGTAAAATATTTTCCACTGCCTGTTCTTGTTGCAAACAAAAATATAAGAAAAAAGCTGGAGCAGGGATCTTTTAACTCTGCTACATTTGATCTGTCTGCTTCAATAAAAACAAAAAATAACCTCTGTTGGTGCGTTTTTCGTTAAGTTCAATATTAACACTGAAAAATGATTGTGTCATTTTTTGTGGTAATTAGAATTTTATTGGTTGATTTCATTTCAGTAACCTCTTTTTATTCTGTTAAAATTGGTCAAAAAAATGGAATTTGAATAAAGTTTCAAAAAAACACAGAGTCGAATGACATAGACTGACGCTGGCGTGTAAAAAAATGATACAATTAATTATATAATGTAAAACTTCAAGCGCATAAGTAATTAATGATCTTTCTTTTATTTAATCAAAACAAAACCTGATATTTAAACCGATAAGTTAAAACAATATTTTTTTAACCAATTTTAATTTTGTTTCATTTTCTATGCACATTAAAAACATGATTAAGATTGATGGAAAAAATAAAACAAAATAAGCTTCATACACAAACCCATCATTCGTTTTCAAGATTTAAAATTTTTATTGATTTTTATCGTATTTTAACTCCATTTATCCTTCAGACTCAAAAACGTTGAAGGCGTTATACTAAGGGCAACTTTTAAGCAATACTGTACATGCTTATTTAATGCTATATATACAGGTCCGCAAGCAACCAGAAGATCTAGCAGATAATTGCTTTCAGAGATGCCAAAATATTGTAGTGAATTGGAATTTTTAATTTACTTTTTTAGTTTTTATTTGAGACATAACTAAAATGCTAGTCTACCCAGACTACCCTACTAGCCTGAGTAAGCTTAGCCTAAATAAAAAGTTGCAAAAGGGCTACTGGCTATGAAGTGCGTAAAACGTTCCTAAACCTGACCTTACTTAAAATTAACTAGTAACTACTACCGGAAAGATGGGGAAAGTACTGGTAAACAAATAAGTTTGACAAATGTCAATTTGTGATAATACTACTGTAAATCAAGAAACTACTTTGAAGCTGCAATCGATACGAAAAACAAAAACATGTCGCAATGCTTGCAAAAAAACTTTCAATGACCCTAAAATTAGACGGAGTACCGCAGTAGTTTATAAAAAAAGTACGGCGGTACAATACCGCGGTACTTTTGTACACGGTACTGCCCACCTCTGGAACCAATATATTTTAATGATTTCTTACAAGTCTCGTTTTTTTCTTTGTAAAAAAAAATTGGTTTTTGAATTATTGAATGTTATGATGGTTGTAATTTTGGTTAACTTGTTTTCAATTGAGAAAAAATGAGCTTTAAAGCATTCGCATTTGCTGATATTTGCAGATAGAACAACGCAATGTAATCCTGGGTGTAATTCACACTTTAAGTCCCAAAAACGTACAAATATTTTTTAGAAACAAGAAACTTTTTTACGGATGCTTGAACTAAACCATTTTTTACGGATGCTTGAACTAAACCTTAAATAATTATTATAGTAGTAATTGCAAGTTTTAATGTTTTACTAAAACCCGAAATGTTTCAAAAAGTTTGTATATTTTTAGCAGAACTATTTTTCAATGCTGAGGGAGAAAAAAAATTAAATTTAAAATTTATGAAAATTAATCAACCTATTACCAAAAAAAAAAAAAAAAATTACAAAAGGAGCCAATTGGATTTTTAACTTTTAAAATCCTACTGGGTAACAATCTTATCCTAATCTAACAAATTCAAATTTACTTTTCTTTAATAAAGTTGCCAAGTAACAATTTTTCAAATTATTGCTTAAGACAAAATTCTAAAAAGATTTTGTTTTTTTTAATTTTGAAACAAAATTTAGTTTAACAAATTTTATCAATATTTTATCATTAGGTACCAATACCTTTATCGAACATTATGACAAAATTAAATAATGTGATAAAAATGATATTGGTTTGAATTTATTTCTCTTAACTTTAATTATGGGTAACTCTCATTGGCAACATTGTTTTGTGTTTTTACTCTGCCGCCTTTACCGCTCAGATTCCAGATACGGTTTAGTCGTACTTTAAACGTAAGCTTTAATTACAAATCTAAGGCTAAATATTCGCCGAGAGTGCAGGACAAAACAGTAATGATTAAGAATTAATTAGTGCACATTTCTGTGCTTATTATTCAAATTTTTATAAGATTGTCGTTAACTCTATCACTGTAGACATATCTATCTTTTTTAAAAAAGCGAATAAAAACTGACTGAACTCTTCATTTTTAAAAGCTTTTCACAAATATTTTGTTAAAATTTATTAAAGAATTATTCCACTGAAGCTAGTGAAAGGTGGTTAGTTCTAGTCAATTTTTGTGTACGCGTCTTATTTTTCTAAAAGAATTAATTGATTTGTTGATGGGTCGTTTAGCATTTTATACAGTTGTACTACTTTGCAAATGATATATTGAAAAAATTTTTAACTTGTTAACAATATTTTAACTTTTTTAAAAGCAGGTTTGGGTAATTTTATATAGTTATATAGTATTATTTTATATAGCTATAGTCCTCTATGTTTGTTTATTTCTTTTGGTTTTTATTGTGGTGGAGCAGAAATAAAAGATACTGATACTGATACTGATTTATATCACTTTTGTTGTTCTATAAGTCAGGAAGATAAATTACTTACCCAATATATTATAGTATTAGGATAAAATTGTTTTAATTTATGTTGTTATGTAAATATTTAATAGTAAATTTTTGTACAAAAGCAGAGATGTTGATTGTTTCATGTTGTATTTTGTATGTTTGCTTTTTAATGCAATATTGTGGTAACAATTAACTATAATGGCTGAGAGTACTTTTGTTGCTTATTTATGAAATATATTTATAAAGGGTGATTCAAAAGTCTTTATCTACAGAGAAAACTATTTATTATTTGACTATTCTTCCTAACCTGTTATTTTCTGTTTTTAGGTTTTTAAGTATCCTTAAGATGCCTTTGACCAAATATTTGCTGTTCAGCAGCCTTTTAGATTCCTGATCTGACCCCTCTTAATTTCTATCTTTGAAGTCATTTGAAAGCCATGATGTATCATGAAAAAATAAAAGACATAAACTATTTAAAAAACCACATTGTCAACTCATTTGCACAAGTATTGCTAGATGTGCTATTGCAAGTTTGCAATTAGTGGGATAAACGTATCATAATGTGTATTCAAAACAATGATGGCAATATATAGCCTGTTATATAAATAAACTTGTGGTTATAAAAATAATAAATAAAATTTTCTTATTTATGGCAACTTTTGAATCATTTTTGAACCACAAATATATATATATATATATTGCAATTTACCAATTTGGCAAAACAAAAATACTTATGAAAACATTTTATTGAGATAATCTCAACAATTGTTTCAGCTCTGTGGCTCACCAGGGACACAGCATCATATTCAAATATTTTATTTAAATATGATGTTAAAATATTCTATTTGAATAAGATGTTGTGTTTCCTGGTAAGTCACACATAGAATATTTGTATATGATGTTGTGTCCCCTGGTGAGTCACGCAGTTGAAACAGTCTGTTGGATATCTTAATGAAATGTTTTTTTAAGTATTTGTGTTCTGTTAAATTGATAAAATCACTTTGATTATTGAAGTCATAGAGCACTCTTCTGAAGAGCACCAACATTTTGCAATTGTATATATACACACAACTGCAATTTATATATGTATATATATTGTAAAGCTGGGTAATTTTGATTAATTTTGGAGGTTTCTAGCTTTTAGTAACCTGAAATTGTCTATAAAAATACTTTTTTCCTATTGATCATAACACTTTGCCATTAAGCTATCAAGTAAAATATTTTGATGACATCATAACAGCTTTGTGGCTGAATGCTTTCAAACAAACTGCTAAACAAAGTTACTCCATACTTTGGGGTAACTTTATTCACGCATTAAAAACCAATATAAAAATAGAGTGAACAACATTTGGGGTATTTTATTTTTTTATCTCAATATTTATCCTCCTGACTTGTAGGAAAGTGACGAAAGCGCTATACATAGGGTAAGCAATTACCTGGCCTGCTTCTGGAGATGCCAATATATTGCTGTCCACTAGTAATTTAGTAGAGATATTACTGTAATTTAGAACTGGTTGCCAAGACCACCAAGCAGGGGAAAGTGCAGTAAAGTGTCTTTCCCAAGAACACAACAGAATGGTGCAAGTGGGTTTTGAACCAAGACCATGTTGATTATGAGCACGACACTTTAACCCCTCAACCACGCTGCCAACTTTGAACACTGTTTGTATTTTTAAAATATTGTTGAGTTCAAAAATATAATTTTTAGTTTTTTGAGAGGATATGTCACTTTCTGTTTTTTAAAAAGGGCAGGGGGCCATAAGAAACCTAAGGTGTTTTTCTTTTTCCAGCTGTGTTTTTTTGACTACAAGTCAAATAGTGCTACCATTACCCCAACAAATTAAAGTTACTCTGTTTTACTATATATATAAATAGGAATAGCTACATACATATATACTGTACTAAGGTAAGTACATCAATTTAGCCAATACAATGCTTGATAACCGAAATTATAGCAAAATTATTTATTTAGGTAAAACATTATTAGGTGTAATGCTTTACTTAATTAAATAATTTTGCTGATTTTGATCAACAGCAAATAAACACTACACTATAGACCAGTGTTTCTCAAAGTGAGCCACTTGGCTCCCTGAGGAGGAATTTGAAATCTCCAAGGAGGAAAAATCACTAGGGGAGGAATCAAGGAGGAATTTGAAAATTTCACTACAATGTATGTGAGGCGAAAAATTGGTACTTCAAAGTGAAAAGTTTTTTTGAAATTCCTACTTTTTAGGGACGAAAATATCAGCAGTGTGGTCGATTGGTTAGAGCACTGTGATTATGATCAACATGGTCTCGGTTCAAAACCTACTCGTGCCATTCTGTTGTGTTCTTTTGGGAAAGACACTTTACGGCATTGTCCCTTGCTTGGCAGTCTTGGCAAGCAATTTCAAATTTCAGTCATATCTCTGTATAACTAAAAAAACAAAATAAAAAAATTTCAACCAGACAGCAATATCTGGGCATCTCCAGAAGCAGGTTGGGTTAATTGCTTGCCCTATCTATTGTGTTGTGATGCTTTCTGCGAGTCAGGAAGATAAATATAGAGATGAAATAAAATAAATAAAAATTGAGAAATCTGAGAAAGAATCAAAATTGAATGTTAATTTTTGAACTTTCTGGGTAACTGGAATTTTGATCACAAATTTGGATGAAGACAAAAAAATTCTTCACTTTGATCATCGAGGTATTCTTTTTTAAAAGGGAAAAACGGTATCTTTAAAATGTACGGATCGGCGTGGTCAGTGATCAGCGTGGTCGATGTGGTTGGCGAGGTTGATTTAAAATTTTGTTGACCCAACTGTATATGTAGGCCTAATCTAAATTAATGTACAAAGCAAAAATAATAAAATTTTTAGTTTTAAAAACTTATCAAAAATAATAAGTTTTTCCAAACTAGTTAATCTAACCAACCTTAGCTCAGTCCCCACATATCAAAGCAAGTCAACTTCACCAACCTTGTCCACGCAAACCTTGCCAACTGATTATGATTTTCATATTTATTATAGCTTACAAATACAGTTGGTTTCAACAATAAATGAATATTTTAGAGGCTTATATATAACTAACCCAGTCAACCTCGCCAACCTAGCCCCCCATGCCGACCACGCCGACCTATGCATTTTAAAGGAACCTGGGGAAAATTATGGTAACCAAGTCCTGAAAGGGAGGAATGTAGCAAAAACTTTAAGACCACTGCTATAGACTATAGAGTGTAGTGTTTATTTAGATAAAACACTACACTCCACAAAACTGTAGTGTTTTATCTAAATAAATATGTATATACCGTATATTGGTAATCTGTGCAATGCAAGTTTTAAATATGTTATGGATTCATTGTGGATGCTTCTTTATGTAAGCTAAAACATAGCCCATGTATCAATTTTATTCAATCTTTGTATTCTCTGTTTTATCGATGATTTTTTTTCCAACTGCTTAATTTCTTGTTTTAGTTAGCTGCTTTATTTCTTGTTTGATTGTATTGCTGATCCATTTTTCTTTTAATTCTGTATAACTTTCTAGATGTGCAACCATTACTTGCATGTTTTGTTTTGTTTTTCACTTAACTAAATTATTAATTTGAATTTAAAAATAAATCACACCAAATATAAATACTGTATATATCCATGTATTAGCTTCCCCTGTATATAAGCTGCACTTTTTTTGAATGTTTAAAACCTCCCCTCTCAATAGGGACCCATACATAAAGTGCATTAAAATTTGACAATTTTGATGAAACAAAAATTATAAATATTCAACATCAAAGCACACTATTTTGGTACTCAATTTTACCATTCTTACATCATAGTTGGTTAGTTTACATACAAGCATGATTAACTTCTGAAACCTATGATTGTTATGAAGCAGTTTATGTTTATATGTGTAATTTGTAGAAAGTCAAATTTCTCTAAAAAATTTTGGTAATTTTGAATACCTGTGTATTAGCCGCATTCTGATTTTTGGACTACATTTAAGATCAAAAAGGTGTGACTAATACATGGGTATATATGGTAGGTCTTTTCAAAATATCATCGTAAGTGATTTTTGTTAGTGAGATGAATCTGGAACCCACTTGTGATTGCTATTGGTTTCTGAAAAGATCCTCTTGGTTTTTTTTAATTTTTTTCTAGTGCTGCTAGGGGATTCGCAATTAGTTTAATTGACCAAAATTAGTCATGGTGACTTTTTAAGAGACCCATATAAATTTTATGTCCAGATGCATTAAACAAGTGTAAAGTTTATAAAGCCATTAAAAATTATTACATATTTTTTGCCAACACCCCAGCCCTGATTATATCACCCTTTTTATATTAAGCATATGATATTTCTGCTTTCAAAAAGATATGTTAGAAAAGACAACAGTTAAATAAGTGTAAAAAATCAAATGACAAAATTTAGTTTTCAAAATTAATTCATGTATGACTAAATGATATAGAAACAGGACATTACAAAAACTGGGTTTGTTTTTATTTTGTGTTTTTGAAAATCTGATTATGCTAATATGTATAGCCAATGATTTTGATTGTACCAATTAAAAAAATTTAACTTAAAAAAAAAAGCATCTTTTTAATTGTAACAAAGTAGTGGCATAGAACAAAATCTTTAATTTGTGAAACTGGTGAGCAGTGAGAGTATAAGTTTGATTGGTATAAATTTATAAAATAGTCTTTAATGACTATCTTAAAAACAAAAACAACAAAAGGAGCCCTAATTTTTATTTTTGCTTTTACTAAGAAAAACAAATAAACAATATAATTAGATTTTTGTTTAGACACTATTAAAAGTAAAACTACATCTAAATGTTCTACTGTTTACTTTCTATGTTGCCCATTTTTCCTTTCTTGTTGATTATGAGTGCCTATTTCTTGTTCATCTAGTTTTTGTGTTTTAAAAAAATACTTACTGAATCGATCTTGTGGTTCTTCAAAAAAATTGCCTTGATTAGTTTAGAAATGTATCTTATTATTTCTTTTTTGATGGCAGGGTCAACAAAAACAGTGTGACTTAATACAAAAAAAGTTGATAAACCAGGCAGCTTTTTATGTATTTTTTTCATTGCTAATAACAAAAATCTTTAATTATTACCTTGCTATCAAAAATTATTGTTTCTAAAGAGTTAGTTTTTTGTATAACAGAATAGTTTATCATTGGGAAAAAGTTATTAGATTGTTTTACAGTTAAATTTTGCCATACTCAATTCAAATATTTTTCCTTTTTGTTTTGGTGTGGCACTTTCACAGCTAGTTTTACATATTTTCATTTATTTTTTAATGATTATTTGATAAAAATTAAATACTATTACAAGTTTTCTTCTTTTAAAAAAGAAAGTACACTAAGCCAAAATTACAGATTTAATACTTTTTAAATAAATAGTAAATGAATGTACCAAAATTAAAATCAAAGCAGATTATTTTTTGAGTTTTCACAATTTTGTAAAACACATCAATAATTTTGCGCTGCAAATTATGGAGTTACAGTGCTTTCTTGATTATTTGGGGTAGTTGGGACAATATTTTTAAAAATCTGAACAGATAACCAAAAAAAACAAATAATTGAAATCATGTATTTAAGTCACCGAAAGAGTAATAAACAAAAACAATAACTGACTCCTTTACAGAAAAGCAGCCCTTGGTTGTTTTGATTGTGATGAAATAAATTACATCATGGTTTTGTGTTGTTGCGCCATGTTTGCTATGTATGTTGACTAACAACAATACAGTATTTTAGCTGTTTTAATTTAAGTGCTTTAGAATATTTTAACTGTTTTCTGACAGAAATTGGCATAAAGTTCTCCAGTAGGCCTAACAATTTGCGAAAGAGCTAATTGAAAAACTAATTAACATTAAAATGTTGCAAAACAGAGTAACTGAATAATTGAATGCCAGATAAACGAGTTATGGATAATCAAGGAAGCACTGTATTAACCTTTAATATTGCAGGCATTTTTTGGTTAGCCATGAAAGGTTGCACTTTTAGATAAAAATTCAGTTTTGCACAAATTCAAAAAAATGCCACAGAAATACTTTTTAAATTTATCTTTTGCAGGTTTTCATAAAAATAATAAAACTTTTTAGGCACTTTTATACAATAAAAAAAAAAAGAAAAAAAACTGCATATATTTTTGGCCAAAATACTAGAAGTAAAAGACAAGCAAACCTCTATGATGTTATAACTATGCAAACTCACATTTTCCATCATGCTTGTTTTTGCATTCTCTTTCATTCTACATGTGATTATTAGTACATAACAAAAACTTTTTGTGCTTTTTGCTGAAAGGTTTTTTTAATTTCTATTGCTATGTGGACTAAAAGTGCTTTCTACACTTGTGTAAATTAAATTGACTTAATTGCTTCCAGCAAGCAAAGAGTTAAACATGTTAAATGAAAAGAATATAAAATAAATCCAATTTTGTAACAATTTTTTTTTATTGATTTCTTACCTTTTCTGCATATTTTAAAATTTTTCATTGCTTTATTTAACTTAAATAGTTAGAATACAAAAAAAATGTTGATTTTTATTTTTGGTCTAACTTATTTCAAAGTCTGGTTAATTTCTTTTCAAATCAATTTTTTTTCTAAGAGAAATTCTCTCACAGTTGAAAGCTAATGCTTGAGATTTTCATTATAATCTTTAGTAAATGGCTTTAAGTTTGTTTGCATTTGCTGTCCTGTTATATGTATCTTGATGTTCAAACAAAGTTGGCTTTAAGTACCTTCATGGATTTTATAAACATTCAAATAATAGTATTTTTGTATCATGAATTTCTAAATTCAAATTCTTGCATGCAGACATTAATACAGTTACAGTCAAAATATAGTGATTCAACCATAAACTTTTATGAAAAGCGCTTCATCATTTTTAAATAATACAAGATGCAGTTAATGAGCATTTGTGTATTATCATACATCAATATCAAAAGTACTTGTTTTGAATTTTGCTTGGTGTCATGCCTACTAAATATTATGTTAAAAACTAAAAAAGCAAGCAGAGAATTTAAACAACAAAGATATCTGTGGTAACTTTAAAACAGATTAAAGTGATCATTGACAATTGCTCTCATTGAGTGTGTTTGCTGTGTTCATTTAACTCAGGAGCATGATGGTTTACATAAAAATATCTATGCAGCTTCATTCAAAATTCAATTATTTTGAAATGAATTAATGATTTTTTTGTGATTATGGTTTACAACTTTTTTACTTAAAATTTAATCTGTATTCTTATTATAAGTTGTGTCTTTCCCAGTGAAGTATACCCAAAAATCATTTGAGATGTCATCTCAAATTCTTACTATGTTTCAAAAAAGATTAGATGAGATCTAATTCTTTTTCTTAAACCTTTGAAACTAGCAGCTTAGAAAAATGCTTATGAAAGTTTAGATATTTTTTATGTCATCAACATCTCTTGGAAAAAGATTTGTTGAAATATAAAAATGGAATAATTGCTAATTACCATGATAAAACTCTGGCATCAAAAGTTGATATTCACTCAATAGTAGCCTTGTTTTACTTCATCTCTTATTCATTTTTTTGTTATTATATTTAATTTCATCAAAAGACATGTTCCAATATCAAACAGGCCTATTTATTCTGTGTTGCCAACAGCTCATCATATTGCCCAGGTACATTTTGGAATTTAGTACTACATGTACTTGCTTTTCTACTGGCTCTACTTGTCAACCTTTTTTGTAGCAGTATGACTTATAAAATCTGTACACTTGACAAGTGTTGGACAAAAGCTTAGAGATTAGTTTTTTGTTGGCTATTTTCAAATTCTGTTCCACAAGCCACTTGTTTAAAGTACTTTTTACTTGTTTGCTCTGCAGGTGACTTTTATCAGAGAATTGTATTACTCGAAAGTTTTTTTAGCCTCTTGTTTAAGGTACTTGTATTTAATTACCCCAACCCCACTAATGTGTAAGAAGTCAAAAAGTATTTTTTGATTTTTGAAGTTGGTTTAGTTAAATTTTTGACTTTAGTAATGACTCATTTTCATTTTTATAAAATATCTCATGCCATGGCAAAACACTGTCCTCTTTATTAAAGCTGTACACTCTTAATAAATTCTGGTTGAAATGCTCTGGGCTATGACATAAATAACTTTTTTTTATGCTATATTTTATCAGCATATTAAGTATGTGTAGTTAAGTGTTGAGCTCAGGATTTTTTGCATAGCATAAAAGTTTATCCCTTTGACTGTAAATTTGTTTATATAGAACAATAATTATTTAAATAATCATCATCTTGAGATTGATGCTGAAATGCCGCCCAAAAAAGATCCAAACAAACCCCGTGGAAGGATGACTGGTTATGCCTACTTCGTACAAACTTGCCGCGACGAGCACAAGAGAAAACATCCAAATGAGCAAATTGTTTTCACGGAGTTTTCAAAAAAATGTGCTAAGCGTTGGAAGGTAAGTAAAAGAATTGTGTTTTTGAAAAACATCTCGTTACATATAATCGACTTTTTTTTTTAGCCAATGAGTGAAAAAGAGAAAAAGGCTTTCAACGACATGGCAGAAAAGGATCGCATACGTTATGAACGTGAAATGAAGAGCTATGTGCCTCCTGCTGGTTCTGGAAAAAAAGGAAAAAAGAAGAAAGATCCAAATGCACCAAAGCGTCCACAGTGCGTATTATTTTTTGGATTTTGACTTCAGTTTTCATCAACGAATTTTAGAAGATCTTTTTTCTTATTTTAATATGGCCCCAGATCATGCCTACCCTATTATTGATCATTTGATCATAATCGAATGTACTTTTAGGTTTTAGAAAATATGCAAATATGTATCTTTAAACCGAACCACGTTATTTCGGCGCTGACGGTTTGGCGAACGAGAATTCGGCGACCTATTATTATTTACTCAGGCCAAGGGTATATTTTTAGAAAGGAACGAGGGACTGTCTCCCATTCCTGGTCACGTTGAAAGACTGGCTTGGTTGATCTTCAGGAACTTCAAAAAACAAAAAATAGTTTGCTTCTTTTACTAGTGTTGTTAATGAACTTCGAAAAATAATAAGTTTTAGTTTAGTGTGTGGAGCTTGCGCTTGAACTTAAAAAACGGTAAAAGCGACTAAGTGTTGAAAAATAGTTTTGCTTTAAACTTATTAAGCCCATGTGAAATATTGCTTTTAGGGAGGTAGCCCTTCCGTTTCTTTCTAAAAATGTATTCCTGGCTAAAATAATAAAAAGGTGCCGAATTCAGTGTGTGCCGAACCTTGGAGGCCAAGTTTCTGCGACCTCCTTGAAGCTAACAAATCTGAAACGCCCTTTATGTTTTGCAAATTTCAACAACAGCTTTCTTTTAATGTTTGCGCGCAGGTCGGCTTTCTTTCTTTTTTGCGCTGATCGACGAGGCGCTCTAAAAGCCGAAAATCCAGGCTGGAGCGTCGGCGAAATCGCCAAAGAGCTCGGTAAGAAGTGGTCTGAAGCCTCTGCCGAAACGAAGAAGAAATATGCTGAACAGGGTGAAGTAGAGAAGGAAAAATACAATAAGGTAAGCTTTCGCATATTCATTTCAATAATGAGAAGAATGCGTAAGTGTTTATGGAGCACTAAAGATAGTTTAAGTATGTTTGGAAAGCAAATACATTGTAAACCGATATAACGCGACCCGATTAACGCGGTTAGAGCATGTGTCCAGATATTCCCCTCCCACTTAAATCGCGTCTGCACATCTCCCACAAAACTTTATTCTTTTGTCAGTTTCACTTACAGGCTTTTTGTTGTGTTTAGTAAGTGCGCAGATTTAGAAAAAAGAAAAGCATTACACACATGCAAACACTATGGCTTTACAAAAGAAGTGACCTGGTGCAAAAAAAAAGGGGATGGCCACTCTTTAAAATTTCTTTTGCAATAAAAATAAAAAAAGGTAGCCTAGTTCAAAACAAAGAGAAAACTTTTTTTCCGGTTTTTATCTTTCATTTGGGCTGGGCAGTGTTCGATACTCAAAATTAGGGGCCTGAGGCAAAATCTTAATCAGGAGCCCCGAAAAATGACGCAACAAGAATTTGACCACATTTTAACAAAGTTTGAAACGGATTTATCAAAGGTATAACGCGAATGGATTTATTGGATTCCAACTTTAATGTTGGTCTAAGGTATATATATATATATATATGAAAAAATTCAAAACTCCGCGTAAAGCTGCGGAGATAATTTTTTAAGATACTCGTACACCCAGACCCGCATTTACTATGTCAGCACTTGCTAGTTACTAAAAGGCTAAAAAATTCCCGCTATTTAAAAGTCTTCATAAATTGCAGTAATGCACACGTATCTACACCCTGGTGAAAGATGAAACATTTATATTGGATAATAAAACTACAGTTAGAAAAAAGGTACAAGCAACACTTTTGAATATGGTGACTTAAAGCCTTTACCGAGTCTAAAGTATAACAAAATTACCCAAGCTTTCAATTTTTATTAATAAGCAAAATATAAATGGAATGATAAATAAATAAACACAATTAGAAGTCATTTTTGCTATTACCGATACAAAAATGAAGTTACTGGAGTTTCTCTAGAGACACCGACTATTTTCAGAAAATGTATCGTAGTTTGCATGCTTCGTTTTCATCTGAATGTCTGATAGTTAAAACTAATTTGGGTAGATCATAATGTAATACAGCGTGGTCCAACTACGGCCCCGCGGAACAATTTTGCACAAGTCTTGTCTATTACAAGCAGCGGCAACTTTTTCTTTTTGAAGAACGCTATGATTTTGGGACAAAAATAGGAATTTCGGAGATTGATTCCAAGTGAAGACTTTTTTTTTTTTTCAGAGAACACCCTGATTTTGGGACGAAAATAGGAATTTTGGGAGATCGATTCCAATTGAAGACTTTTTTTTTTTTTGTAGAACACCCTGAGTTTGGGAGAAAAATAAGTGTTTTTAGCCGGTTGAGGCCCGCAAACTCGAATAATTTTGAAAAGTGGCCCACAAGAGTGCAGAAGTTGGACCACCCTGGTGTAATATGAAATGATTTCAAATACTTTTTGAAGCATTATTTGTTAAGAATGATTCTACTATTCATATACAGAATAAGGTGCTACAATAAAACATCGAGTTTGTGTGAATCGCCTTGCAGCTACTTGTCTCAATTATCTTAACATCTATTCAGCATCTTCAAATAATAAAAAAAAAGTAGTTTGAACTTTTTTATTAACTTTTGTAAATATCACTTCAGGAATAAATCTTAACTCTGCTTTTGCTTTTCATGGAATTTCAGGGCCTTATAAAGAGGCAAAAATTGCATTTCACAAAAACTTATTGGTTTCCTTACCAAAAGGTGCTTTAATCAAGTAATTAGTGGCCTGTGCCCTACTTCAAACATGAAATGCGTTACCGAACATAGCAACGATATTAAAGTGAATTGCCTAATGGATACATGCAGTACTTGCCATCATTTCCCCATGTACAAATTTAGTCTACGAGTATAAGGCCAACGAAAGGGAGCGCTCTAAATTAGACATGCTGCTCTCCCTAATTTTCTAAAAAAATTTAAAATTTGATTATGTGTCATTGTTGGTTTGCAGCAGTAACCAAACAAAAACAAGAGCTTGACGTTTGCTCCAAGCTTTTGAGAAAAAAAGAAACATCAAATGGCTGGTGAACGTATTTTAGATTTATTAAACAATTTAGGGCGGCAATACCATCGTGCCAACACAACGATGTTAGCATTGTCTTTTTCTAATTACATTATGAACTAATAATTTTTGTTTATACTTTTTTTTAAGTTAATATTTTTTGTTTTAAGAATTAAAAATTCGCAGATGAACTACTCCATGTATTTCAGTTGATTAAAGTTTAACTTTAGTGATAGTTTACTTGGTTTCTTTTCAATTTGAAGGGATTTGAGTACTGTATATTGTACAGAGCTGCGGTAATAAAACTGCTAAGATTTTAGTGAAAATACGCTCATCAAGCGCCGTTGATGGAAGGCTTTTTCCTTGATACCAGCGACCAAAACAAAAAAATAACACCAAACCTACTTATAATTTTTTAGACCGAAGCAACTTCTTCCGGAACGAGGGTTTAAAAGCGTTTTAAACGCCACATTTATGAAATGGCCCGCCTATCCAGTTCAAACTGTAAAAAATAGATCTCAATCTCAACTGACCGAAGACGCAAGAAACATTCTCCTAACGTATTTTGTAACATGCATATATGTACTATATACTGTATATACAAACCAAAACGCTTTCAATGCAACTACCACAGTGCTAAATAATCGGAATCAGAGCAAAATATTTACTTAGATTATAACACTACACATAAAATGTAAAAGTTTGAAATCGCAACGGTCTGTTCGCCGAAAAATGGCTCGTCAAATAGAATTGAATAAGATAATCGCCTGACGTGCCCTTTTTTGGCGAAACAGACTGTTGCGATTTTCAATTTTTACATTTCATCTGTAATGTTTTGGTCACAGATTTCAATGTTGGTTACCATTTTTGTTTTTTATTCAAGAATAACATTCTTGTCCTATCAACAACAACAACAGCAATTTTTTTTTAGACAACTATTTATACTAAATGACTATAACAACACAGTTTTCTTATATCCTATTAAAAATAGCGAAAGACCATATGCCAAGAAGAATCAAGCTGGACAGTCGCCGAGTCTGATTCTCCGAAACCAGACTTGGTTGTCAAAGAAAGTTTTTTCCAGTGAATAGGAAATAATGCGGAGAAAAATTAAAAATAATCACAACTTAACATAGATAAAACTGTGTCACGAAAAAAGGGACGATGTAGGTGGAAGTATATTTCCATATCAAATTTACAAGATATAGTAAAAAAGCCGATCATCAGTATGAAGCACCAAGTTGGCTAAAGAAATGGCGCTTACCAGTAAATTAGCGAGAGATGATATTCAATAGCTAAGTAGATTTCATAGTACAGAATTCAATAGTTATTATAATGGTTCGGAGTAAAGTTGAAGAAAAAAAATTAAATCTCTACTTTTTAATCTGTTATGCAAAATGCGTTTGTGATATGTGCATGGCGTTGTACCAAATCTAGAACTTTTTATTAGCCGTTGGGTGGCGCAAAAAGCTTAATAACTTACGAAAAGTGTGCAAGTCAGTGTGGTTCAGTTTGTTAAGCCTCCAATTCATGGTTAAAAAAATTCGAGTTTACTGTTCAAATTAACTGACAATACTATTTACATTTACAGTAATTACCGGTGTATAAAAATGTAAAAAAACACCGTTGGTTGTATTTATTTGAATTTTCAAAATTACTTCACCACAATTGAAAAACTGAAATTTTAGCTGTTTTGCCTTTGCCTTTGCCTTTATGCGATAATAAAGATTTTTGGTTCAAAAATTTCTTATACCAGGTCTGTCAATTTTTTTCGTGCAAATAAGCCCCACTTACAAAATTTGATTCCGATCAGACCCGACACAGCACCGCATCTAGACGTTTAGTGTACTGTAAAAAACAATCTGTTAACTTTTTTTTATCCAAATCCAATAGCCACGCTTATGTATTTGTAACAAATTGAAAATTGCTGAGCTCGTTTTGTTTTTTAGGAAATGGAGAAATACCGAGCCCAGCAGGAGTTGGAGAAGAGTTCCAACAGCAAAGCAGCGGCAAAAATGTCGTCCGACTCCGATGATAGCGAAAGCGATAGCGATTAGCCAGTGACAAGTCGTTAACTGTTGTGATGTGTTTCGAAAGCCCTTTGTTTAAGGCGTTCAATTTGATAAGCGTCGTTAAACCGTTCATACTGCCGATCTTGTATTTTTTTCTACAAAGTTGTGAATTTGGGTCTTGTTCACTTTTCGCCGGTACTAACCTCGCCGGGTCCGGGGGTTCCCCGAAATTTCAAAGATTATCAAGTAAGCTCGGCGAATAGTGAATGAGAACCGTTAATTTGCATATGTTTGAACTTTTTCAATGTTGTATTGATGCCAAAATTTTTACGACTTCGCTTTTGGTTTGTCAAAGATTCGGTTTGTCGCGGTTAACCTTGCTGCCATTCGTAAAAACTCTTGTATAAGAGTTTGAAGCTTGCACTATTTGTCAGAGCAATCTTACTAGTACATTTTCATCGCTTGACGTCACAGCTCTGATTGCAAGTGTTCATTGCAATAGCTCAATTTGAAACTTTTTTGTTTTTTTACGATGGAATGAATGTGTTTGTAGTTTTTTCACGCTGTAATGAAGCTTTTTCGAGTTTCTAAAGTCAGTACGTTGTACGACTGTGTACACCGTTGAAAAGCCTTTAAAATCATAATGAAATATTTAATTTGTCGACCTCTGTTTCAAAATAAATTGTTTCTCCATCGTTTTAAACGTTTCCAAGGGATTTTTCAATGTTGTTTATCGCCCCCTCGCCAATCACTGCCAATAATATTTTCCGTGTTTGGACGTGGTTGTCCTTTTTGAATGCGGTTAACGATTCGGTTTTTTTTGTTGCGCTACATTGCCGATTTGCTGCTTTGATTTTACCCTTTTTAATAAGTACTTTCAAATTCATATCGCATTAAATCCTGAACTATTATCAGCAAAGCGGCTGAAAAAGAATACTTGCCGTGCACCTAAATCCTTTGCTGTTCCTCAACGATGTTTCCCACTTTTGACGCGAGTTGTTGAGATTGAAAAAAAACTGCAGTGGTTTTCTATCTAATTTTAATCGTTCTTTTTTTAGCTTTTGCCTACTTTCAAAAAAGCATATCACAATGAAATAAAGTAATCTTGTTGAAACAATGTTCAAGGCTTTTTTGTTTTTACTTAACATCATTCCGATTGAGCGGCTTTTAAAAATAACTTGTAGGTTTTATATTGCAGCAAGATATTTCATTAGTCGATCCCCAAAAAATAATTTGATAAAAGATATGCATTAAGGCCCGTTTCCACTACGAACGTGGAAAAGAGCATTCTTTGTCGCTTTTATTGATCTTCGATTGAAGCGAGTGGCTAAAATTGAAGCGAGCGCAAAAAAAAGCAATAAAACAAACAAAGAATGCTTTTTTCTACGCTCGTAGTGGAAACGGGCCTTTAGGAGTGACAACTGGTCGTAACCTCCGCTGCGCTATGAGACATTTAATTATTAGTTAATACTGATGATTGTATGACGCTTTTTGTCATGCCACAACAAAAACGTTTAACTTTCGGCATTACCACCTTATTTTTCGAAATTTACATTACGAGTGTTTAAGATCAAAAGCGGCTGGCAAATAGAATTTTACGAGCATAACGACATGCAGTGCCAAATCAATGCAAAACTATCTCGACAGTCTTGGTCTGGTGTCTGGCAAATAGACAATGCATAAACATTACCTTTGTAACAATTTATTTGGCAAATGGTACTGTATTACAAGCTAAAGTAAAGACTTTAATATTCGCCGTTTCAAGCTTTAAAAAGATCATACTTTCACTTGGCTGCAGCACTTTTGTCTTTCTCTAATATTGATTGAATATAAATCAAGAGAACAAGATTTTTTTACAAAAAACCTATTAAAAAACTGCATCAAAACGCATTTTCAACAGTGAAACACAGAGGCGGCGCTAGACTAGGCCAAGCTATAGCAATGCACAGATCTGTACCTATTATTTGGTATATGCCCGGGTTCAGAAGTTAAAGCCCGAAACAATTTTAAAGTTCGAATTGACGACTTTACCAATCTTCAGTTTACTTTCGCGGGATAATTGTACTTTTTGATTACGATTTGAAAAGAAAATTTGCTTGCCTTATGTATTGGAGCCTCCAACGTTTTCCTTCGAGTCAGAAAGATAAATATAGATATAAAATAAAGTGAAAATTATGTACAGTAGCAGCAATTCCTTCCTTTTTCAATAACGCGTTATAAGATCAGTTATTTTTTATTTCTATAACTGTTTAGTTGATTTTACAAAGTTATTTTAGATTTTACGTTAGCAGCTTCCTTTTGTGTAACTAACGCATTAACTAAATTCGGTATTTTTTGATTTTATCTCCTATTTATACTACTTATAATTATTTTTTTAGAATAATAGTTTTATCAGATTATAGGTTATGTTGGCAATTTTTCTGTGTATAACACGTTACCGTACTTTACAAATTTACAATTTTTCAACAATTTAGCTATTTTCTCACGATTAAAATCACAACAAATTTTATGTAAACAATTTCCGTTTCTGATAACATAATACTTTACATACAGCTATTTTCATATTATTTTTCAATATCTAAAGCATATAGAGTCGCATTAAAGATTACTTGATTTTCATAAACAAAAAGATAGTAGTATGTCGGGTCCACAGTTTGAAGTGAAAACCATTTTAATCGTAATTTCACTTTAAAAATTTTTTTCTACAGAAGCAAAAATCTTGTGCAACTGCCGAAAAAATTTCTTTTACCAAAATGGCTCTTGTGTAAAAAAGTTATCTACTTATAAAAACAAAAACAACTTACTTCGGACAAAACTCAGTCACCGAATGTTTAAGAGCATAATCTAAGGTTTGACAAAATAAATTGTCTAAAAGCAGTTATTATTTCTCCTTTTCATTTAACGGGAAACGTCACAAAACAGTTCGCTAAAAACTTTCACAATTCTTCATTGAAAATGATTAATACGCGTGTGTAAATGTTAGCATCGGCACAACATTGTGTCAAAACAGAACAGTCATTTTGGCCTACATCATAAACCATCGCCGTAATTGTAAGCATTTGGTCACGCTGCTTTTGATTCGGCAAGGCAGAATCGAATCGAAACTGCCTGTGTCCAGATCAGAAATGATAAGCACTACACCACCGGTAGGTGTATTTAATTAAGAAGCTTAAAAAAATGTACGAAACTGCCAAGCAGAAAAACGTTAAAAGCGAAACTATGATCCAGAATGCCAGGTAGTAAGTCATGAAGTCGCACTCAAACGAGGAATTTGATTTGTGTGAAATCATAAAGGAACTTTTATACATCACAACCGAACCTGAAAAACAGATAAGCAAAAAAGCTTTAATGTATAGTTGATTTTTTAACATACCCTCGTAAATGATGTGAAACTGTGAAGTTAAAAATAGATGTTGTTTTTTTATTTTAACTCGGAAAGGCCCAATACCCCAATTGAATCGAGAGTTCAAGTTTTTAATTATAGCCTAGTATTATAAAATAAAGCATAATTTCGGCCAGATTGCAGGCTATACAATAGACCTAGTCTATACAAAAACAAAAACAGAAAGCATGAAAAGAATTGCCCCCCAAATTTTCAAGATTTGGGCAAAATTCAAATTTTTCGGGCAGTGACAAAAAAATATTTGGGCAAAACCATAATTTTTCGGGAAGCGATATGAAAAGGTCAGGAGTTTTAGGGCATTGACAATGATCAACTGCAAAAAATAGTTACCAAATTTAGGCCAAGATCTTTTTTTTGTTTTTTTAAAAATCACCATGATTTTAGGACAAAATTTGTTCTACGTCCGAGAATCTCAGACCTTTTTTGTCCTATCCGTAATGTACTAGAAAGTCATGATTTGGGCAAACGCCACAAAATTTGGGCAAAACTTCATTGCCCCCAAATTTTTTTTGGCTGATACGCCTATGGCTCTCAGTTTAACATGCTGGTCGTTTTCATACAAGTCAAGAAAAAAACAGCTTTTTTTCATTCATCTTATTCTCGATCATTATTAAATAGTTTACACAAAAATCATAAATATTTTTTTCTAGCACAACGTCAGACCTTGAAACATGCAGAAGACATTTAGAAAGTGGTAGTACGAAACAGTAGTAAGCATAGCCGCAACACCTTGATCAGGAATGATACTGTATAAGAAATGAGAAAGAAAAAAGGAAAGAAAAATATCACAAGAAAAACAGTCAAACCAATTAAAAGATTGCATAACCACCATGGCCTACTAATGTCTATTAGAAGGTTATGTAACCACTAACCAGTGCATAGTTAGTCTGCGTAATGATGATGGGTGACACAGCTAGTCAAGATGGAAATTTACCTCAACTGAGCAAGGTGAGTAAAAAAGAACCACCCATAAAAAGAAACCTTACCAGGTCCGGAAACCTTTTCTAAATGCATCTGGTAACTATACAAAGAGTAGGCCTATATATACAAAACTTAAAAAGATAAATCAAATGATAAGCAAACAATTTACGATATGATGAATAATATAAAAGACTATAATGTCAGTCGAAGTTGATGGAGTTGTTTAAAAAAATACATGTACGAGGTCTGTTCAAAAAGTATCCGACCTTTTTCCCTCTCGCCAATAAGGTATGAGCAAACTGCCCGTGCAAAGCGTGGCTGCACACACACACATTCACGCGTAATCGTGAAGCGTTTCAGGCCAATTCGTCATTCGTATCTCTCTGTGTAAAGCATTTAGTGCAGGCGTGTAGTACGTGTTCATCGGCTTTTTGATTTTCAGAAAATTTCATTTCAATGACAGAACGCATCGAACAGAGGTATTGCATCAAGTTTTGTCAAAAACTTGGTGATACTCAAGTTGAAACAATTCGAAAGATTCAACAAGCTTTTGAAAATGAGGCCTTAAGCCCAACTCAGATAAAGCAATGGTTTAAACGCTTTAAAGATGGCCGTGCATCAGTGGAAAGTGATCCTCGCTCAGGAAGGCCATCCACAAGCCGAAACGAGGAGGCGATGGATCAGGTTCGTGAAAAAGTGTTGGAGGATCGTCGTTTAACAGTACGAGAGATTGCTGCAGAAATGGGAATAAGCACAGGCTCAGTTCATTCAATCCTAACTGAGGATTTGAACCTGCGGAGAGTGTCGGCTAAATTTGTCCCCAAGCTGCTGACGGAGCAACAGAAGGAACTGCGGAAGGAAATTACGGAGGACATGCTGGATGTTGCAAATCATGACCCAGAATTTATCAAGACAATCATCACTGGTGATGAGACCTGGGTTTATGGTTATGACCCAGAAACCAAGTTTCAATCATCACAATGGAAGCATCCGGAATCACCACGCCCAAAAAAAGCTCGGCAAGTCCGCAGCAATGTGAAAGTTATGCTGACCTGTTTTTTTGATTCCCGTGGCATCGTGCATCATGAATACGCACCAGAAGGTCAAACAATCAACAAAGAGTACTACCTGGAGATTCTACGTCGCCTTCGTGATGCTGTTTGAAGAAAGCGGCCAAACATGTGGGCAGCAAAGAATTTTCAGCTTCACCACGACAATGCTCCCGCTCATTCTGCACATGTGGTCCAAGCTTTTCTAGCCAAAAACAGCATGCCACTTATTAGACAGGCTCCTTACTCTCCCGACTTAGCACCGTGTGATTTCTGGCTGTTCCCTAAGCTAAAAACAACTCTGAAAGGGAGGCGATTTCAGTCAAGAGAAGACATTATGAAAAAAGCGACGGAGGAGCTTCAGAGCATTCCGGGGGAGGAGTTTATGAAGTGTTTTGAGAAGTGGCAGAAGCGCTGGGATAAGTGTGTGAACCACCAAGGGGAATATTTTGAAGGAGATTGAATAAAACTTGCAAAATTTATTGTGTTGTGTGCTTTATACAAAAAAGTCGGATACTTTTTGAACAGACCTCGTATGCATCTATTGTAATACTAAATGAAGTATCGAACTCAAACATTATTTTAAAACTATTTAATGTAATCAAACAGAGAATTGCCGCTAAGATAACTAAAGTAATAAAATTGTTTGTAATTGTAAAATGATTCAGTTGCGCTTCAAAGCACGTCTCATGTTAAATCATATCTAATTTTATTTCGTTATACTATCGTACTAATGTTTGTTTTGTTTAGAATGGTTTATTTTCAGTTTAATAAAGCCTTAGTTTGGTTTTTTATAAAACAAAATTTTACAACATCTATGTATAACATAACAATTATAAATGATCTGTTTCCAAAAATAAAATAAAATAAAAAAGTAATAATAGTAAAAAAAAACAAGTTTTATAAATGAATTCATTAATAAAAAAATAAAATTAAGACCAGCATAGGCTGAATAAATTAAACAAAATTATTAGTATTAGCAACTTTTAGAAATTTATATAACAATTTAAAAAATAAAAAATTATTGATATTGATGGTGGTGGTTATGCATGAAGCAGAATAAGTAGTTATTTGCTAGTTACTCGGTTATTTACTGATTGTTTCACAAAATTAGAAGGCGATAAGCAGGTGTCGGCAGCGTGGCCGAGTCCTCAAGAGCGCCGTATAGACAGTGTGAATTTCATCGACACGGTCACAGTTCAAAACCTACTCGCATCAGTGTGTTATGTCCATGGAAGAGACATTTAACGACACTTTCCTCTGTTTGGTGGTCTTAGTAAAAAGCTATGAAGGTCAGTCATATGTATAAATAAAAAACTAAAAAACCAAATTAAAAATTTTGACATCTCCGAAAGCAGGAAAGAGTAATCGCTTGACGGTTGCCCAAAGTACAGCGCCTCCAATCCTTTCTAGCCAATAAAGAGGATAAATAAAGATAAAATTAAAAATACGAAAATGAGACACTTTCTAAAACAAAATTGTTTGCATTTTTTGAATTCGAACGTAGTTTTACTCTTGGTAACCATATACAGTATAAGCCACTCATATTTTTAATCAAAATCAAGAATATTTATGACTCAAAAACATTATTTCAACGAGATTGTAATAATTAAAACATAAAAAAAATTCAAATAAACCTTCAAGTAGTGTGATACGTAAGCTACAAAAAATTTTTAACATCAAGAATTTTATAAAATCTTCAAAAAACCATGGTTTTACATTCATCAAAAAATTTTAAAAACAGTAAACTGATAATACGTTTAAAAATATCTCAAATATTTATGTTAAGAATAAAATGATTTTTTGAAACATTTTTTTGTTCATCAGACTATTGACAATTTTTAGAAGGCTGCTTAAAAAATATTGGCAAACGGAAAACCACTTACCTATGATTAACCAGGTGAAATTGAAACAACTAAGAAAAGTGAATGCGTGCGCACAATGTATTGGAGGATTTTCGTTGTCGTAAAGCTTATTTGGATAATTCGATACAGCAAGTATAAGCTGACAAGCGAAAGAAAATCCAGCAATTGTCAGCCATATTGGAATGAACTGCTGCAATGGGCAATTGTAAAAATTCGAAAGACCTAAATAAATAAAATATTTTTGATAGAATAATCTTAGTTAATAAACTATAAATATTTTTAACGTTTGAAATTTCAACAAAAAATTTTTGGCCAATGAAATCCTGTAATGATCGAAATTCGAAAATTGAATAATGTCGACAATGACTTTAAAGTTTTTAAGATTTGGTGGTTATGGCCAGGAGCGCCGAATATCAGGCCAATTGCTTCCCTGCCCGCTGCTTTTTTTAGTGACGTAAAACTGTTGGTGGCAAAACTGCTCTTTTGCTCCTTCAAATTGCCTACTGCCTTTTTAATAAGGGTACAGGTAACCTGATACAGAAGCATTTGGAAACTCGATCAAAACGTCAGATCGAATGAAGGTAAAAGCTTTTTTTGGTTTTTGCCTGCACCTTAAATTTAGGATAAAAGTAGGCATCATTAAAAATTGAAAATGATATCTTCACCAACAATGTGGGACGGAAATGGAAATTTTGGACACTAATCGGAAGTGATGACTTTTTTTCAGTCATCATTAAAGTTGAGGACTGGGGTAGATGAAAGTTCTGGACTTGCTATGGCAATCTATAAAAAACCCAAGAGGTTGAAAGAAGTAAATCAAAAAAATGTTTGCAAAAATACATTGTCCGCTATGATGTTAAGATTTTTGAAAAAAATAAAGTTTTTATAAAATTCTAGCTGATTTTAATAATGTTTGATCAAACATACAAATTTATAATCATTTAAAATCTGTACTAGTATACCTATTGTACTCACCAACAATAACCATAAATGGTGGAGTGGTAAAAGAAACACCGTAAAGGATCATAAATCCAACTAAAAAAATATGAGGTTATTTGGCCTGTATTTGAAAATATAAACTATGGCAATTATTGAAAAAATCAAAATTTCAGAAAAATTATTGTTTTTAGTCATGCAATTAAAAGCAATAAAAGCTATATAAATCAACGGACATTACTTTCTTTTTTAATAAAATAAAGCTAATGACAAAATTAAAATTAAATAAATAATTACTAAAAACTTCAAAGTTACAAACTCGTATTTGATTTATACAATAACACATAAACAGAGAACCAACAAGGCAATCATTAAAGGTTCTCAGTGATTGGCACAAAATCAGATTTAAGGCTTTTAAATTTTTAAAAAGTTTTTCCATAGGATCATCAAACTGCAGAACAGTGAATACCAATTTTATATCTTTGGTTTTGCCTCAGTCTCAAATTAAAGAAAGCCAACTGGAATAGAACTAGGCCAGTGGTTTCCAAACTTTTTCGATCAGTGGCCTAAATATTTATTTAAACCGCAAAGGTGGCAAAGTTCATTAAAGTTCGAAATTTTTTCTTGGACTGCATTAAGTATTCAAATACAACTAAAAGAGCTTCTAACCATTTATTACAATGAAATAAATGCTCCTGCATTTTAGCTACAAGGTTTGAAATTCTTGACTGTGATAAAGATAGAACACAGCAAATATCGTGCTCGGTTTCAAGACGGTTGCATTGCCGAGACCGGACATTTACGCAGTAGGCCCATGTCTGTTTCTATTTACGATTCTGCGAAGTACAATCATCTAATCAAACTTTAAATAACACTGTGGTGTATTTCTGTTACAACCAAAAGCTGAGGTCTGATGCCTAATACCTGCTGATAAGGCTTAATAGTAGCTCTCAGAACTTTTCGCGAAAGCTTTATAACCGAAGCTATCAATTTGCAATGAGCTTCAACCCCTTACGAAACTTACACGTCACATTAAACGCTTCATAATAAAAATTAATGATATGATAAAAATTTTCTTAAAAAACTGAAGTGCTTAACCCTTTTTTTGGGTGGATAGTAACATAAAATAATTCAAATGGTTCAAATAGTTTCTGGCCCATTAAAATTATCTTCGTGGACCACTACTAGACTATGGCTTACAATTTGGAAACCACTCACCTAGAATCTCATGCAATAAATAATTTTATGACTAAATGCTGAATTACAACCTTATAAAAACTATTAATAAAAGATTAACTAAAATTTTTTCCCAAAAAAAAATGAGCAAGTTTTATGCCTTGATCTTAGCAGGGCTACAAATTCGAACACAAAGAAATGGTCCTTTTTGCCAGACTTGAGAAATAAATTCCGAACTCGAACTCAAAAAAAGTCGATCGAGTTTGACTGTAGTATAATATCATATAAAGTCAAGACTTGATATACGCTTTTAAATTACATGCTTATTTGAGCACAAAAATGATCAAATAACTACTATCGAAAGTGAAGACGTATTTTTTTGTTCTTCATTTTATACCGTACTCGAACTTAATAAATTGAAAATGATGAACTCGAACTTGGTTAAAAATACATCGAGCTCGCAGCCCTGGTTCTTAGCCTGCCAATCTTAAGAGTTTTAGTTTGTTTTTATTGTTTATATGGCCATGTTTGCTTGATTGCTGCTTTCTGTTTTAAAAGGGGATTCATTATTGCAAGGGTCCGCAAATACTTTTTGACGCGACCCAAAAAAATCTTGACTTAAACTTTTGTGACCCTCAATTTTCCTGAGCGGTAGTATTAAATGGAAAATATTTTTAATTAATTAGGAATTTTAAATAGTTGGAATAGGAAATGTCATTTTAAATAGTTAAGAAGTTTTAATGGTAAAATAACATTCATCGAAGCAGATGACAACTGTGGTTATTTTTTTCTATTGAAATTCGAAACAAAGCACATAAAAATGAATAAAAGAAAACATTTATCGTTAACTTGCACAATTGTGTGAAGCAAAGCACATAAAAATGAATACATTTATTCTGCCTAATGAGAACAATGGGATCTGTGTTCAGAACACAACAAATCAATTCGAGGTTTAATTTGAGAGACGGCAACCCGAAGATCGTCTTCTACTTCTAGTTTTGATCTGTATTTGTTTTTAACGTAAGATAAAGTTGAAAACGTCTTTTCACACAAGTATGTCGTTCCAAATGGCAAAAGAACATTTATTGCAGCCACTGATAACTGTGGACATTTTTTTGCAACTGAAAGCCAAAATTCAGTCAAAATTCTTTTAGTATCAAAGGCAATTTTTAAGCCACAGTCACTTGACAGGTCATCCAATGCTTCAATCAAATCTGATGACAAATGGTGAGTATTTGATATTATGAAGGGTGATAATATCCAGTCGTGTTGTTATGATGTAATGTCTTTGGGAAAATATTTGTCAAACCATTGAGAAAGACTACGAAGATGACTAATTATAGATTGCTTCACATTTCTCTGATTAAACTCGTTTTCTTGGAGATAGTCGTTAAGCTCAGAAAATATATTCATTCTTCCAATTTCAACTCGGCTAGCCCAATGTTGAATTTTCTTTTTGAAAGCTTTGGTCTTGTTATAAGCTGCTAAAATATCAATTGATTCGCCTTGCAATGACAAATTTAAACTATTTATCTTCTCAAAAATACAAGATAAGTAGAGGAGTTTTGTCAACCAGTCAGGGTCGGCGAGATTTGCAGCAAGTTCGTGTCTTCTTTCCGTAAGAAACAAATAAGCTTCATTTCGCAACTCATACAAACGGGTGAGAACTTTTCCTTGTGATGACCATCTTACTTCTGAATGAAGAAGAAGAGTTTTATGCTCCGAGCCCATTTCGTCGCAGAGAATGGTAAATAATCTTGTTTGGAGCGGTCTCAATTTAATGTAATTAACAATTTTTACTGCTGAATCGAGAACATATTTTAATTGTTGGTCCAGTGTTTTGCTGGCAAGATTTTCTCAATGAATAATGCAATGTGCAAAATTGATATGGTGTGCAATTTGCGACACTCTTGCTAAAAAGCTTTTATGTTTTCCCACCACAGCCCCAGTACCATCAGTACAAATGCTAATACAACTCTCCCATGATAATCCACAATTGTGTAATCTTGTATCCACTGCAGAGAATATGCATTCACCTGTGCATGTTCCTGATAGCGCTACGTACACGAGTAATTCTTCTTCAAGTTTGCCATTGGCTATACACATAAAAACAGAATCAATTGCGCTAAACCGGACACATCCGTAGACTCATCCAATTGCAAAGCGTATTTTCCTCGTTTAACTCTATCAATCAGTTGGCACTTAATATCTAGACTCATTTCCCTAATACGTCGGCAAATAGTATCGGCAGACAATGGTATTCCTTTTATTTCCTCGGTTACCTTGCCTCCGTCCATAATTTGACTGATTGCAATGGCAACAGGTTTGATGAGGGTTTTCTTCGATGCTGTGTGTTTTTTTATCTTTTGCGATTAAATATGCAACTTCATCAATGTCTTTTGAGATTTTTCTAAGATTGTGAGATGCTTTGTCATAGTTTTCTTTTGATTTAACAATTCTTTTTCTAATCGGCGGAAAAAAGACATTGGTTTGTCTATGAAATTTAAACGTTTTGCTGTAAGATGGGGTTTCAATTTCCCTGCTTTCAGGCTCTCGTTGGCAAGAACCTCGGAGCAAACAACACATTGAGGACGTGGCTCATCATTTATAAAAATACATGTGAAACCAATCTTTATAAATTCTTTGCTTTACTTTCGTTTATAAGGCTGATTTTGAGCGATGCATTTCTTTTCGATGAAGGTAAGGGTGTGAATTTTTTGTCGGGCGCTGATCCCCAATACTTGAAGATGCAATGATTTTTGTAGGTACTGGCATGTCTGGTGCTCTTTCCACTCTTAAATTTTCCACATTTTCTATTGAGCGCTTTTTGGTACCAGCAGTATTTTTCAGCAACCAGCTTTTTAACATTATTGGTGAATAAAACTAACTTCAAAACTTTAACCTTGCTAAATTTAAAAGTTAATCAAGAATTCCATACAATAATTATAACAATGCGACAGTAACTTATATTCTTAAATTAGAATAACATATCTTACTGCTTGTCTTATCAAGCAATTTCACACAGCTGCTAATCTCGCATTGTACAACAATAGCAAAACAACATGATTGCTCTATGACTACTTAATACGTGTTCTGCTCGATTACGTAACAATGCAATAATAATTATAAGTTTAGAATGGTCAAGTTCATTATTATTACACAGGTGCAAAGCTTATACAGGGTGTTCCGAAAGTCACTGTGCACAAAGGGTTAGGTTAGGGTTAGGGTTAGGGTTAGAGCTAACCTTAAAGCGTTAACCCTAACACTAACCCTAACCCTAACCCTAAGTGCACAGTGAGTTTCCGAACACCTTGCATACGCTTTGCACCTGTGTAATAATAATGAACTTGACCCCTGTATATATAGTAGGCTTAAATAGTTTAGATTATTTCGCGACCCAGAATGGAAGGTCTCGCGACCCACTATTTGCAGACCCTGCATTATTGTAAGTAAGCTGTGTGACTCCATTGAAAACTTTCTTCTGAAGTGCCATTTTCAAGGCCACAGCAGAAATCAATCAAGTAGACCAAGTCACATCGAATTTCCCCGTCCTTCTTCTCACAAGTCACTGAGCTACCCAACTAGTCTTCCCGGGGCTTAGGGAGTAGACAAGCTACTATTCAACGTTAATCGGCAGCGGGGCAGACTTGCCCGCCGCATTGACAGCGAACGTGATCGAAAGGTCGCCGAATTGGTAGTGAAATCCCCTATCTACCCGGATTTTTTCGACACCTTATAGTTTCCAAATTCTTACTTGTATTTGCAATTGTAATCACGACTGGTTTTGAAGGCGTCTTTTCTTTTTGGTCTTGTTTGAGATCAAAACTTTCTTCATCACACGCAACAACTTTCATTTTCGTTTTTATTAAATCGAGTTAAGCAATTGTATTTTCTGCAAAAAAATTAAATTTTATTTTAATAAATTTTTGTTTAGTACATTGAATTTTTTTAAAATTTGCCACTCCTATTACAACTGCACCGAAAGAAATAAATATCATTGAGGAAAAGGTTAATAAAGCTTAATTGCCCTCTGATCGAGTAAAATTGAAGCTACACATGAAAAAAAACAAAAGACCAAAATAAAGAGATAAAAATATACGAAGAATTTAAAATTTCTTCCCACAACCATTTAAAAAAAGAATCAATATTTTAATGTAAGGATTGAAAAAGTTTTAAAATCTAAGTTGTCGTTTTATTGGCTAAAAACACCCATTTACTTTTATTTTCAAAAAAATTTCTTGAAAATATTTTCACATTGATTACAATTCAAGACCTATAAATGAAAACATTTTTTTGTCTGCTTAAGTTCTTGTTTGCCGTTGACTGAAATTAACAGTTGATTCATCTTTAATCTATTTACATGCCTTGAACACTTCATTGTTGGAAAATTGACTTGACACTTTTTTCAAATGAAAAAATGTGTAAATGTAATCATTTGTAATTTTAATTAACAATAAAGTTTCGGGCCAGGATTGCAACGATTCGCGTAAGTCAAAATTTTATTTACTAGATTTGCAAAAGTTGCATGATAATTTTACGGTTTAAGGCATAGTATTAAAGATACCCAAACTATAATAGCGACATTTTAGTTCAGGTAAATTTACAAGCCTCAACAGATTTTTGTTTTTAAACCTAGCAATATATGTAAATGTATATGGCCTAAATTAGATAAGTTCAGTCTTAAAATATCATGAGTTATGTTTGTGTTTTTTTGACCATCAACTATTAAAGTTTTTTTGCAATCGTCAGATGCCAATATTATACTTGGAAGTACTAGCTTCTCTGCACTAGTATATGTGACGGACTCGCAAAACTGCCTCGTCCTCGTCCAGCTCCTCACAAACGCGTCTCGCGACCAGCACCAAACTTTATTGTTTTATTTTGATCAATGAAAGTGATATTGACACACTAGTCGGAAAGCGGTTTTCCATAAAACAATTTACGTAAACTAAACATATCGCCTAAACACATTGCTCAGACACGTACCGACGATGTTGGACAGATGAGCGAAGTAAAAAGTCAACAAGACTACCAAATTACTACCAGCAGTAGCCAATGTCCAAAGCTTTCTACTGTTTTGTACTTTGACTTTCTGATTATCTTATGCATGCTTTAACGTCTGACGTTGTGCTGCTTCTCCCTTTTCTTGATCTTTCCAATATTTATAATTTTTGTGTCAAACTGTTTAATAATGATTGAGAATAAAATGAAATGAATGAATGAATGAATTCTGACGATTTTCCCTGAAGAGTGTCAGATGAAAAGCTTTGGGAAAAAAAATCTTGTACTTCACGCCATCTTCAAATTCTGTACCACCAAACGTTTATTAAAAAAGTTTATAAAATAACTTTAATGGGTTTGAAGTTCAAGTAAAAACTATGTAGGGTTACCAGTAGACATGCATTTTCCTAAGAGGTCGTGGTTTAAAGCAGTAAAGGTTGCCAATCTCTGCACTCTAACTTGAATTGTATACAAAATTTGTCAAAATTTATTCAAAGGAAATCAAAAACAATGTGACACGATAAAGATATAATAATTTTTAAGGCTGGTTTATGACCTTTTTTTACTAATGAAGCAAGTATACTTGACCCATGTTGTTCCGATAAAAGCCTTTAACCAACGACGATTCGCTTTTTTGCACGACGTAATAGGATATCGCATGGATTCTTGATCCAATTGGTTGGCCAAATCTTAAGTCCTATAGAGATTTAACTTTTGCTGAATGTGAATTTTATTTTTAGTTATTACTTAACTTTTTCAGTGAACAGCATAGACGTTTAATTAAAAGCAATTCGCAGACTACACAGCAGTTTTCTTGAAGTATTGTCAGATATACCAAGACATTAATTGTATCGTTAAAATTTTTATTTTGTTTTACTTTTGGAATTATTTCCGGACACAAATTTTACATAAACAGTTTTTCAAAAGTGCTAAGCAAGAAAATTCGCTATTGATTGTTTTTATTTGGGTATGTAGCCATTCGTCTTCAATGCTCCATCAACCTGGTAATGAATGCTTTTGAGCCACGCTTCATTAATGATAAATCAAAGTTGACGTAAGATTTTTGACTCAAGGGCAAAGCAACCGACGTAAGCAAGACCAAACGATAGTTTCTAAAACAATATTCTTGTATTTGTTTTTGATTTTGCCTCCAATTTCATGTTTAGCTTATGATTTCTTACCGGAGTCAAAACAAAATTGAGACATATTTTAATGCGTGTGCAGACTGAAACTACCCGATTGCAATTCGATCGCCGAGAACGTTTAAAATGTTTGCTCAAGTAGCTGAAGGTGCGAAAATAAATGTCATTAACCTCCATGCTGAAGCCGGGTTTGATTCAAACTCTTATCAAAAGAGCAAACGTAATGGGAAGTAACCCGTAAACTAATTGATGGACATGTTTCTTTTAATAGAAAATGCCAAATTCCGGTACATTTGATTTGATACATACTTTTGATGATAAGTCAATTAAATACAAATGATTTGTTTACTAGTTATAAAAATTAAATTCTTCAATCTGACTCAAAATTCAATTTTTGCCACTCTATGGCTCGAGGAAAAAAAGTGTCTTTTTGTTAAGCTTCGAGTTTCGGCCTTTGTTGTTTGTTCGGTTAACAAAGCTACGGGCTTTTTGTTAAATTTGCAGTTAACCATTTAAACCAGTGGTTCTTAACCTTTTTGCCTGCGGCAAATTTTGGGACTTTTTCAAAATTCGCGGGACACTTGGACCAAATTTCTTGATTTTTGTTCCTAAAAAGTAGTGTTCTCTAAAAAAAAATTTCGCGAAACAATGGACTAATGTTTTTCAAAGTCCCTAAGGAGGAATTTGAAATCTTAAAGGAAGAAAAATCATTAGGGGAGGAATTGGGGAGGAATTTGAGAATCTTAGTACTGTGTAAGTTGACCCCAAATAATTGATACATCCTTCATAATCATAGTCGTACCAGCTCGGGGTGTAAAGGGAGAAATCTAAGACAGATTTAAATTTAAATGTTAATTTTTGAACTTCCTGAGATAACCGGAATTGGAACCACAAATTTGGTTGAAGACAAAAAACAAAGTTTTCACTTTGATCATTGAGGTATTTTTTGAGAGGGAGGAATGATTGTACTTGAGTCCTGAAGGGGAGGAATGCGACAAAATTTTGAGAACCACTGGACTAATGTTTTTAAAAAGGTTTGAGGCACATTTGGAAATCTCTCGGGGCACATAGGTTGAGAAACATTGATTAAAACTACAAATTGTTTCAGATTTATAATTTTCAAAAATGGATAAAAATTTTGAAAAATTAAACTTTTGAAAACGCGAAATTGTTTCAGAGTTTTATCCAGGTCAACAAAAACGTGTTGTTAAACAAATTAAAAGACTTGTTTTTCTTCCATTTTTCTCAAAAACTTGAAAAAAACTTTATTTTGCAGCTAATTTAAGTACTGTACAAAATTGATAAGTCCATTTTTTTGATGCGACTTATGCGATGTAGGCTGACAAGTATGTTAGTTAAGAAAAATTATTCTTCTATGCTATTTTTGTAAGTGGATATGTGCCATTTCATCAGCTCTTGCCCATTTTGTATTTAAATTGTTTAATATAACGTAGCGACAACAAATTAACCAGTTAAGTCTATTTTTCAACTTTTTTTCCGTATCATACACAATCTTTTTTGTTTTTTTTTAATTTATATTCAAGACATATTTATGTTTAAAATTTTATGCTTCGTTTGTCTTCGATTCGCGAAATCATCAGAAACGATAAATTGAAACCAAAATTTTAGTAGTTTTTCTTTTGCTTCAACAGAAAAATTATTACAAACATGAAACAAGAAATTACAATAAGAAAAAAAGATTGCACAATGCAGTATTTCTCAACCTTTTTTCTCTCGCTGCCCATTTTAAGAGTGTTAAAAAATTAAACAAAATGTAAAAAATCTGTGCAACGAAAAATGCGTTTTATTCGTAAATCAAAGTGTTTTAGTAAATGTAAACCCTTACAAAGGACTGCACTGCCTAAATCAACTTGAAAAACAGTTTTTTTAAAAAAATTAAAAATTTTAGCTAAAGCTAATTAGTTACAAAAATTAAAATATAAATTACAAAAAACTAAAGCAGTTGGCGCTTGCATTGAGGTTCATAGTCTGCGCAGTTTTCATGGGCCAATTTTAGGCTCATTTAAAAAGACTCTTAAGCCCATCAGTAACCCAAAAACTTAGAGATGCTAAATTTTTTAAACAGCATTTACTATCTTCGTTATTACACAACAATTCTGTTTATGAATAAATATACACAAAAATCATACCAGATTTGCTGAGCAAAAGCACGATAAAACCACTGCACTAAACAATCACGTAACAAAATATAAACTTATAGGTATTATAATAACAAACGACAAGGTAGGCATTTAAGGTATTTTTAAGAACCAATTGGGCATGAACCATAAATTAAACAACCAAATTAAACTATAAATTATAGATGATAGATGTCTATTTCTACCAATGTTTTCACTTTATATCTTTATAAAACCACAAAAGTCTAGGATATATCTAAATAATGATAATCTAAACATGCACTCGATTCAGAAACACTCTCTGAAACATGAACATTGAATAGCGTTTTATGTAAAACCTATGCGATCGTGTAGTAACAAAGATGACTAATGAATAACGGAAGAAAAGCCGTGTCAACTATTGAAATCAATCAAAAATGAACAAAAAAATTAAATAAAGTCGACGAAATTTTTTTAAAATCTCGCTGACCTTAGAGAACTACTGGTCACTTTGTCGTGTGCAACGAATACCTGACCAAATGAGCACTGATTCACGAAAGCTTAAGTGATTTTTAAAAAATTCAGTCAACTTTGCTGCATTTTTTTTGTTTATTCTTGTAAATTGACCAAGTAAGCCTAACAAAATATTCCAAATAATCGATGAAAAACAGACAGCTAGCACGTATATCGTAAGTAAATAAATAAGTCCAATCATCATCTTACACTAGTGATTCAAAAGGTTTATGTCGAATTCCTCCCTCAAACTTCAGGTATTGTCATTTTCCCAACAGTGTATCAAAAAACGATATTGGAAAAAAATCCCACTTTGTCACACGAAATTTTTTTGAATTAAAAAATAAACAATATCCAAAAACCCCAATTACGCGAATTATGCATGTCAGTAACTTTAAAGTAGCAACAATCTTTTTTTTTTATAAAGCAGAGGTTTTATTTTTTCTAGGCTATCGCTCTTAGTAACTGTGGCAAAATATTGCTTAGACAAGCTATTTCCAAGTTTGATTGTCAACAAAATGTATAACGAAAAATTAAAAACTGATTTGAAATGTTTTATTTTAAGCCTTAATAGAAGATTTAAGTAAATTGACATTTTATAAAAATTTATCTCCGATTTTTTCCTCAACAATTATTCCCCCTTTAGTTATAAATTCCTCGTTTGGGAGCCAAGTGGCTCTTTCAAAAACGCAAAATGGAGCGTTTGGCACCAGTGATGTAGTCGAGACCACAAATGTCGAGACCGAGACCGAGACCGAGACCGATAATTTTTCCGAGACCAAGACCGAGATCGAGACCGACAAATTTCGAGACCGACAAATTTCGAGACCTATGGTTCGAGACAGAGACCAGAAATAATCGAGACCGAGACCGAGATCGAGACCGAAAAATTTTATGAAAATATAGTCCGTTTAATTATTTCAAAAACCATAAATTTCTATTTTCAAAAGAGCAATCTAAAATTACTTTTTAATTGAACAAGCATCTCAATCATGTTGAAAAGAGCTTTGCTCAAGTATGATTGCAACATAAACAACCCACTTTAAAAACTCTTTTAACTAGAGCAAAAGAAAGCCGAAACATACAAGGCACGGCAGTAAACAATGTTGAAAAACTTTAAGAAAAAATCATTAAAAATTTTTTTCAAAACTCAAAAATGCTCGTCGTCGTCGTCGTTGTTTGAAGGGTATCCACTCCAGGTCAGACACAAACAGGACTGGGGCCGAGGGTTTATCCTTTTACTACCCCAGACTGCTGCGCTCCCTGAATCAGATGCTGGCAATGGTGTTATTAAGCCAGCATCGAGTTTCGTCATCCAAAACCGTCAGACCTCGTGCTCCATGTGGTGCCCGATTTATAGGGCACGCTGTTAGTACAGGGTTTACGGTTTGTTCAGAGGCGCCACACTCGCAATTCGATAAAGGAGCGAGACCCCATTTGTACACGGACGAATGAAATCGCCCAACACCAGTCCGCAGATGGTTGAGCTTAACCCAAGCTGCTCGGGGTAAGCCCATCCCAACAGGCCTGGCACCGGTCCCGGGCACAAAAGCACGGAGCCTGGAAGCATTTTCACAATACTCCGTTTTCCATTTGTCCATTCAGAGGCGCGGATGCCAAGTCTGGCAAGGTTGTTCAAAAGATTTCGCGCAGCTGGCATTAACGGGCGTCTGGATCTTAGTCTCACTTGGCCAGTATCTGAGAACCCACTTAAAAGACCATACAAGATATGATCGGGGTCCAGAGATCCACGGTGAGCCAAGGAGAGTGTCGCTCCCAGTCGGCGAAGCTCAGCTGGCGGGATGCCTGAGAGTACAGAGGTACAGGTGGTCTGTTGGAGTGGGACGCAGGCTTCCAGTGACTATGCGCAAGGCATCATTCAAGACACTGTCAATGAGGCGAGTGTGAGCACTGTGACACCAGACTGGCGCTTAATACTCAGCTGTTGAATAGACTAGAGATTACGTGGCTATGTGTAGTGTTTTAGCACCAGCACCCCATCCCGAGCCTACAAGTCGCCTCAGCAGTGTGACGCGCGAAGATAGTTTTTTGCGCAATGCCACTAAATGGTGACGAAACGTGAGTGATCTGTCCTGTTTTACCCCGAGATAAGTAGGCGTTGGACAAAACGGTAAACGTCTACCGTTGTTGTAGACCTTTAGCTCACGTTTGGCCTCTCGGTTATTTTAATGAAAGGCTGCTGTCACCGTCTTATTGTGACTGAGCTTTAACCTCCAAGTCTGGTGATACGCTGAGAGTGTAAACATGTCTTGGTTTAAAGTCCACTCCAAGTCCTTCCAGTTTCCAGAAGAGTGCAACAATGCTAAATCATCAGCATACGCAAACTTTCTGGAAATCATGGAAGGAAGATCGTACGTAGAGATTTTAAATAAGAGGGGAGCCAAGACCGATCCCTGAGGAACGCCGTTTTTAAGACGGCGTAGCCTGCTTTGCTTGCTGTCACCGGTAGTAAGGGTGAAACTTCGATTTTGGACAAGCTCTATAATCAATCTGACCACATGCTTTTCCGGCAAAAGTCTCAGCAGCTTGCAGGTAAGGCCGCGATGCCAGACAATGTCATAAGCAGCTGTCAGATCGACAAATACGGCACCGACCTTCTTTTTAGCCTCAAAAGAATCCTCGATGTTCTTGGTTAGCAATACAACTTGATCTACAGTTGACTTCCCGCGTCGTAACCCAGCCTGCTCTTTAGGGAGCAGTGGATCGATTAATGGTTCAACGCGGGCGTAGATAAGTGTCTCGAGGATCTTGTAGGGGACACAGAGCAGGGATATCGATTGATAACTCTTTGGGTCCCGCACGGGCTTTGCTGGTTTTGGGATCGCGACCACAAGCGCTCTTCTCCAGATCTTGGGAATTTTGAGTCGGCGCAAACAGGAAGAAAGGAAGTCACGTAACCAGGACTTCAAAGCAGCTCCAGCAATGCTGAAGGTACCTAATCACAAAATGGTTGAAACTTGGGTGACCGGTAAATTCCACCCCGGTATACTCCATCATAGTTAAATTCTAACACAGTATATTCTACCACGGAAATTTGTTAGGTTTAGAAGGTTAGGGTTAGAGTTAGGGTTAGGTGTTAGGGTTACGGTTAGAATTAGGGGTTAGGGTTAGTAGAGTTAGGGAAATAAATGTGCTTGTCAACTACTGTACTCTGTCTTGGCAGCTTAGAGCGTGATAAATCAACAACAATCTACAAATAAAATGAACAATCAACATGGTGTGATATCGTGGTGGAATATACAGTGATAAAATATAACTACAGCGGTGGAATTTGCCGCGGTGAACTGTGTCGAAGTGGAACTTACCGCAATAAAATACATCTAGAACTAAAACTTCATTCAAATATTTGATTAGCTTGGTTATCTGTGTTGGTGCGTTGTATTTGTTGTATTTGTTGGCTATGTTTGATTTACATAGAATAGAATTAATCTACAGTAATTAATCTCCTAAAAAAGATGAGAAATAAGAAAAAATTATTCAAACCAGTAAAAGCTGCCTAACAATTCGCTAGTTTTTTTTGTATTACCCCAATTTATTTTGTCCATCTTTGGGTAGGTTAATCAAAGTAATTTTTAGTTATTTTTCTTCTTTTCTACTTCGTCTTATTAGCAATTTGGTAATTTGTTTTAAGCAATTAGATTCATACAATGGCGTTTGCAGAAATGTTTTATGGGGGCGGTTGAGAGCCGAAAATACGATCACTATGATTCGTGATGTTTTTTACAAAAGGAAACCTTGAAGCAACAAAAAAAAAAGGAGACACTTTCAACATTCAATTAAAAAGCAATTAAAATTATTTATTTATTCTTGATACTATCATGTACCTTTATTTTTATCCTCCTGACTCCCTGACTCACAGGAAATTGTCGGTGACTCACAAAAATAAGATGTTAAACGGGAAGGTATTTGGACCAAAACGCCTCAAGGTCCAGCACTTTAAATTTGTCCTTGGCTGCTGAGTTAAATTTTAACTCCAGAAACTTTTCTTTTGCTTCATCAAAAATGTAGCCTATTTCGCACTGTAATATGTTTTTTGCTTCTCATCTATAGAAGAATTTATTTGATTAAAAAATTTTTTAAAATCAGATAAATGAGTTTTTATTTGTGCTTTAATTGAGACCCAAAGTTACTATTTGCGAGTGCAAAATCTAATGAAAAAGAACTTTCTAGATTTCGTTGTTCAATTTAATTCTTGCTGAGGTCAAGTTTCCTGTCATTTTGATTATTAAAATTAATAAAGAATGTGTTGTAAAACATGTTAACAATCGCGCCTCCTTGAAAATTTACGTACGCACTCCAGGGGAGGCGTGCCTTCCCGGTTAAGAATCACTGAATTAAACCATTTATTGACTATGTTTATTCAAGAATTTTACAAGGCAATAAAAGGCTTTCAGTTTCATTTTGCAAGGGTAATTGTTTATGGTGAAGAACAATGTTTCCTCCCTCCCTTCTGTTGCTGTGTGCGCGTGTGCTCGCGCACACAGCTTTCGGAGACTGCGCACACGCATAAATTTTAGCGCGGACAGACACATTATGAGCATGAAGTTTTGTGTTAGAATTCCTATAAATTGATATTATTCGTAATAATTAAAAGAAGACAATTATTTAATATGTTACAATTACTTAACTGTTGTTTAAGCGTTTTAATTTTCTTTAAATTTTTCAGAAACGGGGCAATTTCGACTTTTTTTTTTATTTATTTATTTAAAAAATTAAGGCTGGAATTGTTAGCACTTTTGCTGATTTGATAAATTTGGGTTTCAGCATGAACAGTTTAGAGATTTGGCAAAGCTGGCTAATATCGGTGGAACTTTCCTTGCATCCAGTGTTGAAGGTGAGCGCGGATTAAGTTTGATGAATTCCATCAAAATCAAGCTAAGAAACAGGCTGGGAGAAGGGCATTTAGACATAATAATGAGGGTCAATTAAGTCTTATCAACGTGAGGGATGTGTTATAGACAACGTGAAGGTTTATAAAGAATGGGTCAGCAGTAAGGAAAGACGTGAAAAATTTGTTTGAAGGCAGTGATGAAATACTGCAAAACATAGGTTTTCGACCTTTTTTAGCCCATTTCCCCCTGACACCCCATCGAAATAGCTATTGCCCCCTTGCCGCCAAAACAACTGTTCAAAGTTATTCAAAGTTATTACCCCAGAAACTTAAAAAGACTCTCATTTTTAAAAAAATACATTTTGCTTTTTCCAAAAATAAACAATACTTTTATTACGACTGGTTAATGAGATTTTTGCCCTTGGTTTGTGCTCTGTGGTTTTCGACATTTAGCAATTGGAAACGATATTTTATAGCCTGTTTTAAGACATATGATCGAGCTAACGTTTGTTTTGCAAAACATTGCGCCATTTCTGTTTTGTTTTCTTTTTCTTCTTTTTCACCGCTTTATTTCAATTCAAATAAAACTATTTGTTACAAACAATCTCGTTTATTATTTTCCAAGCATGTTTGTTGTTATCAACTGATAACATGTATGGCCTTCACTACAGTGTTTACAATCTATAAAACAACACTATAAAACAACTTATCGAATAACCAATTTTCTTAATAAGCTTACTTATTAGGTTAGAATGCTGAAATTTCTTCATAGATTGTTGCACAAATACTAGTCATTTCTAAAAAAGTGCGCACAAATCAAAATTTTTGCGCACACAGACTACAGAAAATTAGAGGAAACACTGGTGAAAAAAGCAGTAAATCATCACAACCACATCAAATAACAAAGATATCAAAAATGTTCGGTCTCGAGACCAATTTAAAAAGTACGAGACCGAGTCCAGGTTATTACGAGACCAAGACCGAGACCGCCAGCAAAAGGCCGAGACCGAAACCGAGACCGAGACCCTGAAAATTGGTTTCGAGACCTTCATCACTGTTTGGCAATAAACTAGTTAAAGACTTAATACTGCATTTTCTGGATGCCACAAATTTATTACTTCAAAAACAAATCACTAATTAGATAGCTAGAACCAAAAATTACAATTTCTAAATTTTCTTTATAGCTTTGTTCACTGCATGAATAATAATCAGCCGACTGTCTACTTTTATACCTTTAAATAAGCTTTTCTCGACAACGTTTTCGGTTGGCAATGAAAGAACATTACGTTGGCAATGACTGTAGGCAGCGTTAAAAGCTAACGTTGTTATTGGGGAAATGGAGAACACCATTGATTGATTAAAATTCAAACAAACTATAACTATCGTTTTATCGTTGCTAACGCATTATTCGAACGAGTAACGGCCAAAAGATTTTTAAAAATGTCTTTTTCAAAGTCACCAGATGAAAAGAAATATAATATTTTCGATTTTTATACTGTTCATAACTTATTCATGCATTGGAACAGATGTCAAGCGGTAAAATGTAAAAAAGTAGCCCAAAGGCGAATTCATTGCTAGTACGACAAGTTGTAGTCTTAAAAAACTGTTTTCTCAAAGTAGCGTACTTTTCGTTTAATGCTTATAAGCAGGGGCGGATTAGCCCGGCGGGAATTCGAGAGTTTCCCGGTGGACCGCTCGACTGATTCACTGGGCTGCCTCAAAATTAACTTTAAGAAGCTAACAAATGATCATGAATATGAACCAGTTCCATACATATTGATTTCACAATTATTTTTCAGTAACAGTATTTTTGTATAGCCTACCGGTATCTATAATTTTCTTATTGTGATTTGTGACTGTCGTGACTTGACGTAAAATAATAAATAAAGCATCAGTGATAACTTCTTTCCCTAATTTGTAGTACTATGACGTAATAAAGAGTCGCAGGGGAACTGATATCGCGTATGCCACATACGGTTTGTTTACCATCCGTTCTCAAGGCCTCTCTAAATTTTAAGTAATGGAAAAAGAAACAAAAAAGCGGAAAGGTGGAGCTGAGAAAGAGCTTAAAAGAAAGAAAAAGAAATTGAAAGAAATTGCTGCCATATGTAAAAACATTCAGGAAGCATTTGCAAGAGCAAGCACCTCAACGGAAAGCCAAACGACAGTTAATCCCGCTTTGCTATTAGAACATCAAGATCAGCATCAGTCTGTAAATTATCACGATGTACCAGCATCAGATTTAGTAAATCAAAATTGCTCTGACATATCTATTCCGCCAGTATCAGAAAGCGAAGTACAGACTGTATATACCGATAAACCAGAGCCAAACAACCTCAGCCAAGATGATCCTAAAGTATGTTCTGCTCCCCTAACGCAATTTCAGAAGTTCAACGAGATCAGTCTGTAATTCCTTCTGTGACAGCGTACCAATCGTGGTTTGTAAAACCAAAACGAGATAAACTAATCAAATATATCGAGTTTCACCCACATCAACTGTTAAGTTTGCTACGTGTATCGTCAGTAGCCGCGGTCTATTTTCTTATCAGTCTATGGCTGTCGTTATTAACTTACCTTAGTTAAGCCTATATCTTACTTAATCTTTAAAAATATGAGAAAAAATTTATTGGCAAGGTCTAAGTGAAGGCAATTAGAACAAGCACAGCTAAAATAAACCAGTTTTAAAAATATTCAATGACTACGCTACTGACCACGTGCATTACAAACTTAAACCAAAAACTTAAAAACCAGAAAGAAAAAATTTAACACAGTTAGATGCACATGAATCAAGTGATCAATGTTGCCATTATATAAAAATGAAATTGCGTTTCTACCATCAACCAGAAACAACTAAATTCAACGCTACAAATGTGCACTTCCGACCTCATGACTCTGGAGGTCGTTTGCAGCAATTATGGCTCTCGTATTGTGAAGAAAAAGAAGCTTTATTTTGCAGTTTTTGCATTTCGTATGGTACTACTACTAGTAGCAATCAAAACCCCAGCAAAATTCTAACGGGTTTCAATTCGTGGAATAACATTTATCATCGAATTGATGAACACGAAAGTTCTCAAAAACACAAGGCATGTGTTGAAGCTCACGTACGATTCAGCAGTAATAAGACAGGGGTAGACCTACTTACTGTCAGTCAAACATCATTACACAACAAACAGGTCATGCAAAGAAGGCAGATTCTTGACAGATTCGTCTCATTGTGAAAATAATTGGAAAATGGGGAACGAGCTATAGGGGGACACGGAGTTCGGAAGCGGTGTCTACTTTTTTAGTTGATCACATACATGAAAAAGTTGATCACGGAATTTGTTAATCCACCCCTGATCATAAGGAATAACTTCTGTCAAGGATTGAAACACGAGCTTTATGTTTTATTATAGCTGTCATGAGCATTAAAATCAACCAAGTCACATGATTGAGCAAGTGAACTAGGCGTCTTCACCCTTTCACTGCCACCGTGATAAATTGGTGATTGTTGTATAACCATAATAGCACAAGTGAAGTATACTTGCGAGCGCTTAAACCGGGCGATTCTCAATGGGCTTGTTTTGAGAACAAAAAGCAGGTTTCAGAGTTTTCACAAAATTAAAAAGAATTTCTGGAATTTTCAAATTAAATAGTGATTTGCCGTTGACTAAAATTACATTTTTTATTTTGAAGATGATCCGAACCAATAACCAAATCGATTCTGAAACCCCTTTCCACTTTATTTAGACGGTCGTATGGAAGAGTTTTTTAATGTTTGGATCAATTTTGAGTAATTGGGATACTGTCGGCAACTGAGGTACTGAGTAATTGAGATACATAGTCGGCAGTGTGGTCGAGTGATTAAAGCGCTGTGATTATGATCGACACGGTCTCGGTTCAAAAACTATTCGTGCTATACTGTTGTGTCCTTGGGAAAGACACTTTACGGCACTTTTCCCTGCTTGACGGTCTTGGCAAGCAATTCTAAATTTCAGTCATATCTCTATAAAACTAAAAAACCAAAATAAAAACTTTTAAGCGGACAGCAATGTCTTGGCATCTCTGGAAGCAGGTCGGGATAATTGCTTGCCCTATGTATAGCGCCTCCGTTGCTTTCCTGCGAATCAGGAGGATAAATATAGAGATAAAATAAAATAAAAAAAATACTAACAGCACACACACACACACACTCGCATTATAGCCAGAGTTACCATCCAAACTGACAAAAAAATAAGCTAAGTATATGGTTAAGTACCCAAAGTAAGGGGGCAACAAAAGTTGCAAGCCACCGCTGTTTGGAAACTGTTTTTATTGCCAACGTCAAGGGAAAGCAAAAAATTAATGCAATTAAAAACCAAAATAATATTTATTAAATCTAAACACTCAACTCTAAAACAAGCACTTTTCTTAAAAATAAACACATTAAAATTCTCTAAGACAATTTTCATAAAAATAAGAACAAATCTTAGAAATAAGCACGTAACGTAAACGCTGACTATTCCGGTGACACGCGTATTGCTGTCCAATGGCCTTTTAAAAATTGGACAGAATACCTCGGTGAATGAAAGTATCCTATTTCTTGCTAAAAAAAATCGTCGTAAAATAAAGCTGAAACAATGGCTAACCGCAGATTTTGTTTGTTTTTTAGCAATTTGTAATATGTTGCATGTCAAAAAAGTTGTATATGAAAAAAATTGAAATGAGCATATATAGATAGCACTTTTTAATCTGGCTGTTAGTTTTAACAAGTTTTTTCATTTTCATCTTTATATATCCTCCTGACTCCCAGGAAAACATGGTTCTATACTTGAAATTCTTTATTTGGCTTTTTATTTGTATCGCCAAGCAGAGAAAAGTACCGCAAGCGTCTTTCTCAGGGACATAAAAAAACGAAAACCGTGTCGATCATGTTCGCCATCAATGCGGGGCTCCTAACCACGCTTCGGACCAGGGTTGCCAGATTAAGTTTTCAAAACAGGCCAAACAGACTGTCAAAAGAAGCCAAACGTAACAAAAAAAGCCAAATTGTTTTTTCTCGATCAACGTCTCAAACTTAAGGTGATGGCTAAAAAAAAACTCATCGCTTTTAATCAGTCTCGAAAATCTCTGTTTTTGTCTAGGGTGACCATACGTCCTCCTTTTGGAAGACGTGTCCTTCTTTTTACTGAAATGTGATTGATCCTCCGAGGACACGAAAAATGCCCAAATGTCCTCCTTTTTACATTTTAAGCCAATTGTTACCCTCACTTTCATTATTCCTAGGTTGTAGGCCAGACTAAAACTAAAACTACTATGTTTTTAGACGAGTTGCAGTACTGTATATACAGTTAGTCTGTTAACGTAGTAAAATTACTAACAAGCCAAAGAAAAAATCACAATTTTCTGAAGAACTACAGCAAAAGTATCCATTTTTCAGAAAAAGAAGGAATGATTTTGAAGCAGAGTGCATCACTTGTGGATATGGTACATTTGTTTCCGTAGCAAATAAAGGAAGGCTTAGCCTAGATATGCATGTTGACAGCTCAAAGCATAAAAAAGCTGTTCGAGGAGAAGCATCATCAGCAAAAGTAACAGACTATTTCTGTAAGCCTGGAGCACAAACTGAAGATAATGTTGCTGCTGCTGAAGCTACCATGTCATTTCACACTGTAAAGCATCATCACAGCTACAGGTCTAACGATTGTAGTTCTACTTTGATAAGATAATTATTCCCAGATTCAACCATTTCGAAAAAATATTCTTGTGCTCGAACTAAAGTCGAAGCTATTGTGAATAATGTTCTTGCCCCAATGAGTGTTGATACCGTATTGAACGATATAAAATAACATATCAATCTATCTTATATAGTATCTCGGAGTAGCAACTGATAGTAGTAATCACAAATCAACCAAACTTTTCCCGATTGTGATTCAGTTTTTTAATTGGAAAAATGGTGGCCTTCAGTCTAAATTGCTTAAAGTCAAAACAAGTAAAAATGAAAAATCTGTAACCATTGCATACGAAGTTAAAGGAACCTTAACAAAGTTCGGTTTATTTGAAAAATGCGTTTCATTTACTGGTGACAATTGTAACACTAACTTTGTGGTTTGACTCTTAAAAAGGTAACAACCTCTTCTTTAGACTGCTAAACGACTTGCCAAACTTGATTGGCGTTGGTTGCCCGGCACATATTTTGAACATCATTTTTTCTTTTTGGATAAAAAAACGAGAGAGTCTTGCGTTGTGAAAGACACATGTAAAAAGTTTTTTGTACTGTTGGTTTCAATAAAGAAGATCTGTAAAAAGTTTGTGTATTAACATGTAGCTAGATACTTTTTATAAATCTATCCCCTACATCAGTGTTCTTCAAACTGGAGGTCGCGACCCCCTGGTGGGTCGCAAAGAGGCTCAATGGGGGTCGCGAGAGATTTTAAAGTTTGGATTTTTAGAGATTACAATGATTTTGGAAGAAAAGTAGCGAAATACAAGATTAATTCGAAGCGAAGATCTTTTTTTTTTTAGAGAACACCTTGATTTTGGGGGGAAAATAGTGGAATCAAAGATCGATTCTAGATGAAGACCTTTTTTTTTTTAGAGAACACCTTGATTTTGGGGGGAAAATAGTGGAATCAGAGATCGATTCTAGATGAAGACCTTTTTTTTTTTTTTTTTTTAGAGAACACCTTGATTTCGGGGGGAAATAATGGAATGAGAGATCGATTCTAGGTGAAGACGTTTTTTAGGGGTCGCAAAAAAATTTGACCGTGGAAAATGGGTCGCGATGAAAAAAGTTTGAAGAACACTGCCCTACATATTAGTGACCCAGACGTGATTTTGGATTTCAACTAATTTAAATTTTCAAGAATTCAAGTTCATTCACAGTTCAACAATCTACTAAAAAAGAAAAAAATGATTAAACGAATAAAAGAATTTTAACACAAACATGTCAAGTGTAAAAATGCGGTGATGGCTACACAGGTTTTCTTTGTCTAAAGAAATTTGTTTGCCCAGTGAGAATAGCCCGTTTTAAACGTGTAGGATTAAAATTCGATTAAATATTTACGACATGTAGTTTTACTGTTCAGTCAAATCAGCCAGCTTATTTCAATGCTTGAGGACGGCTATAAATTAGAACATCGACCTCACTTTTCGATGGTTGTTGGTAATTTCTTTTCTTAACTGCTTTCCGAAAAGTACTAAAGCAGATGGTTTTTTACTCAAGACTCGATCCCTTATTATCAATTGTTATGAAATAGTCTTTGGATTAACTCTAAATGAAGAGATGACGAGCACGCATACGTTCACCGTCAAAGCATCGACGTTGCAAGTTAAAAAACATTTACAATGAAAAAACATTTTAAACATCTACTGAGAATTCCATTTTTAGTAAAGCGACATAGGTGCAGGAAAATTATTTTTGGGTCCAGTTCTGGCTAATTGATTGAATAAAAAGCCTCCTTAAAATTTAATGCTGTTATTGCAAACCAACGTTTCTCGGAAAGATGGATGTGGTTTAATTGTCCGATCTTTTTTAATTTCCAATATCTACAGTCGTGTGCACATGCTTCAAACCACCTAGTATTTTTTATCTAAAACATAAAATAAACCAATTTTGTTCTATTTATTTTATACTTTGTTTATTCAAAGTACTGCAATAAAATAGCCATACATTGAAAATAACACTGAATGTCAAAAAGTAAGCTTATCAACTTTAAAGTGAGTTCATTAGCCAGTTTTCGTGTGAGAATCTAGTACTTGTTATGTCCGCCTTTGTTCTTGGTAACAGCTTGCAGACAACAAAGCATCCTATGCACCATGTGTTTGCAGAATTTAGTTGTAATATTTTGCGTCCAAGTGCATTTTATTGCCATTTCCTGGTCTTTAGCACTCGTGAGATGTTCATCTGCCTCTCTGTCTTTCAGTATTGCCCACAAATTCTCGATTGGATTGATATCTGGGCTGTTACCAGGCCAATCCAACATTTTGATATTCTTCTTTTTAAGGAAATCACTCACTAACTTTGAATGGTGACAGGGAGCACCGTCTCGCATGAACATATTGCATTCATAAATAGCCATTGAGTTTTGAGCTTGTCCTCTAACATTTTGCGGTACCTGACGCCGTTAATTGTTCTTCCGATTGGTAAAAAGAACAGCTGTGCCATTACTAGACATAGCTCTCCAGATCATGACACTGGGAGGACATTTTACCGTAGCTTGTGTAGAGTAGGGTTGCCATACGTCCGGGATTTTAGCATCAACTAAAAACAACGTCCAAGTTTGTAAGAAAGCATGTTGGTTTTGGAAAGAAAATAGGAAAATCCGAGATCGAGTCAAAGTGAAGACCTTTTTTTTGATCTTCGTTCTAAATTCGGAAACAAATCTATTTTGTCGCTTCTTCAAAAATTTTTTTGTTGGTGCGCCTATGTCTGTCCGGAAGTTCGCCTATTCAGATATGGCAACCCTAGTGTATAGCAGTCATTAAATCGTGTTTCAACAGGCCTACAAACTGTCTGCTTTTTATGTGCAAACTGCTAGATTCTAGATTCATCCGAGAAAAATACTTTACTCCACCTTGCTTCATCCTAGTCTTTATATTGCTTGGCAAAGGCCAACTTCTTCGCTTTCATAGCTGGGGTTAAGCGAGGCTTTTTTTGCAGGTTAAACGCAGGTTAAACGCTTCCTGAGGCGCCTACTAAAGAAGACGCCTACTAACAGTTGTTCGATGAAAATCTGTGCTTTTAAGATGCAGTACCGCTCGTATTTTCTTGCAGGAACTGGTTGGAGACCGAACACCTATTCGCGAAATAAAGTTGTCATCACAAGGGCTTGTTTTTCTTGGCCATCCACAACTTTTTTTGTCATGGTTAAGCCCAAAATTTCAAAATCTAGCAAATGCTTGATGACAAGCCATTTTGGTACAGAACACTTTTTTGCATATCTTCCTTTACGAAAACCCTTCCTTATGCAAAATTACAATTTGGGCTCACTTAGTTTCAAATAAACTGGTTTTTGCTCATTTTTTGACTCTCAAAAACTATAAAAATGTTTAAAAAAAAGCCCAAATATTTTTTAACCAAGCACGTACTGAGTATTGCATTGCTACACATCTAGCTAGACCGATGCAATAAAGGCTCGTTTCCACCGCAAGCGTAGAATGGAGCATTCTTTGTTTCCTTTATTGATCTTTCCGGGCTAAAAATCTAGATGAGCGCTAAGAGAAGCAAAAATAATAATAAAACAAAGAAAAAATGCTTCATTCCACGCTCGTAGTGGAAACGAGCTATAAGATAATGCACTCTTGAAAAAAACGAGATGACCTTACAATGCTAGAAATTTAAAAAAAGGAAATTTTTGGAGGGTGGTCTTAAACTTTTGCACGTGACTGTAATTAACAACCTTCAAACTGAAATTTTAAAATCGGTACTACGGAAATTAATAGATTATTAACTCATCTAAACTAATTTTAATTCTTCTATTTTAAATAAACCGTGTTTCCAAAACACTTTTTTCAGGAAAAAGTGCAAGTTTTCTCTTTGATTTCATTAAAATAAGGACTCGTTTCTGTTACGTGCATTGGTGGGAGTATTCTTTGTTCATTTTATAGATCTTTTTGCTTCGCTTACCACTTAAGCGCGAAAAGAAGTAAAAAATCAATAAAACAAACAATGAATACTCCTGCCAACGCTCGTAATGGAAACAAATCCAAATAGGTATTTGTGAAAACCAGCGTTACAGCATCGTTTAATTTTTTCCACTGCTTTGTGGAAAAAAAAAACTGCATGATGAATCAAGGTTATAAAGAATCAATGGTAAAAGGAACATTTCTATGTTTGCCTAACCCCACAAACATCTATCTACTAGCAGTATTTTTCAACTATAAAACACATTGTTTTTAAAAAATCTAGAGAAAAACTTTAATAGAAATTGAAGAAAATTTAAGTTGTCCTGCAACTCAACAAAAATTCCATGACAATTTTTACCTTCAGAATCATCATAGAAACCATCACAAAATCAATGCCCATAAAACAACAAAAATACCATATTATTATTCTTATTTGATTAATAGAGCCTCTCCTCTATGATAACAGTGCTCTATTATGCTCTTTACACCAGCTGTGCCAAACGATGTTTTGCGAAACAGTTGGCGATCTTTGTCAAACACAGTGTGAAATCACTGGCCTAAAAGCGCAAAACGATAAAAAGTTAAAATTTTGAATTTAGTGGCAAAAAAAAAACTTTGGTATTTTTATAGATAAGGCCCAGCACGATTTTCTGCTTCAAACCTTGACTTTCTATTTGTAATTTTGCCTGCTGAATAACAAGGTGATACTTAAATTTGTCGCAAATTAATCATTTTTGAGATATTTGATGTTTTATGCATACCCCCTCCCCTACCCTATTTTTGCGCATGCGCGCAATCGAGTTACTCGTTTTGAATTTTGCATTTTCATTTATTCATTCATTCATTGTCGTCATTGAAGGAGCCTGTGATTCGTGTGATTCAAAATATTTTCTAACCATTAGTTCTTAATTATAACAACGAAGACGCTGCTTTGAACTTCTTAAAACACCATGGTATCATTTCCATTTTGCAATTTTAGATGACGTGTTGAATTTTACATGACTTGTTGCAATGTTACATGACGTGTCATGACATTTTGCAACTCTCCGCTGTTTACGGGACTGTTTGACACCAAATGTTCGTATCTTAGGGGGGTGCAGGGGGGTGTCCGAGGGGTTTTTTCCCCTGAAAAACGATAAAAAAGTGATTTTTAGGTCTTCCTAAAATTTGGGATGGAGGTTCAGGGGGGTCTCCCCTCTAAAACACTCCTAAAAAATTATTTGCAACGCTTCTATGTGCCAAAATCGTTCTCAGCATGCAAAACAACGGTAAACTAGTCTCGAAAAATGGCCTAAAGTAGTGCTGGACCTTATCTATAAATTTACCAAAACTTTTTATGCCACAACCATATTTTATAGCAATTCATACTACACCTAAAATCTGAAAAATTATGAAATCGTAGCAAACTCGCAAAGGCTGCTTACTGTCTGAATTAATTGATATACTTAAAATCCAAAAATTTTTCAACTTTTCTTAGTTAGTTGACTCGACGAGCGCAGGTTCTAGTAGCAGTTTCCCTGGAACGCTTTTGTTTTTTTATTTAAATCTATCATATAAAACCAATAAATAGGTTGCCGTAGTTTGTTTGTTTGCAATTTTTTTTTCTTTTACAGCTTGCGCTTAAGAAAATGTAATCCCTATTTATCACATACGTTAATCTATTCATTATAAAGAATTCCCACGTATCATTTCTTTGCAACGAACAGCTAAAAATTTCTCGAGGTTTTTTCCTTCTGCACCTTGCTGTATTCAAAAAAAGGAAAAACTGAGCTGACTTAAACTTCCGCTACTTTGCCAACACAATCGTTTTACAAAATTGTTATGCTGCTATTGAAACGACTGCGTAAAATAACAGATGCAAACTAACAGTCACAATAAATATAATTTGGCCTTTAATTGAGTGCAGCAAACAAATTTTTATTAAAACATAGAAGACTGGTAGTAAATTTTGTCAAACCCAGCAAATTTAATCGCTTAATTACGTCACTTTTTTCACGAACCGAAGCAGTCTGACGCACGCTTCATCAAACGATGCTTTTAAGGCCCGTTTCCACTACGAGCGTGGAAAAAAGCATTCTTTGTTTGTTTTATTGCTTTTTTTTTGCGCTCGCTTCAATTTTAACCGCTCGCTTCCATCGAAGATCAATAAAAGAGAGAAAGAATGCTCTTTTCCACGCTCGTAGTGGAAACAGGCCTTTATTCAAACGTGAGATGAACGGAGAGAAGAATCAAAACAAACTTAAAAGAAAGCTATAGTAATGCTTTAAAATTATTCAACAAATCTCCCATTAATAGATGATAATGCCCACGTAGTTGCGATTGCTTGCCACATAGGGGCTCGTTTCTACTAAGTGCGTGGAATGGAGTATTCTTTGTTTTTTCATTGAGCTTTTACTTCTTTCCGCGCTTTGGCGCGGAGTGTTTTTCAGACCAGTGTTTTTCAAACTTTTTCCGTTTGCAGCACATTTTTGAAATCTATCGAAAGTCGCGGCACTTTCTTTAATTAAGATCGTTTTTTAGACCGTTTTTATTAATTTTTGTTCCCGAAATAAGGTGACCTCTAAAAAAAAGGTCTTCACTTTGATTTCGTTTCCGGTTTCGCTATTTTTCTCCCAAAAACATGGTGATCTCTAAAAAAAAAAAGGTCTTCACCTCGAATCGATCTTGTATTTCCCACTTTTCGTCCCATTTTCGAGGGGGGGGCTCGAGGCAACTGCCTCATATGTCTCACCCAATATCCACCGCTGGACGTCCCTAAATAATTTTTTCCAAAATCTTTCGCGGCACACCTGGAAGTCTCTCACGGCACACCGGTTGGGAAACGCTGGTCTAGACCAGTGCTTCGCAACCGGTGTGCCGCTAGACCATGGGTTCCCAACCGGTGGGGAATTACCCACTAGTGGGGAATTTAAGATTTTCAGGTGGGGAATTAACCACCACCTAAAGATATAAATATCAACTATTACTTGAACAAAAAGTATCGTTTTCTTTGTTAAGACAGTAGTTATTGGTTAGTTATTGGTAAGTCTTTGTAACATGTGATCATAATTAATTACAATAATTAGGATATTGCCACTTATTTAATTAAGGCATTGTAAGTTTAATGTTAATTAATATTGATAAATTTAGTAGTCAAATTGTAGCTCATTTCTTTTTGCATTTAACTATTTGATAATTTGTATGATCACGTTTAATTATTGTTTTGTGTTTAAAACAATTAAGTCTTAATTCAGTTTGACTGGTAATTGTTGTATTGACTGTTTTTCTGTATTAGTTAACTGTTTTCTTTATTACTTAATTGATTAAATTAATTGCTTTTCTTAGTCATAATTAGCTGTTATCTCCTCGTGTTGTGCCTGTATAAACCCTTGGTGGGTTGTGGCAACCTTCTCAGTTTTAAAAGTCTTTCGGAAATAGGCGCGTTTGAGGTAAGAAGCTAAAAATTTCGGAAGTTCTTTCCTTTTCTTTTCTATTTTATTTGAATAAAGTTTTTACTTGCTTAGTGTGTTATTTGTAACAAGATATCAAGACATGATTGCTGTACTTCGTTGATTATTGTAAGCAAGAAGTCTAGTTCTGTTAGGCAAGCAAGCTAGTTAAGATTAGTAGGTGAGAAACAGGAAATTATTATCAAAAATTCATACTCAAGCAAGCCGTTTGAGTTCCAAATCACGCGGCAAGTTCTTTAATGCTGAACAACTGGCTACCAGTACGCTTTCGTTTGTGAATATAAACATCTTTGATTTCGTCTATTTTAAAATTCAATAAAACCTATTGCTCATGAAGTTTTAGGTCATTAATGCAATTTTTTTTCAGAGGTATAGGATTGTTGTGTATAAATAGAATTTGTTTCAGAGATATACAATAATGGCTAAGAGAAAATATAACGATTTTACGTTTGTTGAGAGACGTGATGAGCAGTTTCTGCAATGTGTTGTTTGTCATAAAACACTCTCCAATGCTTCTATGAAACTCCATCAATGAAGCAACATCTTTTAAACGTTCACTCGCATCTTGCTAGAAAGGACAGGGGCTTCTTCGAGCTCAAAGCAAATCGATTAAAGAAAATGAGATTGGACAGCACAGGAAAATTTCGAACCGATTCAAAGGCAATAGCGATTGCATCTTACGAAGTTTCCCTGCAAGTGGCTAAGAATCCACACAACATCGGTGAGACACTGATAAAGCCATGTCTGGTTACATGCGCTGATATTTTGCTGGGTGAGTCAGCGGTAGCAAAGATGAAATAAAAAGGTCTCATTGTCCAATGATAGTGTCAAGAACCGCATTGATGATATGGCCAGTGATATGAAATATCAACTAATCGCAAAGATCAAAGCTTCACCTGTGTTTGGAATACAGCTGGATGAGTCGGTTGATATTGCAAACCTCTCCCAATCAATGGTATTTGTGCGGTACATCCACAGTCAAGTTATAGAGGAAGATTTACTTTTTTGCTGCCCAATAGAAACAACTACCAAGGCTGCCGATGTGCTAAAGCTAATAGAAGACTTTTTTGAGGAATAAGAAATGGACTGGGATAAAATTGGCATTATTTGCACCAATGGGGAACCTGCTATGCTAGGTGCACGATCTGGCTTTCTGGAATTAGTCAAGCGGAAGAATTCTAATGTTATTGGCACGCACTGTATCATTCCTAGAAAAGCATTGGCCTCGAGAACGATGTCCCTGCCACTCAAGCAAACACTGGATTCTGCAATTAAAGTCATCAACTACATAAAAGCGAGTGCTCTGAATACTCGACTTTTCAAAAAACTGTGCCAAGATATGGGAGCTGAGTATGAATATCTGTTGTTTCACACTTCTGTGGGCTGGCTCTCAAAAGGAAACATATTGATTTGGCTTGTGCGTTTACTTCCAGAGATCACTGAATTTATTGAGATAAGAAAGAACTCAAGGCGCTTATTTCAGATTTGAAGTTTCAGAACAGATCGGCATTCCCAGCAGACATGTTTTGTCATTTAAACGAGCTGAACCGCAAGTTGCAAGGTGTAGACTATAGAACCTGCTGGGACAACGAGACCAGATTACTGCTTTTATGGCAATTCTTGAACTCTGGAAAAAGAAAGTACAAACTGGTCGGAGTGGAGTGGCATTTCCAACGTTAGAAAAAATAAGTGAGACAAACGGCATTAGCGACGTTTTCAAAGTGAGGCTGTCGACCACATTAGCAGGCTGATTAACGAATTTCACCGCTATTTTTCCGGTTTTGAACACAACACTCCTGTAATTGCGTTCACGCGAAATCCGTTCAAATATTCTGTTGAAGATTTTCCAGAAGATGAACAAGCTATCCAAGAGGAGTTTTTGGACTTGATTTATGACTCATCAGCTAAGGCTTCTTTTGACGATGAAACCCTGGATAAATTCTGGGCAATGATGCAGAATACGTATCCTAAAGTTGCTGCGAAACCACTGGCATTGCTGACTGCGTTCCCTTCAACTTACCTTTGCGAGTCAGCTTTTTTAAGCATTTTTTTACGATCAAAAAAAAGCTCGGAACAAGTTGTTGGATGTGGAGTCAGATCTTCGATGTGCAATTTTAAAAATCAAACCTGACATCGCATCGATTGTTGACAAAAAACAAAAGTAAAAATCACATTGACAGAATGACAGTGTTGTATTAAATTTTTGATTGTGTTTCATGTTCTAATGTTCGTTTTTACCATTTTCACAAAAAAAACATTAAAGTCAAAATGGTTCATTTCAATTTAGTTTAGTTTAAAACATTTATGTTGTGGGAAATAGAGGGTCAGTCACATCAAAAGTGGGTAATGAAGAAAAAAAGGTTAGGAACCACTGCGCTAGACAGTGTCAAATGTGCCGCAGAGTAACCGTAACCTTTCTCTTTTTGTACAAAATACTTTTCGTGCTTTGCAAATTTGAACTTTATTCTACCTGCTTGAGCCACTCAAATTCAAATTCCCCACTGTGCATTTGTAACGTCAAAAGGGAGAAACGTGATGCATTTACGCATCGATACCTATTGACGAGGCAAAACAAAACACGTGTATGCAGAGTCAGGGTTCAGTAGTCTTTGATTATAAGTTTAGCAAAATGTTTAAATTCCTGAAAAGAACATTCGAAACTTGTGATAATGAGCAGGATAATGTGCCTAGCATAAGCAACGTTGTAAAGAAACAAAAACTTCTCATATGGCAATATAGGAAAGATTACCGGTACATTCAGTATGGATTTTCTTGGTGTGGTAACAAAGACGCTCCAAAGCCACTCTACATTATTTGTGAGGAGCAACTTGCACATGAAGCAATGGCTCCTAGTAAAATTATTTGCCACTTAAATACGAAACATGCCGTTCATGCACACAAGCATAAAAATTATTATTAGCGAATGTTAAGTCAAAATAAGAAGCAAGAGTGTTATATGAAGTTATCTTCTACAGTTTCCGCAAAAGCATTGTAAGTTATTTATCATGTCGCTAAATTGATTGCACGTCAAAAAAATCGCATAGTCTGCTATTGGCGAAAGTAGAAAACCGGCATGCCTAGAAATTGTTCGAGTAATGTTTGGACCAAAGGAAGTTAAGAAGGTCAGAAAAGTGCTATTGTCTACGGATACAATTATAAAGACGAATTAAAGATATGTCAAATGATATGATAAAAACTTTTAATAAAAAAAGTAAAAGCATCCCCAATTTTTCCATTCAGATTGACAAAACAACAGACATTAGCAAGAAAGTACAGCTGTTAAGTGTAGTACGCTTTGTAGATGGTGATTCCATAACCAAAGAATATTTATTATGCTAAAAACTTCTAGAGCGAACTGGTCAGAAAATTTTTCGCATAACCAACCAGTTTCTTACAACCCATGGTATCCATTAAAGTAACTGCATCAGCGTTTGTTCTGATGGTACTTCAGTGATGATGGGCGCAGATAAAGGCTTTGCTGCATGGGTAAAACGTCAAAATCCAGCAATACAAATTACGCATTGCTGCATACATGGGGAAACTCTGATGATTAAACCTTTAAGACAGGAATTTTCTGAAACGATGAAGGATTGCATCGAAATTGTTAACCTCATCACAGCAAAAGCCTTAAATTTGCAAATTTTTTCAGTACTGCACGACGAAATGGGATCAGAACATCAATCATTGCTATTTTACACTTCTGTGCGTTGGCTTTCACGAGGAAAAGTTCTCACAAGCTCTTTGAGCTCCAGAGCGAAATAAAGCAGTTCTTACTAAAACAGAACAAGCACAAATTGTATAAACAAATTGAAGAAGATCATTGGATTGCTAAACTTGCTTACATGGCTGACGTGCTTGAACACATGAACGAGGTTAATGTAAAAATTCAAGGAATAAGTGAAAACGTATTGGCATGTTCCGACAAGCTACTTGGGTTCCAACAAAAATTTACCACTCTGGCAAAATGAGTTAAGACTAGGATCTCTGGAAATATTTCCAAGAAGTTATAAAAATCAAAAAAATGTTGAAAAGGGTTTCGTGCTAAATTTAGCCAAAGAACACTTAACTTTAATACAGCAAAAATATGACAAGTACTTTTTCGCATTTAACGTTGAGCAATATGACTGGATCAAAATCCTTTCTCAGCTAATGCTGAAACGTCAACGAAAAAATTGCCCCTGCGTATTTGAGAAAATTTCTTTAAAGTAAGAAATGACCAAACACTAAAACTGAAATTCAGCCAAGTTCAACTTGATATGTTTTGGATTTCAACAAAAGAAGAATATAAGCAAATTTCCAACGAGGCTATTGAAATTTTGCTCCAATTTTGCACAACTTATATGTGCGAACAAAGTTTTTCGTCTTTATTACTAATCAAAAACGATAAGCGATCCTGCATAAAAAATGTTTGAACTTCGACTTGCTCTTTCAAGTATCAAGCCAAATATAGAGCGATTGAGCTCATTAAAACAAGCACAAATATCTCATTGATGTACGAGCATAAATCATATCGTTTTTTTGGTTTTGTGTTTTCAGTTACATTTTTTGTTGTGGTGTGCCGCCGAATTTAACAAGTTTTACAAGTGTGCCGCGATTTAAAAAAGGTTGCGGAGCACTGGTCTAGACAGAAATCCGAGTAGAATTTACAATTGATGCAATGGTTCTAATTCAAAATGTCGAATGTTCAAAATGTAATTATAATTTGATATAACGTTAAAAAATTAATTAAAAGTACAAAAATTGAGTGATGCTATACTTTTGTCTACAGCAGGGGTGGCCAACCTGCAACGCATTGCAGTTGGGGAAACTATTTCAAATAAAAAATGTTCCACAACTTATATCTAGCTACGTATATCAGGGATGGCCAACCTGTAACGAATTGCACCCTGATTTCTGGCGATGACTTTTTTTTTTTTTTAGAGAACAGCTCGGTTTCGCTATGAAATTTTGAGTCTTTTGTTTGTGTGGAGGATATGAACTGGGCTTGAATAAAATTGGCGGTTTAGGAAAAAAGGTTGGCCACCCCTGGTCAAAAGGATAAATTACATAAAATAATTAATCAATAATTAAAAGCTTTTTAGCTGACAATTGAAATTCTGACTTCGCATCAAAGCACAGCCGGATATAAACGGACGTGCGCATTTTCTTGCGCATTGTGATGTCACAAAGAGTTTTTTTGAAAATTTTAGCAAATAAATTCAACCCGGTGCTCATTTGAGTGACGTCACACATCACAGTGAACGACTAACCCTATAAAATTTTAATACCAGCTTAAAAAATTTGACATTTTGAACCACTACTGATGTAATACTGTTATATTACAGGGTGTCCATAAAGTCCTGCATACGTTTAAAATTTTAATACTGTATCTCAAAAACCGCATAAGGTAGACACTTTAAATTTTCGACAGTGAATTATACCATCATAAAGTTTTTTTGTTATTTTTTACAGGTTATTTTATTGTTAAAATAAGCAAAATTAAGTCATTTTTAATTGTCACAGTCTTTGTTCGGGTATCCTAAAGGACCAGTTGAGCTAGGTAACCCGAATACCTGCGCTGAAACAAAGCTGTGTCTAAATTTTATTTTATTCCGGCTCAAGAAGTAGTCTTTCTATGAGCCTAACAGTTTATACAGTTAGTTTAACGAAAGCTCGGATTGGTTTCGTTGAAGACTCTTCTTCACAACAAGCAGAGACCACTGTCTCTAATAAGAACGAATATATTACAAAAATCACATCGGACGAATTCTATTTCACGCTTTGCCAAACTGCAAAGCGAAATCAACACTATAACTCGACTCAATCAACACAAACAATTCTACCTCCGTAGAACAAAACTGCCACCACTGGCACAAAATAAATTCAACAATCGTCAACCGATACCAAATCTAACGGGCCTCCCGCGCCCAACCAAATTATTTCCATTTGAGTCGTCTCAAAATCACATCTCAGCGTAATATTCGCTACGCATCGGCTTTATACATGTATAGAAAAAGATCATGTGACGCAAATTTGCTCGTAAATGCCAGACAATTCCACAGCTTTCTCGAGAATACGCTCTTTCTCGAGCCACCTAGTATATACGCGAATGTTCTATTACAATGACTAGATCAAAAACATATTACGGTATTATGGTCGAGCAAAAGAGAAAAGAAGATACATATATTGAGCAATAGAGCGAATCGGATAATACGACAGCAGCGTTCAAAGAGACGCAATTATTATCTTAATAAAACTACGAATTGCTTTTAACGGGGATAAACTACATCGTTATGATTAAAATTATGAATGAAGTGTGACATTAATAAAGGTGTAAGTTAGCAATAAAGCATGAAACATGTTGACCATTCAACAAAAAGCACAATGTGTTTTTTAGTACCATAAATTGAAATCACCAACTGTAATACAACGTAAATTTAGAAATGAGTTTGGACAAAACCCTCCTCACACTAACAGCATAAGAGATGGTTTAAAAATTTTGTGAAAACCGGCAGCATTTTGGATCGCAAAAGATCGGGTAGGCCAAGCATTGATGAAGAGACTGTTGATGCTGTGCATGTAGCATTTCATCGCAGCCCAAGGAAATCAATTCGTGTTGCCTCAAATGAACTTGCTGTTCCTCAAAGCACAGTTCACAAAGTTTTACATAAACGACTTCGGCTCCATGCTTACAAGTTACAAATTGTTCAAGCTCTTAAGTCGAATGATCACCCTCGCCGACCATAAAAATTTTAAACCATTTCTTAATGCTGTTAGTGTGAAAAGGGTCTTGTCCTAACTCATTTCTAAATTTACGTTGTACTGCAGTTGGTGATTTCAATTTATGGTACCAAAGAACACATTGTGCTTTTTGTTGAATGGTCAATATGTTTTATACGTTGTTACAAACTTACGCCTTTATTAAAAATGACTTATTTTTGCTTATTTTAACAATAAAATAACCTGTAAAAAAACTTTATGGTGGTATAATTCACTGTCAAAAATTTGAAGTTTCTACCTTATGCGGTTTTTGAGATATTAAAATTCTAAATGTGTGCAGGACTTTATGGACACCCTGTATATTCATCCAAAAGGGATAGAACGGGGGTCAATAAATGGCTAGGGGATTGATGGATGACTGTTTGAATCTACTGGAACAAAAAAGCAATGCTTTTGGTTGTTTATTGCAACGGTTAAATGTTAAAATTATTTCAGTTAAGTTAAAAATAAATTTAAAATACTGTACACCCATTCTAAAATATGCTTTAAAGCCTAAAGAATGTATATAGGGTGTGCAAAAAGTTCCCGGACTACTTTTTATTGATTTAACAAATAAATAATATTTTTTTTATAAAAAATTTTTTTTTATTAAATCATGAAATTAATGTTCTAGACCAGTGTTCTTCAAACTTTTTTCATCGAGACCCATTTTCCACGGCCAAATTTTTTTGCGACCCTTAAAAAAAGGTCTTCACCTAAAATCGATCTCTGATTCCGCTATTTTCCCCCCAAAATCAAGGTGTTCTCCAAAAAAAAAAAAGAAAAAAAAGTCTTCACCTAGAATCGATCTCTGATTCCGCTATTTTTGCCCCAAAATCAAAGTGTTCTCCAAAAAAAAAAAAAAAAAGGTCTTCGCTTCGAATTAATCTTGTATTTCCCTACTTTTCTTCCAAAATCATCGTAATCTCTAAAAATTCAAAATTTAAAATCTCGCGACCCCCAGTTTGAAGAGCCCTGTTCTAGACAATTGTTTGTATTTTACGCATTAAAATTCACAAATTTTTAAAAATTAATCATTAAAAATGGAGAAAAGAAATGCAATCATTGAATTACACCTCGCGGGAATATCAGCCCCTCTTATTACTGTATAAGACAACTTAAAGTTGCTAAATCGGTGGTCTATGATGCAATTAAAAGATACAAAGAACTGGGAAATAACACAAGACCATCCCAGAACTGGTCAAACAAGAACGGCGCGTACTCCAAAGAAAATTAAAGCCGTACGGGAGAGGATCAGGAGGAACCCACAAAGAACAATAAAAGGGATGGCAGAAAGCCTAGGAATATCTCCATATTCTATGCTTTCCATAGTCAAAAAATACCCTATAAATATCTTGGAAATTATGTCTCCGGCACTGATCGAAATGAAAAAACGAAGTGTTAATCTTTCAACACGATGGTGCACCATCGCACACCTCGAAAAAAACTCAATCTTGGTGCTAATAAAACTTCCCCTCATTTTGGGACAAAGAAATGTGGCCTCCTTCCTCTCCTGACCTAAACCCACTCGACTTTAGCATTTGCATCTGGTCAATGCTCAAAAAAGACGCATCCCGCTCAGAAAAACTTTCTGTCAACCACTTGAAGAAATCCTTACAAAAGGCATGGGCTGATATTCCCCAGAAAAAGATAGGCGCTGCGGTAGAAGTGTTCAGATCAAGACTGGAAAAAATAATTGATGCAAATGATGGCCAAATCGAGTAAAAATAGATTTCCTGATTCAACTTATATCTTATCTTTGCTCACACAAAAAATCATTCACAAAGTGCATTTAATATCATATATATTTTATTTTAAACTTGTCCGGGAACTTTTTGCACACCCTATAGTTAAATCGAAGACTTTTTTTTGGTTTTTACTTGTTTTTCTTCTGTTATGAACATATAGCATAATTAAGTGCAACACTGTAACATGTACACATATTTGAAAAACATAGTTGCATAAAGTGACGACAAAAAAGGTATTCGCTTTAATTATGGCAACGTTTTTTCTAATTTTAAAAAGTATAATTCGAAATTTGGGTGCACGGTTTTTTTTTAGTTTAGTCAAAAGTGCGTAACGTTGCAGAAAAGGTTGAGTACCACTGAGTTAAAAGTTTTTCAACATTGCTATCTGAAAATCGTCAATTTTAGTGCGGTCTGTACACCCGGTATGGGTGTAAATATTGAAACGCTTTAGAAGGAAAAATTGCTTTTTAAAACTAAATCACAAATTTCTTGTTGTGGGATATTTCAACTTGGACTTTGAAAAGTATTTATCTGATAATCGATGATTTAAACAATATGAAAACCAATGTAATAGCCTTGATTGTATTCAATCGGCTTGCAACAAAAACTCGACCGTTTCGCTTCCAACCACTCGTCAAGCAAATTCAGAGATTCAGTGCTCAAAATTAGACTTATGTATGTGGCGCAGTTAATATTGGTAAGCAAATGACTACGCTTTAAATAAAAAAACTGGGCTTCATTGTCTTTCAATACCAAACGAAGATCAAAAGGTCTTTTTATTAAATCAAAGACCAAAATAAATTCTTTCGTTTTTGAAAATTAAGCAAAACCCTGCATTAAGGCAACTTTTAAAATAAAGGGTGGGCGCTAAGAAATATTTTTGCTACAGCATTAAAGCCTCACGAGTTAGATGTTATAAATGGGTACCAACATTTATTCAAGTAGATACTTTGGTACAATACTTTGGACTATTTTCTAATTTTTATTTACTTACACTCAAAAGTTACCAATATAGAAAAATCAAGATCAATAATGACCAAAAATATGTATAACAACTAAAAAAAGTAGAAAGCATTTTTAACGCCCTGGAGCACACTTTTTACACATCTGAATTAAATATAAAACCTTCGATACCATAAAAAATACTGCCCATGATTGAAGAATATTTTCAAAGACTAAAAATTGCAAAGCAACACAATGCCATAAAAAACCTTGGAAAAATCCCAAAAATTCTTAATGAAGTAAAATGCAAAAAGTAAATTTTGACTACTTAGGTTAAAAAATAAAGTTTCTTAAACTGAAAAACTCCAAAACTTAAATAATTATCAAAATAAAGTAACGATTTTAAAGAAGCCGTAAAAACCATCTATTACTTTCATAATCTTTTCTAAAATAATAGAAAACATACCAGCTACAAATTCACCATTATTAATTTTTCAATAAAATGAACCTCAATTGTCAACTGTATCTGTTTGAGGTACAGTATATCATTTAGTAACCCAAGGCTATTTGTATTCAACTTAACAACCGTTTTTGCTCGGTTGGAAAAGTTATGGTCAAAAGATTATAAGTGATTTAGAAAATGTAATTTTTAAAATTATTGGCGATTTCAATTTTTTTTTGCAATCAACAAATGAATATGAAGGTATAAGTTTGGCAAAAATACGGACTCTTGATAGCAATCCCTCTCGTTAAGAAGCTGAGGCCATGTCTGGTGTCTAACTATCCATACTTAACACGAATTTAAATTTTTTTCATAGTCAAGGGTTCTTTCCGTAGGTGAGTGGTGAAAGTAGAGTAATTTTCTTACCGGAACAGTGGCGAAAGTAGAATAATTTTCTTACCGTAATTGCTGATCAAAAGCAAAATCAATATTGCCTCATTATCGTTATCAAAAACATAAACGAATCTAGCGGAAAGTCAATAGACTCCTCTTTTCTATCAACACTAGCAATTTTCTAGTTGACCAAGCTCTACCACGGCAGCAATAAAGCAATAAATTGCAAAGCATTGCAACACTTATTATCAAGACTATTTTCTCAGCAAATCTTTTACCGGTACGGCGTTCCGGACTGTTTCGACTTATTTTACCACTGCCGAAGGTTATATGACAGTTTACTGCCGCTAATTTATGGTTGACAATACGCAGTCGCAAATTTAAAGACAATGTTAATAATGGAATAAAACTTGGTCTTGAACCCAAACTCAAACTCCAAAAACTTGGGTTTTTAGACGATCTTGAAGTTGCGGAACTCGAAAATAAAAGTTTAAAAACTCGGACTTCAATTAGAACACAAAAAACCGATAAAGTCGAGGGCAACAATTTAGTAATTTTGAAATATATTTTAGATCTTTTGCAGCAGAGATAATACTGTAATAAAGGGGAAAAAAATTACGGCGAAAATTTAGAAACAACAAAACGTACCTTGTATTTCTAAAATTTCACGTAGACGTTTTTTGCCGGCTTTGCATTTCCCTGATTAATTTGATTGGTAGACTTAAATGATTTTAGCTTGAAGTGCATTTACATACTATTGTTAGGCCATTAAGATTTTATTTAATTAACATACTATTGAATTTTATTTATCATATTTATTTTTATATTAGCATTTTTTAAATTTCATCTCTGTATCTTTTTGGCTGATAGCAGGTCAACGTCAGAAATGAAGTATAGACCAATTTTTTAACGATTAACTCAACCTGTTTTCGGAGTTGCCCCGATATTGCTGTTCGGTTGAAATATTTTATTGTTTTTTTTGTGATGCAATTGAAATTAAAAACGCCAAAAGGAGAAAAGTGCCCAAAATGCCTTTTTGAAGGACTTTGTATTTACAATTTAATGTTTTTTTCTTTTATTTTATATGCTTCAATTGCAGTTGCATACTAAATCGTTTAAGGGATATTACTATAATTTTTCAGTTGAAAGTCTTTTAACAGAAATCTATTACGCTTTTTCCAGTAAAGTAAAATTGACCATTTTATTTAACTGATCAAATTGCGATGCATAAGTTCATTACTAAAATTGGTCAAATTTCAATGAACCGAATAATTAATATAGAAAATAAAAGTTAAAAATTTAAAAACAACTAAATCATCAGGAAAAATCGATTTCGATCTATAAAGGTTATGATCAGTTTTTTATTCAAATAGAATTTTATTGTATTGTATATATGCAATAAAACTATATGTGACCTTCCCAGCACCCCTGCAATTGATTTTAGTATCCCAGGTTAAGAAGTATTATATACTAGACCAGGGCTTCTCAAACGTTTTTCTTCTGCGACCCCATTTTCAACCTGCGGCACATCTTGAAAATTTTTCAGAATTCGCGGGGCATTTAAATCAAATTTCTTGATTTTTGTCCCAAAAAAAGGTCTCCACTCAGAATCAAGCTCCGATTTGTCGATTTTTGTCACCGAATTCTCTGATTTGTCGATTACATGTGCTATAACCGCCGCAGGTTGGACATCGCTGGAATAATTTTTTCAAAAAGTTTCGCGCACACTTGGGATTCTCAACGTTTCGCGGCACAAAGCCCAAAAAGCCAACTTGTTTCGCGACCCCCTTAGGGTCGCAACTCAAAGTTTGAGAAGCCCTGTACTAGACTATAGTAAAAACCCATTTTACTCGCTCTAACAGAACATTTATTATAAGATTTACAAAAGCATTAATTAGTCAAAAGCAATCACTGGCTTAAAGAAGGGATGTGCCGAAACTCGGCCAAAGCCAAAGGTCATTTTTGCCGAAGCTTTGGATTAGGCAAGCATTTTCCATTATTATAAGATCCCTACACCTGATAGCTGATATAATTCATTTTATCAAATATAAAGCTTATTACAAAATCACACGCTATTGCTACTGAGATGTGTTATTCATCTGTTTTGAAACATGTTTGTTTACACGCCAGGTTCTTAAACTGGGGGGCATAAAAGGTTTTTCAGGGGGGCGCGAGCAACTGGGTACAAGCTGATTCGATACTGCATTGATATAAAATGAATGGAAAAAGAGAAAAATGACAGTGGTTTATTAAAATATGGTTTTATAGATTTCATGGTGAATAGTCAAGTGGTATCAAATTGCATGATATAGATGATTTTCCATTTGACAAGATCAGCTTCGACTGCTCATGATTACTGACGACTCGGGTGGCACGAACGCTCTTGACTAACGGGCCCACGCAGGTTCGCGCGTAACACTTCTAAGACGACTAGCAGTTTAAGATGGAGGTCTGGTGCTTGAACACTGCGCATAGCCATTTTATCTGTAGTCTACTCTACAGTACAGCGGAATATGTGCATCAGTTTAATGTCGCAGTGTACACAGTTGTCTTATTGACAGTGTTCTTAATGATTGTAACTGGATGCCTGCCTCCCACTTTAACGGTCAATCTTCCCATTCTTGCCGTATCCAACCAGCTAAACTTCATTGTTTGAGAGCCACTTTTCTTTTGGCCGATTGCAGCATTTTAGATTTCGAGCACCTCTTGCATAATCATTTGGTCAGGCCATTATATGAGCGGCAAGAGAGATTAAAGTTCAGACGCCCATTTGTACCTGCTGCACGGAACTAGTTATCCGTGTTGATCAGTGGACAGACTTTACATGGAACACATAGTACTTGAATAGCCCACTTAAACTTTATGATTTTATCCCAAGAGTTGCTTCCAGGTTTCTTGGTCTGGGCCTGCTTAGGTAAGACTCAACCGCTTGTGAACTGGCATTGGACGTTTTTGGTCGTCCTTGTATCAATAGGGTTTTGCTTCCTCTTGTAATTGCGAGTGTGGTTAGATTACATATCAGGTTTCTACCTTTTCAGGTTACATATCAGATTACATACATACAAATCCTATCAGGTTTCTACCATTTTAGCAAATGTAGAAAATTGCAAAATTGTAGAAACCTTAAGTAAGCTTAAGTAAGCCAAAAACGTTCGTCTTCTTTGTATTATAATTTTTTAATGTTTGGTTAATAAAAAATCAACAATGTTAAATCCAATATGACTTCTTTTTGCAATTGTTATGTGGTTAAAGAAAACAACCTCTTTGACGAAATTTTAAATGTATAAATAATTTATAATCAATATTTTTAAGTAGTTTCTTCCCACGTTTTGCCTATTAATTTTTCATTTGCTTTTAAATTTACAAAAGCACCCTGTCTTTTTCTGTAGTTTTTTGCTTAAGGCCTTTGCTATCTAAACTAAAGTTAAAACAGGTTACGACTTGTCTCTTATAGCTTAAGCTTATTTTCTCTTGTCGTTTAAGACTCTAAAGTGTAGAGAGCTTTACTGTAGCTCAACTAATTGTCTCAAACATTTAAATTAAGTTAACGATTCTTAAATTGTAGAAATACTATCATAAATCTGACCTAACTTCCATTTAACTGTTCAAATATCACATCGATTGCAATAAATGTAGGGCGACCACGCACAATTGACGTTGTGCGTGTAATAACGTATATCGTTTAGCCGCTGTTTCCTATTTCGCAATCACTTTTTCAATAAGAACTTTAAAACGTAATACCTTGATTGCAAATAAAATTGAATTGAATTGATTAAAACGTTTTTTATTCTTTGGTTTTAAGGCGTGGTTTTAATTCATTTTCTGTCCATGCTTTCTTTTAGTTATTTTTCTTTCAAGCAGTATCTCAAATTAGGACCACAGTTCACAACTAATTTTAGCAGAAAAAATTACCGAAATAAGTTAGAAACTCTCAAAGGCTACTGGTGAATAAACGGCTGTAACTCCCAATGTGATTCTCTTTCTTTAGCTTTAGAGCTGAGACATAACTATGTATTTGATAGTAATAGATTATAAACGGTCCAGTCATAGTTTCTCGTCAGACATGCGTGACACATGATTTTTACATATGGATCTTTTTTATCGCACATCTCAACCGCGTCTTTCTGGCCAAAACATAGTTGCTGATTGTAGCAGCCTCGCTTTCCCACAGCAATGATTCGCCACTAACAAACTATAAGTTCGAAAAGAAACTTTTTTGAAAACAGCGCACCTGGTAGACAATTCGACTGGAGTAACTCACCCAACAGTCGTCAAGTCGTTCTAAAATCGGTCAACTTGCTTCACGATCTCTAACCGCGGAATTGAGATTTTTCAACGCTTGATTGTCGTACAAGTCATCTATCTGACTAGATATGCAATCCGACGTTCACCAAAATGCGAATACCTTATGCTAAACTGCTAAAATATTTTAACTAAAGTGCCACCGCTCCAAACATATGATACTTTGGTGAAATGCTAATAAAATCAATTTTTTTCCATATTCTGTAAATTGCAACTTCAAAAACTTTTTTGATTTGCCTATTGTCGTATAGGTTATATATCAAAATTAATTTAATCGTCAAGGTTACGGAAGCTCTAACCTTTTCCACTAGTGATGGTTTTCTTAAGGAGGGAATTGAGGGGTCCACACCAGGCTCCCCATAAAAATGTTGTAAAAGTGCACCCACTACAAGAAGAAATGGTTCCGGTTTAAAAAAAAGTGACAGCTTTAAAAAGTTATTCAAATGAAGTAAACAACTTCTTTTGATTATAAGTTGCATGGAATCTTATTTAATAATTAAATTGATGTTCAATTAAAAGTGCCTACTCCAATAAAAAAAAAATATATATATATATATATACCGTGCGATTCATAAGTCTCCGTCTCTAAAACTTTTGCGTCTGTTTCATACGATCTTGGTGTAACTTTCAGTATCAGTCGTGAAACAATGAACAAAGAGCAGTATGCCACTGTTTAAAATCAAAAGCTGTTGTCCTTTATTGGAAATAACAATCAACATTGGTATTAACATGATGGTGCCCCGGCCTATTTCAGTATTCTAGCACGGCAGTAGTATATAATGATCCATTTGGTGACTGTTTCCGCTAGTGGCGCTAGAGAGCAGGAGCAGAACCCATGAGCGCTGACGTCATCGCAGGAGCGATGGCGGAGGGTGGCGCTAGAGAGCAGTGGCTGATCCGAATCCTATTGCAAATCCTATTTCGAATCCTAATTCTATTTCTAATCCTATTCCTAATCCCATTTCTAATCCTACTCCTATTCCTAATCCTACGTCTATTCCTACTACTATTCCTAATCCTACTCCTATTCCTAGTCCTACTCCTATTCCTAATCCTATTCCTAATCCTACTCCTATTCCTAATCCTATTTTCAATCCTATTTTTAATCCTAACGTACCTTGTTAATGTTATCGGTTAATGATTTGAAATCAATTTATTTTTTATCAAATTTCTCCCTCAACAAATATTTCTTTCTACAGTCTAAGATTTCCTTTCTTATCAGCCAAGTGGCTCAGTTTGAGAAACACTGAGATAGATATTGGTGATTTTCATTGCAATATAGAGTGTGCGATAAGGTAGTCAGAGCTGAATATTTCTGAATCTAACTAAAATGCAATAACAATATAATTTACTATAAACTCAATAATCTGTTTCACTCAAGTGCGATCACCACCTTATTCAAATAGAATTTAATATATAGCTAAACCAAGTGAACTAACTTCATACTTTTGTGGCAGTGCTTTGTGATCGTAATCAGTATTAAAATTGAGTTCAGTTTGAGTTGAACTAATTTTATTATATTAGTGAGCTAAACTTGTGAAAATTTTATTGATATTTAATAGTTGTATGTCCGGTTAGGCAAAAAAACTCATGCAACGGCAAGGCGCTCTAAAAAGGATACACTCCAATTTGGAATGTAAATTCGGAAAAGCTTTCGGCCCACGACCAGAACCACTTTTAGTAATCGTGTTTTCGACTTGCAAACCTCTTCCCCCTGACAAATTTCTACGTACGCCACTGCCGGTAGGCGTAAAAGTGCAATGGCTATTGGCCAATCCATCAACTACCAGTTAATATATATCCTGGTTGGAATATTTTATTTCAGTTAAATTGTGGCAAATTGTAGCAATCACTAGTCGTCTTTTTATAATGATTCATTGTTTTTTTTTCTTAAAAAAGTATTTACGAAGTTAGCTCTAAACAGCCTTCATCAGATTTCACATTGGGCTAAAACTTTTTTTTCTTTTTGATGCATTTTGCTTTTACCATCTATTTCAGATCAAGCTAGATCTTTCGACTCTTTATGTTACGTAAAAATGGTTTCGACCCTTTGTACTAATACGCTTGCTTACAGATAGCAATACTTTGATTATATCACAAAAAAGCTAGTACAAAACAACTAGCCACAAAAGAGCTAACCCTAAAATAGCTAGCCGGCAAAAAAGCTAGTTCCACAAAAGAGCTGGTTCTACAAAATATAACAGGACCAGACACAAAAAAGCTATATGAGAACAGTAAAATAAAAATTAGGGCTGGCGCCATAAAATAGGATTAGGTTTCTTTCATTTGCTTTATTATTAGGGTTTTATTAGGGTTATTTCAATTTGCTTTATTATTAAAATACACTTCTGCAGCTGCTTACAAGATTATCAAGCAACAGCCTCTACCCTCATCTTCATTGTAAAACAAACTTAAAAGTTACCAAGTTGGATCAATAAAAGCTACAAAAATATTAAAGAACAAAATAAAATTCAACAAATATTGTTCTTATATTCTTATGGTTAATCAATTTTTCTTATGTTCCTGTAAGAGCAGTGCGTTTTGTTTAGCTTCATTTTGGCTCAAACATTGCTTTTTCATGCCAAAACCAATGTTGATTCTATTGCAAGTCTGGTGTCCGAAATTGTTGTAAATGTATACTTTAACAACAAGCAAAAACTTTTAAATGATGCGAAAAGACCAACCGAATTTAACAAACATGAACCATCAAAACAATATTTGTGTAAAAACTGAACTACTACAACTTATTCAAACAGCAACAGAATCAACTTGCAGTAGTGCAATACAACCTTGCTCTGATGCAGGTTACAATATACCTTTAATTGAGTTAACGACAATGCGAGAGTGGTTACCTTGCTGTATTGCTTTATTATAACCAACAGGTCAATCGGCACTAAAACGCTGATTTTATTTTGTGTAGTTTTTATCATTATGCTCAAAAATTTAGTATAAGATTGTGTATGCAATCCTATTTTAAATGTTTTTTTCGGAAAATTGTATATTGTATATGGCTGACTCTAAGTGTGTTTGGGGTGGGTATCGAATCTGAGGAAATTTGCTTTTCAATTAACTTAAATAGTTTAAATACGTCATAACTAAAGACGTTGAAAGATGTTTAGATTAAAAATTTTGTAAAAATTAATGTTACTTTCAAATGCAGCCAAAGGCCTCTTGGAAATCCGTCTCTCAATGTAACATGCGAGGCCGTACCTTAAGTAGGCCATGATTGAACCGAGGTGAAAATTTCTTACTGGGTATCTAAAGTCTCTGAGCTTGGATGAGTTAAAATGTTTGCTTATGTCTTAAAAACGCTGCTTTAATATTGAAACCTCACAGCTCAAATAGTCCACTGCAAATTTATTAATTTTTTATCTACCATAAAGTCTTTCTCTCCTTGCTTCTTGACCAATAACCGTTACCAAAAATCTAAAATCCTAAAATATCATAATCACTGGCAGCTATGTTATTCGACGAGAAGAAAACAAAATGATATTTGCTTTAAAAACCGTTACTGTTTCTGCAATCTATTAATGATTGACTTTTGGTTTGTTATTCGACACTGTATGGCTGTCTAAAACTTGATAAAAACTGAAAACTGCTCCAACTTGGTCAAAATTCACATCGAATTTTGACCAAGTTACAGCAATAATCAACTAAGTTGCAGAAAACATGAATAATTTTGTATTTTTGTTTTAATCCATTCGTAAAGCACTAGATAGCTAACAATTTTAATTGTATTTGATGATTTTAAACGTTTCTATTTTAACGTTTTCTCGACTGCGATCTGTTTTTTATGAACTTTCCATACTAACAAGTTAAAGTTGATTGATCGTCATCACTGTTGTACGCTAACGGCATTATGCAATTTAATCCTTCCTGACCTGTGGCGTACGCAAAAATTTGCTTTGGGGAGGGAGTGTTACTTTTTTAATTAAAATTTCGTTTTATTGCTTTTTCTTATTGTCCATTGAACATTGACCAGAAATAAAACAGTGTGCAGCGGAAGTTTCCTATTATTTTCTTAATCTTTCCATTAAATTCAAAAACCTGTATAAAGGTTTCTAAGACAACACCTAATCAAAATTTTAGAATAAAGTACTCTACTGGTAAGATCGAACTCATGATATTGAAAAAAAAATTGTGGCCTGAAATTGGAAACTGGGAGCCAATCTTCCCATAAAAATTCAGAAATTTCAGTCCCTTGCTTCAGCCGACCTATAAACCCATAAAAAGTTTGCAATTTTTGGTTTTCCCTTGACTTTTGACCAACAAAACATTCTTTAAATAAAAAAATCTTTTTATTACTTTGCTTGAATTTGAATTTGGTTATAGCGTTTCTCCTTTAGCAAAAGAAACTGTTGCACCTACAATGGCATTAATAAAAAAACTTTACCGGTCTTTTTCCAACGTTTAATTGCGCTTTAAAACCAATGTGACAACTTAGCTTTTAAACCAGCGATTCTCAAACTTTTTCGGCTTACGGCACACAAACAATTTATAGCTTTTTTTGCGGCACACTTGATAGACTAAAAACAAAAAAGCAGTCTAAATGAATTAAGGCTCGTTTCTTATAAGTTTCTGCTTTTGATTTTTGTCTAAGATAAAAATCTATATTCACAGAGCTATAAAGATGAGAATGAAAAGATTGTTTGAATGGCTTTTTGCTGATCAACGATAAGATTTTTAGACCAAAATTATTCAAGTTTTATTGAGAAAATGTTGATTCAAGAAAGGGGTCTCCTTTTGCAAATCAATAAGTTGCATTTTTTCTTTGACCGATAAGTTGTTTTTTTCATTGCTTTTGTAAAGATTAATCACACATGTTGTCGGTTAGAAAGAAGTAATATTGGTGTGGCAGCTGCAGTCGGAAAAGATCATCAGCCAATTTTTATTTTAGAAAGATTCATTGACAGACTTTCTTTAAAATTTGTTTAGTCATAAAATCACCTTTTTATCGCTAGAATATAATTTTGCTGTAACCGCAGTGATTATATTTGCTGATGGCTTATTGGACAAAGAAAAAAACATGAAAGAAGCCACCAAATATTATTTTGAAAACTCAACTAAGCGTTTTAACATTTTCATTTTCAAAACCCTAAAAGCTAAAATTTTTGACCACAATAGCACAAGTTATCGCGGTCACAATATTAGATTTTTAAATTTTCTCAAGCCGACAATTAAAAATTGTTACAACATCTACGTCTATTACATTTGCTGCAAAACAGGCGCAAATCAGTATAATAATGGGTTTTAATAATTAATTTAAATTAAAATTTTAACATGGTTTTTTTGACAAACAAAAGCAATAAAAACATAGGTGCAAAATGAAACCCTACAATATTTAAAACGAAAGCGTTTTAAAACTTGAAACGACTGTGATCCTAACTCGTGGAATATTTCTACTAGGGAAAAATTCTTCCTGGTCTGATGCAGTGAAAATGACCTCAATATCTAAGGAAGTCAACCGGATTATATAGGAGAAAATTATTTATTTCGACTAACATTTACCAGTCCAAAAGCATATTTTTAGAATTATTGTGTTTATTTAAAAAGTCGTAGTCGAAAAAAGAACCGTTTTACTTTAAATATTTTTTGTTTTAATAATTATCTTCCTGCCTTACCGGAAAGTGCCAAAGGTGCTGTAGCGGCTATACTTAGGGTGATGTCAGGGAATTACCCCGACCAGGGCCGATCTGCTTCCGGAGATACCAAGACATTAGTTTTCTGCCCAGTTGAAATTTTTTATTTGTTATTTTAGTTTTTATTTTGAGATGAGATACAACTGCAATTTAGAGCTGCTTGCTAAGACCGTCAAGCAAAGGAAAGCGCCGTAACGTGTCTTTTCGAAAGGCATAACAGAATGATTTGAGTAGGTTTAGAAGCGCGACTGTGTTGTTTGCATGCACCATCAATATGGCACTGTTAATTGCTTGGCCACACAGCCGAAACTGATGTTAAAAGTAGCCACGGTCGCTAATGTAGGCAGTTAGATTAACGGTTAAGAAAAACGATATGTAAAAAAGCTTATTTTAGTTAATTAAAGTTAAATTGAAATTAGATTTCGGTGAAGGCTAAGTTATGTTATTTTGTAGATTAACAAGAAAGTTAAAAATGGCTCTAAACATACAATTTTTAGCGTAAAATATGCCGGTCTACTTTTTAAGCAGTCATAATTTTTCGTTGACATCTAGTGCGAAGCAAAAATGTGTAGTTACTTGAACTATCCGCTTTCAACCATAAATCCTTACATCGAGATCTTCACAAAAAGAAATAAATCGCAAAATTAAATTTAAACGAGCACTTATTTTTACTCTTAATGCGATAAGATGTAAAAGAATGAAATTTTTTTAATTGGTACGTTTATTATGCAAAGCCTACAAACTACACCACAGAGCTAATAGTCAACATTGGCTAAATTAACCCTTTAAAGGACATAAAATTTTTAGCAAAAATATGAAAAATTTTTTTAAATATATTTGACGTTTAGATGATAGACAACACATTTATGCATTTTTTTTTAAATATTTATTTTTATTTTTGTTTATTTTATTATGGTACATATGTGTACCATTGTCCCTCAAAGGTAATTTTAATAAAAATTTTTTTTGAAACTTTTTATGGGATTTAGCGATAGTTGCGACTAATACTAATCTACTGCAGATAAAATAACGTGCTGTAAGATAGTTGAGCTTTATTCTGCGTGATAAGCAGAAAAACAATTGCGATTATTTACGTAACAGAGATAAATTTTACATTGTAAGCACATATTATTTGTTCTATTTTGAAGTTTTTTGCTGGTACAAAGCTTGCATCTTTGCCTTTTTTCGACTTTAATCATCGTGTGTGGCCCAGCACTTTTGCAAGCTTTAAGATATTTTGGGGGCTTTGGTCCGTGCTTGATGGTACTTTGTGGTGCTTGCCGCTTGCGGTTAGTATAGTTCCCGATGAGTGACCTTGCAATGATGCGGCGATAGGTCTTTGAGTCAAGTTGTTCTTCTTTATTGCTTATCTTATTGTAAACAATTTCAGCATTGTTTATGGAAATATCCAGCAGATCATTGACAATTCGAAGATAGTATTTATATTTTGATCGATGATCAAACTGGTAGGTAACTTTTTTTTGATCCATAAGATCAACACCACCCATAAATTTATTGTATTGCTTTACTACAGCAGGGCAATCAATTTCAGCTTTTTTATCTGTTCCCTTTGATTTTCGTTGAATAGAAGTCACAGGATAACCCATAAAATAATGTCACTAAAAATATCAAGAGGATAAATCGAACTTGACCATTGGACTTAGTGAAAAATTTAACCAAAAAGGTTAAGAACCACTTATCTAAAGACTCATGTTTTTTAAAACGTTTCGCGGCACACTTGAAAATCTCTCACGGCGCACTAGTGTGCCGCGGCACACAGTTTGGGAATCACTGTTCTAGTGCCATATTTTTATGCTTCGATAGCACTACGACAATAAACATAAAATTAGAAAAAGCGCCATGTTTTTTAAACTGAAACAGCTTTGTTTGAAGAAGCGATGTTTATGAGGTCGTAATTTGAATTTTATTTTAACTTTTCATACTGCTAAAAACTATTTCAAACCTTATTGAATGCCAACGCCGTCCTTGCCTCAAACATTTGTGATTAATTCTGCAATAGTTTATTTTCAAATTTTGGCTAAAAAACATTAGACAATACAGCTATCATTCACTAAAGAAAGTTTTTTTGTAAGTCAAAAAATCAATATAAATTTTGCAAGAATAAGCTTATATAAAACTATCAAAAAACGGTATTCTGTCAATGGCTTGCGTAAAGACAGGCATACCATATTTCCAAATTGGTAAATTGGGACGTTCGTTAAAAGAAAAAGTGAAAAAGTCTTCACTTTGAATTTGTCTCGGATTTCCTGATTTTTGTCGCTAAAAAGTAGTGTTCTCTAAAAAAAGTCTTCTCTTAAACTTTAAAATACCGGGACATATTGGTTAACCAACTGGGACGCCGGGACAAGATTCTAAAAATCGTTACTCTCCCGGCTAAACCGGGACGTATGGTAAGCTTACGTATAGAATGTGCGTATTCTATTTAAAAAAATACTACCGTGTTTCCCCTAAAATAAGACCTAGCCTAAATTTAAAAAATGATTTTAATATAAGCCCTATCCTTAAAATAAGATTTAGTCGATAGCTCGACACGAAAGTTTGGGCACCAAAATTCGCCAGAAAATTCAGTTAAATAAAAACTCCGTTAAAATTTCTGAATCTAGTGACTTGCAAGACATTCCAGAGGATGATAATATGGTTATTTTTGAATAATCTATGTTTAGCAGTTTTTTAAATAAAAACGTGTTATTTATAAGTAAATGCATATCGGTTTTCATATTTTGTATATTTGAAAATCTCGTAATTCTCTACTTTGTAATTTTGTTTTTGATAAATGAAAATAAAAGACGTCCCCCAAAAGTAAGTGTTATTTTTAGAAAGAAAATTAATATAAGACCCTGTCTTATTTTCGGGGAAACACGGTGTAGTCATCACATTATTTGTAAAGACAAAACAGTTCTTGTTTATTTTACAGCACGGGCTGTTTTAAACGCTGGAACCGGCGCTGTACAGTACTTTTTAAAAAAATCAGTGTAGGTAAAAAGAAGATTGCGTGCGGTTTGTGAGATTGTGTGTAATTCAGCTGCTTCTGTGTTTGAGGTTTCCAACGTTATTTTCCATTATATCAGGGCTTCTTAAACTTTTTTGTTCTGCGACCCCCTTTTTAAAAAATAAAATTTTGTGTGACCCCAATTAGTGGTGGATATTTAAAATTAGGGGCCCCAGGCAAGAATTCTCAAAAATTGGTGTTCTTCAAAAACAAAAGAGGGTTTTGATCTCGCACTTTGCAATTTTTCTCCAAAAATCATAATGATCTCTAAAAAAAAAGGTCTTTACTTTGAATCGATCTCCTTTTTCGTATTTTTCTCCCAAAATCATGCCGTTCTCTAAAAAAAAAAGGTTTTCACTTCAAATCGATTTCCTTTTTCTGATGATGGTGATCTCTAAAAAAAGGTCTTCACTCAGAATCGAACTGCGTTTTATCTATTTTCGTTGCCAACGTTAGGTGTTCTCTAAAAAAAAGGTCCGCACTCAGAATCAAGCTCCAATTTGTCAATTTTTGTCATCAAATTCTCTGATTTGCCGATCTGTGCGATAATTATAATTTTTTCCAAAAGTTCCGCGGCACTACTGCGTTTTTCAAAGTTTTCGGTACAAAGTACAAAATGCCAATTTGTTTCGCTATCCCAAAATTATTTTAGGCGACCCCATTTGGGGTCGCGACCCATAGTTTAAGAAATCCTGCATTATATGAATATCTTGTCAAATGAGACTTATTTGTTCATCAATCTTGCGAGCTATTTCAACTTGGCATTAAAAATAACTTACTCAATAACTTTGGTAACTACTAACTTAGTAACAACTATTAAATTTAAGTTTTATAATTAATGCATAACAAAACAGCCATAACTTGATTTATTTTTAAAATAGAAGGCAAGAGTTGAAGATGATTATGTCAGTCACCAAAACAGTTTTATGTTTTTATCCGCTGAAGGCTGCCGCAACGCTTTTAAAACTTTTTGGGTTTTATGAAAACTATTCAAAATGAAAAAGAAAAAAATCATCAGTTTTATAATTACTAATGTTTATTGAAAAATTCATACATTCATTCAATCATTTTGATTTTTTTCGTGACCACCAACATAGTAAATTTTACACAGTAAAAAGTAGTCGAGAGTCAAGAAAAGGTAGACGCAGAAAAATGTCAGACATTAAAGCATGCGAGAAGAAGGCAGGAAAGAAGTAAAAAAACACTACAGAGCATAGATGCGTCACCAAAATAGCAAAAGAGAAAAAGGACAAAAAATTCAAATTAGAAACAATTTTAATTAAATTTAATATTAATTGCAATCAAGTATCGCCTCCGAGCCATAATCTTTAAAATTTAAATCTGAAAATCAAATTTCTTTAATGCATTTTTAGATGTGCTGCAATCGATACTTTCAAACTGTAAGCTTAAATATATGTATAAAAAGACTATTTCTTGCCAAAGTTTTATTTGAAAATATAAACATAATTTTGGTTCAAGTAATATATTTATCCAATAAAAATTTGTGCTCGATTCTGTGAAAGTTCAGTCTTTTTTGTAAAAGTTAATCAGGAATTTTCTTTTTAATCCAAATATGCGGACGAAAATTCTTCGGAAGATTTTCTAGTAGGTCTATCATAAACTTTGAAGCATCCGTACCTATAAATTTCATTCAAAAATGACTAAATACTGATTGTCTATTTTATTCTAGTACAAAAATAAAACATTTTAGGTTAATTTTTAAGCTTTAATACATGTCAGAAAAAAGCGAAAGAAAATATGATTTACGTAGTTTTTCGGTGATTTACTAGATTTCTTTTTTAAAGGCGTATTGATAACAAATATCAAACGCTTAAAAGAAATATACTAATTTTTAAACCCCTAAAATAAATAAGAATTGTAAAGCATAATTGAAGTTATGACATCATATTCTTTTGCATTGATATACAGTATTGTTGAAATTTTAAAGCTTGAAAAGCATTTATTTTTTCAATTTGAAGGTATAAAACATAATATAAAAATCATACCAAAAATTATCATGTTTTTATTAATTTTGAATACTGTAGACAAAAGCCTGTGGTAAACTTTTATCTGTATTTTTTAAAAAATAAAATTTAAGATGAATTCAATGTAAAATTTCCAAAAAATAATTTGCATTTTCATAAGTCATTAACAGTTCGCCTATAAAGTACAGTTTCATGAAAATCTTTCTACAGGACATCAGGAAAATCCAAAACGATAATTATTGCATTTGCTGTACATGTTTTGTTTTCAAGCAAACTTGATAAGTTTTTCTTTTAGGCTGTCGTTTCTTTTTTGGTTTCTTCTAAAGGCTCAGGTTCTTTCTGCTCCGGCGAAATATTATTTGCTTCACTACTTTCCTCTTTTGAAGAGCTGGGCATTTGTCGCCGAATGGTACTTGAAATGCGGTGGGTAGCTTTTTTTGACGCCAACGCGCATATTGCCAAACATCCGGAGCAGCAGCAGGAAAGCAGGACCCATACGTAACCCAAAATAATTAGGACAAAGGCGAAATAGTAAGTACCTCCGTCACAATACAAGCGATTTGTTTTGTCTTCGATGTTTGGATGAAATGATCCGAAAACCCAAACGTTTCCTAAAAGTCGTAAGAATGTTTTTAGATTTGTGCTGCCCAACAGACGTTTGTGTAATGTGTAATTTAAGATAAAAACTTTGTTAGCCTAATTACAGGCCTACTTTTTCAGTAACTTTTTTTTTAAAAACATTTTCGGAAAATCACCAGCTTTTAGCACTATACGTGTTCAAATTTAAATAAAATTTGTTGAAGGCCTATGCAATAATTTCATCTAATTTAATCGCGTTACATTACCCTACTTTTTCATAAAATTCGTTTTGCTACGTTTCAGCGTTGAATAGCACGTTAAAAAGTGTGATGTTTATAAAATAAAATCAGGAAAATTTATTCTATGTTTTTAGCCACGAATTTGTGATCAAAAGTGAATTACTATTTCAGCAGTTTGAAATCTACACCTCAAACTTAAAATTTTTTTTCAACGAGAGGATATTTCCAACATTAAATTTGCCAATAGTTTGGTATTTTCAAGGTTGCGGCCTGCAACCTAATGACAACTGTGGCTTTTTTTTAAGCAGTAACTCTAAATTTATAAAAAACTTGATGGTAACTTTTCAATTTTTAAAATGAAATTTTTTGATCGCTTAGCTTATTTATTTTTAAATTTTTTGCCTGTTTTGAAGTGAAATCAACTTGCATCGAAATCAACAAATAAATACCAAGTTTACTTGCAAAGCTTTCATAAGCACATAATTTTTATATAAATATAATTTTTATCAGTACAGGAATTAACATAAGTGTTAAGTGCGCCATTGATAAAAAGACCTAGAAGTGAATTAAATATTCAAAACTTAAGTCAACTTTTTTTCAAAACTTCTTTTAACACTCTTGTTTGATAAATAAATTGTTTCTTATTACCAACAATAAACCAGGCAAATTCAAATAAGCTAAGTAGAAAGTTGAATCCGCTGTACGAAAAGTTACATTCTTGATCTTCCGGGAGTTTCTTTTTTCTCTTGCCTCGAAGTGATTTAATGATGAAGACTAAAGTCATAAATGTCGAAACAGATCCGCTGACAATCAGCCAAATCGGGATATATCGTTGTACTCTGCATTCCTGAAGGTTTAAAGAACCTGTAATAAAAATTTTTAAGTTTAGTACATGACTACGTTCATATGTCGCAAATATTGCACAACTTTCAAGCATGTGTTTTTTTTTGCCATCAAAACTTTAAGAAACATTTTATTTGAGGACGTTTATGTTTCTCTTACTTGCTTTTCAGCGTCTACGTTTTCTAAACTGCCAAAATGTTAAGCGAACAGCCATGAAATTGGCACCAAACAGTTATAGAAATTTTAAAGATTCTTTTATTTGTTGTTGTATTAAAATGCTTAAAATTTTTACTTAGAAATCAATCAACCAATCAATTACAACTCTTATTTTTTCGTTCATTAAACAGCAGATGTTAAAAAAAATCTCACACATGTGGTCGAAAAAAAAGGAATCAGTAACAAATGACTTTACTTACAACTCACCAACTACAATCATTGCAATGGGTAAAACAACAAAGATGCCAAGTAATATTAGGAATCCAACTGCAAAACAAAATTCAAAAAATCTGATTTTTTTTACTCAACCACATCGATCATGTACAATGGAATAAACACGCAATTGCATGACATAGTAAAAACAAACTACTTTTATTAACACAGGCAAAAACCGTTTTGTAAACTAGATAAAGAAAAACATTAAATTCTAAAGGAATTTCTATTTTTTAATACCCTTTTCTCCTTTGTCATGTGAAAAAGTTTGAAGAAAAAATAAGACAAGCTGACATATATATTTGATAGCCAAAATTTAAGAGACTGATCTAAAGTTCATAAGAGATTATCAAACTTTTCACAATATTTTTTAAAAATAGAAGTGATAATTTTTTTTACTTGTCTGTATTTTTTGATAATACGTAAAAGCTGTATTTTTTGCTAAAAGCACATGAAAAATTTTGTCTTTTTCCTTAAAAACGTTGAAAATTGAAACAGCTATGTTTTGGAATTAAACGCAAAAAATTTTATGGATGAACATTTTACGATTTATCACCCTGTACACTAGCGTACCGATGGGCGAGGCCACTGTGCCATGCCCCCTCAGATCCTAAAGATGAGAAACTGTAAAGCAAAACCAAGCAGTTTTAGCAAAAGCAAAGCTGGTTTTTTGCGAGTATTCGGGGTTCGCCCTGGATTTCGATTTTTCTGTGAAAAACCGCTCGTCGCTCAGACCACTTACTGGTAGAAATCTGGACTGGACTATCTGGTTAAAGTAAAACAGTTATCAAAATTTGTTATGCTCTTGAAAGTGAATAAGAGTGGCCGAGGGCAGACTAAACCTTGTAGAGAGAAGACATATAGTCGGACAAACCCGCTTATAACCGGAAAAGCGTTGCTATTTTCTGCTTCTCTTAACGATGCGTTTGTTGTGGCTCTTGAAGTTCTCGTGTCGGTTTTGGAAGTCACAAAACCCCTATCTGTGCGATTACAAGGAGCAACTCAAGACATTCACAAAGTGAGTGAGAGCGTTCATGACTGCATTACTACACTGCAGAAAATGCGTCCTGATAAATATTTCAAGAAAATCTTTAAAAATGCTGAGCAACAGGATGGTGCAAGCGTCGAGATGCCAAGAATCAACGCTCGCCAACGAAATCGTGAAAACCATCCAGCTGATAGCGCTGAAGAGTATTACCGACGGTCGAAGTACTTTCCATAATTGGACATTTGTTTAAAGCAACTACGCGAGAGGTTCACTGGGCACCCAGCGACTGTTTATGACCTAAGCAGCTTGCTACCTGCTTACGTCATCGACGCTGATATAAGCAACTTGAGAGCCGCAGCTGAGGCGTACGAATGCTTTCTCCCGGAAGGCCCCGAGTGCTTTGAAGCCGAGCTGATGCGATGGAAAGCCTACTGGCCTCGACAGCCGTCAGATTACCCTCCAGGAAACGTCCTTAACGCTCTTAAAGTTGCAAGATAACTTGGGACGTATTCGATCACTGAAACATTGCTGCAAATTTTCGCAACGTTGCCAGTTACAATGGCAACGGGCGAACGATCATTTAGCTCCCAAAAGCTGATCAAAACGTACTTACGTACGAGCATGCAAGAAAATCGGCTCAATGCATTGGCTCTTTTGTATATAAGCAACGACGTTAGACTTGATTATAGTCAAGTGATTGACCAATTTGCAAAAGGGAACCGTCGCCTTAATTTAAAATAAATTAACTTTGTTTTATGCTTGATTTTCATTTTACGATTTCATTCTTCTAATAAGTCTCGTAAAATCATTATACTAAAACTTGCTGCCAGAATGCACAAAAATCCGTATTTTAGGTGTAATTTTGCAAAGTTTTTCCGGGGCATGCTCCCAGACCACCCTATAATGGTCGTGCCTTCGGCACTCCCCAAGTTAATTTGTGACGTCACACGATTGTGACGAAACTTTGGCCCCCCTCGGAAACTTTCTGCGTACGCCACTGACCCTGTAATAATACTTTTTGCCAAACGTGTTTAGCGAGAATTTTGGATGAGGCTCAACCAAATTCAAAAAATGCTTTGAACTTTTTTAACCAAATTGCTAAGTTAAATGCTTTTTGAGAAAGTATTCTAAAACAGCTAGATGTCAAACGAGTGAGCTTATGCGGATCCCATTTATGGTCATGAGATTGCGGACCGCAAATTCAGCGAGGCTAAACCATTCTTTGACATTTGGTAAAATAAATGTTTAACATTTACTTCAGCGTCTAAATTTGATCAGGTCTACTAAAAATTTACGGCTATAAATTTTTTTCAATTAAAGTAAACCATTCTAAATATTTTTAAACTTAAAATGTTTACAAATCAAAATCCAATCGATCACAAATAATTTTGAAGAATTTTTGGTTTAGTATTTAACTTGATTACGTACAAATGTTCGGTCTCCTTGCTTGACATCGTTTTCTGCTTAAAGGCCCGTTTCCACTACGAGCGTGGAAAAAAGCATTCTTTGTTTGTTTTATTGCTTTTTTTTTGCGCTCGCTTCAATTTTAACCGCTCGCTTCAATCGAAGATCAATAAAAGAGAGAAAGAATGCTCTTTTCCACGCTCGTAGTGGAAACGGGCCTTAATAGTTTTTCAATGTTGGCTTAAAACGCAATTGCAATCCCAACTTTGACCAGAAAAGATAAATGAAAATTATTCAATCTGGTTTTCTTACTATTAATAGTTTTAAAAATTCTTATTAGAAGCAAGTGTTGACAAATATAATTTGACCCGAACAACGCCATGATTGTTAATGCTAATTTGCGAACTTTATTACGATCTCAATTGTTTGAAGATATAAAAATAGAACATTGGTACCGTTCCTAAAGCAAGTGGAATCTGCGACAGCCACAGAAACTAAATTGTGAAAAATAGCTGCCCTGAACAGAAGAAACAGCCAATCAGTCCAATCCAACTACCTGACTTAATTTCTATTATAATCAGTCAATAATTTCTATAATTTTTTCTATTAATTTATACGGTTTTAATTCCAAAACACAACAACCAACTGTTTAATTACTTTTTTTGTAGATAAAGCGTACCAGTAATTTTCTGAGATTACCGAAACCCAGCGAACGCATTTAAAAGTTGTTAAAAAATGCTGATACAGTATAAATGAAAAAGGTGGGGAGTACAGAAAGTCTATGATATCATAAGCGCCAACTGAAAGAATGTTTCACGAGCCATTAGAAGCATTGGCAGAGGTAAAGGAAGGGATACAAATAATCGTTTGGACCAGGTACTTAGACTCTATTATACTTTTCTTTTTGCACAAAACTCGATTCATATTTTAGCAGGTAAATTTGATTAGATTCAGTACCTCGGACACCATTATAATCAAAAGAGAAATGAAAATAACACAAATTAGTCTTGAATACAAAAAAAATCTTTTGAATTCTTCTAAAAGATTTAAAACAAGATCGGTAAATTTTTTTAAAGACCTGTGAAGATTTTGAATTGATAGATCTACTGTTCTCAATTTGTTTGGATTAAAGAAAATGTGCAACACCTAAAATTGTTCTATTTAATTCGATTTCTTTTTACATTTAAATTTATTACAGATTAAAATTTACAATATTAAAACTATAATTCATTCTTAAATTTTTTGCTCACAACATCATAACTATTTAGCATATTCATACTTGTGTTAAGTAGTATGACAAAGACGTTTTTTAAAAAGATCAACGGATTTGGAGCAAATTTCCAAGCTTGTTCCAGTCGTTGAGCTAAAGATTTTTGTTCTTTTTCTGGTTGTCCAGCTTTTTCAACGTCTTGTGAATCCTTTTTTTTGTCAACTGAAGAAGTTTCCTCCGGTTGTTTAGCTTTTTCAACGTCTTTTAAATCTTCGTCGACGGATGGAGTTTCCTCCGGCTCTTCAGCTTTTTTAACCTCATTTGAATCCTTTTTTTGGTCGGCAGCTGGACTTTTGCTTTCCATTTTTGGCTTTTCAACCATTGATTTTATTTCGCTTTCACTCATTTTACCGATTTATTTTTTAAAAATTTGTTACCCTTTTAAAAAATTTGTTAATAATTTACAACTTCTAACTTACACTTTTTAATGAAATGGACAACTAGCGACTCGCAGTAAATTTTTCTAATTCAATATTTATACGTAGAAAAATTTAAAAAATACACCGTTGAACTCTTTATGTATTAAATTTTAGAAGGTTTCTAAGATTTAAACCTTAAGTCTTTACTTTAAACGCCAGCTAATTAGCAATGGAAAAAATTTTTAATAACTTTAATGAGTTTAGTGAATTTATTCAGTTTAATAAGAAGCTAAATAGTAATTTTTCTACACATAGACAACGGATAAATGCAAAGAGTTATGGACAGAAATAATTCAAGAAAAGTTAGGTCACATCAAGAAGACAGCGCAAAGGAGCTATTTTATTCGATAAACATGGTGACATTTTATTTTACCCTCCTTGAAACCTCTACACAAGAAGCTTAAATTCAAGACAATTTCTTTATAGTAAAAACGCAATTCATGATCTTCAATTATTGACTCTTTATTTACAGGAGACACAAATTTGAGGAAACAGGTTATATTCCTTGAAATTTTCAAAATTTTAATTGTTTTTTTCAACAAAAAACATCGTCCAACAAAAAATTGCATTCAAAGCAACTATTGGATAGAACAGTGTTCTTCAAACTTTTTTCATCGAGACTCATTTTGCACAGGCAAATTTTTTCGCGACCCCTAAAATAGGATCTTTACCTAGAATCCATTTCTGATTCTGCTATTTATTCCCCAACATCAAGATGTTCTCTGAAAAAAAAGTCTTCTCCTAGAATCGATCTTTGATTCCGCTATTTTTCCCCAAAAATCAAGGTGTTCTCTAAAAAAAAAAAAAAAAAGGTCTTCACTTCGATTTCATCTCTGATTTCCCTATTTTTCTCCCAAAATCAAGGTGTTCTCTAAAAAAAAAAAAGGTCTTCACTTCAATTTGCTGTTGTATTTCGCTATTTTTCTCCCAAAATCATGGTGATCTCCAAAAATTAAAATCTAAAATTCCGCGACCCCCATTGAGCCTTTCGCGACCCCCAGTTTGAAGAGCCCTGGGATAGAATATATATAAGATCACTACATAGAAAAGTCATTGAAATTTATAGTATGTTAAATTTTCGTTATACGTTACAGCAAAATAGAAGTTATGTTTTAAAATGATTTTTTCGAAGAAAATATGTTTTATGTCTTGGAAAAAAATTTAAAATTTACTCGAATATGTAACCAAACTTTAAAAAACTTACCCAACAATAAACTCTTGCTAAAATAACAAAAAAAATTGTTTGCTTGATAGTTGAAAAAAATTAAGGGCAAGCAGAACGAGACAGCTAAATTTGACACGTATCTGATTTACAGGAAAACATTGAAGACGTCATATTTAAGGAAACCGTTAAGCCTTTATCCCCATCTACTTTCGGAGATGCCAAGATATTGCTGTCCGGTTAAAATCTTTTACTCGGCTTTTTAGTTTTTTATTTAGAGAGATGGCTGACATTTAGAGCTGTTTACTAAGACAACTAAGGAGAAAAAAGTGCCGTAAAAAGCTGTCTTTCTCAAGAACATAACAAAATGACGCGAGTGTGACCGTTTCGATCACGTTCGCCATCAGTAAGGCGCTCTTATCTACTCTACCTAAGACAATTAATGGTGTCGTAAGCCGTTGATAGAAAATTTAATCCTGGTACAAATTAAAATCTTTTCCCTACTATTAACTTAAAAAGAAAAATCAAAAAATGTTTTTCGTCTTTGAAAAATCAAGTAAAGACTAAAAACAATTTTTTTCAATTCAAAGACGAGGACCTAAAAACGTTAATAACTGCAAAAGTTTCTTTGCTTGAATCTTGGCCCGCTTAAAAATTTTCGAGTCTTCTTAAAATTTTAACCTAGATTTAAAGTTTCCTTCTGAACCCAATGTCAACGCTTATGCTGATGTCCGATCAAAATACAAATTCAAAATAGAAGAGCTGTTTATCAAACAATTACATTGAGTTTAAAAGCTCTTTTACAGTCCTCTTCCTTTTCATTACTGCCAATCTGTTAGACCTGCTAGCATGCTCGTGTCATACGTTGGGCGTGAGAGCGCAGTAATCGCAGTAATCGTCGCCACGGCGCAGTTCATCTCGCTGCTCGCGTTATTGCTGTCCAGCCGAAAAGCATTTATATTAAAAACAAAATTGCTTAATTAAACATGTTAATGACTTCATTGACGTGCACGTTTATTGTCTGATTGATACAACTTAAAACCAGGAATGATGTAAAAAAAGTCCTTTACAATGACTGAGTAATATTTTGCTAATGTTTAACAATTCACTTCTACAAACCAACAATAAAATAGTCTATTAAAAAAACTTCAGTGAAAATATCAAATATTTTTATAACATAATATTGCTTGACGTCTCCTCACAAATTTTTTTGTCTTTGCTTAAATTGATTTCTTTTTTTTGAAAGGGCATCAACATGGGGACAAAAACAGACAGGGTCCGTCCAGAGGGTATATTTTACAACTATTTGTTGCTGTACTACCCGGATCAGATACTGGCAGCGGTGGTGTTAGACCAGCATCAAGTTTAATTATCCAAAGTTATTTTACTGATTCAATTCTTATATTTAGAGGTAAATACTTAGTTAAATTGATAAGAAAGAATATAAAAAATCAGTAAAAATAAATATTTTTACTATTAGCTATATCAAGATACCAATAATAGGTTGAATGAAGAATGCAACATTTAATGCATTAGATATAAACACTTTTTTTCTCTAAACTCACTTAGGGGCACGATGAAAATACTTAAATAGTGAGATTTAAAAGGAAAATCCTGAGGGTGACTTCTTTATGTTTACTAGCAGGGGTGCCGGAAAATTTTTAGGCGAAATTTGAAAATTCAGAGAAACTGCGACTAAATGTTTTGTAAGCTAAAATGATAAGGAGAAGAACGTTTGAGAAACTCTGCTCTAATTGATTTACCAAAGAAAATTTGACAAAACTGTTCGCAGGATTGTCACATAAATATTACAACATTTTTCTAATCTAAAGCCTTTCGTTAGGTCAAAACCTTTTTTGTTCTTTTAAACCACAAAAAAATATTTTGAGGTTCAAAAGGTGTCTTTGCTACCAGCAATTTTCACAGCATTTATTGAATAGCAGAAAAGCATATTTGCCTAAGAAAGTTAGGTGATATAATGCAAAATAATAGGCAATTAGGTCAACCAGCATATAAATGAAACGAGGTAGGATTTAAAAGATAAATCTGGTATCCCAATTACGTTTGTTACCTCTTCATTGTTTTTTCAATAACAATAATATCAAAGCGGTATATATTCGTTTTCATGCATAAGAGAACAAATAAAATCACTTTTGCCAGCTGCCGCCAAAAGTTTTTGTGACGTGTTTTTGTCACGCCCATTTTCAACAGGGGGAAACAAAAAAAAATAACCAGAAGATTGACAAGTCATGTCAAACGAACTTTTAAAAAACTGCTGCTTACCTCCAATTCGAAGCGCGTTTGATGACTGTGACGCCCGATTTTGCTTTGGCGGGAAAGTCGTAGTTGATTTATTCACGTCGGCGGGAAAGCAAGCATAGCAAAGATTAACGTATTTATCCATAAAAGAATTACGCATTTTTTAACGGCACGTTGCATGAATGTGCGTGAATTATGGTTTGAATTAATTAACCCTAGATAATATAAATAAAATGGTTCGCTTACAAATCAGTGGTTCCCAACCTGTGTGTCTGGAGAGATTTCCAAGAGCGCCGCAAAACTTTTTAAAAAACATTTGTCCATTGCTCCGCAACCTTTTTTTAGTGGACATGATTTTTCAAGGACGAAAAGCAAGAAACCCGAGACAGATTCAAAGTGAAGACCTTTTTTTAGAGAACAGTACTCTTAGTACGAAAATCAAGATCTGCACTCTGGTCTAAGTGTGCCGCGTATTTTGAAAAGGTCCCAAACTGTGCCGCAGGAGCGAAAAGATTCAGAACACTTACTCAAATGGTGCCAATTCCTTTTAATTTTCTGTAAATCAATTAATGCTAAAAAATTTTAACAATTAAAGAAAAATAGGAATTGATGGCAAAACGATACACGTTAAAACAATTGTTTTAATCTGGGAGTTGTAACTTGGCTTTTTTCTGGGGGTCGCGAGAGCTTTTGATAACAGCATAAAAAGTAAAATAAAAATAAAGATATCAGATTACCATGTAAAAAAGGCTATTATATACAGTATAATAAAAGCCATATAACATTTATAGCTTAATATTCTAGAATTTACTTAAAATTCCTTATCTGTAAATGAATTGTGGTCACAATAAAACTAACAGACAAAAATTGTATTTTAAACCAGTTTTGAAAGCAGATATAAACATTACGATTAAATATCAGTGGCTTATTACGTCATTGTACAGAAGAAAATAAGCTAAACACAATTTTATGTAGCGGTATAGGAAAAGAAGCATCCAAACAAGTAGTAAACTTTTTGACTAAGCAGAGGCAAAAATAAACAATGAAAAAATTTTAGTGGAAAGCATTTCTTATGCAGTCTAGAGACCTGTACGGGTACGGATAACCTCGCGTTCCGTACCCGCCTGCCCCATTGGGAGGTACGGGATGACATACGTATATAAAATCGACTGGCAGGCAGGTGCATGTAGCTGAAAGCGATGCATTATTAGGTAAAATCGATTTTGAAAAAAGAAATAAAATTATGATATTTTCCAAGCTTTTAATTTTGAGTCCTGCATAAATTGTTGCTTTCTCTGAAAGATTGATTTTTTAGGTTTCCTTATTTATGATTTTTGATGGCGTTACTCAAAAAAAACTTTCGGGCTAGGTACCACCGGGTTGGGCAAAATTGGTAAGGGTAGGTACAAGCCACAAATAGTTGGTCTTTTAGGCTGCCTATTGCTACCAGCTGACAAAACACAGTGAGCTCGCTATAAAAAGCGAATGAAACAATATACTGTACTTTCAGGAATTTTCTTTTTGTATAAGTTATGAGAACATGACTGGATGATGCCAAAATTTTTTTTAATTCTAAGATGACAGCGTAGTGTCGTAGATTTATTAATTGGTGCAAGAAAGATTGAAAAAGCTGGCTACTGGCTAGCTAATTAGACCCTTTATTTTTTCTAACAATCAGTCCTAAAAGGTACAGGTACGGTGACCATGCACAATTTTTTGTGCATGTTATAACGTATATCGTTTAGTTGCCGTCGCCTTATTTGCAACTTTTGCTTTATTTTTTCTTCAACTATTATCAATTATTTCTTTTGGGTGCGAATAAACACAAACTACTACTACTACTAAAATAGTGACCTCAATTAGAGACGCACTAAACTTTAGTTAAAGAGCCACCGCTTAACCTTTTTCATACCGGGACCCAATTTGGCAACCCAGGGTAACTTAACAAGCCCTTTGTTGAAGCAAAATTATTTAGGCGTTGGCTGGCTATCTCATGCATTTGTGAATTAACGCTCATTAGCAAAAAAATATAATTAAATATCATCACTCTGTTAAATAAAAGCTCATAAATTACCAACTCTACAAAAAAGACCATTAAAGATGACTTGTATCTGACCAAAAATTTTCCTATGCTGGTGCTGTAGTCGCCAGAATACACCATAGATCTGGCTCTACAATTTCTTTATTTTTGGCCCTGCTCCGAGCAATCCAAAGAAATTAGTCTGACAGAAAAGGCATTAGAAGTCGAATGGACGGTTACAACTCTGGGATATGGAGGAAGCCATGGCTGATCAACAGCAGACAAATTGTTTTCTTTGAAAATTTTTTTTATAGAGCTCAAGTAGCATCATCTCCATTGAACATATTAACAAAGTTTGTAATCGAATTCTTCATTAATACATTCCTAACTACTCGATCAGCCACGCTGCTGATATTGACCTACTGGAATACATTCGTATAGGTAAGTCGCCTTATTGATGACGAACGCAAATGACGCAATCTGGTTTTAATTCTTACTCTTGTCGTTCTGTTGCGTTCTCAGTGAAGATGCTTTACAGTATTTTCCTCTGCTTGATGGTTTCAGCAAGTAGTTCAAAGTTTTACTCATATCACTATATAGAAACTAAAACTACGAATAAAAAAATTCTAGTCAGACAGTGATATTTTGGCATCTTCAAAAGCAGGTCTGGGTAATCGCTCGATTGTTTCTCTCAATTTTACGCCTCCAATTTTTGCAACAACTCAGGATAAGAAGCCAATCACATTTTTATATGGTGCTATTTTAGCCAATTTTATGCTTTTTTTCCATTTGACGCATCATAACTTTTGCAACCTCTTCCCTTGTATGATACTTGATCTGACAATCAACCTTTTTTTTACCAGTGTTTTATAAATGGAACAAAATTTCAAGAGGCTTGCAAACTATTCTATTGGGTAAATTTAAATAGGTTTTGGTTTTACTGTACTATTTGGAAGTTGTTCTTTCTTGCAAGATGTAATTATTACTAATTACTTGCTTAATGATCGAATTATAAGAACGTTTATTTTGTGAAAAATTACGTTTTGGGGTGAACGCAATACTAAGAAGCAACGAACGTACTTCCTGTTATTTAAAAGTATTCAAAGATTGATACATTTTAGATAACTGATATCAAAGTATTTTCACCGAAGAATAAGTAAAATTTTCGGCCAATAACTTGTCATAAATTTGTTGTAAAATTTTATGTTCCATTATGGAACAATGGCGGGTTACTGTACAACTGCATTAGAAAGTCGAGCAAGTGTTAGTTTTGAGCTCAGATGTTTATTATGTTTATTTACGGGTAACAATTACTTATTCGTAAACAAAAGAGCTATCACATTTAGACTTTTTTCCGTTTCACTGACTATCAGTTGTTTGTCAGAAAGCAAGCGAGTGATAGACAGTTATAAGAAAACTTGAAACCCAAAGTTTTTTATGAAATAAGAAAAACGACAAGAGTAGCAACTATTGCAGAAATGCATGAAGCTATTGAAGGTGCAAGAAATGTTGTCAATGTCGTTTTACTTCCTCCGAATGCCGGTGACTCCGGTAATCAGGAAAGCGATACAGAAGAAGTTTAGCTGAAAGTATGGAAGAAACATACGAACCAAGCGGAGAGCTTGAGATTGAGCAAAATCTTGAAAGTGGCGACGAAGTTGAACCGCTTTTGCCAACTCGTAGCAAAAGAAGACGACAAGAACTGCCTAGTTCCCCTCAGGTTCTGCAAAAGATTTTCAACAGGTAGAACCTAATTTTAGAGAAAATTTGTCAGATTTGGAGAGATATTCACCTTATTAGGTGTGGAAAAATTTGTTTTCAGAGGATATACTGGAGCACATTGTTCTTTAAATTAACCTTTATAGCAATCGAAATCAAAATAATCCACATTTTATTGTATCAACTAAAGAAATGCGGTCATTTTTAGGACTGCTTTTGCTTACTGGCTATCACAGTCTGCCGGAAGAACATGACTACTGGTCAAAGCAGCTTGATTTTGGAGTTCCAGCAGTATATAATACAATCAGTTGAAACAGATATCACAAAATTAAAAGATATCTACATTTTGCTGACAACCAAAGTCTCACAGATGGAGATAAAATGAGCAAATTGCAATTTGGTTAAGTTCGGTATTTTTCATGAACTATTGAATGTAGATGAGTCAATGGTGCCATGCTTTGGACGCCACAGCGCCAAAATGTTTAACAAAAGGAAGCCAAATTCGTTTTGGTTACAAAATTTGGTGTCTGTGTAGAAGTGATGGTTATCCGTATCACATGCAGATATATCAGGGAAAGCAGTCAAACGCGAATAATTATTGATGATATTATTGATGACACGTGTTCCTAAAGGCTGGCCCTTAGGAACACGTGTCATCAATAATATGGTTTCTATCATCTCCAGTAATTCCAATGTTCTTTATCATTAACTTTATTTTGATAACTTTTTTTCTAGCTACCATCGGATGAATGAACTAGCTTGTCGTGGTCGTTTGAAGGGTATCCACTCCAGGTCAGACACAAACAGGACTGGAGCCGTGGGTTTATTCTTTTACTACCCCAGACTGCTGCACTGCCTGGACCAGATGCTGGCAGTGGTGTTGTTAAGCCAGCATCGAGTTTCGACATCCAAGACCGTCAGACCTCGTGCTCCATGTGGTGCCCGATGTATAGGTCACGCTGTTAGTACATGGTCTGCGGTTTGCTCAGAGGAGCCACACTTGCAATTCGGTGAAAAAGCGAGACCCCAATTGTGTATGGACGAATGGAATCGCCCAACATTAGTCCGCAGGCGGTTGAGCTAACCGAAGCTGCTCGGGGTAAGCCCATCCCAACAGGCCTGGCACCAGTCTCGGGCACAAAAGCACGGAGCCTGGAAGCATTTTCATAATACTCCGTTTTCCATTTGTGATTTGTCCATTCAGAAGCGCGGATGCCAAGTCTGGCAAGGTTGTCCAAAAGATTCCGCGCAGCTAGCACAAACGGGCGTCTGGATCTTAGTCTCACTTGGCGAGTATCTGAGGACCCATTTAAAAGACCATACAAGATATGATCGGGGTCCAAAGATCCACGGTGAGCCAAGGAGAGTGTCGCTCCCAGTCGGCGAAGCTCAGTTGGCTGGATGCCTGAGAGTACATGTACAGGTGGTCCGTTGGAGTGGGACACAGGCATCCAATAACTATGCGTAAAGCGTGGTTCAAGACACTGTCGATGAGGCGAGTGTGAGCACTGCGATACCAGACTGGTGCGCAATACTCAGCTGTTGAATAGACTAGAGACAAGGTGGCTATGCGTAGTGTTTTAGCACCAGCACCCCATCCCGAGCCCACGAGTCGCCTCAGCAGTGTGACGCGCGAGAATAGTTTTTTGCACAATGCCACTAAGTGGTGACGAAACGTGAGCGATCTGTCCAGTTTTACCCCAAGATAAGTAGGCGTTGGACAGAACGGTAAAAGTCTACCATTGTTGTAGACCTTTAGCTCACGTTTGGCCTCTCGGTTATTTAAGTGAAAGGATGCCGTCACCGTCTTAGTGTGACTGAGCTTCAATCTCCAAATCTGGAAATACGCTGACAGTGTGAACATGTCTTAACTTAAAGTCCCCTTCAATTCCTTCCAGTTTCCAGAAGAATGCAACAATGCTAGATCATCAGCATAAACAAACTTTCTGGAAATCATGGAAGGAAGATCGTACGTATAGATGTTAAATAGGAGGGGAGCCAAGACCGATGCCTGAGGAACGCCGTTTTTAAGACGGCGTAGCCTGCTTTGCTTGCTGTCACCGGTGGTAAGGGTGAAACTTTGATTTCGGACAAGCTCCATAATCATTCTGACCATGGCTCAGATGGTAGGTGCTTCCTCGCAGCCTGGGCCGTGAGTAAGTCTGTTCATTGATTTTAAAAATGACAGACGGAAACCGAACCTACCAAAACGGAAGGGTATCCACCCATTCCGATGTTCAGCGTGGGTCTGCTAATCGGCAAACGTCCTTTTCAGGACGGGGCAATGAAAGGATAAAACTGCCCTTTTCAGGGTACATTGCCAACAAGTTCCGAAGACCCACTATTCTTCAGCTGAACATCGAAGGCCTCACTGCAAGCAAGATGAACGTTCTTCGTCACCTCGCTATGCAGTCTGAGGCACTCGTCATCCTACTGCAGGAGACCCACTGCACTGATGCAAAGAAGTTGGTACTACCAAACTACCAACTAGCTGGGTCTTATTTAAGCAGGAAGCATGGCCTTGCCACGTTTGTCCACGAGCGACTGAGATACACGCTTTTGGACCAATCTCCATAGACATCGGAGATCGAGTGGCTGTGTGTGGACGTTGATGGCTATAAAATGAACTAGCTAATAAAAGCATACGAGATACAGGAATCATACGAGAAAACAAAACAAAGGTGCAAATAAACAACTTATTTAAAACAAAGACCTTCAGAAGCAAGAAAGAGGCACATACAATTACTACAGTGATGGAAAAGTATACATTGCTAAATGGCATGACAACTTTGTTGTAAATATCGCAAGTAACTGGGAAAATCATAAACCTGTGCGCAAAGTAAAGCGGAGGATAAAAGGAAGAGCCAAAGAAGTAACACAGCCCCATCTCATTGGTTCGTATAACAAAGGTATGGGCGGTATTGATCTGATGGACCGTTTGCTGGAATCATATCGCCCAACAATACGTGGAAAAAATGGTACTGGACCCTGTTTATAAACTTTCTCAATGTTACAGTCGTTGCAGCATGGAGGATATATTGCCGAATTGGCCAGCAAAAGGTATCCCATCTGGAGTTTCGGAGACAGGTGACCGTTTGCTTACGTAAAGCAGATGAGGAACCCAGAAATAGAGCAAACGGTGAATCTGAACTTTCACAGGACGTGAGATTTGATATAATAAACCACTTCCGAGGACCAACTTTTCAAAGACGTTGTAAAATGTGCAAAATGAACACCAAAACAATGTGTAAAAAATGCAATGTACGCCTGCATGCAGAACGTGGTCAACTTTGTTTTGAAACGTACCATAACAAATAATGAATATGCCCCAAAATAAAAACAACGTCTGCTTTTGCTGATTGAGTTTAGAAAGTTTTAGGTAAAAAGCAAAACGCTTTTACTGAGACAACACATGAATAAAGTGCAATTTTGTGTACGGTAACCCACCAGTGTTCCACAAAAGGAACATAACGTAATTCACTTCTGAAACAAGGTATTGACATAAAAATTTGTATATAAGTTATTTCCCAGTCAAAAAAAGCATAGCAAAAGCACGGCCCTTGCATTGTCACGGACAAACTCTTGGCAAATGCGGGGCAATGGCAATACGTGCCTTGTATTTTCATTTTCCCTGCAAAAATGCCTACATTTGCCCTGCAAAAATGCTTGGCAATATTATTGGGCAATTGTTAGGTAAGACTAGGCTCTAGAAACACGGCACTGCTCTGCCGTGAGTTTGCCTTGCTTGGGCCGAGCAGATTTTTTATGACTGTGTTACTACCTAAAAAATACGTACATATAAAAAAAAAAGATTTAAACATACTGTAAGAACTATACTCGGTAAAATAAAGGTTAATAAAAATGTAAATTTATGAACTGGTCATTAAACCAAAAACTACACAACATACCCAGAACTAAACTTTTGGAAAAAGCACCAAAGCTAGTTTCAAAAACATTCAACAATTGCGACGTCTATGCAAGGCAGTTAAAAGTATATAGATATAGATCGAATGCATTTTACTTTGGAATATCAGTTATCACATGCTAGTTAGTGAATTGTTTTTAGTTACCCACAACACAACGGTCGCTAAAACATTTATATGCTATCAAGAATACGAAAGGGTTAAATAAATAGAAAAAAAAACTTAAAGAAGTATTAACAATTGCATAAAAGAAAAACATAATTGCATGAGCATGAGCGGCCTTTTAGATCAAAATATAATGTTAATTATTAAATGCTGCACGATTAATGCAACCAAAATAATTTATTAGTGTTTCGCTTGCTTCGGCAAAGTCATCTGAAACGGCTTGTAAATTGATATTGTCCAACACGTTTTTATGAATATTTGCGAACATTCGATTATTGAGACTGTCGTCTGTCATAGTACTTCAAAACCATGTTTTGATTCTTTTCATGACCCTGAAACTCCTTCCTGCAGAAGCCAAAACGAGAGCTATGTCGCAGTAAATTTGAAGCAATTTATGTATTTTCAAAAGGCATTTCTTGCTTATCGGGTTTTTGTTTAAAACTTCGCGAACTATTTGATATATTTTTTCAGAGGAGTGATTTTTTTCTTTGTTATATAACTTAATATGAACATGTACAGTAGGTCTGCAAGTTCTTCTGCAAAGACATTAAAACGAACAAGACTTTTAAAATGTTACGTTACAATCACGATTATGGTACACATATATATGTACCATTGTCCCTTAAGTCTTCTTTTAAAACGCTTGGTATAACTGTTATATCTAGCTATTTGCCATCGGCTAACGTACTTGTAAAACAGCATTTTTTAATTAATAGTCAATTTTTGCTTGAAATATAATTTTCTTTACTGATTTAAGTAGATTAGAGAGCTTTCCAGAAGGTTAGGTCACATAAGATGTCAATGATACTTTATTATATAAATTAATACTTTTACCTTGAATTTTATTGCTGTTCTATGATTCACGATTGTCTGCATTTTTACAAACATCGTTAGATTTCATTGTGATTGATTTTATACGATTATAGGTTAATTGTAGAGCAGATCTAAAAATTATTTTTGTAATACGAATTTCAAAAGACACAATCTGTCCCCTGTGCCCCCGCGTTTTATGAATATTAAAAGGCAGGGGGGCAATTGTTCCCTACCCCTCGCTTTCGATGTCCATAAGGCTGATACAATTTAGCAAAAAAATGAATACGAAGAGGACAAGCTGATGAAATTGTGAAAAAGTAAATGAAGGGTCTGTTTAATATACGCCGATGAAAGTCTGCTATTTCTGATGATGCTAAAGTTATACCATAGTCGCTACGTCATAGAAAACTCGTAAAAAACGGAATCTGGAAAAGAAAATTTTATTCGAAAGCTTAATTTAGACGTACAGTTAAAACAAGGCAAGATCACCTGGCACCAGTGATGGAGGTCTCGAGACCAATTTTCAGGGTCTCGGTCTCGGTCTCGGTCTTAGCCTTTTGCTGGCGGTCTCGGTCTTGGTCTCGTAATGACCTGGTCTCGATCTCGTACTTTTTAAATTGGTCTCGAGACCGGACATTTTTAGATATTTTTGTTATTTGATGTGGTTATGACGATTTACTGATTTCTTCACCATAAACAATTCCCCTTGCAAAATGAAATTGAAAGCCTTTTATTGCCTTGTAAAATTTTTGAATAAACATAGTCAATAAATGGTTAGTTCAGTGGTTCTTAACCGGGGAGGCACGCCTCCCCTGGGGGGCGTACGTAAATTTTTAAGGGGGCGCGATTGTTAACATGTTTTACAATTTATTCAATTCATTCAATTTATTTTTGTCATTAAACAACTTTATCCAGTACAAAAAAAATAATGATGATGATGATGATATTTTATTCATGCTTAGTAACATATGGATTATTAAGCATATGCAATGTACAGTACTATGAAGCATGAAAAGGAAACGCGACACAACGACGAACGTTAAACATGCAGAAAGTATAGAGAGAGTTGAGAAAGAGAAAAAATAAGAAGCACGGCCGCGTTACCTAATTCAAACTAAATATCATTATTTAAAAAGGAAAAAAAGACAAAAAAATGACAAAAAATGTGCAGTGCAGGAACAGTTATGTAAATCATTGGGAGGCACAACCGCCTATATTGCTAACTATGAATTTAGCTCAACTGAGCATGGTGAGTAAAGAAAACCTCCCAAAAAGAAACCTCACCAGGTCCGGAAACCTTTTCTGGATGCACTGCAAATGCACAAACATGAAAATAAAACAAAATATACTTATACTGTATATATATACAGTTTGATGAGAGAATAAAGAAGTATAAAGTTTAGAAAAGAATAGAACATGCTAACTGTGTAAATTGATTTGAATAATCAGTTAAAAATAAGGTTGATTGTCCATTCAACGGTTTGAATTTGTCATATCAATTGATTCCAATTCTCTTGCGTAGCATACACTCTTTCTTGATAGAGATTGGAACTGTTTTGAAGATTGTGGCCTGAATGAGGTTTGATAAGAGAACCAATGTTGATGATTGCTTTTTAGAAAGACATGTGCTTGAACTTCCTGAATTCATTTTTATCTGAAATAAAAATGCTTTCCCGCAGTAAGTAGCTCACTGAAATCGTTAAATTTAGATCTTATTGAATATTTAATTATAAACTATTTCTAGTTTACAGATGTATAAAAGCAATACCTTCATGCACAGTCAAGTTATGGCGCCGAAAACACAAAGCGCCATTAAGACGTGGTCATAGTTTTTTAACTTAATTTGTAAAATCTTTTATTGGTCCTTATTTATATTGATTCATTGAGTAGGAATTTTTTAAGATTGTTTCTAAAACATTTGAAAGTCTGGTTGCTAGTTTTTAAATTGGCTGGAAGAGAATTCCAAATGAAAGGGTCTTGATAAGAAAAAGATTGTTGTGCAACAGTTGTTTTATAATGATGTGTTATGTATTGAGCTTTGTTTCTTGTATTGTATTTGCATGGATTTGAATGCAAATTACAACTATAAGCAGGAGACGTGTTTCCACCTTGTATTAGTTTGAACATAAGGGACGCAGTTTCCAATTTATATAATTGATTTATTTTTAAAATGTTGCATTGTTTCATAATGCCATTTATGTTGGAACAATAGGGCAATTCGAATATCATTCTCAAGAATTTGAAATAAAAAAAAAAACACAAAAAATAAAACAACAAAAACAAAAAAACGTGTAATAGAAAATAGTAAATTATATAGTAACAAATAATAGAAGATAAGTGTGTTGATTGATAACGGGAAAGCTGCGGATGGACCTCCTCGGTCTTTGAGTCAAGCAGCCACCCTTCAAACTTAAAATCAAAAAAACATACGAGGTAAAAGACAAGTGCGACATCTACTAGAAGTTACAGGAAAATTAGAATAAGTCGAATTAGGCCAATGATTTTAGGAATTAGTCGAATTATAAGACTGTAACAAAAACGATTTTAATTTAATCTTGAAAGAAGTTTTTGGAAGTTTTTGAATTGATTGTGGAAGGGAGTTCCATATTTTAACACCTTGATATTCAATACTTCTTTGCATTCTGTTATTATAAAATAATGGTTTGTACAAGTTATACGGGTTTTTTGAAGTTCTTGTTGAACAATTAGACACATCACATGATTTATTAAAACAACCGGAAAACAAAGGAGGAAGCTTTCTATTCATATAGTCATGGACTAGTTTAGCAGTTTCAAATTTATATAAATCTAATAGTTTTAATATTTTCAGTTTTGCATAGTAATGTGTTGAATAGGGTTGGGATTTCGGGACTGAATGAGAAATCCCAGGATCGGGATTTTCCCGGGATTTTCATTACATAATCCAGAGATTTCTCGGGATTGACGAAGCAATATAATAAACGATTGTACTGTAAAATAAACAAAGTTTATTTACTATAGTAATGGCGCAAAAACAACAAAGCATCAATGGTATTATCGTTAAGACAATTTCTGATTTCGCTCACAAAATAGCCAAGAGCTGAAAATGAACGCTCGGCTTCAACTGACGTGGATTTGATGATTTTTAGCGCTGCATACAACTTTTCTAGATTATTTGGCCTTCTTTTAGTAATTTCATAGAGCATCATCTCTTTTTGCACAACTCGAGAGCTCACATTATTGCATTGTTCTTCGTTTTTGTCATCTTCAACGAAAGCATATAGTTCTTGAGCTAAAGTCATTTGGGTTTGAGTTTTTTAGCCATTATTACTTGTTGTCACTTCTTATTCTTCATTAGAGACAACTTCGTTTTTTTTTTTATTTTATTTATTTTTATCCTCCTGACTCGCAGGAAAGCGACGGAGGTGCTATACATAGGGTAAGCAATTACCCCGACCTGCTTCCGGAGATGCCAAGATATTGCTGTCCGCCAGTAATTTAGTAGAGATATGACTGTAATTTAGAACTGCTGGTCAAGACCACCAAGCAGGGGAAAGTGCCGTAAAGTGTCTTTCCCAATGACACAACAGAATGGCACAAGTGGGTTTTGAACCGAGACCATGCTGATCATCAGTCCGGTGCTTTAACCGCTCGACCACGTCAGATTCGTTGCTGACAAACAATCTTTGTAGTAGACTTGTAGCCATGGCAGCAATTTTTTTGCGACTTATTTTGTGTCCAAGATGATCTTCAGGTTGATCAATGTAAGATGATTTCTTGAGGTATTCAAAAAGATGTACAAGTTGGTTGTTGCGACGTTCATCGAATCGAATGCTAAATCTTTCGATTAAATCCTTGCTAATATTTGATTTCAGTTCACCAAGTTTTTTCAATATAAATGCAATTATCTTTTCTGATAGCAACATGTCTGCATCCTTGCAGGCAAGAGCATCAACAGCAGCCTTAAAGGGAGCAAGAGCTTCACACATCTCATTTATTTCTTTCATCTCTTTTTTAGATAAATCAAAAGGAACATCAAACTTTACCATAGCCATTTTGATTTCTTTCTTTAGCTCGTAAAATCATTCTAGCATTGCCAATAAACTATTCCTCCTCGTTTTGCAATCTAAAAGAAGCATCTTTTCTCTTCCCAAATTTTCCAAAATATAGGGCTGTAGATGGTCATCATTTTTCACTGGAGATCGCCGAAAAAGCTTTACAATTTTTCGAACATTTTGCACCACATCTTGTAAGTTATATGCCAAACGAACAGCGATATTCCTCTCTTCCTCCTTAAAACAATCTTTACCTTCAGTAATGGAGTTGTTTTCGGTGTCATTTTCGCAATCATCCACAAGACGAATGAAATCTTTACGGTGCTGTGTTTTTTATATAGAACATCGCAGACAGCTAAATGAATAGCATGGGCATAACACGTTACATGTTTAGGACAAGTCTCTTTTCCGAATTTTACCATAAGACTTGCACCATCTGTAACAGTAGCTACCACATCTTTGTTCAGGTCCAGACCAAACAACTGCAATCGTTTTTCAACCAGTTTAATTGCCTTTGCTGCATTCAAGCTTCCTTGAATGCGAATCATTCCTAGGGAACAAAAACCACCTTGAAAATGAACATTAATGACGATTTCTCATGGAAGTTGATTCGTCGAAAGTGATCAAAAAGCGGCCATCTCTTAGTTTAATTGCATTAAGCTCTCCTCGGATAGTTTTTGCTGTATCCTCCCTCTGCTTCATCAGCAAATCTCGAGCCTTTTTGTGCGATCCAGGCAAATTATAATGTCCAGAAATTGATTTTCTGGACATTACAAAATAATTAGATCACTGTAAAAGAAATCAATTAATCTTTAAAATAATATAAAGTGCGCTATTTTATTAATTTTCGTAGAAAAAAAAATAGTTTGGCTCTAATGATTCATATGATTGATAGTATTCGTAAGATTGTTTATAATCATTAAAAATACAACTAGTTTGTTAACTGTTAAATGCAACGCGCAGAGAGCTTTAGGCATAACTTGGGGAGCACTTAATAATTTCCAAAATTATCAAGTTCACAAAATGACATAAATAAAAAAAATAAAACAAAATTACTACATACCGAGTAAAGACAATGTATTACTCAAATGGCCTATTAACAAAGTAATTATAAAAAATTAAAAAGTGTATATTTTGCTTAAAAAAACAAAAAGGAAGACAAAAACTAAATTTTAATTAACACAATGCAACAAACATTATAATAAATATTTAAAATTAATGTATAATAAATTTATTAATTTTAAATTAAAGACATTAATTAAGTTCAACACGAGAACCATCAATAATCAAATTTATATCACTGGAGAAGTAACCCATTGAACAGTTTTATTCGAAGCTTTTGCTTGTTTGGCAATAGGGATTAGTCGTTTCTTCTTTAAATAAATGGGCTTCGGTAGGTGATTTGTAAGGAAGATTCCGGAATTATTATTTTTATTGTAGTCTTTTAATACGGCTAGGGAAGAAAAAATTCTGGATCTTTCTTCCATTGTTAAGACCTTACAAATTATTGGTCTCCAAGTAGATCTTCTAGAATCAATTTTTGTTGAAGCTGAACTCATTCTATGGCAGTCTATTAATTTAATATCATTACAGTGAAGCACTTCTTTGAGAAAGTTGCAAACAATTTTATTAGTTTGTTCTTTATTTTCTCTTGGCTGTTCTTGTATACTATGTATTAAAATATTCATTCTTTTGCTGTAATGTTCTTAAGCCAAATTTCTAACATAAACTTCTTTCTTAAAATCAACGAATTGTTTGTTTAGTTGGGAATATTTTAACTCAAGAGAATCAATTTTTTTGCTTTGAACATTCACTTCTTTTTCTAGGAGTTCAATCGTCTGATTTAATTTCAAATACAGTTCTTTTTGACAGGAAATATGTTCACTTAACTTTTCTTCTAATTTGTTGAATTTATTTGAAAAGCAATTTTCTAATTCTTTTAAGGTCTTCATTATACTTTAAAGTGTAATATGATCATCTAAATCATTGCTTTTTTTTGGTGACATACTCTAATATATTTATATAATAAAAGTCCTTACAAAATTTTTTTTTATTTTTTATTTAATTTATTTCTTTTTCACAGATTGATTATTAAACTTTACTACCTTCAACGCCTGACTCTCAGTAATCAGTTTATTAATTTGAACGCTTAAAAAAAACACGTCCGTTCACCAAGAGCGCGACTACAGAAACTATAACATATTCTTTATTAATTTTGATAATCAAAATGACAGGAAACTTGACCTTAGGAAGAATCAAATTGAACAATGGAATCCAGCAAGCTTTTTTTAATTGGATTTTGCACTCGCAAACGGTAACTGTGAGTCTCAATTAAAGCACAAATAAAAACTCATTTATCTGAGTTAAAAAAAATTTTTAATCAAATAAAATTCTTCTATAGATGAGAAGCAAGAAACACATTACAGTGCAAATAGGCGACATTTTTGATGAAGCACAAGAACAGTTTTCGAGTTAAAATTTAACTCAGCAGCCAAGGACAAATTTAAAGTGCTGGACCTTGAGGCGTTTTGGGCCAAATACCTTCCCATTTACCATCTTATTTCTGTGAGTCACCGATGATTTTCTGTGAGTCAGGGAGTCAGGAGGATAAAAATAAAGATACATAATAATATCAAAAATAAATAAATAATTTTAATTGTTTTTTTAAGTGAAGATTTGAAAGTGGCTTCTTTTTTTTGTTGCTTCAAGCCTTCCTTTTGTAAAAAAACATTACGAATTATAGTGATCGTGTTTTCGGCTCTCAACCGCCCTCATAACAAATTTCTGCAAACGCCATTGTATGAATCTAATTGCTTAAAACAAATTACCAAATTGCTAATAAGACGAAGCAGAAAAGAAGAAAATAACTAAAAACTACTTTGATTAACCTACACAAAGACGAACATAAAATAAACAGGAGTAATACAAAAAGAAAAGTAAGCGAATTGTTAAGCAGCTTTTACTGGTTTGTATAATTTCTCCTTATTTCTAATCTTTTTTAGGAGATTAATTAGATTAAATCTATTGTATGTAAATCAAACATAGCCAACAAATACAACGCATCAACACAGACAACCAAGCTAATCAAATATTTGTATGAAGTTTTGGTTCTAGGTGTATTCTATTGCGGTAAGTTCCACCACGACACAGTTCACCGCGGCAAATTCCACCGCTGTAGTTTATATTTTATCACTGTACAGTGTATTACACTACAATATCACACCATATTAAGTGTTCATTTTATTTGTAGATTGTTGTTGATTTATCACGCTATAAGCTGCCAAGACAGAGTGCAGTAGTTGACAAGCACATTTATTTCCCTAACTCTACTAACCCTAACCCCTAACTATAACTGTAACCCTAACACCTAACCCTCTAAACCTAACAAATTTCCGTGGTAGAATATACTGTGTTAGAATGTAACTATGATGGAATATACCGGATGGAATTTACCGGTCACCCAAGTTTCAACCATTTTCGTGATTAGCGTGCCTTCAGCATTTTTGGGTTTTGAAAAAAACTTTTAATGATTTTTTCTTAAAGTTTTTTTGATTCCTGGTTTCAACATTGTTTACCGCCGTGCCCTGTATGTTTCGGCTTTCTTTTGCTCTAGTTGAAAGGATTTTTAAAGCTGATTGTTTAATGATGCAATTAAACTTGAGCAAAGCTCTTTTCAACATGATCGAAATGCTTGTTCAATTAAAAAGTAATCTTAGATTGCTGTTTGGAAAATAGAAATTTATGGTTTTGGAAATAATTAAACCGACTATATTTTCGTAAAATTTTCGGTCTCGATCTCGGTCTCGGTCTCGATTATTTCTGGTCTCGGTCTCGAACCTTAGGTCTCGAAATTTGCCGGTCTCGATCTCGGTCTTGGTCTCGGAAAAATTATCGGTTCTCGGTCTCGGTCTCGGTCTCGACTACATCACTGCCTTGTACCACGGAAAAGCTTCAGCACAATATTTCTGAGATATTTTATCAGTAAATCTATGTACCAACGACAAAGAAACATATTCACTTCAAATTTGAATGCAGCCCAATCCGGCCCGGTCAATATAGATCCAACCCAGTCAACTTGCTGCTGACGTTTTGCCCGGTTTCATGCGGCTCTTACGTTGATAATGTGTCGGTGATTTTTAGGGATATTTAGTTATTTGGCAATTTGTTACAAGTAAATAATTTTTTGTCTTCGTTTGACGTCGAAGCTAATAAAATTTTGTTTACTATAAGTGAAGAACAAAAGAGTCTTTATGATAAATTTATGATATGATATACTGTAAGTAAAGACTAAATTTTGTTGTAAAGGTGCATCTAACATCAGAGGTGGGCAAACTATCTAGCTCGTGGGCCGAATTCAGAAGTTGATTTGATTGCGGGCGTCACTAATTTTTACAACGTGGACCCGTGCCTCAAACTTACACGAATACCAAAAAAAAAAGTCTTCACTTTGGTTTATAATTTAAACATTTAAGCAGTAATTTTCCTGGGAAAAAGTAACCGTGTTAATATTAGATTTTTAATTGACCTTCCCCAAAATATTTCGTCTCACCAATGCATATTGTCTAGTGTGCATTATGTAGATAAACAAGTTCATTGTTTAGACCATTGGTCTTCCAAGTGCTCGATTAAAACATCTAAAAGGTCTAATGGGGGTCAATAAATAAAAGTTAAGATTTACCCGAGCAATAAAATGTTGGTGTCAAAAATTTCCAAAATGCATAGCTGTCAAATTAAAGACTTTTTTTAGTTTTACTTGATTCCTCTCACATATAATGTAAAAAACATAGTTGCGTGTAAATGGACATAAAAAAAGCAAACATTTACGTTTAGTGATTAATAATGTGTTCTTGATTAGGGGGTTGATACAATATTTTTTACTCGTTTTGAAGTCGACGTGCAGAAACCTTTGTCCGAGCCCAGCTTCTTTAACCACTGAAGCACGCCTTTGCCACTTGCTAAGCAGGCCTACTGCTCGGTAAACTTTTTTAACATGAAAAAAAGATTGAATTTTTTAAGGCTTTAACTATGGTTTTATAGACCTAAGTGCTTTAATATTTATATCAGTGCTGGAAACTGGATAGATTTTTTATTATTTACTTTTTCTTTTGAATTCACAAAAACTTTGCTAATTCGAGTGTTTCATTACTAATTTTTCTAGTTTAAAAAAGGGTCTTCCAAATTGTTACGTAATGCAAATCGCTTCTTTGTGAATTTTTGTGACCTATTAGAAATGCGGTGAGTCGCAGCTGCCAACAGCGAGGAAATGTGATAAAATTGATGCCTTTAAAAGATTAATCAATTTAGAGATTTTTAAATTAACTGCGCCTTCTAAAATAATCTAAATACATCGTCCTAATTTAATTAATCCCTGTGTGACCTCTTTTGGCAGTAACTTATATAATAGCATGGAATCAAATTGTTCTGTTAATTTTGTCGTCGGCCACGTGGCCCGGTTCGGATTTGTTATAAATAGAGGGAGAGATCACTCTTATGAGACAGTAACTAGAATTTGGCTCAGAGAACGGTGGCCGTGTTTGCTGAATGGTCAGGTGACTATTGTATTATTAATTTTTGCTGTATAGTGTTGACTGCGTGTGTGCAAACCGCAGATAAGAAATAAATTCGGTCCTTCCTCTCGTGCAATTATAATTTTCTGTACTGGGCGTCATAGAGTTACGCATATTTAAATAAGGTTAGTTGTAACTTGGAGGGATTTCGATGACCTTATTTAGACAAGCTCAGCATTTCAAGGACGGTTCTAGTTATTTAATTCCGTTTTCATCGTTGGACACCCCGGCACCTTTCGGCGGGGAGGGATTGAGTCTTTCTTTCATTGGTCGTCGTCATTTGAAGGGTATCCATTCCAGGTCAGACACAAACAGGACTGGGGCCGAGGGTTTATCCTTTTACTACCCCAGACTGCTGCACTGCCTGGATCAGATGCTGGCAGTGATGTCATTAAGCCAGCATCGAGTTTCGTCATCCAAGACCGTCAGACCTCGTGCTCCATGTGGTGCCCGATGTATAGGGCACGCTGTTAGTACATGGTCTGCGGTTTGCTCAGAGGCGCCATATTCGCAATTCGGTGAAAAAGCGAGACCCCATTTGTGCATGGACGAATGGAATCGCCCAACACCAGTCCGCAGGCAGTTGAGCTTAACCCAAGCTGCTCGGGATAAGCCCATCCCAACAGGCCTGGCAATAACAAGAATTTAATCTCTTTCTCTCATCAACAAATTTGAATTTATAAGTAGTGTTTCTAACAAAAATTTGAATTTATTATTTGGTCTCTGTGCCAAAATTTGAATTTATTCTTCTTCAAAATTTGAATTTAATTCTCTCGCGACTACAAATTTTTGCCATGATTCTTATTCTCGTTATTAGTATGTGCCAGGGCGCCGGAAGAGAGTAGGAGTGAAAAGGGCAGGGAGGACCCTACTCTTTTGACCCCTTCAAATTGCCCCTCTTCCTTTTCAAAAAGAGATGGTACAAGTGGAAAGATACCGAAGCATTAGGCAGCTCGACCAAAAATTAGAAGTGAAGGTTTTTATTCTGGTTTATATTTGCACCTTAAATTTAGGGCGAAAATAGAGATCATTGTCTCGATTGGAAATGATGACTTTTGTTTATTAAGTAATCATTAAAGTTTTCCTGAAAACCGTCGCAATACGAATGGCATCGCTACCGTTTTCAGTGCAAAAATCGTTTTAAAGATTGTATGCTTTTTTAGAAAATAAGGTGCCTTTTTATGTCTTCCCGGACAACGGTTTTTGATGGATCATTTTGTCTCTAAAAATCAAGTCTAGGCAGAAAAAGTTTTCAAATCAATCCAAAGATTATTTTGTCATCAAATTAATGTAAAAGGAATTTTTAATCTTCAATGGAATTTTTAAGAACAGTCATTGAACCGATGATAAATTTACATTTTTCAAAGAAAATCTACCCTTTGATCAGTCGATGTAAAAAAAAAAAATTTTTTTTATTCATTTCAAATTTAGGGCCAAAAGCGATACTGACTTGGGAAAAGTACATGGTGTATGCGCATGCTTGTTTATTGGTTTGGTACATTCGACTTGCTATATCGGACTTGTAAGCTTAATTCAGTCAAAAGCGGAGTTGTGGTTGCAAAAAACAATAATGACTCCAACTCCGGCTCCGACTTTGGCACATATAAAAAACGGCCCCGACTCCCGACTCCAATAAATCTAAAAACATGACTTCAGCTACGACTACTAAAAACCACTCCAGCTTTGGCTCCGACTCCGTCTTAAAGCATACGACTCCGACTCCACAATCCTGCGTATAAGTGCATATCTCTGATCACCTTTCTTCAGGGAAGTTTTTGACTCCCAACCACTCCACGTGCGTGCGCCTATGGTTCCAAATAATGGTGTCGCGCAAGTAGTTGGTCTAAGTTAAGCTTTGGCATAACAATAGATATTATTGCCTTAGATATTCTGATTGGCAAAAACTTGTTTTTTCCAAATAACGTTTTTTTCTGTTGCAGATGAACTGTCAGTATTTTATCTGGAAACTTTTGATCGCAATTGCGGAGGTTAAACCAGCGGAGGTTAGCGGAGGCTAAATCCACGGCGAAGGCTAAATTCTCAGCGGAGGCTAAACCAGCGGAGGCTAGCGGAGGCTAATTCCTCAGCGGGGGTTAAATCCAAGTAGGTTAAATCTAAAAAGGTTAAATTTATTTTTTTTTTATTTTAATCTCTATATTTATCCTCCTGACTCGCAGGAAAGCGACGGAGGCGCTATACATAGGGTAGGCAATTACCCCGACCTGCTTCCGGAGATGCCAAGATATTGCTGTCCGCTTGTAATTTAGTAGAGATATTACTGTAATTTAGAACTGCTTGTCAAGACCACCAAGCAGGGGAAAGTGCCGTAAAGTGTTTTTCCCAAGAACACAACAGAATGGCGCAAGTGGGTTTTGAACCGAGACCATGTTGATCATCAGTCCGGTGCGTTAACCACTCGACCACGCTGCCGACAAAGAGCTTAATTTAAAGAGCTTAAATCCAAAGAGGCTAAATCCGAAAGAGGTTAAATGAAAAGAGGTTAAATCCAAGAAGGCTAAATCTAAAGAGGTTAAATCCAGAAGACTGTAATCAATATATTTGATAAAGATCAAAGTTATTTTTGAATAACTCCTTAGCATCAGCTAGCGGTGGGTAAAAATCTAGATGAAATTAGGTAATCAAGTATCAAGTTTGATTACCTAATTTCATCTAGAAACAGGTTCGATCCCTGAATGCAATGAATCAAATATTGTTCAACGAATCCTAAAATCGAACTGATCTGAGTTGGTCAATTAATTTTGGAATAAAGTATATTAGATAATATAGTTGAAAAGCAGTCAAAGAAATAGACCAAGAACATACTAGTATCACAATTAACCTTATACTGAACCTGGCAAGGGATTATTTAACTCTATGTTATAACTACAGTAAAAAACAGCTTTCTAACAGATGCCTTTTCAAAGTCTTATAAAAGATGTAATTATGTTTAAAGACACGTTGTTAAAAAACAACAATAAACTTTCTAACAAATTTGTAACTATTTTAGAGTCTTGTAAAAAGTTTAAAAACAAAGAATGACCTTGAAAAAAACATCTTAGAAAAAAACAATTAGGTTTGTAACAAAGACAAACAAAGTCTTGTAAAAATAAATAGAAGCATATATTTTTAAACCGGAATTAGCTTTCTAAGCAACGATTTTTTAACAAGTTCATAAGCAATTATCCTAAAAGACCTATCTCTAAAAAAATAATTACATTTCTAACCACTGAATTTTTATCAAACAAATATAAACAAGGATCACGTCACTAAAAACACTTGACCTTCTAACAAATGTTGTACTTATCGAAAGTCAAACAAGTTCAAAGTCTTGTTAAACTATAATCTGTTATTTTAAAACGACTTTCTAATGATTTTTATCAAGTTTACAAGTATAAACAAGGATCACATCACTAACAACAAATAACTTTCTAACAAAGGTGTTACTTATCGGAAGTCAAACGAGTTCAAAGTCTTGTAAAAGTATAATCTGTTATTTTAAAACGACTTTCTAATGATTTTTATCAAGTTCACAAGTATAAACAAGGATCTGGAAAGACAGGTCACTAAAAACACTTAATCTTCTAACAAAGGTGTTACTTATTGAAAGTCAAACGAGTTTAAAGTCTTGTAAAACTATAATCTGTTATTTTAAAACAACTTTCTAATCAAGTTCACAAGTATAAACAACGATCTGGAAAGACACATCGCTAAAAACAACAAGTAGCTTTCTAACAAATTATTTTAATTATTATAACAAGTTCAAACCGAGGTCAAAATCATCCTTATAAACACATTAGATCGTTTATGAAATAGTATTAGAGAGCTAGTCAGCCAAAAATTTTTAATTGGTTACCCACGAAACTAAATCTACCCTCCGGTCAAATTATTGATGTTAAATAGAGGTTTTGCTTAAACAGTTATCTTTCACTTGCGAAAAATGAAGTCGTAGCAAGAGGGTATATAAGCGCGGTTGATGGAGCTTTTAATCATTCACAATGTCGTTCACATGTGATATATGTTCTAAAGTGTTTACCCTTAAAAGTAGCTTGATGAGACATATTACATCAATGCATAAAAACGAAAATTTTGATTGCACATTATGCAGAAAATCATTCAAACAAAAAGATTATTTACGACGACATCAATTGTCTATTCATAGTAGAACGTATGAGGTGAGCTGTTCAAAATGTGAAAAAAAATTTGCAAGAACAGACAACTTGAAGAAACATATGAAAATTTGCTGTCTCTGCAGAATGTTCTAAAAATTTTGAAAATATTAAAGATTTAAAAGACCATAACTGTACTAACCTGTCGGGTAAAGAAGCAGTATCCGCAAACAAACCAGTGTCCAGTTTGGAAAAAGGCTCCAAGACAAGTTGTACTTCGGAAGCATCAAATAAAAAGAAATCTTTAAAAATAAAACGTCATAGTAATATTGAAGCAGCAACATGCCCTGCAGCCAAAAAATCGAAACATGATATTGTTGAGGACGAGCAAATGGACGAAACAGATGATGATATAAAAGAATTTATGAAGAAATACTGGTCCAGCATTCGCACTTTCAGCAGGAAAAACAAAGTGCAAAATATTTTTAATTTTTATTACAACAAGGATTTGAAAGAAATGGTTCAAAATATTACAGAAGCAATCATGAAGGAATAGAAAAATCGCTTTAAAATCAGTTATAGTTTGGCTTATATTTTAAGAAACATTGAAACCAATGAGCTTCGTTACTTTCACGCTTCCTAAAATAACCATTTAATGTTGGAAACTGTTTTGCTTATAAGTAACAGGCAAGAATTGCTGGATTTTTTAAATTCTATAGCAGAAGAAAGTTTTATAGAGAATATAACAAGACCCGACACAAAATGGAAAATAATTCAAATTTCAAACCGTAGCTTTTACATCAACCATTTGCAAGACGCGCCATTAGGAGCTCCCATACCTTTACCCAATTTTATCATGAACAACCACGGACTGGCAAACGTCTCAGCAGAAGACAACCTTTGTTTTTTCCGATGTCTGGCCGTGTTTCGTGGTACTGACCGTCAACGCTGTAATCGAGCAGCAAAGCAATTATTTTATGAATACTGTACCCATTTTGACGTAAGTGAATTTTCCGGTGTAAGTTTATTTGATTTTGTTGAACTTGAAAATTTTTTATAAGATTAATATTGTTGCAAATGAATTAGAAAATAAAAAAGCAAAAGTAATTCAACGTAGCCGCGAATTGTATAACGAAACAATAAAAGTAAACGTATTTAAAAACCACTTGAGCTTAATTGTAGATTTTGAAAAGTATTGTCATGTTTATCAGTGTATGTATTGTGATAAGTTGTGGTATCAAAACCGTAATTACTACCGTCATACCAAAACATGTTTGACCACAGTTCACGAAAGCTTTCCCGGAGGCGTTTACCATAATTCTTATACAATATTTGAAAAGCTGGAACAAATTGGAATACAGGTTCCCAAACAAGATCGTTTTTACCCATATTATGCATGTTACGACTTGGAAGCGTACTTGTATCGCAATCAGCTGCCTGAAAACGGACCCAAGTTGTTGTTGGAAGCTCGTCACGTTCCGATGAGTGTTGGAATTGCATCCAATGTCCCTGGATTTGAGGAAGGAAAGTGTTTTATAAAGTCTGGAAATGAAAAAAAATTAATTAAAAATTTTATAGATTATTTAGAAGTCATATCTCTGTCAGCTTACCGTCTTGTCAAGGAAAAATTTAGACCTGCTTTTGAAGCTCTAGAAAGCAGTGAAAACATAAGAAAACAAAATTTAATGAAAGAGTTCGATTCCTACTGCCGTGAGTTGATAGTCCTTAGTTTTAATTCTTCTTTGTACGATCTAAACTTGGTAAAACCTGTATTGATTGAACATCTGCTGAACAAAATCGATTTTGCAATTAAAAAAGCTTTGCATAAAAACATCCACGTTGCGTTTTCTTGACATTAAACATTTTCTTGCACCTAGTTTTTCATACAAAAAGTTTTTGATTGCATACGGGAGCGAATTGGAAAAATTCCATTTTCCGTATGAGTTTGTAGACGGGTTAGAAAAATTAGAAAGTGGTTTACCAGATCACCAAGCTTTTTATTCATCTCTTACAACATCGAATATTTCCACAGAAGAATATGCTTTAGTTCAAAAAACATAGTCGGAGAAAGGATGGAAGAGTTTGCGTCGTCGTCGCCGTCGTCGTCATTTGAAGGGTATCCATTCCAGGTCAGACACAAACAGGACTGGGCCCGAGGGTTTATTCTTTTACTGCCCCAGACTGCTGCACTGCCTGGATCAGATGCTGGCAGTGATGTTATTAAGCCAGCATCGAGTTTCGTCATCCAAGACCGTCAGACCTCGTGCTCCATGTGGTGCCCGATGTATAGGGCACGCTGTTAGTACATGGTCTGCGGTTTGTTCAGAGGAGCCACATTCGCAATTCGGTGAAAGAGCGAAACCCCATTTGTGCATGGACGAATGGAATCGCCCAACACCAGTCCGCAGGCAGTTGAGCTTAACCGAAGCTGCTCGGGGTAAGCCCATCCCAACAGGCCTGGCACCGGTCTCGGGAACAAAAGTACGGAGCCTGGAAGCATTTTCACAGTACTCCGTTTTCCATTTGTGATTTGTCCTTTCAGAGGCGCGGATGCCAAGTCTGGCAAGGTTGCCTAAAAGACTCCGCGCACCTGGCACAAACGGGCGTCTGGATCTTCGTCGCACTTGGCGATTATCTAAGGACCCACTTAAAAGACCTTACAAGATATGATTGGGGTCCAGAGATCCACGGTGAGCCAAGGAGAGTGTCGCTCTCAGTCGGCGAAGCTCAGCTGGCTGGATGCCTGAGAGTACATGTACAGGTGGTCCGTTGGAGTGGGACGCAGCCATCCAGTAACTATGCGCAAGGCATCATTCAAGACACTGTCGATGAGGCGAGTGTGAGCACTGCGATACCAGACTGGCGCAAAGTACTCAGCTGCTGAGTAGACTAGAGACAAGGTGGCTATGCGTAGTGTTTTTGCACCAGCACCCCATCCCGAGCCCACGAGTCGCCTCAGCAGTGTGACGCGCGAAGATAGTTTTTTGCACAATGCCACTAAATGGTGACGAAACGTGAGCAATCTGTCCAGTTTTACCCCAAGGTATGTAGGGGTTGGACAGAACGGTAAAAGTCTACCATTGTTGTAGACCTTTAGCTCACGTTTGGCCTCTCGGTTATTTAAGTGAAAGGATGCCGTCACCGTCTTAGTGTGACTGAGCTTCAACCTCCAAGTCTGGAAATACACTGACAGTTTGGACATGTCTTGGCTTAAAGTCCCCTCCAAGTCCTTCCAGTTTCCAAAAGAATGCAACAATGCTAAATCATCAGCATAAGCAAATTTCTGGAAATCATGAAGGAAGATCGTACGTATAGATGTTAAATAGGAGGAGAGCCAAGACCGATCCCTGAGGAACGCCGTTTTTAAGACGGCGTAGCCTGCTTTGCTTGCTGTCACCGGTGGTAAGGGTGAAACTTTGATTTCGGACAAGCTCCGTAATCATTTTGACCATATGCCTATCCGAAAGAAGTCTCAGCAGCTTGCAGGTAAGGCCACGATGCCAGACAGTGTCATAAGCAGCCGTCAGATCGATAAATACGGCACCGGCCTTCTTTTTATCCTCGAAAGAATCCTCGATGTTCTGGGTTAGCAGAACAACTTGATCTACGGTTGACTTCCCGCGTCGGAACCCAGTCTGCTCTTTAGGGAGCAGTGAATCAATTGATGGTTTAACGCGGGCGTAGATAAGCCTCTCGAGGATCTTGTAGGGGACACAGAGCAGAGATATCGGTTGATAACTCTTTGGGTTCCCTACGGGCTTTCCTGGTTTTGGGATCGCGACCACAAGCGCTCTTCTCCAGATCTTGGGAATTTTGAGTCGGCGCAAACAGGAAGAAATGAAGTCACGTAACAAGGACTTCAAAGCAGCTCTGGCATGGAGTATAAGCTCGGGGCAGATGGAAGCAGGACCCGGAGCTTTACCTGGTTTTAAATGTTGAAGGGCAGCAGCAAATTCTCTCTGTGAAAAATTGTCAGAGATATTTACTACGTCTGGTGTTGTGGCCTTCTAAAGGTCAGACACTTCTTGAAAGACAAGTCGAGATGACTTGCGATCAACAGCCTCGTATTTCCCATTTCTAACCAGCTGAGATGCAATAGCATCGGCTGAAACGGGACAGTGACGAGGAGAGTGTCGTGACCTACCAGTAAGGTTGTTCAAAATAATCCACGCTTTTCGACTAGAGTGTGAGAAGTCAATGCTCCGAACTGCTTCGGACCATCGATCCCACCGCTTTCTGTCAAGCTTGGAAAGCAGAGCTGTAGCAGCCAAACTTGAGTCGTCTCCCTGAGGAGACTGCAGAAAGGTTTTATAGAGGGATTCACACTCTGAATCCCAACACGGAATATAGTTATTTCGATACCCGCGTGGGATAGTCTTTTTGGCTGCTTTCTTAATGGTGTTACAGAAGTCGGCAGCGTGGTCGAGTGGTTAAAGCACCGGACTGATGATCAGCATGGTCTAAGTTCAAAACCCACTTACGCCATTCTGTTGTGTCCTTGGGAAAGACACTTTACGGCACTTTCCCCTGCTTGGTGGTCTTGACAAGCAGTACTAAATTGCAGTAATATCTCTACTAACCTACTAGCGGACAGCAATATCTTGGGATCTCCGGAAGCAGGTCGGGGTAATTGCTTAACCTATGTATAGCGCCTCCGTCGCTTTCCTGCGAGTCAGGAGGATAAATATAGAGATTAAAATAAATAAAAATAAAAAAAGTCCTGGTAAGCCGCATCCACATCAAGTGAATCAGGCGGCAACAAAGTTTTTGCGAATTTATTCGTCAAAGCAATGTAGTGACTCTATTTGGCCTTGCAGAAGTTCCATCGCTTAACAGGCATGCTTGGCACTGCCATAGCAAACCTTGGCAGTGTAATAAGCGAAGGTCGATGTTGTGACCTGGGGAACTTGTCAAGGACACGTCTATCCGGTAAGCGACTGTTTGGACCTACCATTCAACAAGTAACGATTTTGAAAGGTCAAGTCAATGTGAAGTTTCCCCATCATATCGATTTCTTTGCTTTCTGCAGCCAAAGCTTTGCGCTGGGTGTAGCCCTTGTTTGCTGCAGCACAACTATCGAAATGTCCGCTAGTATTGCGATGCCATAACAAAGCGGAAAGCTGAGAATTTTTTGCTTCTTGTCAAAACTAAGCAGGTTTTCAATGTAAGCTCGACAAGGGTGAGTGTTGTTGGACTGTGTGACGAGCGAAGTGACTCCTGTTCTGTCTTCTCTTGCAATAGACATAGATGGCATTCATGGTGTCTACGTTGGCAACGTTTTCTGAAGTGTACTCTCCGATTTCTGGATAAAACTTTTTTTGAAAACCCAAGAGAGAAGCCAACTGCTCGGAAAAAGTCACCGTCACATCCGGTTGCATGCTACCTTCGCGTTCCACTGTAGGTGCTCCGTTTTTGTGCTGAATAGATACGGTGGTACGTTGCGTTTGAGGATTGTAGGTGAGATCAAAGAGAAAATAGATTGGTTTCGTCAAAACTCCTTCGCTAACCAACGCCTTGTTTCCAGCTTGAAAATTTCCTTTCATTTCGTAAAGTATCTTACGCACAATGTATTGAGGTTGTTTGTAATAGCCGAGGGTGAAATTGAATAAATTCGTAAATTCTGGTAATTTTAAGTCCTAGATTCAAATAAAATTCTGTCATTTCCGTGTTGATTAAAATTTCTTTTCCAAAGTAGCTACTGATTAAATACTTTTTTGGTTTTTTTAATAAATCATGTTGTTCTACAACTTTCTGCATGTGGACAACGATATCCTCTCTTGATATGTTTATGTTCTTGATAATTGGGGGAAATCTCTACAAAAATGTTTCAAATCTTCCGGGGTGTAAATATCAACAATTAGAAAACCAAATAGTTCTTTATTTTTTATTCCTTTTACAATTTTTTCAAATGATAGTTGATGTTTTGGTTGCACACATTTCAAAGTTTTTAAAAAGGAAACAATTTCGGATTGCTTTTTCATTCTCAACCATTCACACTCTCTGATGGACACTACACGAAACCCTTCCGCTGTAAGGCCTCGTTTCTTCTCCTGGGTTGCTTCTTTAATTTGGCTAAAAGGTATATTTTTGATTGGGTGTGTTTCCCGAAGGCTACCATCTGCATTGCGATTCACAGCATTGCACGCGTCACAACCGTACCAAAGACACCCCTCGAATTCATATACTGTATTGGTTTCTTCGCAGAAACCATCTACTTTAAAACTGTACTTTGAAACGAAACGTTCACCCATGTTGTATCTGCTTTGAATAAAGTTTCTTTATTTTTCTTACATGAAGCATAACCATTGATATGACATCAAGCCGTATCTAGAGCAGGAGTGCGGTCTGTAATTTTCTGATTCTTTGTATCTGCATAAATATCCTGTAGGGTTGTTTTGAGCAATGGCGTGAAGATAAAGTGAATTGGCATCCAGACCTAGAATTTTTTCTGTTGTTTCCGGGTTCGAAATTTCGTGGTTTCTTATTTGAGTTTCTCCTGCTGCAGCATATCGACAAAAAACAATACTAAGCCCTCCGGTAAGTTGATTTCGTAACGTTTTATACAAATCCGCGTGTCTTTTCGGAAACAAACAAAAAAAACTATTTTTTTCAATTTTCTGCATCATTCTTAATTTAGCAATTCCACTGACTAAAAAAAAACGTTTAAAAATATCTAAATTTTGTTGTTTATAGGGGATTAGCAGATTTCCAACAGCTTGAATAAAAGGCAACAATCCAAAAGGTTATAATATACTAACATTTCACGCATTTTGGCCCAGATGGTAGGTGCTTTCAAGCAGCCTGGGCCGTGAGTAAGTCTGTTCATTGATTTTAAAAATGACAGACGGAAACCGAGCCTACCAAAACGGAAGGGTATCCACCCATTCCGATGTTCAGTGTGAGTCTGCTAATCGGCAAACGTCCTTTTCAGGACGGGGCAATGAAAGGATAAAACTGCCCTTTTCAGGGTACATTGCCAACAAGTTCCGAAGACCCACTATTCTTCAGCTGAACATCGAAGGCCTCACTGCAAGCAAGATGAACGTTCTTCATCACCTTGCTATGCAGTCTGAGGCACTCGTCATCCTACTGCAGGAGACCCACTGCATTAATGCAGAGAAGTTGGCACTACCAAACTACCAACTAGCTGGGTCTTATTTAAGCAGGAAGCATGGCCTTGCCACGTTTGTCCACGAGCGACTGAGATACACGCTTTTGGACCAATCTCCATTGACATCGGAGATCGAGTGGCTGTGTGTGGACGTTGATGGCTATAAAATAGTCAATGTCTACAAACCACCGCCAACGCGATTGCGAACCCTGGATCTTCCAGTGTTTCCTCACCCCTGTCTTTACGCCGGCGATTTTAACTGTCGTCATGCTGACTGGGGTTACGACGACAACAGTCCGGACAGTGAGTGCTTGTTGTCTTGCCCTGCTATATAATGCCAAGAACGCTGCCAGTTTTTATTCCGGCCGCTGGAACACTGGCACCAATCCAGATCTAGGAGTGGAAGTACGCTTGCATCTGATTCGATCCAAGGATCTTTTTTGCTTGCACGGAAACGCAAACCAAGCACAAAACAAAGTATCTTTGAAAGAAGTGACTTTGTTCGTTCGCAAAGTAAAGCCAAACCCAGCCGTACAACTTGCTCATGTCAAAGCCTTGCAACACGCCACTGCAAAATATCCGCTCCGACGTGTGGAAGTCAAGAGTTTTACCGTGCCGACAGGGAATCGAAGCATCACCAAAGAAAACCTTTTCTTGGGTCAGCTACCTAATCAATTGGTAGTCGGTGTGGTGGACAACGACGCTTACAACGGTGTCATAACCAAATCTCCTTTTCATTTCAAGCACAACAACATCAATTTCATGACGATTTACCGGGACGGAGTTCAAATCCCTTCCAAACCGCTGCAACCAGATTTTACCAAAGATCGTTTTATTCGAAATTATCTTCGTTTGTTTACGCAAACGGGTCAATATTATCGCGACACGGGGAACGCTATTTTGCGAGAACAGTACAAGGACGGTTGTGCCTTGTTTGCTTTTGATCTCACGCCTCAGATGGATTCGAGCAAGGTTGATTTCGAATTGATAAAGCACGGCAACATACGAATCGAAATTCATTTTGCTATTGCTACTGCACGCTCTCTTACGGTGATTGTGTTTACCGAAAATGACAACTTACTGGAAATCGATCAAGATAGAAACGTTGCTTTTGACTACACGGCATGAACACGCTGCAAATTGAACGTTTGCTTCGAAACAAAAAAATCTTTAAAAAAGTCTGTGCTTTCGATCAGCTGGAAAAACCTGTTTTTCCTTCTGCCTACGTCATCAATTCCGATCCGAGCAACGAACATGGAGAACATTGGATTGCTGTTTATTTTGACAAGCGTAGTCAAGGAGAATATTTCGATAGCTATGGACTAGCACCTCTTTCGTCGGTCTCGAGTCTCATGAACACTAATTCCCTAGCCGGTTGGATTTACAATCACAAAACCTTACAAGCCTTATTTTCGAACGTTTGCGGTCACTATTGTGTGTATTATATTTTATTTTGTTGTCGTGGTGTACCTTTGCATGCTATTGTATCTGATTTTACGTCTAACCTAACTGAAAACGATCGTTCTATCTCTCGTTTTATTCGTGAATTATCATAAGTTGATTGTATTGTATTTTATTAATAAAATAATATACATCAAGGCGTGCTTGCAAGTTTTCGTTTCGATCCAGAATTCTTGAGGAGTTGGAGAAAGTTGTTTAGTTGTTCCTTGTTGTCCAGCGGTAGGCGATAGGCTTCGTCGCTTTGCGCTTTCAAACACACGTAGTTGTTTAGCAAGTATAGAAATTGACGTCTCGGAGACGGTATAGTTTTCACAACGCATCGAAGTTGAAAGTGATCGACAGTGATTTCTTGCTTATAATTTCGAATTTTTTCTGAATTTCACATTCGGAATCGTCCATGTTGGTAGACCGGAACAACAGGATGACGTACTCCTTGGTATCGGATTTAGGTCGAAATAAAACGTGGGGTAGGTTGCCCATCAACAAGTTAACGACTTTGGAAAGCTGCTCGATGCAAAACATCACTTTTCTGTTCTTCACACTGATTATAGCTTTTCTCAGCAAGGTCGAGGACGGAATTGTCAGTTCGGATGCAGCGATTTTTTTCATTTGCATTCGGATATCTCTAGCCGCACTTTCCATTTCCCTTGCTTGTGAAAAGAGTTGTTGTTGTTCCATCATTGTCTCGTAGCAGCTTGTATATGGCGGATAGTCGATAGGGTGCTTGATTTCGTTTGCTCGACGGTGAAGTTCGTCTGCTTGGTTGGTGTAGCTTTCCATGTTGTGTGCTTTCGAGTCTGTGTACGTTTTTATAACCACAAAAAAGAAAAAAGTTTCAGGCTTTGTACACACGGATTTTTTCTGTCAATCTTTGTGAACATAACCAGCGAAAGTGTGTGTCTTGCAAACAGCTCCAACAGTAAATCATATGCCCGCAAGGCATGCCAACTGCGTTCTTTTCATTGCTCTTGCATTTCATGCACTTGTCCTCTTGGTTTAAGTCCAAAATAGCGTTGAGGAGCTCTTGACGGTTTTCGAAATTACGGTCGTGTTTTTCCAATTGTTGCATTAGAGCATGACAAATTTTGGTGTCTTTGACTCCTATACTCTTTGCAAATTTTACGTGAGGGTCAAACATCATCATTTCGTCTAAGTTTTGTTTTACTTCTACAAAGAGCATGGAACGTATTTGATTCGCTGCTGTAGAGAGAGTCGGGTTTTTTATCTGGGGTCTTTTTAAATCCAGGTGTTTGCTACATACATTTCTCACGTATTTCACACCTCGCTTTTTCAGTACGTACTCACACAAAGGAAACCATTTTGCATGTTCGTACCAAGGGTTGTCGTAGGCATTCCATTGAAACAATCGTCCTCCACAATAAAAACAGCAAACATGATCACCGTATTTTTTATAGTAAAAACCTGCATTGACCATTTCCTGAGCTGTCGGTCGTTTCTGATCACACCACAAATTGCTAAAGGTTTCCATCCGATCTTCTTCCCTGCACATGTGGCGCTTTCGGGGAAAATAGCAAGGAAATTTCTTGGGGTTACCAACAACGGCAGAGTCAACGCAATCTTGCGACATTTTTAAGTAAAGATAAGGAAATCAAAACGTTCTGCTTTATATACCCTCGCAATAAACTTTTTATGTACTCTGAACCAATAAAAAAGTTTTGAAAACAGCATTTGTTGAGAAATTGTTTCAAAAAGTATAGTTTTACAAGACTTTGAACTCGTTTGACTTCCAATAAGTAACACCTTCGTTAGAAGGTTAAGTGTTTTTTAGTGGTCTGTATTTCCAGACCCTTGTTTATATTTGTGAACTTGATAAAAATCATTAGAAAGTCGTTTTAAAATAACTGATTATACTTTTACAAGGCTTTGAACTCGTTTGACTTTCAATCAGTAACACCTTTGTTAGAAGGTTAAGTGTTTTTAGTGATGTGATCCTTGTTTACATTTGTTTGATAAAAATTCAGTGGTTAGAAATTTAATTATTTTTTTAGAGATAGGTCTTTCAGGATAATTGCTTATGAACTTATTAAAACATCGTTGGTTAGAAAGCTAATTCTGGTTTAAAAATACAGTATATGCTTCTATTTATTTTTACAAGACTTTGTTTGTCTTTGCTGCAAAGCTAATTGTTTTTACTAATGTCGGATTTAGCCTCCGACTTGGACTTAGCTTCCGACTTGGATTTAGCCTCTGCCAACTTGAATTTTACCTCCGCCGACTTAGTCTTAGCCTCCATCGACTTGGATTTAGCCTCCACCGACTTGGATTTAGCCTCTGTCGACTTGGACTTAGCCTACGCCGACTTGGACTTAGCCTCTGTCGACTTGGACTTAGCCTCTGTCGACTTGGACTTTGCTTCTGTCGACTTGGACTTAGCCTCCGTCGAGTTGGACTTAGCCTCCACCGACTTGGATTTAGCCTTGGATGGATGGAGCACCGCCGATATTGCGATCAAATGACCCATTTCTAACTACTACTGTCACATGAATTTGTTGTTCATAGAAAGTTGACCCTTCTGCACATTTCGATACCGATTTCATCTCTTTACTGCAAGTGTTTTTGAAATACACAAAATTCGCTAAAAACGGCAATGTTAAATTTTCAACGATTGTGTGAACTAACGTTTTTGGTGTCGAGTTTTTACCCAAAACCCCAGCACTTAAAACTCCAGGCATTGTACATTTTAAAAATGGTGAAAATATGAAGCACCCTAACGAACAATCATTAGATAAATCAAAGTTCAAATAAAACAATTCAATTTTTACTAATGTTGAACTTTATTTAACACGAATGCTTGCGTAGCTCACAAAATTGCCGCTGAAAATTCATAACAGTTCAACCTGTGTACAGCAAAACTTTTTCTACTTAGTCCATTACTCCCCAACTTTGTTTTAGAGAACACTACTTTTTAGAGAGAAACATCAAGAAATCTGAGACCGATTTAAAGTGAAGACTTTTTTTTAGAGAATACTACTTTTTAGGGACGGAAATGAAGATCTGCACTCTGGTCCAAGTGTGTCGCGAATTTTGAAAACGTCCCAAAGTGTGCCGCAGGCGCGAAAAGGTTGAAAAGCACTGATTTAAACAAAAAAATTTTCAAGTTTTAGAGTATATATTCAAGTATAAATGATACACCATTGAAAATTTTTTTAAAAATGCAGGCAACCAATTTTCAAATAAGAAAAACATAAAAAAAGTTCTTAATTTTTGTAGCGTAGCAAAAAATCGTAAGTAGCATTTAAATCATCTTTTGCAGCTAAATCGTATTAGATTGCTTGAAGTAAAAGATTTTTCTTCCCAAAGCTTTTCATCTGACACTCTTCAGGGGAAATCGTCAGAATGAAGCAGAATTGAAACCGAACTAATTTATAAAGGAAGAAAGTAGAGTTCTCATTGGCTGAAAGAGTCAACCAATGAGAGAAAAGATTAAGAAATTTTCAAAGAGTATACGAATTCTTTTTGCTTACACAGAAAGGGATTGAGAGATTTAATGAAAGTCGCTTCAAGAGCAGAAAGGTGAAAGGAAGAGCGACCTCGAGCGAGAATAGAAAATTTTTCGTTGCTGTAATGGAGGGCACATTGGGCGTTGTCAAGAAGATGTTGACCAATAGCGGATTCGTGAAATTGTTGTGGGCGTATGTTGTTTTTGCAAGAGCGGGAAAGACTTTGGCGGTTGGCCGAGGTACGAGGATTGGTGATGGATTTAGGAACGTGTTGTTTAATTCGCTCTTCTAGCCGTTGAGACGTGCGACCAACGTACCGACTATCGCAGTGGCACAAAAACTGGTAAATAACATTGCTGTGATGATGGGAAGGTAACACGTCTTTCTTAATCGCTGGAAGGAGCTGTCGGGTGTTGAAAATAACACGTGGTTCGACGGAGAAAAAGCAGCGTTTCACAGCAGACGTAATTTATTACGTCTTATTACGTATTTATTACGTATATTTATTACGTTATTTCTTACGTATGCTGTGAAACGCTGCTTTTTCGTAATAAATTACGTCTGCTGTACTCTGAACTCTACTTTCTTCCTTTATAAATTAGTTCGGTTTCAATTCTGCTTCATTCTGACGATTTCCCCTGAAGAGTGTCAGATGAAAAGCTTTGGGAAGAAAAATCTTTTACTTCAAGCAATCTTCAAATTCTGTACCACCAAATATTTATTCAAATCGTATTAGAAAAATAGAAAGACGGAGCTTTATCAACTGTTTAAGAAAGTTTAATAAACTTGACTGTTTACGCATAAAGTTTAGAAAATAACAATTCCACTTAGACTCTGTAATTTTTAAAATGTTATCAAAAACTGACCTGTTCACTCTTACAATTTGAATTTTAAAAAAATGTCGAGTGATGCAAAATCGAGCTAATAATTATTTCGTAAAAACTTTTGTTTAGTCATCACTGAACAATGCAACTGAATGACAAAAAATAGGATTTTTTGTATGTTTGAGTTTCAGTTGAAAAAAGTCCGAAAATATGTGTTAAAAATTTATTACAAATAAATTTTTGTTAGGCTACGAATCATTCCGACATCAAAAAAACAATTTCAATCATCTTAAGCAGAAAAATTAGGAAAAACTAAATTTCCTGTCAATTGACAAACGAACTAAAATATTGGTCTTATGTAGTCCTACACTATTTCAAGAAGTATCAATAAAAAATCTAAAAGAAATCAATTACTTGACAAACAAAATAATGAAGGCTTAACGGTAACAAACAGTAAAAAGATATGTTGAAAAAGTATAAAAGTGAAACTTTAAAATTTTTCTTCACTGTTTCATAAAATTTTAACTTTTTAAAAATTTGTTGGTCCTTTTAATCCTTTCCGTAGGTTTTAACTCGGCTGATTTAATTTGCTGCTTTTACACAACACAAGATGCAGCAACAACAAAACAACATTAAACCAAGTATGATGAAAACCAACGTGATCAACCAAAACGCCAAGTAGTAAGTCGTGAAATCGCAATAGGTGGAAAGTGATGCGTCAACAGTTTGCGGAGCGTAAATCGAGTAAACCCATACACATCCTGTTCAAAGCACAAAAAAAATTTATAATTAATTTTACTTTAGATTATAAAACTTCAGAGATAATTTATTTAAATACTTTTAAGTGGTTTCAAATTATAATAAAAAACCATGTGTTAAAAACTACTCAATTTTTTCGAAAATACTTCATTTATTTATTTTTTTTATTTTATCTATATATTTATCCCCCTGGCTCGCAGGAAAGCGACGGAGGCGCTCATCCCCGACCTGCTTCCGGAGATTCCAAGATATTGCTTTCCGCTTGTAATTTAACCCGTTAACGCCTATGTCCTTTTTTAAGGACCAAAAATATTTTTGATTAAATTTATTAAATTTTAAAGAGTCCTTCTGAAGTCAAGTTTTTAAGAATTATCCCAAGACATAATCTATTTAAGATTTTAGATATACTTAAGAGTCTTGGACAAAGAATTACAGTACTTCGCCATAAATTTTATAAAACAAGATTTTCTAAATAATTATGAAAAAAAATTTTGGGCATTAATGGGTTAATAGAGATATTTATATTTTCTACGCTCTTCTGGTAATTAGACTGAACTTAAAATCTTCAGTTCATTAAACTAAAAACTTTAAAAAACAATCAACGTTTCAAAAAAATTTTATTTAAAATTTTATTAAAAAAAGTAATTATTATTTTAAGCTAAGTCCTGACGAAGAGCGTCTGTAATAACTCTTGAAACGCTGATTGTTTTTTAAAGTTTTTAGTTTAATGAACCGAAGATTTTAAGTTAAGTCTAATTACCAGAAGAGCATAGAAACTATGAATAACTTATCTGGTAACAGAACCAATAGAATAATAAAGATATAATTGTAATTTAAAACTGCTTGCAAAGACCATAAATCAGGGGAATGTGCCACAAAGTGTCTTGCCAAGAACACAATAGAATGGCGCGAGTTGGTTTTGAACCGAGACCATGTTGATCATAAGCACGGCGCTCTAACCACTCGACCACGCTGCCAATGGATACTGTTTTTGGTCATATTTTTTCTACATATAATTTCTAATTTTATGTTAATTCTAATTTGAAGGTGTTTGTCAAAATCGTCAATCAAAGTTTTAAAAAATGTAGGATACATGCAATATTGAGAGCTTGCTGACCTTTTACGATGATCTTGATGGATAAAATCCGAAAAAGTAATTTATTTTGATATATTTTTGGTGGCTTGTTCAAGCCAAGTGAAAAACTAATTTTAAAACAGCCGTGAAATTTATACATTGATTAAAAAAGCATTTAAAAAACGACTAGATTGTATTTGGTAGGGTACAATTGAGTAGAATGCAAAGTGTTGCAGGTTTCTTTTTATTCTACATCATTTAGAAAGTAGAAAAGCAAACCAAACAAAGTGAATTAATAGTTATTGCAAATGCGTGTAACTTCATCCAATAATCAAACATCACCAAACAAAGCTGCCACAATACAAGTTTTTGAATAGCCACAACACGGTTGTGGAGTCGGAGGAATTTTTTTTGACTCCGACTCCGATTCCGACTCCAGAACATTCAGAAAAACGACTTCGACTACAGAACATGTAAAAAAACGAAGCCCGACTCCACCCTAATACGTGCGACTCCGTTCCACAACCTTGGTTAAGTCACACTTTTTAAGATTTAAAGAAAAAGGAAGAAATGAGACTAAAACTAAATATTTTATCTATTACTATATATATGCTGGCCTGCAGCTAGGAAGAAGCCAAGAAAGGCGAGTCCTCAGCATTTTCAAAACAAATATAATTTTAACAATCGAGTTCTAAGTTCTAATTTCATTATGATAAAAGATTGTTTTTTTTTCAATCTTAACTGCAATAATCTTAATATTGCATGTACAATCATATACAGCAGGGGTTTTCAACCTATGGGCCATGGCCCAGTAGTGGGCCACAGTGGTTTTTTTAGTGGGCCATGGAGTACAAATCAAAATGAAAGCAATATGTATAATATATATGTATAATTAGGCTTGCCATCCGTCCCATTTTTTAGGCATTTTTCTGGCGTCCTGTGCAGTCAACCACATGAAGACTTTTTTTTTTTAGAGAACACTATGATTTTGGGATGGGAATTTAATTTTGTTGACCAAAGTGGGTTGTGAAGTTAACTTGGGTTGAAAAATAGGTCACGGTACAGAAAAGGTTGAAAACCACTGATATACAGTATATTAACAGGGACAATTTTAGTGATTTCCAAAGCATTCCTGTACGTACATCCATATACTTATTTGATTACGTTTGCCTGTCGCCGTTGCTATTTCTGAAAGAACAAGAATGCTATTTTTCTCTAATCGTACAGGCTTATAACAACTCAAGTGATAAAATAAAATATATTTTAATCAGTGGCGTACCGTGACTTTTCAGGTCAGGCATGCAATGATGAAATAATGACGTCATCAGTCACAAAATTTAGCTCAATTTTAATATTTGATAAAACAAGCAATTTTTAAAATTTTGCGATTTATAGTCCTAGTAAATACACGAAGTTTTTTCATTAGTCAATAAAAGGTAAAAACAATAGTTTCTACTTTCTAGGGTTTCTCAATAATCACAAATGTTTTTCCTGTATCGAAGTTGTCTATCGAAGTAGGCAAAAGTGCTGAGTAAGCTTGCTTTTTTCTATAATTTTTCCGCAAACTCTCGCTTCAGCGTCTACCATCTGAAAGGCGATTAAGAGAAAAAGTCATAATACCAAAATCACCTCGCTCTTAATTCTCTCGTAGAATGGCCTCTTAGACATCGAGAAAATTTCTACGAGCGAGAAAAACTCACAATCCCGCCCCAGTACATTAAAAAGCACATTAACGGACAGTTAATAGCAAACAAAATATAATTTGTGAAAAACTATGAGCAGAGGATGTAACTGAAAAAAAACTTCAATAACTATAATTAACATAGCTATTCTTTTACTCAAAAAGTAGTTCTGCCCTACGGCGTTTTCCACAAAAGTGAGTTATGACATCATCATAAAAAACTGAGGTACTCATCAGCCTTTTCAACAAAGACTTTTCAATTGACATCAGTGACAGATTAGAAAGTCTATTTTGACCCTGTGCATTTCTTAAATATGTTTTAATTCTTTTTAATGCGGAGAAAGATCGCTTTACAGATGCAGTGGAATATGGTATAGTCAGGAATAATAATATCAATTTGTTAACTTCACGGAAACCTTCATACAGCTGTCCTTCATGCATGTACTTATGAAGCTCATGCACATTGTTCTTGCGAAAGTGGTTATGGGAATATAAGACTGCAAGTTCTGTTCTTAGGCACGCAAAATCAAAATGAGAAATATAACTCCTTTGTAGAGACTGAAAGGACCTTTCTGGAAACTTAGTTATGTCTTCATATTGATGAAATCGTTTGCAATCAAGGAGTTCCACAAATTCAATATCTTTCACTGACTTAAATCTTTGCTTCATCTGCATTACTATGGTATCAATGATTTCAAAAAAGAGTGTTTTGTACTGCAATTCTGGTTGTAAATTACACCGCACTTTTCTTCGAGTAGGAAGACCACACTTGCTCACAACGACATTCCATATTTCATCAAACTTATTGGTTCTAAGTTCTTCAAGTTTAGTGATGGTGTTTTCAACTTCACATAAGCAGAATAAAATATCCATTGATTTCGACTGAAAAATATTGAACAGATATTCAGTGAAAGGAAATATGAGGGCATATACGATCAGTAAATGTTTTAGTCAAAGCTTGAAAGAGACTGCAAAAACCCTTGGGCTTCATTAATTGACTTATGGTCAAAATTTTGGGGAGATTCGGTGACATGTTCAAACAGCTGGATCAGATCATCATGATTTTCTTTGACTGTTCCCACTAGCCGTGAAGAGTAATTCCACCTGGTTGGGGCAAGTTTGGGGAATCGTTTCTTTACCATATCATCCAGCACTGCAGTTCTTTTTGACGATGATATAGAGAATGACGATAGTCCTCCAAGGGTTGAAAAAAATATATTGCATTTTGGAATGTGTAAAGCTGCTTGAATTAATACAAGATTAAGTTTATGAGCTTAACAATGAATAAAAATTGCATCTGGTGCAGAATATTTCACTTTGGCTTGAACACCGTTAAGCTCACCAGACATAACTGCAGGACCATCATATGTTTGAGCAATCAACTTTTTTAGACAGCCAAATTCTGTTATTTGAGCCACAACTAATCTAGCAATGGCAGCATCACTGTGATCTTTGCTGACATCAGAGAACTTAATAAATCTTTCACATATGATTCCATCAGCATTTACATATCGAAGAACAGTAGATAGCTGAGAAAAACAGCTTATGTCTGATGTCTCATCTAGCATAACAGATAAAAAAGCACAATTTTCAAGTTTCTTTTTGATTTCAGCAAGAACAACAAAACCCATTGATTCAATGAGGTCATTTTGAATCGAAGGTGCTATCCTTTTAAATACGGTAGCAGTATCCAAGTGAGTTTGTAACTTCTCATCAAAATTAGCTAATAAATGTGCCAACTCTACATAATTTCCTCTGTTATCAGAAGTTTCACTCTCATCATGTTCACGAAAAGGAATTTCTTGAATACCCAGAAAGCAAGTTATCTGAATAAACCTTTTCAGGATTTCTCTATTCTTTTTAACTTCTTCGTTATGCTGATTAATTGCAGCACATCTTTGTTCATTAAGAAATGTATCAATCCTGGTTTGGCCAAATGTTTTAGCTGCTGTAAATGCTGACAAATAAGACACTGTTTTCTCATGACGACTAATGGCAGTATGTAAATTATTTAAATCATTGTATCCACGATAAGGTGAGCTCCACACGTAGTCATCTTTTGAAAAAAGCAAACAGGGCCAACAGTACAACTTGTTTGATGCTGCACTTCCACAAGTACAATATACATTATTATATATTTCAGAATTAAATTTTCTCACACAAGTTTTATTTTGCTTGCTTATATTCAACTGTGGAGTTGGCTTGCCGAAATCTACTATCTCCTTTTTTTCCTGATAAGACAATGAAGTAAATGATTTTTTCTTTAATTTTGAATTAAATCTTGCACTTGACTCATTACAAAATTCTTAAAGGTCTATAAAATCTAAAATCAAATTAAAGTTTAATAATTTTATAATAAATTGATAAAACTGGAGGGTTTGAAAAGGTATATCAAAAACTAATAATAGTTAGCAAAACTTATGCTTGTAGATTCACATAGACAAAACTCAAACAATTAATAAAGATTGATAGACTAGACTTTATCCTGTTCAACAGATCAGACTAGGCTATCAAAGGTAGTCACCTATCGGTATGTATATATACAAACTTTGTTTTTAAAAATAATTTGACAAAAAACTCTGGTTAATGAAAAAGGCTCCTCAGAGTGCAAGTCGCCAGGTAGCAATAGTAGGCAGAGGAAGGTAGGGAAAAATAGAAAAATACACACTGGGGAGTTTTCTCGTTTCTCCATAGACCTTTAAAAAGGCCAATAGCTAATGGTATATTTGTATCAAATCCATAAAAAATGCCTGATGTTATAAATAGGCTAGAAGTTCTTTTGAACTACTGGTAGGCTATTTCATAAAATTTTATAATGCAATTATAGTTGTCCACAAACTAAGCCTGTGGCTGGTCACTGAGCCAGTAGACAAAAACTACTACTCTTAACTCACAACAACCATCATCTACAAACAACACAAGAAGTACTGTATTGAGAGGCTAAAATGCACCAGTAACTGTGTAGTCTACCAGTAGGCCTACCGTAAGTAAGTAGGCCTAAGCTTATGCTAAAAGTAGGCAACTTGCTTTAACCTGCTACCCTAGCTAATTCATTTAACTGCTTGCTTAAACTAAAGTGTTAAAGTGCTTTCAAATTAATATGATTTCGAAATGCATCTGAATGTGAGTACTGAGTAAACGAAAGCAGTTTGTAGCAAGCGATACTAGATCAGTTCTTCAACAACGTCACGCTCTATAAAATGGGCGTGCATGCAATATCAAAACTGCATGCATAGATACGATTTCAAACTGCTGAATAATCGGAGATTTAGATTTTAATTTAAGAAAAATTTCGCAAAACTAAAGAAATATTCGGATAAAACAATGTCTGCAATGGAATATGCATCTATAATATTTTTTAGAACTACCGGTAGGTCTCGTAATTCCTTCTAGCAACAGAGTCAAAAAATGCAACTTAGATTTTGCATGCGTGTTTCCAATTTTATTTTATATTTTAATGATAAGCTCTAGCTGAAGCTGTACTGAATGATCCGAGTTGCAATCGATAAAACGTATTTATGCTGTTATATCAAAAAAATAATCAACATAATATCATCAAAATTTTTATACTTTGAGAATTTTTTTCAAGATTATTATTATTTTTTTTTCATATAATTATTTTTTATAAAATTTCTAGTCATACAATGCATGCCTTGCATGCATGGAGAATACGCCCCTGATTTTAATCTTATATGCGTTAAATAAACGTAAGCCTCCTTTAAACATTTAAACAGTAATTTTTCTAGAAAGGAATAAATGTATTAAAATTTTTGTTTGACCTTCTCCAAAATATTTCGTCTCACCAATGCATATCGTCTAGTGTGCATTATGTAGATAAACAAGTTCATTGTTTAGACCAGGAGTTCTCAACCGGTAGGCCATGTCCCACTGGTGGGCCACAGTGAGTTTTTTAGGTGGGCCACACAGAGTTACAGTGAAGACGTTTTTGGTTTTCACTTATTATTTGGAAACCATTTTGTGAAATTGGGTGTGGAATGAAAGTGAAGTTTAAACACATTGGGCCACAACGATTGCCTTTCAAGTTTTTTGGACTATGGTATTAAAAAGGTTGAGAAACCCTGGTTTAAACCATTGGTCCTCCAAGTGGTCGATTGAAACAATTATGGGGGTCAATAAATAAAAGTTAAGGTTTATCCGAGCAATAAAGCCACAGTGTCAAAATTTTCCAAAATGCATAGCTGTCAAAGTAAAGAGCTTTTTTTTAGTTATTACTTGATTTCTCTCACATCTAATGTAAAAAAAAATAGTTGCGTACAAATAAAGATAAAAAAGGTATTCTCGTAAAGTGATTAATAGTGTGTGCTTGATTAGGAGGTTGATCAAACATTTTTTACTCGTTTTGAGGTCGACGTGCAGAAACCTTTGTCCGAGCCCAGATTTTTTAATCACTAAAGCACGCCCTTAACCTTACCACTTAGTAGGCCTATCGCTCGCTGAAACGTTTTTAATTTGGAAAAAATTAAATTTCTTAACGCTTTAACTATAGTTTAGTAGGGCTTACTGCTTCAATGTTTATGTCAGAGCTGGAAACTTGATAGATTTTTATTATTTACTTTTTCTTTCGAACTCACAAAAACTTTGCAAACTCGGTTTTTATCTTTTATTTTTCGAGTTTAGAAAAGAGTTAGCTAATTTTTGTCTTAATTCTCATTTTCGTTAATTAGTATGTATGTTGCAAAAAGTCCAAAATATTTATTAGGTCTAGTTTTTTTAAAAATTAAATAATTAATTAAAAGAATTAAATTTTTTTAGTTGCAGTTTAGAAATTTTTATTTTTGAGTACAAGCTTACAGCTTCAGATGCTAAGGTTACTGTCGTGACATATACCAAAAGATTGTTTAACAAAACCACCGTTCAATCGAGCAGGCACCTTCCCCAATAGTGGCGGCTTGTAAGTAAAAAAAGAACAGGTGCTGCAATCAGGGGACAGGAAATATTTTAGGCGGGAAGAGCAAAGTTTAAAAAGAGTAGCCTACTTTTTAATCAAAAAAACGCTCTTGAAAAGCACAAATTTTAGTGTTGAAAGAAATTTTTACTGAAACACTTAATGAAGATCAAAAATAAATAAATACAAAGGTTTTCATATTTCGGCCGCGATGGTTTATATACTGGATCCACAAATATTTTGATTTAACATGCCCAAAAAAGTGAAACGTCTTTATTGCAAATAAATACCTTTTCTATTTTACCGGCCTTACTTGTACATTGAACTAAAAGATTTTTACCTTCTAACTTAAACTTGGTGGATGAGTTATATTTCTTCGTGGCTCGACTTTTTTCTTCAATTATATCTTAAACTGGGGAAGCTTTTTATAACATAGGCCTACAAGCTGAAGCTTATTGTGTCTTCCCGGACAAAAATTCTTGATGAATTATTTTGTTTCCAAAAATCAAGTCTAGACAAAAAAAGTTTTCACTTTAATTCAAGGGTTTATTTGTCATCAAATCAATGTAAAAAGAATTTTCTAATCTTCAGTGAAATTTTTAAGAACAGTCACTAAACCGAAGATAATTTTTACATTTTTTAAAGAAATTCTATTCTTTGGTCCGTCAATGTAAAACGAAAACCTTTATTCGTTTCAAATTACGGCCAATAAGCGACACTGACGTGAGAAAAGTTAACTGTGTATGCACATGCTTGTTTATTGGCTTGATACATTTGACTTGCTATATCGGACATATAAGCTTAATTTAGCCTAAAGCGAAGTTGGAATCGCAAAAAACAATAACGACTCCAACTCCGACCTTGACTCCAGCATATCTAAAAAAACAACTTCGACTCCAAAAAATTAAAAAAAGGATTCGAACTCCGACTACGACTCTAGAAAAACCAAAAAATGACTCCGGCGCCGACTCCAATCCAAGTTACAAATCATTGAAACCCTCCGATTTGTTCCTTTAAGCAGTGAAAGTTCCGCACTCAACATTAACAGATTATCACTACAGAAAACTTCAAAAAGGGATTTACCTGCGATAAACCAAGCAAGGTTGAACAAACCAAAAAGCACATTGAAGCACTTCATGGCACAGGACGAATCTTCAATTTCTTCGTATCGATTTCGTTTTCTTATGCCTTCAACAAGGCTTTTTATTTGCTGTAAAGCGCAACATACTCCGTAAACCACCAACCAAATAGGAATAAAGGACTGTGCCGGACAATTGTTCAAGTTAACAGCTCCTTAAAAATAAATTCTCGTTTTTATATATTTGATCAAAAACTTTAGATAAATAAATTCTTTTAAATCACAAATGTGTTTTTTACGTGCATTAGTGCTAAATTTGTTGCTCAATATAATATGCAAGTATTGCAAACTCAGTGTCATCGAGGTAGAAGATAACAATAGTAGTTATCTTGTCTAAACATTAAACATACAGGCTTTATTTCAACTTACCAACAACAATACTCAGTATGGGAATAACAATCAGCACGCCCAGCAAGATAAGAAATCCCACTGAAAATTATAAAAGCATCAAATTTGTTTTAAGTTTAAGTATTATTTGGCACTTGAAAAGGATTAAATTTCAATTATTTTAAACAGGAGGGTGATGTTCTTTCCATTGTTAATGTTTGAGGTTTTGACCTTGCTTTCAGTTTGACAATTGATCTGAAGACCTTGAAGAAACCTTTAAAGCATTGAAGGTTTCTTTTAGTTTATTCCGAATCAAATGTGATAAAAACATACAATAATATCGTTGATGGAAAAATCAAATTTTGTGATTCATGTATCAAATTACTTGCGCAAGCAAATACTATAAGGACACCGTGGTAATTCTACGATGGAAAATCAAAAACCCACATTAGCGTCTAAAAGAAATTCTTAAAAATTTGTACATCACAGTAACATGAAGTAAACTAAATTTCATTAAAAGTCAAGAAATTTCAGAATTATAGCTTTCAATTCAAACCTATTATCATATCGGTTGCTTAACCCTATTCTCCTCAACGGCCGGGCTTCTAAATCCAGGCCAGTAGTGTGTAAAATGCCGTGTCCAGTGCACTTTTTCAAATCTTTATTAATGTGTGAATTTACCATGTCCGATCCACTCCTCCCCACCAGGAGCCAAAAAGAGTTTTCACCGACTGGAATGAGACCGCATCATTCCAGCTTGTCTTTTTTAAATTTTTATTGATTTGAAACCGGAATTTATATTATATTTAAAAAATTTAACTGGAAGCCGTGCCCGATGCAATTTAAATCTGAGCATTCTGAATCTTACTTTTTAAAAAATCTTTTTTAAATTTTTATGTTTTGAAATCGGAATTTATAGAATTAAAAAAATTAACTAGAAGTGGTTTTCGACTCCAAGATCTACACTTTTGTTTAAGTTTTTTTTATTAAATAAACAAGCATTTAAAAACAAAGTAAATATAAACTTTAAATAAGCGATGACGTAATTGAAATGGTCCGCAATACTTCAGATGTTCATATTGCAGCCGGCGTCATTGCCTTAAAAAACTTGCAACGCATGACAAGCGTAGCATCCAGAAAAATTTCTAAATCTTATTTTTTACTATATTTTATAATCTTATTTTTACTATATTTTTAAAGTATGAACTTATAATTTTTTGGATGAAATAAATTCAGGTTTGCTGTTCTACACTAATAAATCGATTTCCTGAAAAATCTAACCACCGTCCGTCACGGTGTTTCACTTTGAGATAGATAATAAGAGAAGATAGTTAATAAGCAGAATGTCCGCACACATAAACAGTGCTTTTTAGAAGCGTAATTTTCAATTATTTTAAGTGTGGTATTTTTGTTTAAAGGTACCCATACCTGTGTTGGTGAGAATTATAGAAATGTTCCTTATCAGGTCTACGTTTCCATTTGCGTCTCTTCTTGCAACTTTAATTTTTCCGTACAAGGATTCATAAGACGGAGGGTTATTCCCGTTGTTTCGACCCCTGGTGTACACTGGAGGAATACTTTCAATATCTTCCATTGATGATGTAATCAAGACTCAGTTAAAAACCAATGATCAGAAAATTTGTTTGTGTCTATTTATCTGGAAAAAGCAAACAAATCAGTGCAGCTGTAATGTACAGCGGTTGTAGAATAGCTAAGATAGTAACAAGTATAAATAGTCCGATAAAAAATGAAAGAGCAGCGAGTAAAACACCAAACAGATAATTTTTTTACAGTGCGTGTAATACAATTTTAGATCTATTGTCAAAACCAAATTTTGGAAATTCTTTTGAACCCATGTGGCATTTAAGATCAAGGTAGTCAATACGTTTGTAAATGGCTTTACAAAAGATTAAAATCCAATTCCTTGACTGAGTGATTAACTAAGCAGCGTCAATAAAAACCAAAATTTATTTTATCTATTTATTTTATTTCTATAATTATCCTCCTGATTCGCAGAAAAGCGACGGAGGCGCTAATACATGGGGTAAGCAATTACCCCCACCTGCTTTCTGAGATACCAAGATATTGCTGTCCGCTTGTAATTTAATAAAGATATGACCTTTAAGTTAGAACTGCTTGCCAAGACCGCCAAGCAAAATTAAGTCCCGTAAAGTGTCTTTCCCAAGGACACAACAGAATGGGGCGAGTAGGTTTTGAACCGCGACCATGTTGATCACCATCACGGTGCTTTACCCACTCGACGTTTTTCTAGGTTAAGATGCTTTCGGTCAAGATGTTTTTCTGGGTTAAAAATTCTCGATTGATCCAGATTTGTACATAAATTTGCTCAACTTACAATCTACTCAAGTACATCAGAAAATTCTATTAAATTCTAATAGGCCTACACACTAAACTTCGTCTTAACTCATGCTAACGTTAGTTTGCTTTCGAAGGAAAACTTATAGTTTTCTGCAATTTTAATATTGTAAGGAGAGTATGAATTCTATTTACATTGCAAAAAATACTTTGAATAACTTGCTCAATAAATTTTTTAAATAGCAAACAAATCTTCAATAGCTCGAGAGTCCTTCAAAGCTTTATGACATACTATAAACAGAAGCATTATAATATGAACCACTGTGTTGTGCTTGTAATTTAAGCTTAACGGTGTTTTGTGACAAGCACTTAAATCACACAAACGCAAGACTTTTTAGTAAGCAAGTTATCGTTTAATAAAGTTTTACAGCTTTAATTTTTCCATAGCATATAGTCACAGGTTGATGCTCAACATTGTTACTGCAACCAACCACAGTAAAACTGCACAGATAACACTGCCACCTAAGCACGTTCATCATGATGATCATGGACAATTTACTTCTTTTGTTTTTACTCTCCTCAAATTTTTTACACCTCGTAATTGATTTTAAGCTTGGTTTTTCACATTTTAAATATGAAAGCTTGATCTATATCTGGCATTCATATCCGGCCAAACGGTGACGCCGAATCACAGTGAACAAAATTATGCTGAAGGTATACAGTTGGTCGGGTATACGCCTGGCGTAGACCGGGCCCTTAGAGTTATTTCTTCATATTTTTAATCTTTGTTATAGCATTTCCTTTTTTTCGTCGATTTATTTCAGCTGATTCTAAAATCAAAAGCACGGTGCATTTTTAATTTAGCTTTGTTTTTGCATGACACTAGCAAAAGAACATATTAGCTGCACAAACTGAAAACCTCAATATTTCGTACAAAAAAAGAAAATCTTAGTTATGGAATATTCTGGCTATAGTTACTTGGTTCGAGTCCTAACGCATTTCATAACTTTATTTAAAGCTATTAGAAGGAATAGTAACAGACACCAGACAAGTGAGTCTCGCAAAATCGTCCACAGATCAAGAGACTGTGTCACGTTTATTTTTGCACGTTGTAATGTAGCATTTCCCTCGATTCTTGAAATAAGTAAATAAATTTTTACTAAAAGTGGTTTGTCATCAAACAGATGCACATTAAAGCGTTGTCATCCTATTAAATCTACCAATAACCAAAATGTGTTTATTGAGGACGCTCATTTGTTTAAGTAAGGTGGAATGTGTTTGTATTTTCGCTTTTCTTCACTCCAAATACAGCAATCACTGCTTCAAACATTTTGTAATGGCATGATCCACCAATTTGCGAACATTTTTTGTCAAAACTATTCGTCTGACACTTTTTAGGAGAAATCTTCAAATTGAAGAAAAAGCGAGCCGAAAAAGGTACAGAAGAGAGTTCTTATTAGTTGAAAATATTGACCATTGAAAAGAAATCAGAGAGTGCTACAAGAGCTTTAGGCCATAGACAAATTTTTTTGTGTGAAAAGATTTGTAATCTTTTCGAAGCCCGGAAAGTCTTCTTTGCCCTTATTAATAGTAGTTCTCAACATTGCCTTTTTTACCAGTGCACCATTGGCCAGCATCTTTTGGACCATGCGCAATGCGTTCTTTGTTACAGCGACAACAACTTTTTTATTTTGGTTTGATGCCGTTCTACGTTTTATCTACAAACTATTTTTATCAAAGCTTTTAACCCTATTCTTTGAAAACAAAAGATTTTTTCCATGGCCTAAAACTCTTTTTGCTTTCTTCTCATTTTTCAATATATACATCAGTGGCGTGCGGTGACCTCTGAGACTGGTTATGCAACTGGCATGCCAAAAACTGGTGATGAAATTAGGTATTTTTTGGGTAGTTAATGGGTAGGATAAGCAATATTTTCTGGATAGCAGAAAGAACTCTGTGTGAGATTCTAAAACACAGACCGATTATTAGTCCCTAAACCATGGTGTTCTCCAAAAAAAAAGTCGTCATCTCAAAGCATTGCCGGATTTTGCAATTTTTGTCCTAATTTTGTAGTGATCTCTAAAAAAAAAGGTTATCACCTCAAATCACTCTCCTAAATTTTACTTTACATACTAAAATCAAGACGTTCCCTAAAAAAAGGTTTTCGTCTCAGATCGGCCTCAAATTTCTCTAATTTCATCCCAAACCAGTATCATTTTTCATTAAATTGAAAAATCTATACCTCATCGCGCAAAAGTTCGTCATGCAATCCATAAAAATTTAGTCATGCAACGCATGACTTGCATGCCCTGACCCAGAGATCGGAAACCTATGGCTCGCGAACCAGATGTGGCTCTTTTGATAACAGCATCTGGCTCTTTTGTTGCCAAGCATAAATTACCGCACATAAAAGAAAAACATCTGCGCATACAAGATTTTAAAATTGAAGACCCTTTTTAAAGACCAAAATCCAGAAATCAGAGTCAGATTGAAGGTAAAGACTTTTTTTTTAGAGACGACTACGTTTTTGAGACGAAAATCCAGAAATCAAAATAAGTTTGCTCACGAACAAATTTCTGCCCACACACATACAGGTAAAAATTAGAGGAACATTGTTGGCTCCCATGGAAATACATTTAAAAATATGTAGCTTTTATGGCTCTCTTACCCAAAAAAATTTCCGACCCCTGCCCTGACCGCACGCCACTGATATATGTATATATATCGTGTCTCTAGACGTAATCTTTCCAAAACTTCACTGTTTTTTCAGCGATGATGTTGAAGGCTGAAAGGTCATTTCGTACGCACTTCTGCGAGAGTAAAGGGCATACAAGCAGACATTTTTCAATACTCTCGAGCAATTAGAGCTGTTTTCTTTGCAACGTAGTCGGGCGCACTTCTTCGTTTTAATATTTCTCTTAAAGACATACTTAAAGACTAAAAACTTTGAGAATGAATTCAATTCTATTTGCTATTTTAAATTCTGTACGACCAACCGTTTTTTCAAAATTTTTGGTATTCTAGTTAAAATTATCAACACCGTTGCACATTTCTTTCTTTGAAAACATTGTTGAATAGGATTCTTTCGTAAAACATAAAAGTTAAAAGCTTTTTACGTCTATGTATTAGATATTTTCAAAGGAAAGTAAATTGATTTTATGGTACAATCAGTCAATTAAAATAAATTTCTAACATGCTCTTGCTACTTTTATCGTTTCAAGTTTATGCGACAGTTAGATGCGAAAAAATTTTAGTTCGATTTGCATAAGTAGCCCCAGATTTACTTATTATTTTATAATATAACTTAATCTTAAAAAATAAAATAGGAAATTACCGCTCATGACGTATCGCCGTGGTTGTAAGTGATTGCAGCTCGAGACAAAAATCACGTGTTGCATTGCAACTTGAATTATTTGCAACTCAAAGAAGTTTCCAAATATTAGCTTGCAGTCAAATTTTGATTTCATTCTAGAACTCGTAAATAACCCATTTGAAAACATGGAATTCAAGTATATGTATAAAGTAACTTATGACAGTAACTGGGGGATTCGAAACGGTTGCTCAAACTTTTTTTGTCGCTGCTCGATCCATTTTAGAATAATTCATACAAATATTTTTGTGCGACTCAAGTGCTTGTGGCTGGAAAAATTGGGGGTCTCTTCAAGGAGTTACCGCAAGCGATTTTTTCGGTGAAACTAACCCGGAATCCCCCTGACAGCACCAGGATAGAATAATAAAAAAAAGACCAAAAGGAAAAGGTTCTTCGAAAAGCAATAGTAACCACAAGATGAACCCGGGTTCGTTTGACAAACAAAAATCGCTTTCGATAACTTCGTGAAGAAAGCCACGATTTGTTGCGGCTGCATTTAGCAGTATTGCCCATATTAAAATATGTACAAGTTTAAATTTAGTTTGGATTTTGTCCAAAGTTTTATTTTTTTATTAAAAGAAATTTTTAATTTGGGAATAAAACTTTTGCTTGTGATACAACATCAGGCTTTTAAATTTTGATTACCGCCACGACAATTTACAGACAGTAAAACATTGATATCTCAACTTAAACCAGAATTATCAAAAAATAATAATAAAAAAACAAGAGCGTTTGACCAAAGTGCAGTCTTTTAGCAAAAAATAAATCATGACATCGACCAGTAGTTACATTCAGTATTCGGTTAATATGCTGCTGTGGTTTTTAAAGATTTAACTATGATTTAAAAATCTGAACAAATATCTGAACTCTTTTTAAATTTATAAGAGTTACACGTTTCAGTGCTAATAACATTAAATATATTGCTTGCAGAGATAAAAAAAATAGAAGATAAAAAATATCTTAAATAATAGCAATATTTTTTCAATCAAAAATCATATATCCTTTAAATTTATATATTTGTTTTTTAAAATCGCTATGTTGAACATACGCAAGACACATAATATATGGCGGATTTATTCATTGATTAAATTATACTCACAGGTAAACACAAGGTATGGACTATCAGCGAAAAACAAAAAATATTTACTTCAAATCGGAGCACAAAACGTTTTTTTACTAGATCTGTTTTGCATAATCCAAAACCAAAAAAAGTCTGCACTTCAAATATTGCGTAAATAAATAATTGAAAGTCGCGTCCGTTTTCTTTTTATATCGAAAAAGACCAGGCAGCTTTTAATAAGAGCTGCGTTTGACTGAACCAAAAACCACATGCGGGTCTGTCGTATCCGGCAGAGGCGTTTGCCAACTGTTGAAATAACTTATTAGGAATCAACTTTAGAGCATGATCTTGAAAAAATAATCTAAAGCTGTCCAACAAACAGTGGCGTCTCGAGAATTTTTGAAAGGCGGGAGCAATGCAAACGCAATTAATTATGCTTAGTAAAAAAATTTTCAAGTCTCTAATTTTTCGATTTTTGTTGCAAAAATTTGGTGATCTCGAAAAAAAAGAGTCTTCACTTAAAATTTCTCTCTGATTTTTTGTATTAGTTATCTCCTAAGGGGGTCTCCAAGCACAATGGCCCCCCCTAACTACGCTGTTGCTTACAAATATCTTTAAAATATTAATATTTTAAAATTTATTTTTAACATTGCTAAATCTAGAATGTTTCGTATAGAATGTTAACTTCTTTTTACTATACATATTAGATAAAAAAATTTTTAATTAAAATATAGCGGTTTCAAAATTTATCGGCTCAACATTTTTGTCTACTTTGATACATCTTTCAAGAACGTGAATTTTTTAATACATTTTTGAAGTATAGAAGAATATCAAAAAAATTTAATTAAACCGGTGCCACTATTTTCTCGGTGTAGTGAAGCTTTTGGCGCCTTAGCTAGAGCTCCCTCTAACGTTTGTTATTATAGCCTCAGCCGTTTTAGTCACTTAAATGCCAAACTTTGCAAACAAATATGGGCAATTTTTAGCTAAAAAACTCAGTTTAATATTGATACTTATAAATCATTTGTTACAGTATAGACACATTCAAATCTAAAATACTGAATGGCTTAGGTCTAACTATTTTCACAATTTAACACAATTTTTGAAACTATATTTATTTTTTTTATTTTTTATTTTTATCTCTATATTTATCCTCCCGACTCGCAGGAAAGCGACGGAGGCGCTATACATAGGGTAAGCAATTACCCCGACCTGCTTCCGGAGATGCCAAGATATTGCTGTCCACTAGTAATTAGTAGAGATATTATTGTAATTTAGAACTGCTTGCCAGGACCACCAAGCAGGGGAAAGTGCCGTAAAGTGTCTTTCCCAAGGACGCAACAGAATAACGCGAGTGGGTTTTGAACCGAGACCATGTTGATCATCAGTCCAGTGCTTTAACCACTCGACCACGCTGACGACATTTACACAGAAGATCAAAATACCTAATATTTACACTTTTTCAGTTTCAATTTCGTAATGGTCACTCAACAACTTTAGATACCAATCAATTGTGTAAGTCAATTTTTTATGAAAATGATCAATGTAAGTCCTCTTGGGCAATTTTTTATGAATCTTCGTAAGGCTTTTGACACAGCCAACCATAACATCTTACTTAAAAAACTCGAACACTACCGGTATGTTGTGCGTGGAATAGTAAACAACTTGATTACACCTACTTATCAAATAGAAAACAATTTATTTTGTGCAAAAACTATAAATCGTCACTTTTACGCATATAGGTGTTCCACAAGGTAATGTTCTTGGCTCATTTTTTTTGCTGTTCATAGCTTATAAACGAAGTTGTTAACTGCTCCGAAATTAAACGCGTTTTATGCACCGATGATACCATATTATTTATGTCACATAAAAATACCAAAATTTTAGAAAATTCCGTTTTCACTAAACTGGAAAAAATAAACATTTGATTTAATCTTACGAGCTAATACTAAATCAAAAAAATGAACGATACGCTGTCTGGGAAAAAATAAGTAATTTTTTGTTTAGTAGTTGCTGAATTCAATATAGTTATAATAATAGTTGTTGAAATCAAGCACACGAAACTCGTTACTTGGGTGCTTATCTTGACGATAAGTTAAACTGGAGTAAGTTTTCAATTTCTTAAGACATCATTTGGAAAATACAATACGAGCGTAATATTTACTTCCCAAAACTTATTTTATGATGTATTACCGTATTGTTTATTCTTTTCTTAATTATGCTATTATTAATCGAAAAAAAGCGACGTGAACTTGTATCAAACAGTTGCAAGTTCCTCAAAAATAAAATCGTTAAAGTTGTTTTACAAACTTAAGAAAATATATTAAAACTATTACTATTATACAATAAACTACAATCGAATCTGTTTATTAACTTGAAGTAATTCTTATTCATATTTCAATATAACCAACTTCCTCTGTGCTTCGCTGATTACTTTATTAAAATTATAACCACACATGCACACACTGTAGACCAGGGGTGGCGAAACGGTGGCTCGCGAGCGCATGCGACTCTTCGGACCCTTGCTGGCGGCTCTTTGAACCTTTTGAAAAATTGAAAAATTATATGGGAAATCGGAGAATGATTTCATGCGATGACTTTTTTTTTGTAGAGAACGTCATGATTTTGGGACGAGAATAGGGAAATACAAGGTTGATTGGAGGTGAAGACTTTTTTTTTTCAGTAAATGAATAAATGACTTCATATTTTTAGATTTTTGTGTTGCGGCTCTTTAAAAGTTTGGATTTATGATATGCGGCTCCAATGTGGTATAGATTTGGCCACCCCTGATATAGATAGTCAATCAGACAAACCTATTTTTTATTTCGATTAAACAAAAAAATTCACAAAAATCTATAAAATATTCCGGAAGTAAATTTTGGTGTAGTTTACCTAAAGATAACAAAACAAATAAATGCAATGTACAATTTAAAAACCTATGCATAAGAGATGTTTATACTTTGTTTAGGCGTCAATAAAGACACGCATGTAAATTAGTCACATGTGTAACTCTTTTGGAAGAAAAATAATGTTAAGCATTCGCCTATATACTATTAATATAATTTTAGTTATCATGTATACCTTCATTTGTTTTTCATTAGTTGAAAGTATGAAACATTGAACTAATAACAATAAAAATCTTTTTTTGTGGAATCAAATTAATTGAAAAATTATAAACTGAACTGAGCAGTTAAATGATTCATGAAGTCATTCATAGATCAGGCACGTCCAACCAGTGATCCGAGGACCACATTCGGCCCCAGTAAAGGTTTTGAGTGGCACGCTCGGTGTTTTTAGACTTGATGTAGACTAAATTGGTTGATCATGTTTCAAAAAAAATTCTTTTATGCCAAGCGAAGACAAAACAGTTTTCTTTTTAGTTTAAAAGTGAAAATTAAAAACTAAAACGAAGATTTCGATTCCACCGCGATGTTTTATTCATTTGGCCAGCGAACATTTAAGATAAGCTAAAATGACTTTAAGCCCAGGTTGGACGTCCTTATCTTAGATCAGTGTTCCGCTACCGGTGTGTCGCGACACAGTGGTGTATCGTGAGAAGATATTAAATCTGTCGCAGGATAACTTTATTTTCATTATTTAAGATTTCTAAAGTGAAAAAACCTTTTTTAAAAGTTGCGATTTACAACTGTCAGACACTTTTATAATTTATTTAGATAAATGTTCTCTTCAAAGTGATGAAACAACGGATATCAACAAAAAATTACAGCGATTAAGTGTTGCACGTTTTTTTGACGTTGATTTTAAAACAGAAAATTATCTATTTTTCAAAAAACTTCCAGAGCGAACCACGGAGCATGGAAATTTTTCGAGTGAGCAAAGAGTTTTTGTAGCCAATGATATAAATTGGAGTCACTGCATTAATGTTTGCACAGATGGTGCTTCGGCAATGGTGGGCGAAGACAGAGGGTTTCGCTATTTTGGTAAAACGAAAAAATCAAGCTATTGAAATTACTCATTGCTGCTGATATAGGGAAGCTTTGATGATCACAGTTTTACCGAAGGAGATCTCAGGTACAATGAATGACTGTATTCACATTTGTTAATTTCATTACATCAAGAGCTTTGAGTTTACGAATTTTCTCAAGGCTGTGTGAAGAAATGAGATCAGAAAACCAATCGCTATTATTTTACACATCTGTGAGATGGCTTTCTCGGGGAAAAGCTCTTGCAAGGCGCTTCGACCTTTGGCACAAAATAAGTTAGTAGAATTGCTTTTTTAGAAATGCCGCAGTTGCACTTGGAGTCGGATATTTTTGAAAAGGCGGAGTCAAAGTTGGAGTTGAAAATTTTTTCGACTCCACAACCCTGATTAGAACAAGTCGCCAACTACTCATACAGATAGCTGATAACAGTAAAATATTTCATTCCACAATTAAGAAAAATACCAAAAAAACAAAACAAAAAAAATTTTCAATTTAAAAGCAAAATCTTTGTATCTCCGGTAGAAGGTAAGAGTAATCGCTTGATGGTTGTCCTAAGTACAGCGCCTCCGACGCTTTGCAATGAGTCAGGAGTTCAATTTCAATTACTCTAGACCAGTGGTTGCCAACCAGGGGTCGCGGAAAAGTTGCAGAGGGTCCGCTAGTGCACTAAAAGTTGGACAGAATTTTAAAAGTTTAGAAAATTATTAGCCAGGTTCAATCTTAAAAATTTATGGATTCAGAGACTTGATAATTTTTTGAAGGGTTTCGTGACTTAAAAAAGGTTAGAAACCCTTATCCTGGAAAAGTGTTTCCAAGCTTTGCATGATCCTATTCAGAACTTTCAACTGTTCATTGCAACCCCAAGTCAATATGTATGTATGTTTCAAGGGTGGTTGGAAGCGGGCTCCGGAAGCGGGGGCAATTACTATTTTATCTTTTCAGAACGGGAAAGCACAGTGAGCAGATAGGGCGAAAGCATGAGTGTTTAAAGCTGGGGATTTTTTAGTTATTTTGTATGAAAAGGGAATAATATCAAATCGATTGAGGGTGAAGACATTTTTTTGAGTCTTTCCTATTTATCTGGGACGAAAATTGTCGGTGTAATTTGGCAAAATTCAATTGGCTCCGAAATTTTTTTGCCTGGTAAGCCTATGGACTATGACTACAAATTTTTTTATCCAACAAAAAAAGTTCTTTTTATATTAAATTTTGCTCCCGCGCCAAAAATTTTTTGGCGCCATTGTATGTATGTATATTACTTATTATATCCCAAGAAGGCTATTTATGTCTTTTCTATATTGACAGCTTTACTGAGAATTTTGGTTATGCAGTGGTACTTAAGTAAAACAGAAAAAAACATTTTTTTATTTTGTTTACAAAGGTAACTAATCATTAATGAAATTCTCAGATTTGGAAGACACAAAATGGTGTTGCTATTTTAATATAACTTTTTATATTTTATATCATTATGGATCATTGTTTTGTTGTATGATGGTAGCCTACTCAAGTAAAAAAAACAGAAAACTTAAGTAACCGAAAACATTTCAATTTTGTTTAAAAAAATCAGTTAATCATAAATAAAAATTCAATTTCGCAATTCAAAATGGTGATACTTTTTTAACACTTTATAAGTTCATAATATACTACTTATCAGATTTGGCAATTACAATATGGTGTTACTACTGTATTTCAATACTACATGAAATGTTACTCACTTATAATAGCTGTATTACAAGTGTCATCTCTTGGTTGTCTGATATTATAAGTAGCCTACTCTTGGGACTGGTCACTATTTGATCAGTTTTCTGAATTTGGGGATGTTTGCTGTTTGGCAACACATCATAGAATTTTTCAATAGTTTGTCATACGGTTACGATAGTCATTTTAATGAACACCATTCTACTAGTACTGTACATTCACATCTACATAAATTTGTTACATTAATTGTCTACAACTCTATACGGAATATATATTTATATTTGAAAATTTAAAATCATAAAAAACACACACCAGTAAAGATCTAAAATTCTAACTTACACGCGATGCTGATTAAAGAATCTACAAACAAATTTCTATACAGTATACAGTATATACACAGGGGCACGAGAAAATATTTTGGCGGGGGAGCAAAATTCAAAACAAAGGCACCTTTGACTACTTTTCCATTCATGATTTTGTAGTATTTTACAAAGTTGCCACATTGAATCTTAGAATCCACTTAAAATCATTAAAATAAGTTGCCATCACTTAGAATCGTTTTCAGCGCAAAAATCTAGTGAAGACTAAAAAAAAAGGTCATCATTTTCAATCGGTGTCAAAGCTCTCGATTTTTGTCCCAGATAAATAGGAAAGACTAAAAAAAAATAAATATTTTCACCCTCAATCGATCTGATATTTTTCTCTTTGCCTCTAAAATAATAAAAGATGCCAAATTCAATCGCCCATGTATTTTGCACTATCTGTTCATCTAACACTCCCGTTTTGAAAAAGGCAATTGCCCCTCCCCCGCTTTCGGTGTCCCTGAGTATATACCGGTACACTGTATAAATATAGATCTATTTATATTATATGGCCGTTATACGGGCGCTTATCACAATAAACTAAAATTATTTTTATTCTGACAACAAAAATTATAACATATAAATAAAATAATGCGCAAACAAAAACCATCCCTGGTGTATACCATAAAAACTACCGAATAACCGAACAAGTTTTGTACGAGAAGAACTGACGACTAAAGGCCCGTTTCCACTACGAGCGTGGAAAAGACCATTCTTTGTTTGTTTTATTAATTTTTTTTGCGCTCGCTTCAATTTTAACCGCTCGCTTCAATCGAAGATCAATAAAAGAAACAAAAAATGCGCTTTTCCACTACGAGCGTAGAAAAAAGCATTCTTTCTCTCTGTTATTGATCTTCGATTGAAGCGAGCGGTTAAAATTGAAGCGAGCGCAGAAAAAAAGCAATAAAACAAACAAAGAATGCTTTTTTCTACGCTCGTAGTGGAAACGAGCCTTTAACCCGAAGGTTCTGGATTAGTCAGATAACCGAAAGTGAATAAGCCTAACTTGCCAACAATACAGACAGTATCTGTAGCCATACTCATTCATTATATTTTTTTTCTTAGTGACAGTACTTGTAATTATAGTTACTATTAGGTTTCATATAATGTCTACCCCCAGCTTAAATGTTTTGTACAACTATTACCTTACGATACTTTAGTGACCCTACCGACCCCATAACCTGTTCGTGACCCAACATATTGACCATTTCGCTTCCTTATTTGGAAAACCTTGCCCTAGAGGCCCAGACTAAACAATTAAAAAAGACTAAATATCCTATTATTTGACAAACAAAATAATGTTGATCTAATTCAAATGTAAAGTACTTTATTAAAAGTATGATCAATAAAAAATAATCATTTGTTTACAAAAAAGAACAATCTTATTATTTGGCCAACAAATAATAAAGGCTTAACAGCAATAAACAGTAAAAAATATAGAAAAAAAAGTCAAAGGATAAAACTTTTAAATTTTTATTGATTTTTTATAAAATTTTAACTGTTTTGAAATTGTTAGTTCTTTTTAATCCTTTCTGCAGGTTTTAATTGAGCTCAATTTCTTTAACTTGGCTCATTGGTCATCGCTTACACCTGCGGCTGCACCTACACAACACAAGATGCAGCAGCAACAAAACAACATGAAGCCGAAGATGATGAAAACCGACGTGATCAACCAAAACGCCAAGTAGTAAGTTGTGAAGTCGCAGTAGGTGAACAGTGTTGCGTCCACCGTTTGCGGAGCGTAATTCGAGTAAACCCAAAGGCATCCTGTTCAGGACACAAAAATTTTTTCTTTACATAATTAATTTTTCTTATAATATAATTAATTTTTCTTTACATTAAGGTTTAAAGATATTCCTTTTAACGTCAACTTTTAATTGGGTTCAAAGTGTGATAAAAACCATCTTCTAAAACTCCTATATCCTGTTCAAAACACAGATGAATATTGCTTTCTTGTAAAATTGTTTCTATGTTGCCTATAACCCTATACCACTGCTGTTCAACCTGGTATATCTACATAAAACTGTGACAGTAACGGTGAATTAGGATTAACGTGTTTATTACTATTAAATCGCAACTTATTTACTATGATTGAAGTACAATTGATGGATAATGAAGCTGTAAGGCTGAGCAATTTTAAAAGAGTTGGTAAACCTTGTTTACGCAGTAAAATAATAGGCGAGTCAAAGCTTTACATACTGTATCTCTGGTGAGAAGGGATTTCCAAAGCGTAGCTTAACTTTGCTTTCCAAATTTAATTCATTGTAGACAAATCCTTAGGTCAGGGGTGTCCAAACTTTTTTCCAGGAGGGCCAGATTTGATAATATGAAACTGACCGAGGGCCAACAGCCTTTGATGATACTATTTTGCACAATAAAAGCATACTAATAGGGAGTAATTTAATGTTGTCATTTTTGTTCAATTAAGCAATGTACAAGTTAAAGCACTTTGTTTTACAACACATTACCTGCACTTCTACCAAAAATTGAAACATCGAGAAAGTAAAACACAACTGTGATAATGTGAAGGATAAAACTGAGATCTTGATTTAAATATACGGGTCAAGTCTGGTTCGAGAGTAGTGATATTTAAGCGTAAAATATCACGTAGGTGGGAGTCACTCAGTTTTGATCTCAAGCGATTCTTGTTTAAGTTCATAACCGAGAATGTCTGCTCACACAAATATGTTGAGCCGAAAAAGCTCAATATTTTCTTTCCAAACGTTCGTATTTCTGTAAACTTGATTTTATACACCTGCTGGTAAAAACGCACGAGAAAAAGATGTTGCAGTCTGCTGCGGCACTCGTTGTCGCACTAAAGCACAATTAGCTCTCGCTGCAGATTTTTCGTAGCTTCATTAGGATCCACGCTGAAAGGAGAAGTGAATAACAATATTTTTTTTTCAATTGCGGCAAAATCCCGAAAGCGGTCGTTGAAATCACTGGCGAAAGGTATCAGGGATTCTACATATTTTTTGGTCTTCACACACGTACTACCAATAGTGACATCCCGAAAAGCTGGAAAATGAATCGGCAGGGCTCCGTTTGTGACAAATGTGTCTGGAAAAGTTGTAGTTTCGTTTTAAAAGTTTTTATGTGCGAGTGTAGCTCGCTGACCACTGCGTTTTGTCCTTGAAGGCTAATGTTCAGTGCATTTAGATGCTTTGTTATATCAACCAAAAAAGCCAAGTCTGCTATCCACACAGTATCTGACAGCTCTTGCATTGGCCTTCCCTTTTCAACTAAAAATTGTCCAATTTCCACTCTAAGCGAGAAAAATCGCTGAAGAGCTGATCCCATGCTGAGCCACCTCACATTGTTGTGATATAATACATCTCCATATTCAGCGTCAATGTCATGCAAGAACTGCTGAAACTGGCGTTGGCATAAAGCTTTAGACCGGATGAAATTAATTGCCTTTGCCACTGGCTTGATAACATGAGCAAATGATAGATGCTTGGCGCAAAGGACTTGCTGATGAATGATGCAATGAAGATTCACAGCGTCGCCTCCTTCATCACTGACTTTTTTATAGATACGCGTGGACAGTCCACTTTGTTCGCCAGCCATAGCAGGCGCACCGTCTGTTATGATCCTATTGACCTTGCTCCACAATAGTTTCATGTCATCAACAGTTGAACAAACATTAAAAAATAGATCAGCTCTTCTTGTTTGGTCCTTTAGACTTTTGAGGTCAAGTAGCTCTTCTTTTATGTTTATGTCATTATCAACACCTCTCAAAAAATCAACAATTGAGCAGTGTCCGATAGGTCCGTACTTTCATCGCAGGCCAGAGAAAATAAATCAAAGTTTAATGACTTCTCTCCCAGTTGTCTTCGAACATCAGTGGACAGCTCTTCGATTCTCCGTGCTACAGTATTCCGAATGAAGCAAACGTTGGCGAAGTCCTTTTTCTTTTGCAGGCAAATATGTTCTACCATTTTCATAACACAGGTTTCAACCAATTCACCTTCTGCAAATGGTTTGCTGTGTTTTGCAACTAACAAAGCCACTTCAAGGCTTGCTTTAGTAATGCTTTTATTTGACTCGCGAGTTTGTTTAAAGTATAGCTGCTGGGTGGCTAAGCTGTCCTCCAGTTGCTTTGCTTTTTCTGCACGATCAGCCTCTGATAGCTTGTTGAATGTGCTAGTATGTTTTGTCTCATAGTGTCTCTTTACATTATACTCCTTATACACTGAAACAGTCTCGTGGCAAACTAGGCAAACACAGTTGTTTCTGCTGCCAATAAAAAAATATTCTGACTTCCACCTTCCCTGGAAACAACATCCTTCTTTATCCACTTTCCTTTTCTTACTTGCTGTAGACATGACAATTTCACTTACAAAATCAGCTTTCTCTTTTTTCTATTCGATTGTCGCTATGAATCACTATAACCTACTGGCCTTACTCTTTAAAACAAAATTACTTGTTTTCGCGATTATTACGTAATAATGGTGGTTCTTGTAAACGAGATGGGCGCACGGGTCAATCGAATTTCAGTGAATAACTTGTCTGGTAAAAATGCGTTTTCTTGTTAGTGACAAGAATTAAATCAATGATAAGTAATTCATATTGAACATATATTAACAGTGACTACATTATTATTTTATACAGCTATATTATGATGGATTTAAATTAATACATCTGGCAACACAAGTCTTAAATTTTCTTGCCTGGATTTGGCATTTGTAAAGGCCGTCTTTTATATCAATTTAAAAAGACTCGGGCTTTGGACGGAGTGAGAACGAGTGGTTAGAGGTGGGCGAGGTGGGGTGGGGCTTGTTAATTCGTTTTTGGGGGTGATGTGGGGACGTATTGATGTCATATATTTCAGTTTTCCCTTTTGTTGCTCAGTTTTCTGCCTAGTTTTTGCGTTTGCGACAAATAAAAACGAGCAAAAAAACTTTATTTTGGTACAAAAATCACTTGAAATCGGAAAAATAAAAAAAATTTTTTCCATGCGCCTATCTAGTTCACAAGTATCATAATGGTTCCAACTTTATCTCGTCAGTTTTTTCTCGTTTCTAAACTTATCAGAAAGCGCTGCCACCATTATCAGTGTAAAAAAGAAACTTGAAAGTTGGATTGGTATATGTGCGTCTGTGGGCAAAAATAACACATTGTGCGACCACAGCCGCGGGCCATATAAAAACTCATCGCGGGCCGGACTTTGGACCCCCCTGCCTTAGGTTAAAGGATTTAGCTTTCAATCTAAAATCAATTTTAAAGTTTACATACTTTTTTTATGAACACTTTGCTTTGGTTTAAAGTTTGCAATGTTTTTCATGAAATATTTTTGCAATGGCAGTAACAAAGAATTTCCTGTAGTTTCAGCCTTTTTGACTGAAAATAAACTTCATCCCGCTAAGCTTTAGAAAACAACACTAAAAAGACAATAGAACGAAAATATATAAATTTCATCGGCAATCGGTGAAGTTGAAATTTTTATTCATCTGCTCTGCCCAGTGCTTTTTGCTGGACTGTTTATAGCAATATTTATGTCAGCAGTGTGGCCGAGCGTTTAAGACGACGTATTGATTGCACACGTGACGGTCGTGTTTAAAATCTACTCGCACCATTCTTTTGTATCCCTGGAAAACACATTTTATGGCGCTTTCTTCCGCTTGGCTATTTTAGCAAGCAGATCTGAATTTCAGTCATATCGCCAAAACTGAAAAACCACTTTCAACTGGACAGCAGTATTTCCGAAAACAGGTCTGGCTAATCGTTAGACGGTTGTCCAAAGTGTAGCGCCTCGGACGTTCTCCTGCGAGTCACGAGAATAAACAAGATCAAAATAAATGACTTGCGTACTTTTCTAAAAATAAAAAAAATGGGAAGAAAACTTGTGGATTATGCTTCTATTTAATGGTAAACCAACAGACGACAAGGAATTACTGGAACTCCGGGCCGATATAAATTTTTATTAATTTTTTTTCATCTCTATATTTGTCTTCCTGTTTGCTAAAATAGAGTCACATAACCATAAAGAAATGATGTTGACAATATTGATGTTGTTACAGTTGGTTGCATTGCTATTTGCTTAATTAAAATCCATTTTATTTTGCTATCATTTAAACATTAAACGGTTTTTGTTTGAAATCTACAAGAAATCATAAATTTTACCTACGCCGTGATAGGTTTTTGAAGATAATTTTAGTTTTAGTTTTAGTTGACACCCGTAAAGATTTTGAGGTATTGACGTTGACGCTGGCGCCGTTAACATTTTTAATTGACGCGCACAGCACTGAATAAAAGATTACCTGCTATAAACCAAGCAAAGTTGAAGTAACCCAAAAGCGAATTGAAACAGGAAAACATTGTCATGGAAGATGATGAGTCTTCGTCTTCAATTTCTTCGTGTCGATTTCGTTTTCTTATGCGTTCACCAAAGCTTATTATTGCCTGAAAACCTGAACATGCTCCGGCAACTACCAACCAAATAGGAATAAAGCTGTCTACCGGACAATTGTTCAAATTGAGAGCCCCTTTAATAAAATATTGTTTTTTTTTATATGTGACCAAAAGCTTTAAATATAATCAAATAATTTTTTAATCGCAAATGTAAGGCTTTCCCACTTTAATATTAAAATTAATATACTGTACAATGTATGCTACAACAATTTCAAATCGATGTACAAGTCATCGTAGTGGAAAAAAACTTTATACAAAGATTAAATACCAGTATACCGGCTTGACTTTAACTTACCAACAACAATACTCAGTATTGGAATAGCAAGAAATACACCCAGCAAGATAAGAAATCCCACTAAACATAAAAAAGCGTCAAGTTTGTTTTGATTTAAACATTTCTTGGCACAAAAATAGGATTAAATTGAAATCACTTAAAACAAGAGAGTGGTGGGTATCGTTTCTATTTTACTGTTAATGCTTTAGAATTTGACCTTAATTAAAATTGTTTCTTTTGGTTTTTTTTTAATCAAATTTGATAGCACTAGCGAATGACAATTATTATAACAGTGTCTGAAATTCTAACTTCGCAGGTCTTTTTAGTCGCATATTTTGACTACCATTTTGTGGACAAAAGGAAACAGCTTACAGCTGAAACTAAAAAGTTATTTACTTATCAATGGTACATTTGATGTCAAAAAATGCTTTACGGGCACATCTAATTAAACCTTTGTCAACAGCGCTTCGAAATAGCAAATAAACAACTTTCGCTTTAAACAAAATAGTATGGTTTATAGTCGCAAAGCGTTCATAACTTAACGAAAAAAGTTTCGTTCGTATTGCTGATTTAAGTTGCCTAGTACTCTAGTTAAAAGAGTATTCAGTGGTTCCTAACCGGGGGATGCATGGACCCCCAGGGGTCCACAGAGTGATTTTCAGGGGTCCATGATCTTTTCATGCACAAGATAAAAACAATAAGCTATAGCAAAAGAAACAAAACTGTCACGTGGTTTTGCTTGCAAAAAATACTACTGTAGTCTGCACAACACTAGAAACCAAGCTTTATAGTACAACTTAGCACAAAACCTAAATAAGATAAACGAACATGTTTATTTACTTCAAAACAGTATTGAAGTAATAAAATTGAATGCGACAGTTTAACATTGTTTGTTTTTGTGTAGCCTGTCTATTCGTGGAAAAATTTCTAAAAGACATCTTATTTTATTCTCCAATTCAAGACTAATTCTTTGCGTAGTTTTGATAAAAAACCTTGTTGTGAAACCGGACTGAGTATTTTAATTGAGTACTGTTTGGGAGTGATAAAGCAGCTATTTTTTTTATTTTTAATTTCTATATTTATCTTCTTATCTCATAGGAAAGCATCGTAGACACTATACTAAGGGCAACTGTGAAGTGATTGATTCGATCTGCTTCTGAAAAGCCAAGGATATTTTTGTCCGGTCAAAATTTTATATTTTAGTTTTTAGTTTTTATTGAGATATCAGTGAAATTTCAGAGCTGCTTGCTGGGACCGCCAAGCAAAGAAAGTGCCATCAAGCATCTTTCCCTAGAACATAACAGAACGGCTTGAATAGGTTTTGAATAGTGACTGTCTCGATGAGGTTCGCCATTAAATCATAGTGCTTTCAAACGATCGACCCTGCTGCCGGCTCTTTTCTTGATAGCTTCCTTTCCAATTTCTATGTAAGGTGTTGCAACCATGCATCATTCTTCTAACTACTATATCAAATATTACTGTGTGCATGCTATAACGTTTAACATTTTGTTGCTTCTTCCTTTTTCTTCTTCTGCTATAGTCCTATATGTTTGTTTATTTCTTTCTGTTTTTATTGTGGCGGAGCAGAAATAAAAGATACTGATACTGATAACGATTACGACAATTTTTTTCGTACACGGCTTTTCCAGCTTCTTTTGAGGTTTATTTTCTTCCGCTAAAGCAAGAGATGAAAGTTACATAAAGTTTGCATTAGTTTCATCCAAACTTCTATTAAAATTTTGAAGATTCATTAATTTCAGAGTACTTTTGGAGAAACTTTTGTGTCTTTTTAAAAATGTTTAGTCTTTTTGCGAATATTTTGAGTAATGAGAAATGCAATTGTAATTTTCATAGCATTATAAGCAATTAGAGCAAACCTAAATACAAATGACAGACAAATAAAGATGGCCATATGTGTTTCTTGAAAGCTTTGTTCAATCTGTCAAATTCAATCAACAGTGCAAATTGACAGAGACAATGTTAGCTTATTTCACTTTCTACAGTTTATTTGAACTATAACAATAAGAGCTACTTTCACTTTCAGTGTTATAATCTTTCCTGTAGTAATTGTGACGATTCTAATCAGTTGTTAAATTCTTTTAAAGTGAGGCTCCATCTGCTACAAATTACGCTTCCACAAAACAAAATTTGACACATAAACACTGGTTTTCCATATTTAGCTTTTCCAAAATATACCCATCAGTTTTATACAAAATATAAAGCAAATCCCGTTTGCTTTTGCTCAACTAACAGGTTCATGACACCGAGCACACCAAAGATGTGTTATTTATTTCAAAGAAAAATTGCAAAACTTAGTTTAAGACTAAAATGACGTAGCAAAGCTGTTTTTGCAATCTTTTTTCCTATCTAATTCACTGCGCGGTATACTCTGCTCAAATTCTTAATATTTTATTGCAAGCGTAGATTACTAAACTTTTCCATGAAGTATTTCGTAAGCTCTTTAATAAAATTTAAAATTTTGTTTTCATTTCCAGTGGAGACCACATAAACGTAACAAGATGAACTGGTTTTATTAAAGGCGTCATTTAATAGAGATATGACTGAAATTTAGAACTGCTTGCCAATAACACCAAGCAGGGAAAAATATCGCAAAGTGTCTTTCCAAAAGACACAACAGAATGGCGCAAGTAGGTTTTGAACCAAGACCATGTCGATCACAATCATGGTGCTCTAACCGCTCGGCCACGCTGCCAACTTTATGGGAGTGTTTTGAGAAAGTTGTTAATGAGAAGGTCCTCACTTCACGCAAGCATGGTTCTTTATATCAATAGTTGCGTAATTTTGAATTATTTTAAGCAGTGGTATTTTTGTATATGAAAGTATCCATACCTGTGCTGGTGATTATTTCGCAAATGCTCTTTATCAGTTCTCCTTTTCCATTTGCTTCTCTTTTCGCAACTTTAATTCTTCCGTACAAGGATTCATAGGATGGAGGGTTTTCCTCGTTATTTCGGCCACTGCTGTATGCTGGAGGGCTACTTTCAATATCTTCCATTGATGTTAAAATCAAGATTCAGTTAAAAATCAACCAGAAAGTTTGTTTGTTTGTATTTATCTACAAAAAGTAAAAAAATTACTGCAGCTATAATGTAGGCTATAGCACTGGTACAATCAGTGTTTTTTTAAGGTTTGGCTTGCGGAGTCTCTAAGCAATTTTGAAAGACCGCTAATTTTCTTCCTAATGTTCCTGACCGTACTTAGCTTTGTTTACACTATTGTAGAAGCAGTTTTTGAGAGACCGCTGGACAATTTTGAGAGACCGTTTCGGTTCCTCAAAACGCCTTAAAAAAAACACTGGGTACAATACCTAGTATAGTACCCCGAAAATGGAAAGAGCTACAAAACAAATACTTTTTGCAGACCTATTGTCAAAAATCTGATTTTAGAATTTCCTTTAATCCCTTGTGAATGTAAGATCAGGGTACTCAATAGGTACGAGAACCGCTTTTAAAAAAGCAACTCGTTGTGATAAAGTGAACTAAGAAACGTCAATATAAACCATGACATCATTCTAAAGTAGAAATTTTTTACTGATCAAGTTGCGTGCACGGATTTGCTAAAACAGTTCACGCGGACATCAGAAAATTCATAGTAAATTTTAATCTACAGTAAACGTTGCATTATCTCGGTTTCGCTTTTAGGAGTTTAATATTGCGACGGAAGTACAAATTCTGTCTTTGCTTTATAACTGCAAAAAGTATTTTGAACAACTTGAATATTAAAATTTTTTCTACAGAAACCAAATCTTCAATAGCTCGAGTCACATTTCAAAACTTTACGAAATATCATAAGCAGAAAGCCCTGTAATGCGCACCACTGTGCTGTCCGTGTAATTCAGGCGTAACGATGTTTAATGACAAACATGTAACTCACACCCACAACTGCAAGAATTTTTTTAGTAACCAGGTTATCTTTTAAAAAAGTCTTAAATTTTTAATTTTTCGATAGTTCATACTCATAAGTAGATGCTCGACTTCTGTTACAATCAATGTTCCCTCTAAGCTGGGCGGCACTCACAGGTAGATGCTCCACTTTTGTTACTTTGGCTTTTTTTACGTGCTCTGTTTTTTGATTTTTTTTTTTTTCATTTTTATATTTATCATCTTGACTTAGAGGAAAGCGACGAGGCCCTATACGTACTACGTAGGGAAACTGTAAAGCAATAAGCCTTTTTCCAGCCACCTAGTGAACACGGCAACTGCTGCTAATCATACCAAGCTTTAGCTTTATGTAGTTTGTTCTAACAGCCAAGTCATGAAGCAGATAGCCAGTGTTTTTTTTAAGGTTTGATTTAAGGGAACACCAAGAAAGTTTATGAGGACGTTTTTTTCAAAACATTTAAAATGAACAACTGCTTATTGAAGTATTATCTGGCAAAGCAGGCTATACTGTAAACACAGTGCATTTACAAAATCACAACACAAATTTGTCAATTTCAACTTCATCACATAGCTCCTGCTCGTCAGCAAAAGCATCAGTTTCTTGTATGTCATCTGCAGACATCATTGTTTGTAATGTTCGCTTTGTCACTTTTCGTCTATTCTTTGCTGTTATCCAATTCTGAGCAACCTCCACAGCACTTTCATCGTCTAGATGGTTTGGGCCATTTATCGAAACATTTATCAGCGCGTTTAGAGTTACATCAAGCAGCCTGTTACGCTGTTTAGTTTTAACACGGCACATAGTGGAAAATCCTCTCTCTGGCCAGGCTGTTGCAAGTGGAATGGACAAGGCGATGCAACAAAGTAGGTGCAATTCGGGAAATATTTTCTGAAAAATTTTATTTCGAACAATTTTGCTGCAAACAGCAATGGCATCCAGGCAAAACTCAAACTCTGGCATAATCATTCTATTCTTCAGCGTTTGGTAATCATTTATTACTTTCAAGATTTTTTCATCTGAAGCGACTTTAAACCTTTTAATCAGCGTTTCAGATCCTTATTTCCATAAAGCTGTCGCTGGTTGGCATCAAGAGGAATTTCTTTCGCATCAAAAATGCGAAAAGCAAACAGAATTTGAGGCTCCGGAAAGCGATCTTCAAGATTTCGTAGCAAGGCTTCACAGTATGTTTTGGTAGTGCATCGGATTTGCTTAACATCATCTTCATAAAGGTCCTTTTGTGTTGCAGGCAAAATTTTTGAAATCTTTTCCCAATCTAGTTTCAGGCTATTTATAACCTGATCCGAATCGGCAATGTTCCTAATTTCTTTTTTGCAAAATGCAAGAGCTGACTGCAAGTGAGAAAAATGGAAGCTTCCTTTTTGAAAAAGTAATGATAACTTGTTTAGATGCTCTAAAGCAGTATGCAGCAAGTAAAGGGAAAACAAAAAGTGCTTTGTACAAATTAAGTGAAGAATACCCACTGCTGTGCAATCTTTTTTTGTAGAAGCAAAATAATTAAGAGTAGTATACACAGCTAATAGTTCTGCTTTCATTGCTTTTATAGCCTCACCATGAGATAACCAACGGGTACGGCAGGCTTTGACTAATTTTCGCTTAGAAGAATCAACATCAGCGGCTTGTATTTCATGCAGTTTAGCTGTTTTCAGAGGTGATCTGGAAAAGTACTTCCAAGTCTGGACTAAACCGCGTTCACAATCTTGGATGTGCTGTAGCTCTTTTACTGTGTCTGTACAGGCCAAGGCCAAACAATGCGCATGGCAATGCACTGTGTAAGTAGTTGGGCATTGTTCCGTCAATTTATGAGAGAGAGAATTGTAGCGGCCTATCAAAGCAGATGCTCCATCACATGCAAATGCAACGTGTTTACTGACATCAAGATCGTAATCGCAAGCAAATTCATTTCAAAGTCGAAACAGATTAGCAGCAGTTGCTCCACAAGCATCAATGTGTCGTATATTTAAAAATGTTGTTGCCTGGCATCCCTTTGTGTTGATGTACTGAACAAAAGTTATGTATTGCTGAAATGTAGCAATATCGGTGGTTTCATCGACCATAGTAGCCCAGCATGGGCTCTCCTTGACAGCAGAAACAATGCGATTACTCAGATGCTCTGAGTTAAGCAAAATAAACTCAGTTACTGCAGTTGAACTGATATAGCGTAAATCGCGAAGTCGGTCGTTATGGCCAATGCGGTCCACCAATGTTTGCAAAGAAGCTATTTTTCGATTTGTTATTTCTTCTTTCATAACCCAATAAATTAAGTGCACTCGCTCAGCAACTGTGCTAACTTTATTTGTAATGCGATCCTGATGCATACAATGAAACAGCGAGGCACGTTGATTTTTTTCCATGCTAATTGCATTTTGGTGCTGATCAGAGCTGATATGGTTATCCAACTTGCTTGGCCGTTGAGGCCTTGCAGGCTCGGTAGTGAAAACATTACAATTCTTTCCTCGGCCTGTGTTAACTACTGGATGTTTAGAGCATAACAAACATATTATGCCTCCATCAGCATGCAGAGTGAACACGTTCATGTTTCGTGATTCATCGAACCCTTTTAGCTTAATCCATGATTGAAAAGTAACATTGCTAAATGCTTTTTTTGACTGACCGCTAGCTGAAACAGACAACTGAATGCTTTTCTTTAAATCATTGGCTTCTGAAACTGTTGAATGCTATTCTTCCTGCACTGCTGAAAAATTATTTTTACAGCTACTGCTACAGATGTTTGCTTTTTTTGGCTGGCTAACAACACTTACATCTTCTTTAACCTTACTACAAAAGTATTGTTTTATATCTGGATGACTAGCTTTACGTTTTTGTGAAGTCATATTCTGAAATTTAGAAAAGTGTTATAAAATTTAGTGCAATGCTACGGAAAAAACTAAGACGAATGGTTTACGTAAATCCTCGTAATTTTGCACTTGCATTTATTTAAGCAACAGCCAAACTCATTTGACAAGAATTAATCTTAAATGGTCATTTAGTATTACAAAATTTCTATTGTGACATCACACTTGTACTGCTTAGAAATTATTTACCAACTGCTCCATTCCGAACAGCACTTCTTAAAACTAGTGAGTAGTGATGTCAACTGCCACCGTGAATGTGGCAACTAACTGCCAACATTTCATTAACAGGCAGTTATCCAACTTTCATTAACTGCCACTATCGTGAAGTTGGGGCTTTCCCCAAATGTAAAGGAGGGATTCCCCTAACCACAAGTAGTCGCGTCAAAAAATGGCAATTTCCAAAAACGATAATTTTCAGATCAGCAAAATAATTTCTTTGTAGAATATTCATATCAATATTTTAAGGGAGCCATTGATTGAAAAAGTGAAATTTTATGGTGACGCAGTGAAAATTTATGAGGCCGTTTTGTCACCATAAATCGCCTTAAAAAAAACACTGCAGATAGCATACTTCGGTAATTTAACCCTTTAAGCCCTGGCGTGACGAATTCGTCACATCAAGACAATGTTTTATAGCGAGAACAATCGCGTGCATTGAGTATAGCAAGCGATTGTGACGATTTTGTCACATGCCGCGATTTCATTGAGAGGATACCTCATTGAGAGAATCATAAACAATTAATTTGTGAAGTTTTTTTATTTTCTCTGCACAAATTTTTATCACCTCGTAATTGATTGTAAGCTTGACTTTTCATATTTATTGTCTAGATCAGTGTTCTTCAAACTTTTTTCATCGAGACCCATATTTCACAGGCAAATGTTTTCGCGACCCCTAAAAAAGGATCTTCACCTGGAATCGATCTCTGATTCCGCTATTTTTCCCCAAAAATCAAGGTGTTCTCTAAAAAAAAAAAAAAAGGTCTTCACTTTGATTTCATCTCTGATTTCCCTGTTTTTCTTCCAAAATCAAGGTGTTCTCTAAAAAAAAAAAAAGGTCTTCACTTCGATTTCATTTCTGATTTCCCTGTTTTTCTCCCAAAATCAAGGTGTTCTCTAAAAAAAAAGGTCTTCACTTCAATTTGCTGTTGCATTTCGCTATTTTTCTCCCAATCCCGCGACCCCCATTGAGCCCTTTCGCCACCCCCAGTTTGAAGAGCCCTGGTCTAGATGTTTGTTTTATCGTTCTCAACGTGGTCTAGTGATTAAGAGTACCGCAATTGCGATCGAAATGTCTCGGCTGTCCTTGAGAAAGACATTTTCCGGCACTTTTCCCTGCTTGGTAGTCTTAGCAAGCAGTTCTAAATATTAGTTATAACTCTGTAAAACCAAAAAACCAAAATAAAATATTTCAACCAGACAGCTATATCTTAGCATCTTTAAAAGCAATTCGGGATAATTGCTTGTCCTATATGTAGCGCCTCCGTCTTTCCTGCAAGTGAGGAGGATAAATACAGAAATGAATTAAAATAAAGTTAACATCTAGCATATAGGTTTGGTGTACCTTTGCTCGTTCATTAAATTTCGACCAGGATCTGGGCTGAGTGTTCACCACTAAATAAAAAAATATATGACGTAATATATCAACGTAAAAATCATTGAGCACTGTCAAAAGTGAATTGTCAGCACTGTCCCTTGTATGACATAATATATACGTTACGCAAATCGTGTACACCAGGTGTGGACCAGGTCAAAAGTGCCATTCAATTTAAGCTTCAATCGCCTCGTTTAGCATGCTTTATTACACAGTTTCTTTCCTCGACTTGTCAATCAATAAGCTCTCAGCTGATCATAAAATCGAAAGTACTGTGCTCTTGTAACTTAGCCTTGTTGCATTATTACTTTACAGAGAAACAGCTAGTCGTTTAATCAGAAAACGTCTAATTTCTTGAAAAAACAAAAAAATTTAATCATAGAATATTCAGCTATTAAAATTATATCCACATTTTATGAGCTTATTTAAGACTATTATATCGAAAGACTATTGACAGACCTTGGGCAAAAGAATCTTGCAGAATCCTCTACACATCGAAATAACGACTCACCTGTGTTGCCCTCATGTTCTTTCTTTTTTGAAATATTAACTCAGTTCGTTTTTGAAATAAGAAAAAAAATTTTACTAAGAGACTGAGAGTGGTCGGTCATCAAACGAATTCATTTCAAAGCGTTGCCTATAGGGCGTAGAAGTAAATCTCGGTTCCAGAACTGAATTGGTTCAAACTAGATTTTAGCGCATGAAATTCTCATTGAAAAACAATAGCAAGTATATGTGCATTAAGAAATGATAAAAAATTTTTAGAATTCTTTTAGCGTTAATTGAACAAAATATTTTTTTCAACATTTAGAATTATTAATTCAGCTAATTACATAATTATTTTTTTAAATAATAGAATAAATTGGTAATTCTATTGCTGTTATTTTTGCACCAATTTTTAAGTTTTTAGTTTTGATTAAATAGCTCAATAATGTTTTATTATCTGGTAAGGAACGTTTTTTTTTAACTTTTTTGATTTATAAATTAAGAATTTGGTAAAAAATAACTTTGTATGATAAGAAAAATTATATATCTAGTATCTGCAAGAAACTGACTTATATGTATTTCCACTGTAAAAAATATGGGTCTGGTGCAGAATCGGCCGTAAGCGTCTTTTTATGTCCATTTTGACTTCTCTCGTTTTCTCGTCTCTCGTTTTCCGCTTCTCTTTTTGTTTCTTTATTATAAATCGTTCTTTTAGCAAAACTACGACAAACAAAGACATTTATTCAGTTATACAACTTATTTTTCGATATTTTCACGTATTTGCTTCTCTAACACTTCTTAATTATTCTTTTCACTTAAATAAAACACTTTTGAAATATAGTTTAAAGTTCTAACAACTGAATTTATTTAAATATTCAAGAAAACGTAATGTATTTGGGGGCCGATTCTGCACAAGCTATCAATCGCACGTTTCAATAATGATTTATTTCCAAATACACTTCTCAATCATTATACATGCCTTAAACATTCTTAAAATATACTGTCAAGCTGTAGGAATTGATTTTGCTTTAAATCATTTAATAAAACTAAAATATTTCGTCACGGCCGATTCTGCACAAGCTAACATTCGCAGATTTGTATTATGAATTTAACTTTAAAAATCAATCATTCTTTTCTCAAACACTTCTAAGTTATTATTTTCATATAAATAAAACACTTTTAAAATATAATTTAAAGTTCTAACAATTGAATTTATTTAAATATTCAAGAAAACGTAATGTATTTGGGGGCCGATTCTGCACAAACTATCAATCGCACGTTTCAATAATGATTTATTTCCAAATACACTTCTCAGTTATTATACATGCCTTATACATTCTTAAAATATACTGTCAAGCTGTAGGAATCGATTTTGCTTTAAATCATTTAATAAAACTAAAATATTTCGTCACGGCCGATTCTGCACAAGCTATTATTATTCTTAAAAGTCATTAATGAATTTCACTTTAAAAAATAGCTATTTTCTTTCAAAACATTTTTTAATTCTTTCTTTCACATGTCTAAACACTCTTAAAACATAGCTTAATATCGTAAACATTGATTTTTTTGAAATGTGTTCACAAAAACATAATGGTTTTATAAAGGGCGATTGTCCACAAGCTATTATTCGTAAAAGTCATTTATCAATTTTACTTTATACAAAAGCCATTTGCTTTTAAAACACTTTATAATTATTAATTTTACATGTTTAATCACTCTTAAAACATACTTTACAGTTGCAAGAAGTTTTTTGTTTGAAATATATTCGACAAAACATAATGGTTTTATGGGGGCCGATTCTGCACAAGCTGTTATTTGTAAGTTTGTATAGCTAGTTTAAGTTTACAAAACAACCATTTGTTTCCAAAACATTTTCTACTTATTATTTTGACATGTCCAAACATTTTAAAAACATAATTGAAAGTTGTAAGAATTAATTTGGTTTCAAAATAGGCAAGAAAACGAAATACTTTTGTTACCGCCGATTGTGCACAAGCTATCATTTGCAGGGTTTATTAATCAATTTTTAGAATTTTTCCCAATTTTTTTTCTACATACTATTGCACACTTTTAAGAGCGCCATTCTTATCTACATGTAACTTGGAGTGGATACCTTTACATACTACAACATTTTTGGCATACAATGACCTTGTTTGACCTTATGTTAAAAGAAGGTTTTTATAACTTACCATTTTGTTCAACCAAAAGTTTATACTGTAGAGGAATATTATTTTCGTCCAAGTCACTGTTTTATACTGCTATAATATTAAAACTAACAATTTAGCTGCAAAGTATAACTAGAGGAAACACTGTCAGTCGTGTTCCTAAGATAAAGTGGATTCACGCCAAAAATGAAAAACAAAGTCTTTCCCTTTGCTCGCTTGTCCGTTTGGGGTTGAGGGGAAGTAGTTCGAGTTGGTATCTCCAATCTGTCCGAACGTTTGTAACTAGTCCCAATTCACCCGGTTGATTTTTAAAAAAAGAACAGAGTAGGTCTTCAGCGAGTTCGGGGTCGTCCTCTAGACCTTTTCCCACAAGGAAGCACTTTGACCTTCACTGCTCAACCTCACCATAAAAAAATCTTGCATTCATGTAACCTATAATCGTTTGTGTGATAACATTTATTTCAATATGCTTATGATATATAAAAGATTAACTTATCAAAAGGACAACCATTTATGGGTATTGTAGCTGTACGCACGAGGTAGGGGTATATGGGGTCAAAACCTTTATAAAAAATTATAGTAAGTTAATTGAAAAGAGAATTAAGGCACAAAAATACAAAGACAGAAAAAAACATCGGCATTTTATTTAAGTGTTTCTAATGCTAGCAGTCTCCTCATGACACGTTTGCGCTACACTGCATTTGGAGAGGGTAGGGAACTATTTGGCGAAGCCGTTTTGGCGATAGTCTATTTTGAAAGTAGCAGAAAGATTTGAATTAAACAGTATAATAAATCAACGTAACCCTAAACCGTAAATCGTACAATTTTCAAGATTTTACAAATAAGAAACGGCGCCCGCGGCAGAACGGCTTCGCCAAATCGTCCCACCCCGATTTGGGTGTTCCAGTAAAAGGCCTAGTTCGGCTATATTTCTTGGGATATTATCAAAAAATTTAGTTTGATGTATTGCATTTGTACATGTGCATTAAGTACACTTATACATGTAAATGTTTTAAGCTTTGCATGTATAGGTTTCATTTGATATAATTGTTTTAAGTTATGCTCATCGGAACTGACTCACAACACGGCACGTATTGGCGGTCCGGGCCACATTGTTTCGATTGATGAAACGTTTGTGGCTAAACGAAAGCCTGGCAGTCCCCAAGGACGGCCAGTACAGCCGCAATGGGTTTTGGAGGTATCGACCATGAGACCATTTTATAAAATACATTAACTCTGTAACAGTATTGTTCTTTTAGTAATGTGAGATGGCTTAGACATGATAATATACGGCTTGCTTATTATTTTGTAATACTATTGAAAAATTTACAAATGTAATAAACTCTGTGTTGTAGAGATCAGAACACGTCACAACAAAACATTTATTCGAAGATAATACAAATCTGCGAATGTTAGCTTGTGCAGAATCGGCCGTGACGAAATATTTTAGTTTTATTAAATGATTTAAAGCAAAATCAATTCCTACAACTTGACAGTATATTTTAAGAATGTTTAAGGCATGTATAATGATTGAGAAGTGTATTTGGAAATAAATCATTATTGAAACGTGCGATTGATAGTTTGTGCAGAATCGGCCCCCCAAATACACTACGTTTTCTTGAATATTTAAACAAATTCAATTGTTAGAACTTTAAATTATATTTTAAAAGTGTTTTATTTATATGAAAATAATAATTAATATGCGTTTGAGAAAAGAATGATTGATTTTTAAAGTTAAATTCATAATACAAATCTGCGAATGTTAGCTTGTGCAGAATCGGCCGTGACGAAATATTTTAGTTTTATTAAATGATTTAAAGCAAAATCAATTCCTACAGCTTGACAGTATATTTTAAGAATGTATAAGGCATGTATAATGATTGAGAAGTGTATTTGGAAATAAATCATTATTGAAACGTGCGATTGATAGTTTGTGCAGAATCGGCCCCCAAATACATTACGTTTTCTTGAATATTTAAATAAATTCAATTGTTAGAACTTTAAATTATATTTTAAAAGTGCTCTATTTATATGAAAATAATAATTAATATGTGTTTGAGAAAAGAATGATTGATTTTTAAAGTTAAATTTATAATACAAATCTGCGAATGTTAGCTTGTGCAGAATCGGCCGTGACGAAATATTTTAGTTTTATTAAATGATTTAAAGCAAAATCGATTCCTACAACTTGACAGTATATTTTAAGAATGTATAAGGCATGTATAATGATTGAGAAGTGTATTTGGAAATAAATCATTATTGAAACGTGCGATTGATAGCTTGTGCAGAATCGGCCCCCAAATACATTACGTTTTCTTGAATATTTAAATAAATTCAATTGTTAGAAATTTAAACTATATTTTAAAAGTGTTTTATTTATATGAAAATAATAACTTAGAAGTGTTTGAGAAAAGAATGATTGATTTTTAAAGTTAAATTCATAATACAAATCTGCGAATGTTAGCTTGTGCAGAATCGGCCGTGACGAAATATTTTAGTTTTATTAAATGATTTAAAGCAAAATCGATTCCTACAACTTGACAGTATATTTTAAGAATGTATATGGCATGTATAATGATTGAGAAGTGTATTTGGAAATAAATCATTATTGAAACGTGCGATTGATAGCTTGTGCAGAATCGGCCCCCAAATACATTACGTTTTCTTGAATATTTAAATAAATTCAATTGTTAGAACTTTAAATTATATTTTAAAAGTGCTCTATTTATATGAAAATAATAATTAATATGTGTTTGAGAAAAGAATGATTGATTTTTAAAGTTAAATTCATAATACAAATCTGCGAATGTTAGCTTGTGCAGAATCGGCCGTGACGAAATATTTTAGTTTTATTAAATGATTTAAAGCAAAATCAATTCCTACAACTTGACAGTATATTTTAAGAATGTATAAGGCATGTATAATGATTGAGAAGTGTATTTGGAAATAAATCATTATTGAAACGTGCGATTGATAGCTTGTGCAGAATCGGCCCCCAAATACATTACGTTTTCTTGAATATTTAAATAAATTCAATTGTTAGAACTTTAAACTATATTTTAAAAGTGCTCTATTTATATGAAAATAATAATTAATATGTGTTTGAGAAAAGAATGATTGATTTTTAAAGTTAAATTCATAATACAAATCTGCGAATGTTAGCTTGTGCAGAATCGGCCGTGACGAAATATTTTAGTTTTATTAAATGATTTAAAGCAAAATCGATTCCTACAACTTGACAGTATATTTTAAGAATGTATAAGGCATGTATAATGATTGAGAAGTGTATTTGGAAATAAATCATTATTGAAACGTGCGATTGATAGCTTGTGCAGAATCGGCCCCCAAATACATTACGTTTTCTTGAATATTTAAATAAATTCAATTGTTAGAACTTTAAATTATATTTTAAAAGTGTTTTATTTATATGAAAATAATAACTTAGAAGTGTTTGAGAAAAGAATGATTGATTTTTAAAGTTAAATTCATAATACAAATCTGCGAATGTTAGCTTGTGCAGAATCGGCCGTGACGAAATATTTTAGTTTTATTAAATGATTTAAAGCAAAATCAATTCCTACAGCTTGACAGTATATTTTAAGAATGTATATGGCATGTACAATGATTGAGAAGTGTATTTGGAAATAAATCATTATTGAAACGTGCGATTGATAGCTTGTGCAGAATCGGCCCCCAAATACATTACGTTTTCTTGAATATTTAAATAAATTCAATTGTTAGAACTTTAAACTATATTTTAAAAGTGTTTTTTTTTAAGTGAAAAGAATAATTAAGAAGTGTTAGAGAAGCAAATACGTGAAAATATCGAAAAATAAGTTGTATAACTGAATAAATGTCTTTGTTTGTCGTAGTTTTGCTAAAAGAACGATTTATAATAAAGAAACAAAAAGAGAAGCGGAAAACGAGAGACGAGAAAACGAGAGAAGTCAAAATGGACATAAAAAGACGCTTACGGCCGATTCTGCACCAGACCCAAAAATATTGTTTATAAATACCACTGTAATTTTGGCAGAAAAAAATCCTAAATCCGAAAAAAAGAAAAAATGCCGCGGCAACACATGACGCATCTGACGCACGAGACAAAAGAAGCCACTAATTCTAAAGCATACAACGAGATTTTCAACTAGAATTTAAAAAACCTGTTTAACGCAAATTCATCTTCGACAAAAAATTAATTTTAATTAAAATTTCTTGAACTATTTAAATTTTTAACAAAAATAAATCAAAATAACAAGTTTATAATTAAATCACGATAAACTATTCCAACAAGCAGAATTTAAACTAGCGCCCGACTTTTAATTATTAAAATTAAAGCTTAAATTAAACAAACTTCCGGATCGATATTCATGCAATGTCACATATCATTTTGAAGCATATTTCATACTCATTACAAATCCGTTGTCATTATATGGCAACACCATACTAGATTTTACAGAAAAATGTCTTGAATGACACCTGGTCGAGAGCCAAAATCAACAGCGATTTTCAAAAAATTAAAATAGCGCCCGACTTTTAATTGTTCGAATTCAAGCTTAAATAAATCAAACTTCCGGATCGATATTCATGCAATGTCACATATCACTTTGAAGCATATTTCATACTCATTACAAATCCGTTGTCATTATATGGCAACACCATACTAGATTTTACAGAAAAATGTCTTGAATGACACCTGGTCGAGAGCCAAAATCAACAGCGATTTTTAAAAACGTAAAATAACGCCCGACTTTTAATTGTTCGAATTCGAGCTTAAATAAATCAAACTTCCGGATCGATATTCATGCAATGTCACATATCACTTTGAAGCATATTTCATACTCATTACAAATCCGTTGTCATTATATGGCAACACCATACTAGATTTTACAGAAAAATGTCTTGAATGACACCTGGTCGAGAGCCAAAATCAACAGCGATTTTTAAAAACGTAAAATAGCGCCCGACTTTTAATTGTTCGAATTCGAGCTTAAATAAATCAAACTTCCGGATCGATATTCATGCAATGTCACATATCACTTTGAAGCATATTTCATACTCATTACAAATCCGTTGTCATTATATGGCAACACCATACTAGATTTTACAGAAAAATGTCTTGAATGACACCTGGTCGAGAGCCAAAATCAACAGCGATTTTTAAAAACGTAAAGTAGCGCCCGACTTTTAATTGTTCGAATTCGAGCTTAAATAAATCAAACTTCCGGATCGATATTCATGCAATGTCACATATCACTTTGAAGCATATTTCATACTCATTACAAATCCGTTGTCATTATATGGCAACACCATACTAGATTTTACAGAAAAATGTCTTGAATGACACCTGGTCGAGAGCCAAAATCAACAGCGATTTTCAAAAAATTAAAATAGCGCCCGACTTTTAATTGTTCGAATTCGAGCTTAAATAAATCAAACTTCCGGATCGATATTCATGCAATGTCACATATCACTTTGAAGCATATTTCATACTCATTACAAATCCGTTGTCATTATATGGCAACACCATACTAGATTTTACAGAAAAATGTCTTGAATGACACCTGGTCGAGAGCCAAAATCAACAGCGATTTTTAAAAACGTAAAAAAGCGCCCGACTTTTAATTGTTCGAATTCAAGCTTAAATAAATCAAACTTCCGGATCGATATTCATGCAATGTCACATATCACTTTGAAGCATATTTCATACTCATTACAAATCCGTTGTCATTATATGGCAACGCCATACTAGATTTTACAGAAAAATGTTTTGAATGACACCTGGTCGAGAGCCAAAATCAACAGCGATTTTCCAAAAATTAAATAGCGCCCGACTTTTAATTGTTCGAATTCGAGCTTAAATAAATCAAACTTCCGGATCGATATTCATGCAATGTCACATATCACTTTGAAGCATATTTCATACTCAATACAAATCCGTTGTCATTATATGGCAACACCATACTAGATTTTACAGAAAAATGTCTTGAATGACACCTGGTCGAGAGCCAAAATCAACAGCGATTTTCAAAAAATTAAAATAGCGCCCGACTTTTAATTGTTCGAATTCAAGCTTAAATAAATCAAACTTCCGGATCGATATTCATGCAATGTCACATATCACTTTGAAGCATATTTCATACTCATTACAAATCCGTTGTCATTATATGGCAACACCATACTAGATTTTACAGAAAAATGTCTTGAATGACACCTGGTCGAGAGCCAAAATCAACAGCGATTTTCAAAAAATTAAAATAACGCCCGACTTTTAATTGTTCGAATTCGAGCTTAAATAAATCAAACTTCCGGATCGATATTCATGCAATGTCACATATCACTTTGAAGCATATTTCATACTCATTACAAATCCGTTGTCATTATATGGCAACACCATACTAGATTTTACAGAAAAATGTCTTGAATGACACCTGGTCGAGAGCCAAAATCAACAGCGATTTTCAAAAAACGTAAAATAGCGCCCGACTTTTAATTGTTCGAATTCGAGCTTAAATAAATCAAACTTCCGGATCGATATTCATGCAATGTCACATATCACTTTGAAGCATATTTCATACTCATTACAAATCCGTTGTCATTATATGGCAACACCATACTAGATTTTACAGAAAAATGTCTTGAATGACACCTGGTCGAGAGCCAAAATCAACAGCGATTTTCAAAAAACGTAAAATAGCGCCCGACTTTTAATTGTTCGAATTCGAGCTTAAATAAATCAAACTTCCGGATCGATATTCATGCAATGTCACATATCACTTTGAAGCATATTTCATACTCATTACAAATCCGTTGTCATTATATGGCAACACCATACTAGATTTTACAGAAAAATGTCTTGAATGACACCTGGTCGAGAGCCAAAATCAACAGCGATTTTTAAAAACGTAAAAAAGCGCCCGACTTTTAATTGTTCGAATTCAAGCTTAAATAAATCAAACTTCCGGATCGATATTCATGCAATGTCACATATCACTTTGAAGCATATTTCATACTCATTACAAATCCGTTGTCATTATATGGCAACGCCATACTAGATTTTACAGAAAAATGTTTTGAATGACACCTGGTCGAGAGCCAAAATCAACAGCGATTTTCCAAAAATAAAATAGCGCCCGACTTTTAATTGTTCGAATTCGAGCTTAAATAAATCAAACTTCCGGATCGATATTCATGCAATGTCACATATCACTTTGAAGCATATTTCATACTCAATACAAATCCGTTGTCATTATATGGCAACACCATACTAGATTTTACAGAAAAATGTCTTGAATGACACCTGGTCGAGAGCCAAAATCAACAGCGATTTTCAAAAATTTAAAATACGCCGACTTTTAATTGTTCGAATTCAAGCTTAAATAAATCAAACTTCCGGATCGATATTCATGCAATGTCAGTGGTACTGAGAGCAAATAAATATATTCAATTTTTTTTTGTTGATGGTTATATCCAATTTTTGGTACTGAGACCAAATAAATAAATTCAATTTTTTTTTGTTGATGATTAAATTCAATGTTTGTTTGAAAGAGTAAATAATAAATTCAAATTCTTGAAGAACGAAAGACTCAATCCGCTCCATGCCGAAGGTGCCGGCGTGTTAAACGATGAAACGAAGCCCAATATCCGGAACCGTCTTTGAAAAGCCGAATCTGTCTTAATATGTTCGGCGCAATCCCTCCTTCAAGTCACAACTACCCTTACCTAAATGAGCACTCTCTGACGCTCGAGAATTAAATTATAGTTGTACAAGAGGAAGGATTAAATTTATTTCTTATCTGCGGCTTGCACACACGCAGTCAATGTTACACAGCAAAAAGTAATAATAGATTCAGCAAACACGGCCACCGTTCTCTGAGACAATCTCAGCCAAACTTTTAAGAGTGATCTCTCACTCTAATTATACTAAATCCAAACCAAACCACGTGGCCGTTGACAAATTTAACAATAAAATTCAATTCTATGCTATTGTATAAGTTACCGCCAAAACGAGGTCACAAAAGATTAATTCAATTAGAACAAAGTTTTCAGGTCATTAAAAAAGGTGCAGTTACTTAAAAATCCACAAACTAATTAGTTGATTCTTTTAAAGGTGTCAATTTTATCGCATTTACAACAGGCCAAAAGATAAAAAATAAATAATCAATCTGATTTTCTAAATAGGTCAAAAAAAATTTACACTAATGCGATTTGCGTTACCTAACAGTCAGATATCATGTTGAAGCATATTTCATACTCATCAAACAACATAATAGATTAACGAGAAAATCGTCTTGAATGACATCTGGTTGAGAGCCAAAATCAACAGCGATTTTCAAAAATTTAAAATAGCGCTCAAATTTTATTTGTTCGAATCATATTTTATAAGGAAATTGTTACATTTTTTCTTTTTTGTTTGAAATATCACAAAGGGGAAATTTTTTTGTTAGTTTCTTTTGCAACCACTTTGGAAATGAGGTTGGTTTTTTGCGTAAAATATATTTTCTTTTGTTTAGGTAATTGTGGTGGCTGTGCAACTTTGTTTAGAGAAAGATTTAGTGATTTGACCCAAGCAGTTTTTGACATTTATAGTCGGTTTTTGTTCACTGCGAAGAATCGGAGTCGCTTACTTCGGTAACGGTTTATTGATATTTATTGCGCCACATTCCAATCCACCCATGAGGTTGTGACATAGGATCGTTAGGTTTTTTTAGCAGGACCTTCACCGGTAGTCCTATTGTACCTGCATAATTTAGATTTATTTTTGCTTCTAAAATATGGTCCCCTGCTATCTTATTTCGTTCTTGAAAAAAAAATACGTTTGTCTCGATTGTTGTTATGTGTTTTCTTTTTAAAGGAAGTAACTGTACGATATAGTTTATATTATTATAACCGAAATTTGAAAATTGTCTGCAGGGGTGCGGACTTGTCAAAATTGTCGAGCGAGTTCAAGTTCGGGCCAATTTTTGAAAATCGTTGTTGATTTCGCTTCTTGAACAGGTGTCGTTCAAGACATTTTTCTGTAAAATCTAGTATGGTGTTGCCATATAATGACAACGGATTTGTATTGAGTATGAAATATGCTTCAAAGTGATATGTGACATTGCATGAATATCGATCCGGAAGTTTGATTTATTTAAGCTCGAATTCGAACAATTAAAAGTCGGGCGTTATTTTACGTTTTTAAAAATCGCTGTTGATTTTGGCTCTCGACCAGGTGTCATTCAAGACATTTTTCTGTAAAATCTAGTATGGTGTTGCCATATAATGACAACGGATTTGTATTGAGTATGAAATATGCTTCAAAGTGATATGTGACATTGCATGAATATCGATCCGGAAGTTTGATTTATTTAAGCTCGAATTCGAACAATTAAAAGTCGGGCGCTATTTTAATTTTTTGAAAATCGCTGTTGATTTTGGCTCTCGACCAGGTGTCATTCAAGACATTTTTCTGTAAAATCTAGTATGGTGTTGCCATATAATGACAACGGATTTGTAATGAGTATGAAATATGCTTCAAAGTGATATGTGACATTGCATGAATATCGATCCGGAAGTTTGATTTATTTAAGCTCGAATTCGAACAATTAAAAGTCGGGCGCTATTTTACGTTTTTAAAAATCGCTGTTGATTTTGGCTCTCGACCAGGTGTCATTCAAGACATTTTTCTGTAAAATCTAGTATGGTGTTGCCATATAATGACAACGGATTTGTATTGAGTATGAAATATGCTTCAAAGTGATATGTGACATTGCATGAATATCGATCCGGAAGTTTGATTTATTTAAGCTTGAATTCGAACAATTAAAAGTCGGGCGTTATTTTACGTTTTTAAAAATCGCTGTTGATTTTGGCTCTCGACCAGGTGTCATTCAAGACATTTTTCTGTAAAATCTAGTATGGTGTTGCCATATAATGACAACGGATTTGTAATGAGTATGAAATATGCTTCAAAGTGATATGTGACATTGCATGAATATCGATCCGGAAGTTTGATTTATTTAAGCTTGAATTCGAACAATTAAAAGTCGGGCGCTACTTTACGTTTTTAAAAATCGCTGTTGATTTTGGCTCTCGACCAGGTGTCATTCAAGACATTTTTCTGTAAAATCTAGTATGGTGTTGCCATATAATGACAACGGATTTGTAATGAGTATGAAATATGCTTCAAAGTGATATGTGACATTGCATGAATATCGATCCGGAAGTTTGATTTATTTAAGCTCGAATTCGAACAATTAAAAGTCGGGCGTTATTTTACGTTTTTAAAAATCGCTGTTGATTTTGGCTCTCGACCAGGTGTCATTCAAGACATTTTTCTGTAAAATCTAGTATGGTATTGCCATATAATGACAACGGATTTGTAATGAGTATGAAATATGCTTCAAAGTGATATGTGACATTGCATGAATATCGATCCGGAAGTTTGATTTATTTAAGCTTGAATTCGAACAATTAAAAGTCGGGCGCTATTTTAATTTTTTGAAAATCGCTGTTGATTTTGGCTCTCGACCAGGTGTCATTCAAAACATTTTTCTGTAAAATCTAGTATGGTGTTGCCATATAATGACAACGGATTTGTAATGAGTATGAAATATGCTTCAAAGTGATATGTGACATTGCATGAATATCGATCCGGAAGTTTGATTTATTTAAGCTTGAATTCGAACAATTAAAAGTCGGGCGCTACTTTACGTTTTTAAAAATCGCTGTTGATTTTGGCTCTCGACCAGGTGTCATTCAAGACATTTTTCTGTAAAATCTAGTATGGTGTTGCCATATAATGACAACGGATTTGTAATGAGTATGAAATATGCTTCAAAGTGATATGTGACATTGCATGAATATCGATCCGGAAGTTTGATTTATTTAAGCTCGAATTCGAACAATTAAAAGTCGGGCGTTATTTTACGTTTTTAAAAATCGCTGTTGATTTTGGCTCTCGACCAGGTGTCATTCAAGACATTTTTCTGTAAAATCTAGTATGGTATTGCCATATAATGACAACGGATTTGTAATGAGTATGAAATATGCTTCAAAGTGATATGTGACATTGCATGAATATCGATCCGGAAGTTTGATTTATTTAAGCTTGAATTCGAACAATTAAAAGTCGGGCGCTATTTTAATTTTTTGAAAATCGCTGTTGATTTTGGCTCTCGACCAGGTGTCATTCAAAACATTTTTCTGTAAAATCTAGTATGGTGTTGCCATATAATGACAACGGATTTGTAATGAGTATGAAATATGCTTCAAAGTGATATGTGACATTGCATGAATATCGATCCGGAAGTTTGATTTATTTAAGCTCGAATTCGAACAATTAAAAGTCGGGCGTTATTTTACGTTTTTAAAAATCGCTGTTGATTTTGGCTCTCGACCAGGTGTCATTCAAGACATTTTTCTGTAAAATCTAGTATGGTATTGCCATATAATGACAACGGATTTGTATTGAGTATGAAATATGCTTCAAAGTGATATGTGACATTGCATGAATATCGATCCGGAAGTTTGATTTATTTAAGCTTGAATTCGAACAATTAAAAGTCGGGCGCTATTTTAATTTTTTGAAAATCGCTGTTGATTTTGGCTCTCGACCAGGTGTCATTCAAAACATTTTTCTGTAAAATCTAGTATGGTGTTGCCATATAATGACAACGGATTTGTAATGAGTATGAAATATGCTTCAAAGTGATATGTGACATTGCATGAATATCGATCCGGAAGTTTGATTTATTTAAGCTCGAATTCGAACAATTAAAAGTCGGGCGTATTTTACGTTTTTAAAAATCGCTGTTGATTTTGGCTCTCGACCAGGTGTCATTCAAAACATTTTTCTGTAAAATCTAGTATGGTGTTGCCATATAATGACAACGGATTTGTAATGAGTATGAAATATGCTTCAAAGTGATATGTGACATTGCATGAATATCGATCCGGAAGTTTGATTTATTTAAGCTTGAATTCGAACAATTAAAAGTCGGGCGCTATTTTAATTTTTTGAAAATCGCTGTTGATTTTGGCTCTCGACCAGGTGTCATTCAAGACATTTTTCTGTAAAATCTAGTATGGTGTTGCCATATAATGACAACGGATTTGTAATGAGTATGAAATATGCTTCAAAGTGATATGTGACATTGCATGAATATCGATCCGGAAGTTTGATTTATTTAAGCTCGAATTCGAACAATTAAAAGTCGGGCGTTATTTTACGTTTTTAAAAATCGCTGTGACTGGAGTCCCCTTTTCACGCTGTTGCCGAAACCACAGATAAAGAGCACTGTCCAATTTTTGATACATTCCTCCTTTCATGGTTTTGGTTGCCTTTGCAGAGTTTGATATTCCCAATTCGCTCTTTCCCATTTTGAAATTCTTTAAGCTTTCTTCTTTCTTAATAATGTCGTTGACAGTCGACTTTCCGATACTGTACTTTAGCATGATGTCAGTTTTGGGGATTTTGTTTCGAAACATCTCACATACCTTCAGTTTTTCTTCAATCGACAAAACAATTCTTTTGCGTTTAGCCATCTCAAAATCTAGGATTAAATTTTTTTTGACTACAGACACTGTCCACTAATAACTTGCAAAAAGTTATTCCACCTCTCTCATTGAAATAGTTCTGAATCTGTCTTGGTACATAAGAGCTTTGTGAGGTTACAATGACAATTAACAAGTCTTGAGCAAAATTGTATGAAAATAACACTTCATTGTTATATCATAAATTATTATCTGACCCAATGGACGGATAATCGAATGCCGGATAAACGAGGTAAGGATAATCGAGGAAGTACTGTACTGTTAATGCTTTAGAATTTGACTTTGACTAAAGAGTCTCTTATGGCTTGTTCGTAATCATATGTGATTGAACAAGGGAACGACAATTATTATAACAGTTCAACTTGGCAGGTCATTTTAGTCGCTTATTTTGACTGTCATTTTATGATCAAAAAGCTTTTCTTCTTGAAGTTGAAGCTGAAAATTTTATTTTTTGTAAAAAAAGTGCATTACCGTAACAACTAATTAAATTTTTGTCAATAGCCTTTCGAAACAGCAAACAAACTACTCTAACCGTATTGTTCGTAAAATGTTGGTTCTTGTTTTCGAATGAGCGTCCGATTAACAATTGTTTTCGAACAATTGTGCGGATACGAATTGACTCTGTGAGTGACTTGTGTGCAGTTCCGCATAAACTATTACAGTTTGTGCACTTTGTTCACCGGGGCACTATGTTAGTGATGGTGGGCTTACCCGACCCATTCTTTGGGATGAAGGCGCGGATCAACTCGGTGGAGTCCAATAATCGGGCAATCCCCCAGGGGCGAGACATTGTTAAACGGAATTAATTGAAAAACAACCGCACAATTAAAGCAAGAACTCAAGTTTTGGTGTTGCTTATTCATTCCTAAAATCGTTTGATAAAAGTAAGTACTTAAGTGGTGCAGAAAAGAAAATTATAAATAGCATTTTACTAGTTATGTGTACCTATAAAAGATTAACTTAATAAAACTTTCAAGTTATGAAAGCTTGAGAAATGAATGGTACTTGATTCTTTGTCTTATTTCTATGTTTTACCAATGGCAACCGGTGAATAGTATGAAAAAAATGTTAACTGCCAACTACGAGTATACTCGTAGTGAAGCATTTGTTTCATGGTGTCAAAACTCCTTTTTTTATAAAATAGAAATAGCAGTTTTGGCAGATTTCTTTTTTCTATGTAACAGTTAACGGTTAATCAAATTCTTATTTAAACCATTAAAAATTGATTCAACTTGTTAATTTTTTTTCAAAACAGGTCCAAGTTATTTTTTAATATTTTTCGCTTGGGATTATAATGGCTTGCCTGAAGAAACTTTAGATTTAGATATGGCTCATTAGTATCAAAGCTTCTCAGTGCTTTTTCAGCTTTAAAGCACGTTTTTTCCTTCAAAACAATACTGTTGTACTCGTAACAATTTGCTTCTGCTTCACCAAAAAAGTTTGGCTTATGATGTTTGTGTGAAGTAAAATTTACTAGCGCGCGTCAATGTGTTTTATCAAAGTGTTTCGAAAAAATTGTTAAAAAGAAAAAGGTCCTACTTCATACATGCATAATAGTTCTTTTTAGTTGCGTAATTTTCACCTATTTCATGTGGTATTTTGGTACATAAAAGTACTTATACCTGTGTTGGTGATAATTATACAAATGCTCTTTATCAGTTCTCCGGTTCCATTTGCGTCTCTTTTCGCAACTTTAATTTTTCCGTACAAGAATTCATAAGATGAAGGGTTTTCCTCGTTATTTCGACCCTCGTTGTACGCTGGAGGGCTACTTTCAATATCTTCCATTGATGTTATAATCAAGATTCAGTTCAAAATAAATCAGAAAATTTATTTGTTTGTATTTATCTAGAAAAAGAAAAAAAATTCTGCATTTTTATACAGCGCTAGTACAATAGCTTCTACAGCAGCGAGCTTGAATAACCCAATTCCTTTAAGTTTAAAACGTTGTGGTCTTTTTCGGTCTTCTAGATCAGCATAGTCAATACGTACGAGGATCGCTTTTCAAAAATTAAACAATTCGTTGACATAAACTTATTTAACTACGAAGCAGCATAGTCAAGTGGTTAAAAGCGTAGTCGAGTGGTTACGATTGTGATCAGCATAGCTTAGGTTTAAAACCAACTCGCGCTATTTTATTGTGTGCTTGGGTAAAACACTTACGGCAATTTTCTTTGTTTGGCTCTCTAAGTAAGCAGTCCTAAATTTCAGTCATATGTCTATAAAACTAAAAAACTAAAATAGAACATTTCCATCGGACAGCAATATCTTGGCATCTCTGGAAGCAGATCGGGGTAATTGCTTCCTTATGTATAGAGCCTCCGACGCTTTCTAGCAAGTTAGGAGGATAAATATAGAGATGAAAAGAAAAGCTTCCAAAAGAACCATTACGTCAATCCAGGATAAAAATTCTCTGCTAATTGAGATCTTTGCATGGATTTGCTCAACCAATCTACTCGTGTGTCTCAAAAAATTCGTATAAATTATAATCTACAGAAAAATTGGTATTACCTAGATTTTGCTTTAACTAGATGACGTGAGTTGTGCTCGAACTAACATCATATAACAGATTTGACTGAGAGATCGCCTAATGCATTCCCCACGTAATTAATGTTTTTTGTGTGTGGCTTTGTTTGGGTTCAGTTTAGCTCATTTCAGTGCAGCTCATTCAGTAAAGCTTATGTGTATTCAGTATAACACATTTGTTTTGTGTTCAGTACAGCTTCTTTATTACCTTGCTTATGTGTTATAATTTTGCGATATGTTGTTTTCCGACTTATTTAAATCTTTAGTTTATTAAAACTTTACTTAAGGAAATGTTATACTTTTTATAACACAAGGAAAGACATATTCTACTGTAGCTTCAATATTGCGACGAAAGTACAAGTTTCGTCTTTGCTTTATAACTGCAAAAAATTACTTCGAATAACTTGAACATTAAAATATTTTCTACCGAAACCAAATCTTTAATAGCTTGAGTGACATTTCAAAACTTTACGAAATATTATAAGCAGAAAGCCTTGTAATGCGCATCATTGTGTTGTGCCTGTAAATCAGGCGTAAGATGTTTAATGACAAGCATGGAAATATCACACCCATAACTGCAAGAATTTTTTTAGTAACCAGGTTGCAATTTTCAATTTTGTACCCAAGGAATTGTAATCTACATATTTTCAATCTAACAAAAATCCAAATTTTTTTCTCTGCTCAAAAAATTCTCATTCAGCTCTTTACAGTTCAATCATATTTATCTTTCGGTACGTTTGCAAATCAATCATATTTATTTTTAGGTAAATTTGCAAACGCTGTATATGAAACAGATTGGTTTGTTTATCATCTTAAAAAATTGCTAAAAAACAAGCTTTGCCATGACAACTAACATGGAGTGCTTCTAATCGCTCCAAGAGCTGAGTGATAGAATTTTTATGAGCAGAGAAAAAATTTTGGATTTTTGATTGGTTGAAAATATGTAGATTACGATTCCTTGGGTACAAAATTGAAAATTGCAACCAGGTTATCTTTTAATAAAGTCTTAAATTTTTAATTTTTCGATAGTTCATACTCATAAGTAGATGCTCGACTTCTGTTACAATCAATGTTCCCTCTAAGCTGGGCGCCCGCGGAGGCGCGCAGCTGCTAGATCCCTCTGCGCAGTTGCCACAATGCTTAGCGCAGTCTCCACCACTTGCTAACCGTCCACTACTGAAAGATGTCCCTGCGTGGTTGAAATAATTGTCACGTGACGATAACCCCAAAAATATAAGCGTATACGTCGATGATTCCCAGGGTTAGAGAATGCCTAGGTGTAAGTCTGTGATGTTTGTATAGTTACGTCATTACGCGCATTGTCTGATCAGATGTTTAATTCATCCGCTTAAAAACGTGGTTAGTTTAGTTTATCTAGAGTCAGTGATGACCTTACAAAAAGGGGGGCCAGGTGCAAGAAACGTAAGCGGGGCCACTATTTAGTGTACTAAAAACAAGTAGCTTAAGCCATTTTTAGTGTATGAAAGCAAAGTGATCTCTTAAAAAAAGAAAAAAGAAAAGTCTTTAATTTTGGAAGGGGCCATTACTGAGTGATCCAAAGCATGGAGAGACAAAGTGATCACTAAAAAAAGAAGCTCTGCACTTTCACATTTCCACAAGCACGAGTGACAACAAAAAGGGGAGCAAGCTGTTGATCTTTAAAAATTTTTTTTTTTTCTTTTTGACATGCCATCGACGTCCTGGTGCTACTATAAACAAAATAAAGCAATTTCTTGTGTAGGGGGGGCACTTTTTGATGTATTTTAACGGGGGCTTATTGCGGTCGCTGCGTTCGCATTCTATTAATATCATCACTGGCTAGAGTCAGTTAAAGTTATCACTGGCTAGATAAAAGAGAGGAAGAGGTCGTCTTCAGATTTGGTAAAAGTGCTGAGTGATAACGTGATTCTTTCTATTAAAATGAATGCGTCTATGCTTTCTGTACAAGATATTCACGAGCATGTTGCAAAATACGTTAAAATTCCAGAAAATTGGCGCAGCATAAACTATGCATTTGAATTTGTTGAGTGTATAAGTTTCGTCTTAAAAACTAAGCTTATCACTGAATTGCGAAAGTCAACGTTCCACACTTTAATAACCGATGAAAGTACTAATATTTCCGTTCAGAAAATGATGATTATTTATTTCAAATATCGACTTGAAACCGAAGTTTTTTGTAAAACAATATTCGGTGGCATTGTAAAATCATCTGTATGTAATAGCATCTCTATTGTGACAGCAACTAAACAATTCTACTATAAGAATGGTCTTGATGTGCAGAAGATGGTAATGTTTACTTCCGACGGCGCATCTGTTATGCAAGGAAAAAATAATGACGTGCTGCAATTCTGAAACGTGAGATACCTCAATCGTGTAAACAGCATTACGTTGCACATCGAGAAGACTTAGCTGTTGAAAATACTCGGAAAGAACTTTCATTAATGCAGGATATTGAAATATTACTTAAAACAATTTATACAATGTTCAGCAAGTCATCAGTTAAAACTGAGAAGTTTCGGGAATTGGTCAACGTTTGAGAAAGTGATGTGGTTGCATTTCGACCTTTGCATGATGTAAGGTGGTTGTCTAGGCATTTAGTAGTCACCACTTTTGTGCGAAATTACAACATTTTGAATGAATATTGCACCGAACCAGTAAATACTTGCAATGATCCAATCAATAAGTACTGTTTACCTAAATCCGCAGTTTCGACAGACTTTGACGGTAATAAATAATGCTTTGGGAGAAATGACATCAATATGCAAAGATTTTCAAAGAATTAATCTGACAACTATTGAAGCATTTCAGTTTTTAAATGTTAAGATATGTAAAATAAGATCACGGTATCTTGAAGAAACAGTTCATTGCAGCGATACAATGAAAAAAGTTCTTAATTCAATTGACTGTGATGTTGACAAGATTGTAATCCTTAGATTTGTTAAACTATTACGTAATCATCTTGAGAAAAGATTTCCGGATGACGAGTTGTTGGACTGGCAGCAATTTTCAATTTTGTACCCAAGGAATTGTAATCTACATATTTTCAATCTAACAAAAATCCAAATTTTTTCTCTGCTCAAAAAATTCTCATTCAGCTCTTTACAGTTTAATCATATTTATTTTTCGGTACGTTTGCAAATCAATCATATTTATTTTTAGGTACATCTGCAAACGCTACATATGAAACAGATTGGTTTGTTTATCATCTTTAAAAGTCGCTAAAAAAAAGTTTTGCCGTGACAACTAACATGGAGTGCTTCTTAATCGCTCCAAGAGCTGAGTGGTAGAATTTTTATGAGCAGAGAAAAAGTTTTGAATATGTAGATCACGATTCCATGGGTACAAAATTGAAAATTGCGGACTGGCAAGCATTTGACCATTGCGCTATTACAAGAGATTGAACTTTTGAATTTGGTGAAGAATGTTCGAACAAATTGATAAGAAGATTTTCACGCGTGATACCAAACTTTGAAGAGAATGTTACATTAAAGATCTGTGAACAATATGATGACTTCAAATTTTTGATTGCCGAGAAGTGAAGGCTGATCTATGCAGACTTTTACTTATGTAATCAGTTATGCTTTAAAAGATGAAGACATGAAAGAGATGTCTATTCTGCTGGACATTTGTGACACATTTCAGGCATCAAGTGCCAATTGCGAACGTGGTTTTAGCCTAATGAACTCACTTAAAACTAAATCTAGAAAAAGGCTAAAAGTGAATCATTTCGATAATTTGATGCGCATAAAATTTTATCTTTCATCTGGAAACGTTATTGATCTAGATGCGGTCTACAAGCAATGGACGACACACAAAGACAGATATGAAATTCTGGCCACAAATAAATAAAGTATAAAGTAGCTTTTACGTTTGAATTTTCAAGTAAAATTTGTTTTATTTGTAGTTTTTATGCTGTAATACATCTTACTGTGCAATTGACTTTCATAAATTCTGCTCAGCAAAATTGTGATTCAGCGCACCCGCTTGTTTTTCCGCGCAACATTATTAGAAATTGGAGGGAACATTGGTTACAATGGCTTTTTTTTACGTTCACTGTTTGATTTATTTGAACATGTACATGTTGCCACTTTAAATATTTTGAGGTGCTGGCTGACTTTGGTGACCTTGATGGTCTTTCGCTGGCATCTAGTAATGGCGACCAAATGTTTTTGTAGTGCATTTATATATTTTGTTTTGCTTGACTTTTCATGTCTTGGTCGTCGACAAAAAAAAATAAAAGAATAATAATAATTTTATCTGAATATTTATCCTCCTGAATCGCAGGAAAGCGTCGGAGGCGCTACCTATAGGACAACTGTCAAGCTATTACCCCGACCTGCTTCCGACGATACCCAAATATTTCTGTCCGGTTAAAATTTTTTATTTTAGTTTTTTAGTTTTAGTTCAATAAAATTGTGTTTACTTTTATTTACTCTGCTCAAGTTTCTATCCGTTTGTAATGATTGTTAGCTTGGCTTTTCACATTTAAAATCAGACGTTTGGTTTACATCTGGCATATAAGTTCGGCCTACCTTTATTTGTTTATTAAATTTCGGCCAAGATTTCGGCCGAGCGTTGGCACTAAATCACAATAAAAGTTAAGCTAAGCGTGTACGCCAGGTGTAGACAAAACCTAAACTGTATTTTTTTAAAGATTTAATCTCCCTTTTTAAGTTCTTTTTTATTACACAGTTTCTTTCCTCAATTTGTCAATAAATAAGCTCTCAGCTGATCATAAAATCGAAAGTATTGTGCTCTTGTAACTTAATCTTGTTGCATTATTACTTTACAGAGAAACAGCTAGTCGTTTAATCAGAAAACGTCTAATTTCTTTAAAAAACAAAATTATTTAATCGTAGAATATTCAGCCATTACAACTATACCATATTTCATGAAAATTCTGTTTTATTATTAATCTTAAGCCTATTTTAAGCGGGGACATGTCCCCCCTGATGTTGATTTGGCCTGTCTGAATGATCACTTTGACTCTTCAGATTTGAATGAATACAACAAGCTATCAAAAATGCTGATTAGTGGTATTCTTGATAGAGATTCTATCAAAGACTATCCAGAACTATGTAACTCTGCACTTGACATAAAACTACAAATGTATGTGCGTCATTATGGGAGATCTCGCTTAGCTGAACACTTAAAGGTATTCCGTGAAATGGAACCATAAAAAGGAAAATTCAAGTTTTGTCAACGTCAAGTAGTCTACTAATAATCAAATCAAATAACATGTCATAGTCACACAAAATTGTCCCCCGCAAAATTTTCAAGCAAATTAGGTCCTTGCATGAGACCATTGACAGGCCTTGGGCAAGAGAATCTTGCAGAATCGTTTACACATTGAGAGAGCAATCCACCTGTGCACGCTCATACATGCACGTTTTAATGCAACGTGTACACCAGTTTTGTTTTTTTGTTTTTTTGAAATATGTGGAAAGTTTTTCTACCAAGAGATGAAGATTGGTCATCTCAAAGCGCTGCCTACTAAAAGTGTAAGTCTTAACAAATCTACTCATATCAAAATGCGTTTATTGTAGACGCTTAGTTGTTCAAGTGAAGTAATTGTGGTTTAATCTTGCTTTTTTTCATTTAAAATACAACAGTCACTGTTTTAAACATACTACAGCAGTGTCATCTATCAATTTTTGAACATTTTTCTACATTTTAGTGTAAAAAATTGTTCCACTTTTTTTTCTTTGCAAACTTTGTTCAATAGGGTTTCGTTAATGCGAAATTTTTCATGAATAGAACAAACCATAAAGATTTTTTAAAAGTGTCTTTCCCAAGGACACAACAGAATGGAGCGAGTAGGTTTTCAACCGTGACCATGTTGATCACCATCACGGCGCTTTACCCACTCGACGTTTTTCTAAGTTAAGATGCTTTTGGTCAAGATGTTTTTCTGGGTTAAAAATTCTCGATTGATCCAGATTTGTACATAAATTTGCTCAACTTACAATCTACTCAAGTACATCAGAAAATTCTATTAAATTCTAATAGGCCTACACACTAAACTTCGTCTTAACTCATGCTAACGTTAGTTTGCTTCGAAGGAAAACTTATAGTTTTCTGCAATTTTAATATTGTAAGGAGAGTATGAATTCTATTTACACTGCAAAAAATACTTCGAATAACTTGCTCAATAAATTTTTTAAATAGAAACCAAATCTTCAATAGCTCGAGAGTCCTTCAAAGCTTTATGACATATTATAAACAGAAGCATTATAATATGAACCACTGTGTTGTGCTTGTAATTTAAGCCTAACGGTGTTTTGTGACAAGCACTTACGTAAATCACACAAGCGCAAGACTTTTTAGTAAGCAAGTTATCTTTTAATAAAGTTTTACAGCTTTAATTTTTCCATAGCATATAGTCACAGGTAGATGCTCAATATTGTTACTGCAACCAACCACAGTAAAACTGCACAGACAAGACCGCCACCTAAGCACGTTCATCATGATGATCATGGACAATTTACTTCTTTTGTTTTTACTCTCCTCAAATTTTTTACACCTCGTAACTGATTTTAAGCTTGGTTTTTCACATTTTTAATATGAAAGCTTGGTCTATATCTGGCATTCATATCCGGCGAAACGGTGACGCCGAATCACAGTGAACAAAATTATGCTGAAGGTATACAGTTGGTCGGGTATACGCCTGGCGTAGACCGGGCCCTTAGAGTTATTTCTTCATATTTTTAATCTTTGTTATAGCATTTCCTTTTTTTCGTCGATTTATTTCAGCTGATTCTAAAATCAAAAGCACGGTGCATTTGTAATTTAGCTTTGTTTTTGCATGACACTAGCAAAAGAACATATTAGCTGCACAAACTGAAAACCTCAGTATTTCGTACAAAAAAAGAAAATCTTAGGTATGGAATATTCTGGCTATAGTTACTTCGTTGGTGTTCTAACGCATTTCATAACTTTATTTAAAGCTATTACAAGGAATAGTAACAGACACCAGACAAGTGAGTCTCGCAAAATCGTCCACAGATCATGAGACTGTGTCACGTTAATTTTTGTAATGTAGCATTTGCCTCGATTCTTGAAATAAGCAAATAAATTTTTACTAAAAATGGTTTGTCATCAAACAGATGCACATTAAAGCGTTGTCGTCTTATTAAATCTACCAATAACCAAAATGTGTTTATTGAGGACGCTCATTTGTTTAAGTAAGGTGGAATGTGTTTGTATTTTCGCTTTTCTTCACTCAACACAGCGATCACTGCTTCAAACATTTTGTAATGGCATGATCCACCAATATGCGAACATTTTTTCTCAAAACTATTCGTCTGACATTTTTTTGGAGAAATCTTCAAATTGAAGAAAAAGCGAGCCGAAAAAGGTACAGAAGAGAGTTCTTATCAGTTGAAAATATTGACCATTGAGAAGAAATCGGAGAGTGCTACAAGAGCTTCAATCCATAGACAAATTTTTTTGTGTGAAAAGATTTGTAATCTTTTCGAAGCCGGGAAAGTCTTCTTTGCCCTTATTAATAGTAGTTCTCAACATTGCCTTTTTTACCAGTCCACCATTGGCCAGCATCTTTTGGACCATGCGCAATGCGTTCTTTGTAACAGCGACAACAACTTTTTTATTTTGATTTAATGGCGTTCTACGTTTTATCTACAAGCTATTTTTATCAAAGCTTTTAACCCTATTCTTTGAAAACAAAAGATTTTGTCCATGGCCTGAAACTCTTTTTGCTTTCTTCTCATTTTTCAATATATATATCAGTGGCGTGCGGTGACCTCTGAGACTGGTTATGCAACTGGCATGCCAAAAACTGGTGATGTTATTAGGTATTTTTGGGGTGGTTAATGGGTAGGATAAGCAATATTTTCTGGGTAGCAGAAAGAACTCTGTGTGAGATTCTAAAACCCAGACCGATTATTAGTCCCTAAACCATGGTGTTCTCCAAAAAAAAGGTCGTCATCTCAAAGCATTGCCGGATTTTGCAATTTTTGTCCTAATTTTGTAGTGATCTCTAAAAAAAAAGGTTATCACCTCAAATCACTCCCCTAAATTTTACTTTACATACTAAAACCAAGATATTCCCTAAAAAAAGGTTTTCGTCTCAGATCGGCCTCAAATTTCTCTAATTTCATCCCAAACCAGTATCATTTTTCATTAAATTGAAAAATCTATACCTCATCGCGCAAAAGTTCGTCATGCAATCCCTAAAAATTTAGTCATGCAACGCATGACTTGCATGCCCTGACCCAGAGATCGGGAACCTATGGCTCGCGAACCAGATGTGGCTCTTTTGTTGCCAAGCATAAATTACCGCACATAAAAGAAAAAGATCTGCGCATACAAGATTTCAAAATTGAAGACCCTTTTTTAAGACCAAAATCCAGAAATCAGAGTCAGATTGAAGGTAAAGACTTTTTTTTTAGAGACGACTATGTTTTTGAGACGAAAATCCAGAAATCAAAATAAGTTTGCTCACGAACAAATTTGTGCCCACACACATACAGATAAAAATTAGAAGAACATTGTTGGCTCTCATGGAAATACATTTAAAAATATGTAGCCTTTATGGCTCTCTTACCCAAAAAGGTTTCCGACCCCTGCCCTGACCTCACGCCACTGATATATGTATATATATATCGTGTCTCTAGACATAGTCTTTCCAAAACTTCACTGGTTTTTCAGCGATGATGTTGAAGGCTGAAAGGTCATTTCGTACGCACTTCTGCGAGAGTAAAGGGCATACGAGCAGGCATTTTTCAATACTCTCGAGCAATTAGAGCTGTTTTCTTTGCACGTAGTCGGGCGCACTTCTTCGTTTTAATATTTCTCTTAAAGAGTATCAAACTGAAAAATTTGAGAATGAATTCAATTCTATTTGCTATTTTAAATTCTATACGACCAACCGTTTTTTCAAAAAAATTTTTGGTATTCTAGTTAAAGTTATCAACATCGTTGCACATTTCTTTCTTTGAAAACATTGTTGAATAGGATGCATTCGTAAAACTTAAAAGTTAAAAGCTTTTTGCGTCTATGTATTAGATATTTTCAAAGGAAAGTAAATTGATTTTATAGTACAATCAGTCAATTAAAATAAATTTCTAACATGCTCTTGCTACTTTTATCGTTTCAAGTTTATGCGACCAGATGCGAAAAAATTTTAGTTCGATTTGCATAAGTAGCCCCAGATTTACTTATTATTTTATAATATAACTTAATCTTAAAAAATAAAATAGGAAATTACCGCTCATGACGTACCGCCGTGGTTGTAAGTGATTGCAGCTCGAGACAAAAATCACGTGTTGCATTGCAACTTGAATTATTGACAAATCAAAGAAGTTTCCAAATATTAGCTTGCAGTCAAATTTTGATTTCATTCTAGAACTCGTATATAACCCATTTGAAAACATGGAATCCAAGTATGTGTATAAAGTAACTTATGACAGTAACTGTGGGATTCAAAACGGTTGCTCGAACTTTTTTTTGTCGCTGCTCGATCCATTTTAGAATAATTCATACAAATATTTTTGTGCGACTCAAGTGCTTGTGGCTGGAGAAATTGGGGGTCTCTTCAAGGAGTTACCGCAAGCGATTTTTCCGGTGAAACTAACCCGGCATCCCCCTTACAGCACCAGGATAGAATAATAAAAAAAAGACCAAAAGGAAAAGGTTCTTCAAAAAGCAATAGCAACCACAAGATGAACCCGGGTTCGTTTGACGAACAAAAATCGGTTTCGGTAACTAAAAGTTTCTCTCTGATTTTTTGTATTAGTTATCTCCTAGCACAATGACCCCCCGTAACTACGCTGTTGCTTACAAATATCTTTAAAATATTGATATTTATTGTTAAAATATTGATATTTTAAAATTTATTTTTAATATTGCTAAATCTAGAATGCTTCGTACAGAATGTTAACTTCTTTTTACAATACATATTAAATAATAAAAAATTTTAATTAGAATATACCGTTTTTTCCAAATTTATCGGCTCAATATTTTTGTATACTTTGACACATCTTTCAAGAACGTGAATTTTTTAATAAATTTTTGAAGTAACATAGAAGAATATCAAAAAAATTTAATTAAACCGGTGCCACTATTTTCTCGGTCAAAACATATCCAAGATAAAGTTTGTTCAGCCCTAAACGTGAAATCGAGTCCTTTTGATTACATACATTTACGAAAAGCATTAAACTAATTTGCTATTATCAAATGATATCAACGAATGAATTTTCTTCATGACGACCTGTAAGAAATATACGTATCTGTAAGAAAGCGCTTCCTTAATCCGTGTAGTGATGCTTTTGGCGCCTTAGCTAGAGCTCCCTCTAACGTTTGTTATTATAACCTCAGCCGTTTTAGTCACTTAAATGCCAAACTTTGCAAACAAATATGGGCAATTTTTAGCTAAAAAACTATGTTTAATATTGATACTTAAAGATTATTTGTTACAGTATAGACATATTCAAATCTAAAACACTGAATGGCTTAGGTCTAATTAGTTGAGAAAGTGTAGCTAAAACTCTATTCAATCAATATCAATATTTTCACAATTTAACACGATTTTTGAAACTATATTACACAGAAGATCCAAATATCTAATATTTATGCCTTTTCAATTTCAATTTCGTAGTGGTTACTCAACAACTTTAGATACCAATCAATTGTGTAAGTCAATTTTGTATGAAAATGATCAATGTAAGTCCTCTTGGGCAATTTTTTATGAATCTTCGTAAGGCTTTTGACACAGCCAACCATAACATCTTACTTAAAAAACTCGAACACTACCGGTATGTTGTGCGTGGAATAGTAAACAACTTGATTACACCTACTTATCAAATAGAAAACAATTTATTTTGTGCAAAAACTATAAATCGTCACTTTTACGTATATAGGTGTTCCACAAGGTAATGTTAGTAGTAAGGGATGGGTCAATTCTTGGCAACTGTGCCGGATCTGTGGCGGATCTGTGGCGGATCTGTGGCGGATTTTGTGGCAGGTATGTGCGGATCTGTGGCGGATTTTGTGTCGGATCTGGCGGAGGATCCTAACCCTAGCTCTAACCCTAGCTCCCGCGAGTTCAATTTCCAGGCAGAGCGACGAAATTGCGTTGAAACCTAACTTATGTCGAGCAACGAAGTTGCGAGTTTGATTCTTACCCAAAGCGACGAAGTCGCTATGAAACATAGCTTATGCCGAGCAACGAAGTTGCGAGTTTGATTTTCACCCAGAGTGATGCAGTCACGTTTAACTACAAGTTTGTTTTAAGCTGAGCAACAAAGTTGCGAGTATGATTCTCACCCAGAGCGACGAAGTCGCTATGAAACATAATTTATGTCGAGCAACGAAGTTGCGAGTTTGATTTTCACCCAAAGCGACGAAGTCGTGTGGAAACCTAACTTATACCGAGCAACAAAGTTGCGAGTTTGATTCTCACCTAGAGCGACGAAGTCGCGTTTAACTACAGCTTGATGAGGTTTGAGCAACTGTCCTTCTACTGCAAAGACACGTCAGCAATTAAAAAGTCTCCTAGAGAACGGTTACAAACATGATGCAATCCATGACGTCATACGAAGTGGTGTATATAAGACAGCGTGGTTTGGTTTCGTTATTGAAATATGCCACAAGATGCCGTCTCTCGAGAGTTAGAAGCTGAAATGTTTCACTGCTTAAACCCGCAAAAACCGCATATGTGTGACAAAGAGGATCGTATGCGAACCTTTCCCAATTCTTGGTATGATCAGGAAAGTCCAACGCCGCATGAACTGGTTAACGCAGGATTTTATTATATGGGTTCTGGTGACCGTGTCAGTTGTTTCTATTGTGGAGGACGATTATTTCACTGGAAACTGCGTGAAAACCCGTGGTACGAGCATGCAAAGTGGTTTCTTTTGTTCGAATTTGTTCTAAAGAAACAAGGTGTGAAATATGTGGAAAAAGTATGTCAAAAACACCCAGGTTTACATCGACCAAATATAGAAAATTCAATTCGATCCGCTGCTACAAATCAGCTACGTATTATGTTGACCAATCAAACGCAAAACACAATTACAGCCAAGGAAAGAAGTCAAAGATTAGAAGCAATGATGCTGCTTGACACTCACGTGAAATATGCAAAAAGCATAGGTATTGAAGACACCAAGATCCGTTATGCTCTTTTGTAACAAATGGAAAAAAATAACTGCAACTTCTCCAATTGCCAAGAGCTACTCAACCTTATTTTGGACGTAGAGAAAGAAGACAAATGCATTAAATGTAAAAACAAGGAAAGAAACGCAGTTTGCATGCTTTGTGGCCACATGATATTTGCTGGACCTGTATACAAGACATCTATTCTTGTTGGTTGTGCACTCAAAGCTTGTCCGAAACAATCCGCGTCAAACAATGATAGTAATTGCACAAAAGCTTAAGACATGCTTTTGTTCTTTGAGTGAGAAACATCAAAGTAGAAAACTAATGAAACGCATCTCAAACAAGCTGTTTCTAATGAAACCAGAATCGTTAAAAGTGTTATGGTTCTATTTTTAAAAATGTTTTGACTGTGTAAAATAAAGTATCTTGAAAATTGACAATGAATATACGTTTACACATTTTTCATACTGGTATTTGTGCTAAGTTCTTAAAACTACGGTGTAAAAGACTTAAATCGTATCTATTTGACAATCAGAGTCTGACATTCTGCATAGTTTTTAATCGGGAAGCTGCAAAATATCCAAACGAAAAACCGTGAACGTGTTTCTAAAACGTCAACTGTGGATAGGGCTTGCAAGAAAATTAAAAATTTTTATATTGCTTATACTTTCAAAAACTTTTGAAAAGTCTGCAATTGTAAACTTACCGTTTCATATTTTGAAACTTTTACATAAAAATTTGCATTATTTTAAATTCTTCAAACACAAAAAACCGACAGATTCCTACAAAATTGTGATTTTTTGCTGTTCTTTAACGTTTTTTAATTTGTATATGCATACCAGCAATAGAACGTCAGCTGCAGATTTTTGTGGAAAAGCAACATGGATTTAATTTCTTAATTTTGATTCGAATCTTTAAAGTTTTACGTGTATTTTATAATTTTTCAAACCTCGAAGCTTGGGAGTATGAATTGTTTAAAACATAAAAGGTGTTATTAAACAGGGGCAAAAACGTTTAAACATTATTTTGCACGGTTTCAGATTTCTTTGTTTGCACTTCGCTCCATTTTTCTTTTAAAAGTGATACAATAGATTATTAGTTGTTTCAAAACAATGCGCTTTTTCTTAACACCGGTTAATCGGTTTTTAAACTATCTCTTCGCCAAACAAAGTAAAAACGTTTTTATTCCAAGATTATTTTTGAAAACTACCTCCAGAAAAGTAACGAACCAAGAATATTTAGGCTCGTCTCATAAAAACTATTGCGTCTGTCACAATTTTTAAACTGCCTGACTTGTTGATGCAAAAAACTTGTCTGATGCAAAAATCATGTCATGTCTCAATTTGATAAGATGCAATTTTATAAGATGCAAATTTGATAAGATGCAAAAATCATGTCTCAATTTTCTGTTTTAAAAAGGTTAACTTTTTTCTCAATGCTTTAATTCGGTGTATACAATAAAGCACAAAAAGTTTAAGACTGTATGTTTTATTTACAAGTCAGAAAAGTACAACTGATTTATTTTTCGCTGAACAAAAAGTGATCATTTAAATCAGGCATTACAGCGTTCTTGCTATTGGTAGAAAAAGATGCAAGATATTGGCTGATTTTACAAAGTTTCTTCTTTTCGACATCGCTTGCATTTTCAAGGCGAATGAATTCATAAGCGACAAGAGATTCCTTCATGGTTTCCACATACAAAAGAGGAGAAAACAAATTGATATATCTATAATATAGCTTCATTTTATCAGCCAATACTTCTTTTTGCGCTCTTTCAAACATAGCACGAACTGAACACTTGTTAGGCTCGGTTTCAGCAAGAAAAATTATGTAAATTTTTCGAATTCCTTTGTTGTTTTGTTTTTCGAAGAGTAGCAGATATGTTTGAAAAGGTAGCAGTTTCAGTAAAGCTTCGCGTAACTGAAGGTGATCGAAATACTGTTGCTTTTCCACTTCAACAAAGAAAGAAATCATTCCCAACTCGCTGTCTTCTTGAGGTTTCTTTTTGTATTTTCGCTTGGCCTTCACTGCACAAAACACATTTCGAATCGAAGTGGTGTCTGTTGCGTTGTACGTCGGAGAAGAAAGCAACTTCTTTAACTTTGCTTTACCACTCACAGACATCGGTGCGCTGTATGTTAGGAAAATGACTATTTCTACTCTAACGAATAATTATAAAGAATTTTCTTTTTCTTATTCAACCTATTGTCCAATAGCAACTCTATTAAGTTTCTTTTTTCGTCAATTACTTGCTGTTCACTTAAAACGTCTTGACAAGTCTGAACACGCCTGAAGATATCAAAAACTCGTAAAATGTTTTTAACAAACAAGTGTTTTTATCTTTGACTAAATATAAATGATGTGTTTTAGTTTGTTGAAACAACCAATTATTTCTTCGAGAAACGGGTACACTCTAAGTTTTGAAATATTATTTTTTAGTAACCAAAACGTATGCTTTTGAAATAATATGCTAACAAATTTGAAAAAAAAGATTTTATAAGCTTTTCAAAACTACGTAAAAATGATAAACAACGTCATGTTTAAGAAAAAGCAAAAAATTGGATGACTTTTTAACAAAAAATAAGGTAATTATAGCTAAATACTCTAAAACATTAATTTTATTTGTCTTGATATCGTTATAACAAAATGGTTACATTTTCGTGTTAAATTTTACAATTTAAAGAATTTTTGGTTACGATTCGCAAAAAATATTGGCAGCCCTGCAACGAATTCGTTCTTTTCATATTAAAACCAGGGTTGTGGAGTTGTAGGAGTTTTTTTTTTCGACTCTAACTCAGACTCCCCTGTTCAAAAATTTCCGGCTCCGACTCCACTTATCTAAAGTTTTCCGACTCCAGTACATCTAAAAAACGACTCCGACTTGGACATGTCTAAAAAAACGACTCCCTTCCGACTCCGACTCCTTCCTAAAACATGCGACTCCGGTGATTTCTACTCCACAACCCTAATTAAAATTCGATTTGTTGTGAACAAACTGACAAAATGTAAAATTGATCACAAGTTTTTCTTTGTCATTCTTAACCAAAATAGTGAATTGGAACTGAAAAACGTATAATTCAATAAACTCGAAAAGTCTGTGACGCAAGTAATGGTTTTTCATCTGACACTGGGGTGCGCCACATCGTCTGTCTTGATTGAAAAATTTTACTTTTTGTAGACCTTTGATGTCTCAAGGAATAGTTTTATGATTATATACAAAAAATCGGTAGACGGTGGGGTTGTTTTAAACGTTGTTAGCAGCAAACTTTTCAAAGGTTTGGTATAAACAATGAAGATTTTTGCTTCCAAAACCAACTATTTTATAAAAACAGTAAAATTCGCTACAAAACGTAGTTCAAAGAATTTGTTTTTTTGTAAATTATAACTTTTATCTGATATTTTACCTAAAGACAAAATTTTACTTATAAATCTTGATGTAAGAAAGTTTTACGTGTTAAATTTTTTGGTCTAAAAAGACGATAAGACAAGAGAATAATTTATTAAAATAAACGGTGCAGCTAAAATCACACCTCTACGTTAACACATCTGCACCTTTTAAAAATCCGAATCGTAGTTTTAGAATAACAAAGTATTGTTTTTTTAAAACAAGACTCAAGTTCACTGACGCATATGTTGAAAACAAAGTGGGTGACACCGTGTATTTTTCATCAGACATGATGCCGAGAAGTTTGCCTGATATAAACTAGATGTTGAAAATTGTTTGAAAAACACATTGTTTTGCTGATTTTTGAAGTATAATGTTCTATTAGAAAATTAATTCAATAGGTCACAAACTGAAAAAGTTGTTGGAAAAGCAATATTGTTTTGCAAATTGAGTGATTTTTCGTTATTTTTCGATCAAGTAGGTTTCAACTTTAAGGAATCCTTGCAATATTCGTAATGCTGACTGTTTTTCTTTTGCAGCGAAACGCAAAATCAGATGTGAAATCACGTATTGAACCAGTGCAATCTTAGACATAATTCAACTTTGCAAAATAGGTTTTGAAAGGGATTAAAAGATTTTCTTAACAAACTGTTCTTTTATTAAAAGCTTTAACCACTATTTTCTTGTTTTCAAAGTCGAAAAAATTATAAAAGTTTTACGTTGTGCTAAAGAGCGACTTCTTGACTTTTAACAAAATTTTTACTTGAAAACAGCCATAATCAAACCGTTTTGAGGTTAGAAAAAATCGAAGAATTTGCATCTTATAAAATTGCATCTTATCAAATTGAGACATGACATGATTTTTGCATCAGACAAGTTTTTTGCATCAACAAGTCAGGCAGTTTAAAAATTGTGACAGACGCAATAGTTTTTATGAGACGAGCCTAAATATTCTTGGTTCGTTACTTTTCTGGAGGTAGTTTTCAAAAATAATCTTGGAATAAAAACGTTTTTACTTTGTTTGGCGAAGAGATAGTTTAAAAACCGATTAACCGGTGTTAAGAAAAAGCGCATTGTTTTGAAACAACTAATAATCTATTGTATCACTTTTAAAAGAAAAATGGAGCGAAGTGCAAACAAAGAAATCTGAAACCGTGCAAAATAATGTTTAAACGTTTTTGCCCCTGTTTAATAACACCTTTTATGTTTTAAACAATTCATACTCCCAAGCTTCGAGGTTTGAAAAATTATAAAATTCACGTAAAACTTTAAAGATTCGAATCAAAATTAAGAAATTAAATCCATGTTGCTTTTCCACAAAAATCTGCAGCTGACGTTCTATTGCTGGTATGCATATACAAATTAAAAAACGTTAAAGAACAGCAAAAAATCACAATTTTGTAGGAATCTGTCGGTTTTTTGTGTTTGAAGAATTTAAAATAATGCAAATTTTTATGTAAAAGTTTCAAAATATGAAACGGTAAGTTTACAATTGCAGACTTTTCAAAAGTTTTTGAAAGTATAAGCAATATAAAAATTTTTAATTTTCTTGCAAGCCCTATCCACAGTTGACGTTTTAGAAACACGTTCACGGTTTTTCGTTTGGATATTTTGCAGCTTCCCGATTAAAAACTATGCAGAATGTCAGACTCTGATTGTCAAATAGATACGATTTAAGTCTTTTACACCGTAGTTTTAAGAACTTAGCACAAATACCAGTATGAAAAATGTGTAAACGTATATTCATTGTCAATTTTCAAGATACTTTATTTTACACAGTCAAAACATTTTTAAAAATAGAACCATAACACTTTTAACGATTCTGGTTTCATTAGAAACAGCTTGTTTGAGATGCGTTTCATTAGTTTTCTACTTTGATGTTTCTCACTCAAAGAACAAAAGCATGTCTTAAGCTTTTGTGCAATTACTATCATTGTTTGACGCGGATTGTTTCGGACAAGCTTTGAGTGCACAACCAACAAGAATAGATGTCTTGTATACAGGTCCAGCAAATATCATGTGGCCACAAAGCATGCAAACTGCGTTTCTTTCCTTGTTTTTACATTTAATGCATTTGTCTTCTTTCTCTACGTCCAAAATAAGGTTGAGTAGCTCTTGGCAATTGGAGAAGTTGCAGTTATTTTTTTCCATTTGTTACAAAAGAGCATAACGGATCTTGGTGTCTTCAATACCTATGCTTTTTGCATATTTCACGTGAGTGTCAAGCAGCATCATTGCTTCTAATCTTTGACTTCTTTCCTTGGCTGTAATTGTGTTTTGCGTTTGATTGGTCAACATAATACGTAGCTGATTTGTAGCAGCGGATCGAATTGAATTTTCTATATTTGGTCGATGTAAACCTGGGTGTTTTTGACATACTTTTTCCACATATTTCACACCTTGTTTCTTTAGAACAAATTCGAACAAAAGAAACCACTTTGCATGCTCGTACCACGGGTTTTCACGCAGTTTCCAGTGAAATAATCGTCCTCCACAATAGAAACAACTGACACGGTCACCAGAACCCATATAATAAAATCCTGCGTTAACCAGTTCATGCGGCGTTGGACTTTCCTGATCATACCAAGAATTGGGAAAGGTTCGCATACGATCCTCTTTGTCACACATATGCGGTTTTTGCGGGTTTAAGCAGTGAAACATTTCAGCTTCTAACTCTCGAGAGACGGCATCTTGTGGCATATTTCAATAACGAAACCAAACCACGCTGTCTTATATACACCACTTCGTATGACGTCATGGATTGCATCATGTTTGTAACCGTTCTCTAGGAGACTTTTTAATTGCTGACGTGTCTTTGCAGTAGAAGGACAGTTGCTCAAACCTCATCAAGCTGTAGTTAAACGCGACTTCGTCGCTCTAGGTGAGAATCAAACTCGCAACTTTGTTGCTCGGTATAAGTTAGGTTTCCACACGACTTCGTCGCTTTGGGTGAAAATCAAACTCACAACTTTGTTGCTCAGCTTAAAACAAACTTGTAGTTAAACGTGACTGCATCACTCTGGGTGAGAATCAAACTCGCAACTTCGTCGCTCAGCATAAAACGAATTTGTAGTTAAACGCGACTGCGACGCTCTGGGTGAGAATCAAACTCGCAACTTCGTCGCTCAGCATAAAACGAATTTGTAGTTAAACGCGACTGCGTCGCTCTGGGTGAGAATTAAACTCGCAACTTCGTTGCTCAACAAAAATTATGTTTCAACGCGACTGCGCCGCTTTGAGTGAGAACCAAACTCGCAACTTCGTGGCATAAGTTAGGTTTCAACGCGACTGCGTCGCTTTGGGTAAGAATCTAACTCGCAACTTTGTTGCTCGACATAAGTTAGGTTTCAACGCGACTCGTCGCTTTGGATGAGAATCAAACTCGCAACTTCGTTGCTCGACATAAGTCATGTTTCAACGCGACTTCGTCGCTCTGCCTGGGAATCATACTCGCATCTTCGTTGCTCGGCATAAGCTATGTTTCATAGCGACTTCGTCGCTTTGGGTGAAAATCATACTCGCAACTTCGTTGCTCGCCATAAGTTATATTTCAACGCGATTTCGTCGCTCTGCCTGGGAATCGAACTCGCGGGAGCTAGGGTTAGAGCTAGGGTTAGGATCCTCCGCCAGATCCGACACAAAATCCGCCACAGATCCGCCACAGACCTGCCACAAAATCCGCCACAGATCCGCCACAGATCTGCCAGAAAATCCGTCACAGATCCGCCACAGATCCGGCACAGTTGCCAAGATTTGACCCATCCCTTACTATTAATGTTCTTGGCTCATTTTTTTTGCTGTTCATAGCCAATAAACGAAATTGCTAACTGCTCCGAATTTAAACGCGTTTTATGCGCCGATGATACCATACTATTTATACCATATTATTTATGTCATATAAAAATACCAAAATTTTAGAAAATTCCGTTTTCACTAAATCGGAAAAAATAAACATTTGATTTAATCTTACGAGCTAACATTAAATCAAAAAAACGAATGATACGCTGTTTGGAAGAAAATAAGTATTTTTCTGTTTAGTAGTTGCTGAATTCAATACAGTTGTAATAATAGTTGTTGAAATCAAGCACATGAAACTCGTTACTTGGGTGTTTATCTTGACGATAAGTTAAACTGGAGTAAGTTTTCAATTTCTTAAGACATCATTTGGAAAATACAATACGAGCGTAATATTTACTTCCCAAGACTTATTTTATGATGTATTACCGTTTTGTTTATTTTTTTCTTAATTATGCTATTACTAATCGAAAAAAAGACACGTGAACTTGTTTCAAACAGTTGCAAGTTCCTCAAAAATAAAATCGTTAAAGTTGTTTTACAAACTTAAGAAAATATATTAAAACTATTACTATTATACAATAAACTACAATCGAATCTGTTTATTAACTTGAAGTAATTCTTATTCATATTTCAATATAACCAACTTCCTCCGTGCTTCGCTGATTACTTTATTAAAATTATAACCACACATGCACATACTATAGACCAGGGGTGGCGAAACGGTGGTTCGCGAGCGCATGCGACTCTTCGGACCCTTGCTGGCGGCTCTTTGAACCTTTTGAAAAATTGAAAAATTATATGGGAAATCGGAGAATCATTCTATGCGAAAACCTTTTTTTTGTAGAGAACATCATGATTTTGGGACGAGAATAGGGAAATACAAAGTTGATTCGAGGTGAAAACTTTTTTTTTTCAGTAAATGAATAAATAACTTCATGTTTTTCGATTTTTGTGTTGCGGCTCTTTAAAAGTTTGGATTTATGATATGCGGCTCCAATGTGGTATAGGTTTGGCCACCCCTGCTATAGATAGTCAATCAGACAAACCTATTTTTTATTTCGATTAAACAAAAAAATTCACAAAAATCTATAAAATATTCCGGAAGTAAATTTTGGTGTAATTTACCTAAAGATAACAAAACAAATAAATGCAATATACAATTTAAAAACCTATGCATAAGAGATGTTTGTACTTTGTTTAGGCGTCAATAAAGACACGCATGTAAATTAGTCACATGTGTAACTCTTTTGGAAGAAAAATAATGTTAAGCATTGGGCTATATACTATTAATATAATTTTAGTTATCATGTATACCTTCATTTGTTTTTTATTAGTTGAAAGTATGAAACATTGAACTAATAACAATAAAAATCTTTTTTTGTGTAATCAAATTAATTGAAAAATTATAAATTGAACTGAGCAGTTAAATGATTCATGAAGTCATTCATAGATCAGACACGTCCAACCAGTGATCCGAGGACCACATTCGGCCCCCGTAAAAGTTTTGAGTGGCCCGCGCGGTGTTTTTAGACTTGATGTAGACTAAAATGGTTGATCATGTTTTAAAAAATTTTTTTTATGCCAAGCGAAGACAAAACAGTCTTCATTTTAGTTTAAAAGTGAAAATTAAAAACTAAAACGAAGATTTCGATTCCACCGCGATGTTTTATTCATTTGGCCAGCGAACATTTAAGATAAGCTAAAATGACTTTAAGCCCAGGTTGGACGTCCTTATCTTAGATCAGTGTTCCGCTACCGGTGTGTCGCGACACAGTGGTGTATCGTGAGAAGATATTAAATCTGTCGCAGGATAACTTTATTTTCATTATTTGAGGTTTCTAAAGTGAAAAAACTTTTTTAAAAGTTGCGATTTACAACTGTCAGACACTTTTATAATTTATTTAGATAAATGTTCTCTTCAAAGTGATGAAACAACGGATATCAACAAAAAATTACAGCTATTAAGTGTTGCACGTTTTTTTGACGTTGATTTTAGAACAGAAAATTATCTATTTTTCAAAAAACTTCCAGAGCGAACCACGGAGTAGGAAATTTTTTGAGTGAGCAACGAGTTTTTGTAGCCAATGATATAAATTGGAGTCACTGCATTAATGTTTGCACAGATGGTGCTTCGGCAATGATGGGCGAAAACAGAGGGTTTCGCTATTTTGGTAAAACGAGAAAATCAAGCTATTGAAATTACACATTGCTGCTGATATAGGGAAGCTCACGATAGTCATTTTAATGTACACCATTCTATTAGTACTGTACATTCACATCTACATAAATTAGTTACATTAATTGCGTACAACTCCATACGGAATATATATTTATATTTGAAAATTTAAAATCATAAAAAACACACACCAGCAAAGATCTAAATTTCTAACTTACATGCGATGTTGATTAAAGAATCTATGAACAAATCTCTATACAGTATACACAGGGGCACGAGCAAAAATTTTGGCGGGGGAGCAAAATTCAAAACAAAGGCTCTTTTGACTACTTCCCCATTCATGATTTTGTAGTATTTTACAAAGATGCCACATTGAATCTTAGAATCCACTTAGAATCAATAAAATAAGTTGCCATCACTTAGAATCGTTTTCAGCGCAAAAATCTAGTGAATACTAAAAAAAAGGTCATTATTTTCAATCGGTGTCCAAGCTCTCGATTTTTGTCCCAGATAAATAGAAGAGACTAAAAAAAAATAGATATTTTTACCCTCAATCGATCTGATATTTTTTTCTTTGCGTCTAAAATAATAAAAGATCTCAAATTCAAACGCCCGTATATTTTGCACTATCTGCTCATCAAACACTATTGTTTTGAAAAAGGCAATTGCCCTTTCCCGCTTTCTGTTTCCTGAGTATATACACAACAGAAATATAGACCTATTTATATTATATGGCCCTTATACGGGCGCTTATCAAAATAAACTAAAATCATTTTTATTCTGACAACAAAAATTATAACACATAAATAAAATAATGCGCAAACAAAAACCATCCCTGGTGTATACCATAAAAACTAACCACTCTAACCGAACGAACCTGTTAATCCAAAGCCTATAGCTCAACTGATAGTGATCAGCAAAGCTACATTGCAACAGCGTCAGCCAAATAACCGAACAAGTTTTGTACGAGAAGAACTGACGACTAATGAAACGCGTTAAGCCTCAAGCCGAAGGTTCTGGATTAGTCAGATAACCGAAAGTGAATAAGCCTAACTTGCCAACAATACAGTATCTGTAACCATACTCATTCATTATATTTTTTTTCTTAGTGACAGTACTAGTAATTATAGTTACTATTAGGTTTCATTTGATGTCTACCCCCAACTTAGATGTTTTGTACAACCATTACCTTACGATATTTCAGTGACCCCCACCAACCCCTTGACCTGTTTGTGACCCAACATAATGACCATTTCTATTCCTGATTTAGAAAGCCTTGCCCTAGAGGCCCAGACTAAACCATTAAAAAAGATTAAATATTCTATTATTTGAAAAACAAAATAATGTCGATCTTATGCAAATGTAAAGTGCAGTATTAAAAGTATGATCAATAAAATTAATGGTTTGATTACAAAAATCAACAATTTTATTATTTGGCCAACAAAATAATGAAGGCTTAACAGCAATAAACAGTAAAAAATATAGAAAAAAAAATAAAAAGACATAACTTTTAAATTTTTATTGATTTTTTATAAAATTTTAACTGTTTTAAAATTGTTAGTACTTTTTAATCCTTTCTGTAAGTTTTCGTTTGGCTCAATTTCTTAACTTGGCTCATTGGGCATCGCTTGCACCTGCGGCTGCACCTACACAGCACAAGATACAGCAGCAACAAAACAACATGAAGCCGAGGATGATGAAAATCGACGTGATCAACCAAAACGCCAAGTAGTAAGTTGTGAAGTCGCAGTAGGTGGACAGTACAGTTGGATCTACCGTTTGCGGAGCGTAATTCGAGTAAACCCAGACGCATCCTGTTCAGAACACAAAAACATAGTTAATTTTTCTTTACATTAATCTTTAAAGGTATTCCTTTTAACGTCAACTTTTAATTGGGTTCAAAGTGTGATAAAAACCAAATTTTAAAACTCGCCTATAGCCTCATATCATTGCTCTTCAATCTGTTATATCTACACCAACTGTAACAGTAATGGTAAATTATGATTAACGTATTTATTACTAATAAATTGCAACATGTTTACTACGATTGAAATACAATTGATGAATAATGGAGCAGTAAGGCTGAGCAATTTTAAAATAGTTGGTAAACCTTGTTTAAGCGTTAAAATAATAGGCGAACCGGAGCTGTACATACTGTATCTCTGGTGAGAAGGGATTTCCGAAGTGGAGCTTCACTTTGCTCTCCAGATTTAATTCAATTGTAGACAAAGCTTTTGGTTAAAAGATTTAGCTTTCAGTCAAGGACCAATTTTACAGTTGACATACTTTTTTATGAACACTTTGCTTTGGTTTTAAAGTTTGCAATGTTATTAATGAAATATTTTTGCAATGGTAGTGACAAAGAATTTCCTATAGTTTCAGCCTTTTCAACTGAAAATAAACTTCATCCCGCTAAGCCCGCTATCTTTTTTTTAGAAAGACGCTCGTGTTGTGTGGACGTGTTTTTTTCTCTCTTGCAATCATTAATAAAGTAATTGAAAATGACGCGAAATCAAAATAGCAAGGAAACTGCTTGTAGTTCAATTAATTTTACTATTGAAGATAAAAATGAACTAAAAGATATTAATTTAACTCTTAAAGAGCTTGTAAGTGAAATAAATAGTTCGAGAAAAGCTTTGGATGATAGCAAAACTGAAATTAATAAAGTAAAAGTTAAAAATTCAAGATTAAAACAAATAGTAAATATTAACCTCTATAAAATTGATAATTTAGAACAATACGGTCATCGGGAAAATATGCGGATTCATGGAATTTCTGAATCAACTGATTTTGTCGATGACGATGGTGAAAAAGTTATTTTAAAAATGGCAAAAGATTTGAATATTGATTTAAAAGATAGTGATATACAACGTGGTCATCGACTAGGAAAATAAGAATTAATCCTAATTCTCGACCACGACCAATGATAATACGATTTGTAAGTTTTAGAAAAAGAAATGAATTCTTTTTTGCTAAATCAAAATTAAGAAATTTAAAGCAATATGAAAATGCTTTTATCTCAGAAGATTTGACAATTCTTAAATCACGCCTATGAATTATGTCAAAACGAATGTGATGATAATTTTGTTTTATGCCACAACAGAAACGAAAAATTTAGGATAAAAAGATCAGCAAGAAAAGAAGGAAAATTAATAAATGAAAATGAAAAATATTTTGGCATTGGGAAATGGTTAGTAATATCATCGCCAGATGATTTATTTAGACATAAAATAAATGTTAATCTTGCTAAATTAGATTACAAACCTTTATTGATAAATAATGAAAATTGTGAGCTTAATATTTTAAACAAAGATAATATTTAATACTTCTCTAATTTTATATTCTATTTTTTTTCTTTTTTGTTCGTTTCTTTGTCTCGGTGTATAGTAAATGTCAAAAACAGTATGGTTTCTTATACAATGGACGCCGCTAAATGTGATCACTTTTGTTAACACCAAAAATGATAACAATAACCGATTGATAACATTAACCGAAAAAATGAAAATTGCCATTTTATCATTCATTAGGTGTCGCAAAAATAAAATTAAATAAATGAAATATTTAATAAACAATAAAACTTACAATAGACACAGTACAATACATTATTTATTTAAAAAATCGTCCAGCTTTGTCTGCTTCATGTCTTTTCGCAGCAAATCATTTATAAAGGACTCATACCCATAATGCAGTTCAAATTCAGAAGATTTATTTTGCACTCCAAGCCGTAACACGCGAAGAGCTTTCCGCATTTCCTTATTTGTTGAAATGTACACTGCTGGTTGATCTTCCTCTACTTCATCGTCAGTGCCTACTTTATTCTTCCCAGCCTGTGTAACAGCCTCGCAGACGTCGGCCTCCGTTAACTTTGCAGCCACCTGGAGATTATTGTCCACTGTCATCCAATCCTCGAAGTCGATTTGCGTCATGTCACTTGGTTTTTTAGCAACAATGTCCTCTATTGTTGTGGTTGTAGTGGTACACGAGAAACCACCTTTCTTGAAACAGTTTTAAATTGTTTCTTCCGAAACATGCTTCCACGACAAGGCTAACAAATGCGAGGCCTCGAGCAGATTAGTTTTTTTTGCCAAGTTATTTGCACTCACTTTTTTAACATTTTCAATTTGTTCCAAAACATTGGCACGCATTTCTCTTCTGTAATGAGCTTTTAGTGACGGAATGATTCCTTGGTTTAAAGGCTGTAAGAGCGACGTTGTATTGGTTGGCAAAAAGATCAACTTTATGTGATTTAAGTTGACATTAACAGCATGCGCTGTGCAGTTCTCAACAAGGAGAACAATACTGTTTGTCAGCTGATTATCCCACTTCACGAGCCATTTTTTGAATATGACACTGGTCATCCATGCATTTGCATTTGCGCAATATTCCACAGGTAATTTTTTAATGCCTTTGAAGCAACGCGGGTTGTGGCTTTTTCCTATCACTAAAAGCCTTTGCTTCTTACCTGACATGTTTACAGAACAAAACACAGTCACACGATCCTTTGACACTTCGCACCCACGCACAGTCTCGTTTTTAAAAAGATATGTATGCTCAGGTAATGCTCGATAGAATAAACCGGTTTCATCGGCATTGTACACATCATCAGGAGAATAACCCGCAATTATTTTTGGCCATTGAACTTCCAGCCATGATGCTGCTGCTGGGGCATCTGCATCGTTCTGTTCCCCATGTACATGTTTGTAAACAATGTTTTCCCGTTTCTTCCATCGTTGAAACCAACCATCAGTTGCCACAAAGTTTGTTTTTTTCATCTGCTTGGCTAAATCTTCAGCTTTTTGGCGCATTAGAGGTCCACTTACTCGAGCATCATCTTCTCGAACATTAGTAAACCACAATTTCAAAGCGGATTCGACTTCAGCATTTTTTCCAGTCCGTCTTCTTTTGCACAACAAATTTTGGTTTTCTTTAATGTCCATCTCGAGGCTTGTGCGATTTTTTAAAATTTTGCAGAGAAGTGGCTGGGATATTTGCAGTTTTGCAGCAGCCTCTCGTTGCTCCATCTTAGGCAGCTTATCATAGCTCTCTAAAATTGCAACTTTTTCTTTGATCCTTAAATCTCTGCGTTTCTTCATCTTAAAGAGGTAAGAAAATCACTCAGAAAAAACTCACTGTCACACAGCCTATTGTCTATGCATCAGATCGCTTTTCATTACTGGTTGTCTTGTACAGTAACTGAGTGGCAAAAACAGGTGAAATTGAAGAAAATAGTTGAAAAAAGCAGCTGACAGTTGAAAACAGCACTAGATTAAAGCTTGCTAGATAAAAGCTTGCAGCGATTAAAGCGATTAAAACTAACTCACTAGATTAAAGCTTGCCGCGAAATTATGACCCAGTTCATTTGCTTTTTCATCGTTCCATGATTTCCAGAAAGTTTGCTTATGCTGATGATCTAGCATTGTTGCATTCTTCTGGAAACTGGAAGGACTTTGAGGAGACATTAAGCCAAGACATGTCTACACTGTCAGCGTATCTCCAGACTTGGAGGTTGAAGCTCAGTAACACTAAGACGGTGACGGCAGCCTTTCACTTAAATAACCGAGAGGCCAAACGTGAGCTAAAGGTCTACAACAATGGTAGACTTTCACCGTTCTGTCGAACCCCTACTTACCTTGGGGTAAAACTGGATAGATCGCTCACGTTTCGTCACCATTTAGTGGCATTGCGCAAAAAACTATCTGTTATACAAATCCTTGAACACATTAAAAGTAACCGATATTTACACTCTCATATTAGGTAAATTTATGCATCAACTAAAAAATAATACATTACCTCTTGTTTTTTTAAACTTTTCTAAAAAATTAAATGAAATCCATTCATACGAAACAAGATTAATAAAAACATCAACCTATTTTCTACCCCGTGTTACAAAATTGTTTGGCCAATTATTATTGTGTTACAGAGTCGTAAAGCTTTGGAAAAATATTCATCTCAGCATTAAAAGCAGGCATTGGTTTTCCTTCAAAAAATCATATAAATATGATCTTATGTCGAAGTATTGATGTCGCTTTGTTTTTTTGATTTTTTGCTTTAGCTTTGTGCTTTAAATAAATAATAATTTTCTATCTTCAAACTCTTTACAACATATAACTTTGTAAAAGCTTTTTTTTTTAGAGAACTCCTTGATTTTGGGAAAGAAAACTGAAAGACCGGATCAAAACTCCTTTTCTTTTTTACTGAACATCAATTTCTAAAAATCCTTACCTCGGGTCCCTAAACTTGAATATCCACCACTGCTCACACGGCCTTTCATTCCGCGCACACTAAGCAAGCTCTTAGGGGGAACGTTGCTCCCGACCATTGCACCAATTTTGTTGCTTGCTGTTTGTATTTATTTGTATTGTTTTGTGCGTGTTGGTGAATAAACTATCTATCCATCTATCTATCTCAGCTTCAGAAAACAACACTAAAAAGACAATGGAACGACAATACATAAATCATAGATTTCATTGCCAATCGGTGAAGTTGAAATTTTTATTCATCTGCTCTGCCCAGTGCTTTTTTGCTAGACTGTTTATGGCAATATTAATCTCCGCAGCGTGCTCAAGTGGTTAAGATCACCGTATTAATTTCAAACGTGACGGTTGTGTTCAAAATCTAATCGCATCATTCTTATGTATCCTTGGAAAAGACAGTTTATGTTGCTTTCTTCTGCTTGACGATTTTAGCAAGCAGGTCTGAATTTCAGTCATATCGCCAAAACTGAAAAATCACTTTCAACTGAACAGCAGTATTTCTGAAAGCAGGTCTGGCTAATTGTTAGACGGTTGTCCAAAGGGTAGCGCCTCGGACGTTCTCCTGCGAGTCACGAGGATAAACAAGATCAAAATAAATAAAAAAGAATACTGTTCGAGCCTTTTGCGACTTGCGTACTTTTCTGAAAATAAAAAAATAGGAAGAAAACTTGTGGATTATGCGTCTATTTAATGGTAAACCAACAGACGACAAGGAATTGCTGGAACTCCGGGCCGATTTAAATTTTTATTAATTTTTTTTCATCTCTATATTTATCTTCCTGACTTGCAGGAAAGTTTGGAGGCGCTATACATAGAGCAATTGTTAAGCAATACCCCCGACATGGCTCCGGAGATTCCAAGGTATTGCTGTCGGGTTGAATTCTTTTATTTAGGTTTTTTCATTTTTATTCAAAGATATGACTAAAAATTAAACCTGCTTGCTAACACCGTCAAGCAGAGGAAACTGCCGTAAGATGTCTTTTCGAAGAACAAAACAGAATGAAGTATATAGGTTTTGAACCGTAAGTGTGTCAATCGCGTTCTTAATCACTCGGCCGCGCTGCGAAAAAACAATTTCACTCTTGCAAACCGATTACTCAAAGTTTTTACGTCTTTCATTGAATTTTTAGAATATCATAATAAATAATGTCCAATAAAAATTATTAGAAAAATCATGTATATGTTTTTAGCAGCAGTAATAAGAATTATTCGAGGATTAAATGAAAATATCAAAATCGATTCGATTCTTGTTTACACTCGAGAAGAATATTTTTTACAACCTTTAAAATTGTTAAAATTTTATCAGGATGTTAGTTTGATTCTCCGTTGCAGGCCATGTAGAAAAATTTTTTTCGTCTTTCATTGTATTCGCTTTCAATAACTTCTAATTTATTTTATAAGGTAGCTATTATAATTATTTTTTATAATTATAGTAAAAACTACTAAAATTTAATTCATAGAGAAGAGAAAATCAAAACGCTGCCGAAAACGAATTGAAGCATGACCTTTACAAAAATTTCGAAAAAGAATGTTGCGTAAACTTTATTGAAGCGTTTTTAAAGGAAAATCTTTTAAAAAGTTTCGATTTAAAGAGTTTCCAAAATGAAAAATTTAATTGTTTATTTAAAAATATAATATTCCAATTCCTTTCAGTGCCGCTGTAGAGCGCCTTTTTTCTGTGGGTAAAGACTTTTTATGATTAAAAGAAGTCACATAACCATAAATAAGTGATGTTGATAATATTAATGTTGTTACAGTTGGTTGCATTGCTATTTGCTTAATTAAAATCCGTTTTATTTTGCTATCATTTAAAAATTAAACGGTTTTTGTTTGAAATCTACAAGAAATCATAAATTTTACCTACGCCGTGATAGGTTTTTGAACATGATTTTAGTTTTGGTTTTAGCTGATACCGTAAAGATTTTGAGGTATTGACGTTAACGCTGGCGCTGTTAACATTTTAATTGACGCGCACAGCACTGAATAAAGGTTACCTGCTATAAACCAAGCAAAGTTGAAGCAACTTAAAAGCGAATTGAAACAGGAAAACATTGTCATGGAAGATGATGAGTCTTCGTCTTCAATTTCTTCGTGTCGATTTCGTTTTCTTATGCGTTCACCAAGGCTTATTATTTGCTGAAAACCTGAACATGCTCCGGCAACTACCAACCAAATAGGAATAAAGCGTTGTACCGGACAATTCTTCAAATTGAGAGCCCCTTTAATAAAATATTGTTTTTTTTATTCGTGACCAAAAACTTTAAATATAATCAAATAATTTTTTTAATCGTAAATGTAAGGCTTTCCCGCTTTAATATTAAAATTAATATACTGTACACTGTATGCTACAACAATTTCAAACCGATGTACAAGTCATCGTAGTGGAAAGAAACTTTATATAATGATTAAATACCAGTATACAGGCTTGACTTCAACTTACCAACAACAATACTCAGTATTGGAATAGCGAGAAACACGCCCAGCAAGATAAGAAATCCCACTAAACATAAAAAAGCGTCAAGTTTGTTTTGATTTAAACATTTCTTGGCACAAAAATAGGATTAAATTGAAATCACTTAAAACAAGAGAGTGGTGGGTATCGTTTCTATTTTACTGTTAATGCTTTGTAATTTGACCTTAATTAAAATTGTTTCTTTTGGTTTGTTTTTAATCAAATTTGATAGCACTAGCGAATGACAATTATTATAACAGTGTCGTAAATTCTAACTTGGCAGGTCTTTTTAGTCGCATATTTTGACTGCCATTTTATGGACAAAAGGCTTCTTTTCTTACAGCTGAAACTAAAAAGTTATTTACTTATCAATGGTACATTTGATGTCAAAAAATGCTTTACGGGAACATCTAATTAAATCTTTGTCAACAGCGCTTCGAAATAGCAAGCAAATAACTTTTGCTTTAAACAAAATTTTTACAGTTAAGAGTATGGTTTATAGTCGCAAAGCGTTCACAACTTAACAAAAAAAGTTTCGTTTGTATTGCTGATTTAAATTGTCTAGTACTCTAGTTAAAAGAGTACTAGACCGGTGGTTCCCAACCGCGGGATGCATGGACCCCCAGGGGTCCACAGAGTGATTTTCAGGGGTCCATGACCTTTTCATGCGCAAGATAAAAACAATAAGCTATTGCAAAAGAAACAAAACTGCCATGTGGTTTTGCTTGCAAAAAATACTACTGTAGTCTGCGCAACACTAGAAACCAAGCTTTATTGTACAACTCGCAACACGAGACATATTCATGATCGGAGTTTGAAAATCTGGTTACCTTAATTTTCAGAGTAAAAAATAGAGTAAGCGAAAACTTTCTATGATGCATCTTGATTTTTATAGTTTTTAACAATTTTCTGTAAAAAGGAAAATTTATTACAAGCTTGACCCAAAAATTTGATTTAAAAACATCGACTTAAGCTTAGTTTCATCGCCAGTCAATTGCAACTGTTTATGTTAAAAAGTTTTACATTTTTTCACTTTTAATAAGAAAATTCATCATAAAACTGAACATTTTAATTCATTTTACCAACTAAATTTTCTAAACTTAACATAAAATTTGAAATCAAATAAGACCAACGTAAGTTTAAAAAGTTTTGTATAAGTAAGATCAATTCCAAGAAAAATCGGTTGTATTTTGAAAATATATTAAGATTTATTCTATCAAGTCCTATCACAGGTAGTTCTTATGTCTAAACGAAAACAAACCAAACTGAAATCTTTAAAATAAAACTATTTCTATCTTTTTGTCTAGTTCAAAATCTAAAAATAAACTCTTCAAAAAGTAGGATTTTCAAAAAATACCTAAAACTTTGCTTTCAGGATACGGTTTTGCTTGGGGTAACAAACACAAATAAAGAAACCAACAAATTCACTCTTTTATCTTGAACGTTGCTAACCTCTAACAAAAAGGTGTGGACAGTGACCTTGTGAAAGAAACCGTCTACAGGTATTAAAAATTAAACTTTTAAATTTTATTTTCCGCAACAACGTTTTGTGGTCAAGTTTTAAATTATTGCACTAGTTTAAACAAAAAAATACTTTAGTTTTTCTTTCTCTAAATAAACGTTTTAACCAAAAGCTTCATAAATTGATATTAAAAATCGATCCGCGAATATAATTTTATACAGTTTTCACACGGATGTTTTGTGGTCAGGTTCTTAAAATTATCACTATTTAAAAATTTCCTCAAGAACCTCACATTGTAAAGGTTTTAGTATGGAAACAGTAGATTCCTTCCACGTAAAAAAATTTAACTTTTTGAAAGACTGACCTTTTTTCCAAGTGTCTTACATTTTAAAGTTACAAAAATTCTTAAAAAATCTAAAAATTTTAAAGTTACAAAGCTTGCTTAAAAAATCTAAAAAAATTTTTCCTGAAAAGTGTACGTTTTTTCCAAGTGTAACAGAAGTTTGTTAGTTTTTGGAAGCAAATCCTAAAAAAAACTACTTTATTTTAGGTTTTTGCCAATTTTTCAATGCATAGCAACAATTCAATCTCAAATTTTTTGTCACAATATTGTTTTCTTAATTGCGCAAATGTTGTAATTTTGTCAAACTCTTTGTATAATTGTTGCACAGAGGCAAATATTTCGACTTTTGCACGGTTCTCATTTTATTTAGTTTTTTCTTCCCAAAGTAAAAAGAGACGCATGAAAACCTTTAACAAAATATCGATTTGTTTGTTTTAATTACTAAGCAACAACACAATCCTTTCAAAGTTGACTAGTCAAGTTTATTAGACTCATCTCTTCATTAAAAAATATCAATTTTTGACTTAAAGAGTTTTTTCACCTTGTAATTTAAATGTTTTCAATCTACTTTGCATTAAAAAGGTGTTTAGCATCACAAAATTTCATAAGATTTTCTCAAGTTGAAACCGTCTTGATTGAAAAAAATAGCAAATTTGGCGTTAAAAGTTGTTCGATTTGCAAATCAATATCTGTTTTTAGCAACTGTTTATTCATTATGTAACCTAAATGTGATGTTTTAAATTAACTTTATGATAAAAATCAGTCAACCTTACAAATTTTAACTAGTTAAAACCGTTTGAGCCTCAAAAAATCAGAAACATTACGCTTCAGCATGATTTAATTTTGGATTTTTACAAGCAAACTTTTCGAAACAAATCTACATTTTACTTTGTTCACGTTTCAATAGCTAAGTTTGTTGTTTCAAAGGTTAGACCAACAATTTTTTTTATTTTTCAATTTGAAGTCACAACTTGTGTATTTTGATTTATAAACCTAAACTTTCTTAATCTATTATGCATATAAATTGTAGAGCATATCAATTTCTATGTTTTCAACTGGTCTGTTAGATTTTTTTAAATAAAAATAATCTTTTAATCATAATTTTTGCATTTAGGTATGTTGTAAGCAAGCTATAAGACAAGTATACTCATAGTATTGCACGTATTATACAGTTAGACATTGATTTTGCCCATAAGGAGGCTAAAATGCCTAAAAATAGACAATCTTGTAAAAATGATCCTGATACATTTTGCTACATTTGTGGAGAATTGACTCTGCTAAAATATCGAAGGAACTTAACTGACAAGATCAAGCGTTTGTATTATGCTTATTTTGGATGTGCGGTTGGAGACCAAGATAAAGTTTGGTCTCCACACTATTGTTGCTTAGATTGTAGTGGTAAACTAAGCAAATGGTTTTCGCGAAAAAAAGTAGATATGGGATTCGCTGGGCCTATGATCTGGCGAGAGCAGAAAAACCACATCACTGATTGCTATTTCTGTTTAACCAAAACAAAAGGCTATAACCAAAGAAACAGACAGAAAATTTTGTATCCAAACCTACCATCTGCTATCCGTTCTGTCCCACATTCTGCTGATCTACCCGTTCCCATTACTCCACCGTGTTTACCTGAACAAAAGGGCGAGTCTTCAGAGAACTCTGAAAACTCGAGTTGTGATTCTGATGATACCTTTCAACTCAGTCAAGAAGCTACCAAACCACATTTGATCAGTCAGGAAGATTTAAATGATCTTGTGCAGATTTAAATCTGACCAAGTCTAATAGCGAACTCTTGGTTTCACGCTTACAACAATGGAATTTGCTTGCTTCAGACACAAAGGTAACTTTTTATCGTCAAAGAAGCCAAGACCTAATTTCCCATTTCTCTACTGATGGCGAACTGTGCTATTGCAATGATGTTTCTGCATTATTTCAAAGTATTGGTATGATCCACAATCAAACGAACTGGAGACTTTTCATAGACAGCTCTAAGGAAAGCTGTGCTTCTGCAGAACGGGAACCGCTATCCATCCGTGCCAATAGCATATTCAACCACCCTCAAGAAACATACTACAACTTGCAACTTATTTTGGATAAATTAAATTACCATTCTTATTTGTGGTATGTGTGCGCAGACTTAAAAGTCGTGGCTTTATTACGAGGCCTTCAACTTGGCTACACTAAATACTGCTGCTTTCTATGCCTCTGGGATTCCAGAGCTCGTAATAAGCATTACATTGAGAAGACCTGGCCGCAGAGAATAGAAGAAGAGGAAGGTCAACATAACGTGGTAGCTTTGCCTTTGGTCCCTCAAAGTAAACTCATTTTGCCACCTATGCACATTAAGCTTGGGTTATTCAAACAATTCGTTAAAGGCTTAAGAAAAGATTCTCCTGCATTTGAATTTTTGCATGAATGTTTTCCCAAATTGTCTGATGCCAAAATAAAAGAAGGTGTGTTTGTTGGGCCTCAGAAACGAAAACTTATCCTGAATGACATGTTTGACAAAACGCTCAATGAAACCCAGTTGGCTGCGTGGAAAAGTTTTAAACAAGTATGTCTAAATTTTCTTGGTTTACATAAATCTGATGACTTCGAAGATGTGGTGGCCAACTTGTTGCGCAACTACCACATAATGGGATGCAAGATGTCGCTCAAAATTCACTTTCTACATTCACATTTACCATTTTTTCATGAAAACTTGGGAGCAGTTTCTGATGAGCACGGTGAGAGATTTCACCAGGACATTGCTGTTATTGAAAAGAGGTTCAAAGGAAAGTGGTCAACTGGAATGCTCGCCAAATACTGCTGGTCACTAAAACGAGATAAGCCAGAATAAGAACACAAAAGACGACGACGTCGAACTTCTGTTCAGTTTTTGCACATAGTGTGATTTTTTTGTTGAGTTTTTGTGTTGCTCCATTTTAAAGCTTCATTTTCATATTAGATAATGCTGAAACTTGTAATAGGTGGGAGAGTAAAAAAAAACTATAATAAAGACTAACAATGTTGCTGTAAAACCATAATTAAATTGCTTTGGTAAAATGCTACTAAGTGGTTAATACATTTCGGTCGAAATTTGAATATTTTAACACCAACTATGCCAGGTTTTTTTAAACTTGGGAACTGCATTCTTTACAAATATAATAGACTTGTTGCAACTCATAAAAAGACCTATTAGAAGACATATTAGATAAATTTGTTGTGGGCAATAGTGCTTGACAATGCAAAGAATATTCTATCTCAACCAGAAATTCAGATGCTTTTTTCAGAAAATCCTGACGTCTACGTAAAAAAACAAGTTCAAATTCGGACTCAGAGCCCGCAAATTACCCTAAAGCACATTTGTTTGTTCTTGAGTTTTGTTCAAACTGAAAATTTGTTGCATAGTGTTATTGGAGTTTTGCCTCTGAGCCGGTGCTTTTTGGCTATAGTTCAGCTTTATAGATTTGTTAAAATTTCAGATTCACTCCTAATTAGTTTGTCTTCATTTTTCCACAACGATTTCCCTTGAAATTAAGATTAAAATGTTACAAAGAAAAAGTGTCCTTGTTTTGGATGGAAGCTGCTTGTAATAAATTCAAACAGGATTAAAAACGAGTTGAAAACAAAAAAGTTTTCAAACAAATGAAGATTTTTTTTGGTCGTCATTTAGCTTAATTTGCATATTTTGTTTGAAACAAAATTTCAAAGTGGTCATTATGTGGCTTTTCGAAACAAAGTTGCAAACAAGGAAAAAATTTTAATAGAATAATCTTGTAATTGATTCAGTGGGTGACTTAAGTGCACTTCCTCGTAAACCAGTTGTTCTCAATCTTTTTAACACCGTGGCCCAAAAAACTTGAAACACAATGGTTGCGGTCCAATGTATCTAATCTTCACTTTCATTCCGTACCCATTTTCACCTTATCGCTCCTTCACAACAAAAAGCACCCCCAAATACATAATTTCTGCACTTTTTCATACCATCTCTGTTTGGGCCACTTAAAAAACTAGCTGTGGTACATTGGTTGAGAAACTCTGCCGTAATAGTGCCAGGTTTTGAACCGTGGCACTCTAGGCATAGCGATTGTTAAAACTATTCAAGTTATTGAAAATAACAGGACAATTAAAGCAAGAACCAAAAGTTTTGGTGTCGCTTATTCATTCCTAAAACCATTAGATAAAAATAAGTGGTGTAGAAAGAAAATCATAAATAGCATTTTACTAATTATGTTTACCAACAAAACCATAATTCAATAACACTTTAAAGTTGTGAAAGCTTGAGAAATAAATTTTACTTGATTCTTTTCTTATTTCTATGTTTTACCAATGACGATCGGTGAGAAGCATCAAGGGAATGTTGATTGCCAACTACGAGTATACTCGAAATGAAGCATTTGCTTTCAAGGTGTTAAACTAGGGCAGGGGTTCTCAAAGGGGCCACAGGCATTTACCAGTAGCCAGTAACACAAGCCTTTCTTTAGTCTTCACCAGTCTTTTGGGACAAAAATGAAGAAATCAGAGACAGTTTCAAAGTGATAACCTTTTTTTGGTCTTCACTTGACGTTTGGGACAACATTTTAAGCAGGAGGCTACGGTTGTTTGAGATTCTCTAAAAAGAGGCCAAGAACCATCAAAGTATGAGAGCAACTGAACTAGTGTATATCCGGAATGTTGGTTTTGCGTGGTGCTTTACGAAGAAACAATACTGTAGCTGAAAACGAACTCAGCACCTTGTTTTTTTATAAATTGAAAGTACCAGTTTTGCTAGATTTCTTTTTTCTATGCGGCAGTCAACTTGTTCATCAAATTTTTTTAAATCATTAAAAATTGATCTGACTTGTTCATAATTTTTTCAAAATTGATCCAATTTTTTTTTTTGCTTCGGATTCGCTGTTTTCTTAACGTAGTAGCAATCTACTGATGTTAAACTTACTATTCTAGATATTTAGACAAAATAATCAACTTACTAAAAGTAATTACCCGTAATCGTAATCACTATGAAGTAAAGCCTACGTATTATCAACTCTCAACATTAAATCACAAAACACCATGATTCTAAAGCCTAAAGCAATTTTCAGATCTGCGTGGAGTAAGCAAGACAAGATTGTTCAAACAATCAAATCAACAATCAAAAGATTATAATGACCTGTCAAAAATTTAGACTTGTCGTAGCCTATGGCTGATTAGTATCAAAGTAGTTTCTCAGTGTTCTTTTTGGTTTTAAAGCACGTTTTTTCCTTCGAAACAACACTTTTTGTAACACTAATTTTTACTTTATTTGAAAAGTTTGAGCTCATGATGTTTGAGTGAACCAAATTTTAGCCGCGCGGGTCACTGCTTTATTTATTACTTATTTCATTTCTATATTTATCCTCCTAAATCGCAGGAAAGTGACGGTGCTAACACATAGAGTAAGCAATTACCCAAACCTGCTTCCGAAGATGACAAAATATTGCTTTTCGCTTGAAATTTAATAGAGATATGACTGAAATTTAGAACTGCTTGCCAATAACACCAAGCAGGGAAAAATATCGCAAAGTGTCTTTCCAAAAAACACAACAGAATAGCGCAAGTAGGTTTTGAACCACGACCATGTCGATCACAATCATGGTGCTCACCGCTCGATCACGCTGCCGACTTTACGGGAGTGTTTTGAGAAAGTTGTTAATGAGAAGGTCCTCACTTCACGCAAGCATGGTTCTTTATATCAATAGTTGCGTAATTTTCAACTATTTTAAGCAGTGACATTTTTGTATATAAAAGTACCCATACCTGTATTGGTGATTATTTCGCAAATGCTCTTTATCAGTTCTCCTTTTCCATTTGCTTCTCTTTTCGCAACTTTAATTCTTCCGTACAAGGATTCATAGGATGGAGGGTTTTCCTTGTTATTTTGGCCGCTGTATGCTGGAGGGCTACTTTCAATATCTTCCATTGATGTTAAAATCAAAATTCAGTTAAAAATCAACCAGAAAATTTGTTTGTTTATATTTATCTACAAAAAGTAAAAAAATTACTGCAGCTATAATGTAGGCTATAGCACTGGTACAATACCTAGTATAGTATCCCAAAAATGGAAAGAGCTACAAAACAAATACTTTTTGCAGACCTATTGTCAAAAATCTGAGTTTAGGATTTCCTTTAATCCCTTGTGAATTTAAGATCAGGGTGCTCAATAGGTACGAGAACCGCTTTTTAAAAAGCAACTCGTTGTGATAAAGTGAACTAAGAAACGTCGATATAAACCATGACGTCATTCTAAAGTAGAAATTTTTTACTGATCAAGTTGCGTGCACGGATTTGCTAAAACAGTTCACTCGCACATCAGAAAATTCATAGTAAATTTTAATCTGCAGTAAACGTTGCATTATCTCGGTTTTGCTTTTAAGAGTTCAATATTGCGACGAAAGTACAAATTCTGTCTTTGCTTTATAACTGCAAAAAGTACTTTGAACAACTTGAACATTAAAATTTTTTCTACAGAAACCAAATCTTCAATAGCTCGAGTCACATTTCAAAACTTTACGAAATATCATAAGCAGAAAGCCCTGTAATGCGCACCACTGTGCTGTGCGTGTAATTCAGGCGTAACGATGTTTAATGACAAGCATGTAAGTCACACCCACAACTGCAAGAATTTTTTTAGTAACCAGGTTATCTTTTAAAAAAGTCTTAAATTTTTAATTTTACCATAGTTTATACTCACAGGTAGATGCTTCACTTTTGTTACTTTGGCTTTTTTTACGTGCTCTGTTTTTGGATTTTTTTTTTTCATTTTTATATTTATGCTTTTGACTTAGAGGAAAGCAGCGAGGCCCTATACGTACTACGTAGGGAAACTGTAAAGCAATAAGCCGTTTTCCAGCCACCTAGTGAACGCGGCAACTGCTGCTAACCATTGCAAGCTTTGGCTTTATGTAGTTTGTTCTAACAACCAAGTCATGAAGCAGATAGCATATTGCGGTAATTTAACTCTTTAAGCCCTGGCGTGACGAATTCGTCACATCAAGACAATGTTTTATAGCGAGAACAATCGCGTGCATTGAGTGTAGCAAGCGATTGTGACGATTTTGTCACATGCCGCGATTTCATTAAGAGGATACCTCATTGAGAGAATCATAAACAATTAACTTGTGATGTTTTTTTATTTTCTCTGCTCAAATTTTTATCACCTCGTAATTGATTGTAAGCTTGACTTTTCGTATTTATTGTCTAGATGTTTGTTTTATCGTTCTCAACGTGGTCTAGTGATTAAGAGTACCGCAATTGTGATCGAAATGGTCTCGGCTGTCCTTGAGAAAAGACACTTTCCGGCACTTTTCCCTGCTTGGTAGTCTTAGCAAACAGTTCTAAATGTTAGTTATAACTCTGTAAAACCAAAAAAACAAAATAAAATATTTCAACCGGACAGCAATATCTTAGTATCTTTAAAAGCAGTTCTGGATAATTGCTTGTCCTATATGTAGCGCCTCCGTCTTTCCTGCGAGTGAGGAGGATAAATATAGAAATAAATTAAAATAAAGTTACATCTAGCATATACGTTTGGTGTACCTTTGCTCGTTCATTAAATTTCGACGAGGATCTGGGCTGAGTGTTGGCCACTAAATGAAAACATATATATATATATATATATCACGTAATATATCAACGTAAAAATCATTGAGCACTATCAAAAGTGAATTGTCAGCACTGTCCCTTGTATGACGTAATATATACGTTACGCAAAGCGTGTACACCAGGTGTGGACCAGGTCAAAAGTGCCATTCGATTTAAGCTTCAATTGCCTCGTTTAGTATGCTTTATTACACGGTTTCTTTCCTCGATTTGTCAATCAATAAGCTCTCAGCTGATCATGAAATCGAAAGTACTGTGCTCTTGTAACTTAGCCTTGTTGCATTATTACTTTACAGAGAAACAGCTAGTCGTTTAATCAGAAAACGTCTAATTTCTTGAAAAAACAAAAAAATTTAATCATAGAATATTCAGCTATTGAAATTATATCCATATTTTATGAGCTAATTTAAGACTACTATATCGAAAGACTATTGACAGACCTTGGGCAAAAGAATCTTGCAGAATCCTCTACACATCGAAATAACGACTCACCTGTGTTGCCCTCATGTTCTTTTTTTTTTGAAATATTAACTCAGTTCGTTTTTGAAATAAGAAAAAAAAATTTTACTAAGAGACTGAGAGTGGTCGGTCATCAAACGAATTCATCTCAAAGCGTTGCCTATTGAAAGAGTAAGTCTTAACAAATCTATTAATTACCAAAATGCGTTTATTGTAGACCCTCAGTTTTTCAAGTGAAGTAATTGTATTCGTAATCTCGCTTTTTTTCACTCAAAGTACAGTAGTCACTGTTTCAAACATACTGTAGTGGTGTCAGCTATCAATTTTTGAACATTTTTTCTACATTTAAGTATTAGACATCGTTCCACATTTTTTTCTTTGCAAACATTGCTGAATAGAGTTCCTTTATTGCAAAATTTTTTATAAACCGAAGAACGAAACCTAAATATTTTTAAAGAAAACTAAACTCGCTTAATAATATGAACTATCTATTTACTCTATCAATTTCTGAAATGCTTTTGCCACTTTTATCGCTTTAAGTTAATACAACCGCCAGATACGAAAAAAATTTAGTTTAACCCGCACAAAAGCCTAGTAATGTACCATTTTCTAATCATTTTATTGCGCGATCGATATGCTGTTGAGAAACCAAATATGAAATTAATGCTAGTGACGTATCACGTGATGATAACTCGTGACACACTTACGAGTCTGAATGGAATTAATTGTCAAATCAAAGATGTTTCTAAATACATCTATTAACTTACACTCAAATTGTGATATCTTCTAGAATTTGTAAATAACCCATTTGAAAACGTAGAATCCAAGTACTGTATGTGTATAAAGTAACTTATGACAGTAACTGAGGTATTTGCCGACGGTTGCTCAAAAAATGTTTTGTCGCTCTTTGGTCCATTTCAGATCACGAAAATTTTTGTACCACCAAAGTGCTTGTGGCTGGCCAAATTTACTGCGACTGCATTTAGCAATGTTTCCCATATTAAGATATGTGCTGGCTTAGATTTAGTTTTGAAAAAAATTTTTTTTGTATTGAAATAACTTTAAAGTTGGGAATAAAATTTTTGCATGAGGCACTACACCGAATTTTTAAATTTTTATTATTGCCAAATTAAAAACAGTAAAACATTGATATGTTAAACAATGCTTGAAGACCCATTTTTCATCACTAAAATTATCTGCCAGGTGTGATTCTTTCTCCAAAAGAAATCTTTGCTGTTGTTTACGTAATTCAAATACTCTGTTTAGTGATTTTCCTCTGGAAAGCCATCTTACTTCTGTGTGTAAGAAAGGGCATTATGCTCTGCATCAATCTCTTCACATAGCGACTCAAACAGACAGGTGATAATAGAATTAGTTTTAACATGGTTAATCATCTTAATTACATCGTTCAATACCTTGTGAAGTTCAGGTGATATTTTTCGACTAACAAGCATTTCTATGTGAATGACACAATGCGTGAACTCGCATCCAGGTGCGACCTCCTTAATCCGAATAGTCAAACCGGAGAGTCGTTTAGTCATAGAAGCAACTCCATCCGTACACACACCAACACTAGAGAGCCAGTTCATTTTTTGTTAAATAATTATTTAGAGACTTGAATAGTTCATTGGCTGTGGTATGGGTTGGCAGCAACAATACGCATAACATTTCCTCATGAATATCCTCATGATAAAGATACCGCGCATAAACAAGCGGCGTTACTTTGTTAATGTCAATAGATTTATCACACTGGATTGCAAACCATGTTGATTTTACGTTCGCCTCTAACACTTGAACTTCAACGTCCTCCACTATATCCTTAATCGGTCTTGAAACAGTGCGATTCAAAGGAGACACATGCGCTACCTTTTTAGTTGCAGCCTCTCCCAAAACTTTACGGCAAATATCCATCGAGGCAGGTAGAATCAGTTCTTCTCCGACAGTGATTGCTTTGTCAGCCTTTGCAATACGGTGAGCCACTAGATATGATGCTTTAGTACATTACATTGTTGATGGGGGTGGCTCGCAGTAATCGCTTTTCTTCTTCGTGTTCACGTTTTTTTCTTTCGAAAAACTCCGAAGGTTTTATCTTTTAATCCAGGATGATTAGTCTGCATGTGCCGAAGCAGTTTTGAGGGCCTCATGGCCTCGTTGGCTAACTTTCTTTTGAAAATTAAACATAACAGAGAAGGTGCGTCAGAATCACCAGTTGCAATAAATCCATATTTGTAGACTTCATGTATTGGCGGTTTAAAGCAAGATCACCGAGAGTGAGAAGGCCTTTCTCTTCGGTTTGTGACGTCACAGAGTTAGGTAAAGAGCATCGTAAAACTAAGACGAAAGTTTTTACAACCGAGCGCTATTAAAAGTGCGTTGTAAAATATCATTTTAAAGCAAATTTGGGCGATAATAGCAATTTGAAACATAGTTTATCCAAAATCTGTTGGCAGTTTTTAAAACAAACTTTAAGTAAAACTAAAGAAAATAAATTTGTAAGCATTTAGATCAAATCAGGAAGCAAAAAGCTAAAACGATTTAACCAATAAGATTTTAATTTACTAAAAAGTATTGCTGGTTTAATGAATTTAGTTTGATAGATTTAGCTTAGGGTAACTTTCACTAAAGTTATTTTGTAACAAGGGTAGTTTTAGATATCCCTGGTATTAAATTCAAAGTTTGATATCCCTGATTAAACTTTCTAAGATTTGCAAAGTACGCTATTAGCTATAAGTTTTATTTGTATTTTGTCATTTGTAGACCTATTTATATTTGTTTCACTCTGAAAGGATAATAGTTGTTTTTAAGAACATAGCTTTACCAGTAACAAACTTATTTTTTCAGGTATGTGAGCTCCACTTCCATGCCCACAAAATCAAGCAGACCGGATCAGTTTCAAATTCCACGACAGGAGAAACTGTCTCATACGATTTGAAAATACCTCGATTAATCCCTGGATCTACATATACCTTCAAAGATGTCGAATTGCTCTGAATATTTATCTGCTCCCACACCAACAGTGACAAAAAGCAGACAGATTGAACTTGCAAGAGAAGGAGCAGAAAGAATTGGCAAATGCACTCAGAGTTAGTGCAGAAACCTACGCAAAACAACAACAACACAACTAAACTACAAATTTGCAGCAAATCAAACAAAAAATTTGTTAAAACAACCGTGGAAACTTCTGGAAAATAAAAATGGATTATTGTTATGTAGTGTGAGTATGATCAAAACTGCCGGACCTGCAATATCCGCTACAGTTTGCATAGATGAAAAGCTGCTGCTTACTGTTTATACGCAATCGATACAATTAACATCAATCAATCAGCATCGTTTTCCTTTAAAATTTGACTCTATGTCGGACATCTCAAATATATGTGATGAACTAACATTAAAAGATTCAAAAGAAAATTCGAATCTTTTCCCGAGCCAAGTTGACCGCAATTTCATTGTGCGCTTAAATTTAATTTTATCTTTATTAATTCCATGACAAGACGATTGATTTAACCCTTTACTACATAGCGTATCATATATGATACAACCAAATAAACTATTATTTTTTCATTAAAAAAATCTACTTTTTAAATTATTATATAAATTTCCAGCTGAAAAAATTATATTTTAGTTATTACTTTGTAATCAATCATTACAAATCTTATTTTCAAATTTTATTGTAAATTGCAGGGCTGGGGAGCCGGAGCCGGAGCCGGAGCGCGGAGCCATGGAGCCAGCCAATTTTGGAGGAGCCGGAGCTGGAGCCACAAAAATTTTATTAGCTCCGGCTCCAGTAATGGTTCATAGGATCAACTTCATAGAATGAAACTGAAACAGGATTTTTAAACATTAATAAAAAAAATTTTGTGCTATGTAGATATTTTTCTTTTCATTTATTAAGCAAAAACATCTCTACAGCCTGTTTTATCTGATTGAGAAATTAAGAAATAGATGAAACAGGCTGTAGGGTTGTTTTTTAATAAATGAAAAATCGATGTATTTGTTCCGACTTTTATTAAGCGCTCTACAAAAACACGTCGATTCATTTTTTCCTAATTTATATATATTGCTTAAGTTTCATATAATATTACAATATACAGTATGTAGAGAGAGAGAGAGAAAGAGCAAGAGTGAATCGATCTTCATTGCAAAGTGCTCAAAGAAAAGCTCAGAGCAATTTCTCACAAAATTTATTTAAACTCTATTTTAAAAAATCTCAACAGTCTATTTCATCCAATAAAATCAGTTTTTTTTTATTCATATTAAGGTAATAGAAGGGGATTCAGGTCATCTTAATGTGAATGCATAACCTGAGTCATTTTTTTTCTATATCACAGGAACTGGATTATTTGCTTGATTAGTTTAACAAATTATTCGTAACAAAACATCTCAGCTCTATAAGTTTTCGTTTGTTCAACTTCTTCAAATAAATATAAATAAAAAAGAAACAAATGATGATTGAATATAAAAAATTTTTGGTATTAAAAGATATTAAGCGGAATAAAAAGAATAAAAACTGTCCTTCATCAGCTGTTTAATTAGCTCTGTTTTTATTTATAGTTATCTGAAAAAATTGAATAAAAAAAAGCTTATAGAGCCGAATAATAGCTGAGGTTTTTTGTTTAGAATGATTTTTTAAAATAATTTTTTAAGTCTATGTATCCTACAATAAATATACCACTCTTTGCAAGTTTGGACCTGTTATTTTTTCGACAGTTTTGGATAATTTTTGTAGTTTAACAAACTACATATTTCGAAGCATAAAATTTGAAAAGCTTAAATAATATTTCTATTGTTAAAAATAATTTAAAATTTTGAAACGACCTCTTATAAATTATGTTTTGCAGAACTACGTATTATTTATCGGATAAGATTGACTTATCGTACTATGTTTTCTTAATGATGTTATGAAAACATAGTACTATGTTTACTAATGATTATATTCTTTATTTTTCCTGTAGATACAGGAAGATTCAATAGAATAAAACAGACTGTTTTGGTTTTTTAAAAGTGGTTAAATAAACTTTGTATAATATATTTGTTGTGATATTGTGCAATCGATGACGTAGTGTTTTCTTAAACGCTTCTAATCTTAATCAGCGCCTTTTGCTCGATCAATTATTGGACACGCGTATCTCCAAGCATAATTGTAACCAGTTAAATCTGCGCATCTATTTCGGTTCATCAGTCAGTTCAAAGTTATCAAGCTACTACAGCAAACGAACTAAAAGCATTCTATTTCAATACGGTTGTTTTTTTGGCTAAGTAATTTTTGTGAATTTTAATTATTGTTATTTAATAAACCTGTGTATTCGTGCAAAGATACAACAATATTTAAATATCCTTTTTCAAATAGAATCTTTCTAATTCAATAAGGATCAAGATTCTATTAAATAAAGAAGCAACAGATGTTTGTGGTTTTTTCAAAACAGTGATTAAACAAATTTTGTATTAAAATAATGCTCTTATTCTTTGCACTCTGCGAAGACGATTGATTCACATTTTAAAACAATTAAGGAAGAGGCACTATACATCAATTATGCAGCTAATTAAACTAGGTGTTTTTAAAAAAAATTGTTAGCCTCGTATCAAAAACAAACTAAGAAGAATCGGAATCAAAAAATGTTTTTAAAATCGGCATCGGAGTCCAAAAAAAATTGACATCATCCCATCACTAATTTTGACAATCAATGATTAAGAGTAATAAATATCAAAATTTAATATGACTAAAACATAATGTAGTAATGAGAATTGGATAACTTAAATTTTTTATTTGGTTCAATTTTTGCATGATTGTTACGTCGTAAATTTATCTCTTAAAATTGTAGAGTGAAGATGACTCAATCTGTCAATTTGGCTGACTCAATCTTTCTTATTGCCTTAATGTTTCTTTACAAACGTTCTCGCTTATTTCCTCGAGCGTTAAATCTCTTGGGAGTTTTTTATTTCGCGCACATGTGCTTCTAAAGTTTTCCACTAAAGAAATAAAGTTTAGCTGTTTGTCAGTGAGGAGTTTGCAATTCATAATAGTTACGATTTAACCTTTTCAATGTTTATTTATTTTTTTTTATTTTATTTATTTATCTCAGACGCAAAAGCGTCCATATATGCACACACACGCAAAAAAGAGAAAAAATAAGAAAAAAAAAAAGAAATATCAACCCTAAAAGATGCACAATTGAAAAATACAAGTTTAAAACAAAGTTAGCACAAAATATTGGTAATAAAACGGTTTATATTATAAGTCCGATGACATCAATGACATAATGAAAATATTTTGGGAGTTTATACAGCGATTACTGAAAGAAAAAATATATTTTCTAATTAGAGCATCGAAGGTATCAATATTTGATTGTACTTGATGGTTACGAGCACTAACACATCGAGGTATGTGTGCAAAATTCTATAAGAATCATTGTAAGCAACACGTAATCGACTGAAGTTATATTTACGATAATTACACCATAAGTGGCTTCCATAAAATGGCATGCAAAAATGTTTAAATAAATAATTTTTTACTTCCAAGCTACACTTACTAAATTGTTGTTTCAATTTATTTGCTGAGCAATAGAGTAATTTAACATGCCTTTGAATGTCAATGTCATCAGTAAAATCACTGCTAATATGCAACTCAAGATATTTTACAGATTGAATAAAACTGATTTCTGAATTATCCATCAATAGCTTAGGAGAGGAAGATCGATTGAAATTTTTTGGTGCAAACTACATGCCAAAAGATTTATTACAATTAAATAACATTTTATGTGACTGGGCGTAACTGTAGCATGCATTTAAAAGATCTTGAAGACCAACTAAACTAGGACTAAATAGACAAATGTCATCGGCAAACATTATATGATTTAAGCAGTAATTTCCAACATAACACCCAGATTTAATAGTGTTTAAATTAGAAGTTAGATCATCAATATACAGGGAAAATAAGTAAGGGCTTAAGATACCTCCTTGGCGAACACCATTTGAGACTAAAAAAGAGTCAGAAAAATAATTATTCCACCTAACTTTCATCATTTGAGTTTTATATCAATAACGCAACAACCTAACGAAGTACAAAGGCACATTTCTAAGTATTAACTTTTTTAATAAAAGATCATGATCTACTTTATCAAAGGCCTTAGAGGCATCCAAAAACACAGCAAACACAGGAGTATCTCTAGATACATATAAAGAAGCTACTTGTTTAAGAAGAAATACACTCATGTCTGTACCATGATTAGGTTTAAACCCAAATTGGTTATCTTTTGTTTTTAAAAAATCTATTAAATGATGTAACATGTAAAATTCAAACAGTTTTGACACAACTGTGGTAAGAGCAATAGGCCTGTAATTACTAACATCATGAACATTTTTATTTTTGTTTTTAATTATTGGGACAAGTAATGTATCAGTACAAGATTTTGGGATAACACCATGATATAAACACATTTTAAAAAGATCACATATATATTCTTTAATACTACTATCACAATAGCAAAGATGTTCAGCAAAAATACCGTCAACACCAGCAGTTTAGATAACGCCACAATTGATTTTCATTTAGTTATATTTCTTGATACTCGCTTTCGGATTTGATTAATATAATTGTAAAGATCAGAAGTCGTGATTCTTGTTCGAATAGAATAGTTTATGGCAAAAAAGATTTAAACACTAAATGATAAACTACTTGTTTAATAAAAAGCTGGAAAGCTGGAGCCGGAACTGGGGAGCCGGAGCCGGGGCTAATGGATAAGCGCTTGATAGCTCCGGAGCTGGAGCCGGAGCTAGTGCTTTTCTGCAGTGGCTCCCCAGCCTTGGTAAATTAATCAAATTACACGTAAAAATGTGGTTGTATCATATATGATATATGTATCATATATTATCATATCATATATGATACAACACATGGAAGTCATGTCTTGCAACGTGAAACTCAAAATGCTATTTGACCTCGAAACAGGAAACTAAAAAAGATACTAGACCAATTTTAAAGTTAAATATGGCAAATCAATTGATATATTAGTATTTGGCATAATAGCTCAGTTTTATGACACTCTGACTTTGGAGAAGGAGGATTTGAGTTCGATACTCAGTCTAACCATGTAATTTTTGTTTCTTATTTAGAAAAAACACTTTACGAGAAATTCTTGAATGGAGTTCGCGTGGTTTATACAATTTTGAATCCGTTTGAAAAAAGAAAACAACAGCTTGGCCTTTACGGTCATACAAAAAAATAAATTGTAAACGTATTCTCAAACGATAAAAACAGTGTTGGATATTTTTTTTCATCTAATAAAACCTTTATCAAGAAAAAACTGTTTCGATTTAATAAAGCTATTTCATGCAGAATATCTCAGATGACTTATCAGAAGAAACTTGGAAGTACGCTTTTCTTCTCCAGTATAGACCTAATGAGTTTCCGGTGATAAGATTACAAGAGCATCAAGCAGTTGAGCAAGATGATAAAAAACGTTCATCTTGCTTGTAATATAACGTTGGATGTTCAGCTTGATCATGGTGCACCATTAGAACTTGTTGACAATGTTCACTGATAATTTTCCTGTTTTGCAAAAGACGTTTATCTATTAGAAGGCAATGGCGGAAATAGCTGATGGGTAGATACTTTTCAGTTTTGGCAGAATCGGTTTCAGTTTGTATTCAAAACAGCAAAATATTTTTTTATTCTTAGCCTGGGCTTCCATATAGGATCAACTTACGGCTCATCAGCAAATTTTCTAAAAATTGAGAAAATCTTAGACAGTCATAAGCGTAAAACAAGAAAACCATTCACCAAAACTAAGAAACTCTTGGTAGAAAAACATTGGAAAAACGCTTCTTTTTGTCAACTGTATAAGCTTGCTTAGATGAAAATTGGCATTTTTTTATTTTATTTTTATTTTTATCTCTATATTTATCCTCCTGACTCGCAGGAAAGCGACGGAAGCGCTAATACATAGAGTAGGTATTTACCCCGACCTACTTCCGGAGATCGGTAGTGGATATTGGGTGAGGCGAATGAGGCAGTCGCCTCAGGCCCCCCCTTTTTTTTGGGGCCCCCTTCGATTTTAAGGACCCCCCCTCGAAAACAGCACATACAGTTTTGGATTCGCTGCAGATGTTTGTTCAGAGGACGATTCTGAGTGAAGACCTTTTTTCTTTTTTTTTGAGAACACCTTGATTTTGAGAGAAAAATATGCAAGCCCAGATCAGACCTCTTTTTTTTCTCAGACAACATCAATTTTTGAAAATTCTTGCCTCGGGCCCCTAAATTGAAATATCCACCACTGCCGGAGATGCCAAGATATTACTGTCCGCTTGTAATTTAATAGAGATATGACTGTAATTTAGAACTGCTTGCCAAGACCACCAAGCAGGGGAAAGTGCCGTAAAGTGTCTTTCCCAAGGACACAACAGAATGGCACGAGTGGGTTTTAAACCGAGACCGTGTTGGTCACGAGCCCGGCACTTTAACCACTCGACCACGCTGCCGACGTTTCTTGAATGAAAAATGCCATGTCAATGTTGTAATATACATTTTTATTATCACCGCTTCTATTTCTCCTTCTAACTTGCAGGAATTGGTGGGACGTCCTCTTTAGGCCGACTATTAAGCAATTTTTCTAACTTACTTTCAGAGATCTCAATACATGTATATTGCTGCCAGATGAAATTTTTTATTTGATTTTTTAGTTTTTATTTAGAGGTCTGGCTGAAATTCAAAGATACTTGATAAAATTGTCAAGCCAAGAACAGCAAAGTGCCATCACAAGTTTTTCCCAAGAACAAAACAAATTCAAGTAGGTTTTGAACTGTAACCATAGCGATCATGTCACTATAAATATAGCGCTAATATCCATCTACCCCATCCTGATGATTATTTTTATTTTAGTTTTACTTTTGTACACATTGTTTGAAAAATTGTGTAAAACTTTTCTTTAATAAACGCTAAATTTCATTCTGAAAATTTTTTGCAAAATCTTCTTGAATCATATTTTGTATCATATATGATACAACTATAGAATTACCCCATTTTTCATTTTTTTTCAATTTTTAGTAAATTAACATTAATTTAAAAGCATTTAATGGTTTTTCAGATTAATTTAAATTTTTTTTGTCTAAATTTAAAAATTCATGCAGTAAACAATTAAATTTCTTACGGTCATAAAGTTTGTCCGTGAACAACTTAGCCTTTTAACAAAAAACCAAAACTGCTTTTTGTATGGCTTTTTGTTGTTGTCGTTATTATACAATGTATCACCACATGCTTATAGATTTATGCGAAGCAGTGGTTCTGTCATATTACCCTGCTACACCAATATTCGAAAAATCACTTTGTCGTCTTCAATGAGCCCGTTGATCGAACAAACTGACAGAACTATTCTTTTTTATATAAAGCAAAAGTTTCAATTTTTATCTTTATCTGATATGACTGTCACACTTCTGGTAGATGAGATTCATCTAAAACGATACTTTGATTAGAAAGGGGGAACCATTGTTGGATCATTGTGTAATAGCGTTTGCAATGCTGCAAAATCTGCCTTTGCATTTATGATTAGCAGTGTATTTTCTAAATATAAAGATGTTTTTCATCTTTTGCCGACCTGTAGAATGTCTGCCAGCGATTTAAATGTCATGCAGAAAAAGATTATTGTTGGTTTAGAAGATACAGGATTTAAAGATATTGCTGTCGTAACCAATAATAATTCGATAAATGGCAAAGCTGTATCATATTTTCTCTCTCCTCCAAAGCTTTTGATGGTTTATCCAATTACAATGGCTTATACAATGGCTTGAAGATTGGGACGCAAGAAGTGAGAATAATGGAAAGCTGATAAAAGAAACTTACTTAACTCTTTATCACACAGCAAACGCATTATAAGAAATTAGAGAATATTGTATCTCAGAACTGAGTGCGAATTACGTACTTTTGGGTAAATTCCAAACCGACAGTTTAGAAGCTCGATTCGGACAGTAGAGACAACTTGCAGACGGACAATATGATGTTTCTTTACGTCAAATATATGACTACGAAAAAAAATTCATCTTTTTTCTGTTTTAAACTTAAAACTTCAAGAAAACTCAGTTAATCTAAATAATTTTTCAATTAAATGGAATAATTATTATGAAATTGATTGTTCAGCTGTTTCAAAGAGCATCTTGTAGACATTTTAACTGAAGAATGGGACAACTCGTTGCAACACATGCCAGTATTAACTTATATTGCTGGATATTGCTGTTACTTGGTATGCAAGAAATTGCAATGCGAAACTTGCAAACAAAAATAACAAGCCGAGCTGGCGATGTGCGAAACATTGAAAACGCTCTAATTTTTTATGTAACTAGAGGCGGTCTTCTGTACCTTTCGTCTGATGTTGTCCACATTGTAACAGCTAACTATATTATATATTGTAAACAAATTGGCAAAAACTGTTGAGTTAAGCTTGCACCTTCTCAACGCCAGCTTGTTGTATATACTACAATGTCTGCTTTGGATGAAGAAGATTTTTCGTTTTTTTATGAAGAAGCCTGTGAAAATAATCACAAACTTGTGAATACAACAAAAATGTTAATATGAAGTTGTACAGTAGTAACATATTACTGAACAATTCGTGCTTTAAAAATAATGAAAGCCTTGCGCAAGAAAAACAAGGAAAGAAAAGAAAGCTGCAAATTGTACTTTGATGTATGGCTTAAATCTTGAAGAAGCTCAACATTGATGTTTGTTTTGTACTCTTTTTAATAAAGCCAAAAATCTAAAGACTTTTATGTCTAAACTTTTAAGATTTTAAAATTCGTTTGTAAAATTTCAATTTCCCTTCAATTTTAATTAACTAATACAACCTAACTGCTATCTTGTTAAACCAGCAACTTCTTCAACGCTAATAAACTTATTATTTTATCACAAGCGCTGCTTAATAAATGCAGCAGCGCAAAACTTCAGAGTATATCCCTTTTCACATCCAAATCGCCTATCATTCTGAAAGCTATTGCGTCAGCACTGATGTATCTTACGCGTTGCTTAATCTCGTATTTAAAAATACATGAAGACTTTAGCGTCGCAAAAAATTCCAAGATTTTAAGCCAGAAATTCGCGGCCCGGTAACAACTTTCTTAGGGACTGGCACCGGCCCTCGGCCCGCTGTTTGCCAACCACAGGGTTAATATACTGCTTGAATTCATAAAAATTAACTAGAACGTTTTAAAAATCTGAACTAATATTGCTGCACTGTTTTTAAATTTAAAGAGTTACACTATTTAGCGCTGATTAAATCAAATCTATGGCTTACGGAGGAGTAAAAATAGAAAACCAAAATACATTAAATAAGAGTTTTTTTTAATTGAAAGTCATATATCTGTCGAATTCATTCAGTCGTTTTTTATAATCACTGTGTTGACTAATTGCTGGACTCTGCTTTCATACATTCATTCATTTCATTGGCTAAACTGGATTCATTGATTAAATAATGCCCATGAGTATGTAGGCTAAACACATGAAGCCAATCTGTTGTTTGATAATTTGACCAAAATAATAAAAATTGGAGGATGTAAAAAAAAAAAAAACTAAAAATGTTTAGTTTAAATGCTTTATCAACAAATGATTAAAAGTATGTGTGCTTTCTTCAGCTTGAATAAGGCAAAACAATTTTAATAAAAGCTGCATTTGACTGAACGAAGAACTACCGTATATTCGGGCCCTGGCAATTTCATACACCTAACTTTCAAATAACTTAGTCAAATTAACCTTGGTTAGAAAATGACCTTGGGAAAGTTACTTATGACTGTCTGAGTTATAAATAGACCTGCCTTTCAAAATATTGATATTTTTTAATTTACTACTGTTAAATCTATAGTGCTTTGTATAAACAATGAAAGTTAACATTTATTTCAAATACATATTTACGACTTTTTAATAAAAATGTAGCGATTTTGAAATTTATCAACCAAAGATTTCTGTCTGCTGTAAAACATCTTTCAAGAGCGTAAATTATTTATTAAAATTATGTAGTAACATTAAAAAATTCAAAAAACTTAATTAAACGCTTGGATAAACTTGTCAGATTTATTTCTAAAAATACAGAAAGCAGTAGCTTAAAAAATATGACTAGAAAGTTTTTACATAGATCTAATGCGGTTTTGGTATATATTTTCATGGAGCAGTTAAAATCAAGTTTGATCAACGCAAAAGTAAACTGCTTTCAAAACTTTTCGGCTAACATGGAACAAATTGTGTTTTTTTACGTCGAGTAGGCTTATTGCATTTCCTTGCTTTTTAATGAAATTGTCAACTGGTCAAAGCTATACACGTAGACTTTTTATAGTTTGTTTCAAAGCTCTTTCAATCATTACTTATTTACACAACCGTAACATTAGCTTACTCTACTTTGTCAACTAGAAGAAATTTTTAGCATTTTATAAAAATCTTTTTGGTGCTCACTTGAGCATGACCAGTTACGGATAAATTGCTTCATTAAATAAATTTTTCAGCAGCACTAATCATCCGTAAAAAATGCTCTATCAAGAAAACAAACGAAATCGTCGACATTAATTAGTAAAGCCTTTTCTTTACTTTATTTTTTTTCATCACTCAAGTCAGATCTGCCGTCGTCTCTTTTTATAACTTATTACTGAATGTAAACTATTATGCCTATGGCGAAGTAGTGCGAAGCAAGTCAATACCCCGTATTGTGGATAATGTTTGTGAACAGGGCAGACAATACAGTAAAAACAACTTCATCGCCTAAATCACGCATAAGAACAACCTTAAAAAATGTCAAGTCATTCAATCATATGAATAACTTTTTGAAGTCACGGTATTGGAATTTGTATTAAAAAGAACAGTTTATTACGGCCAGCGATGAATTTAGTACGGTGCGAACAGAGCAACCGCACCGCCCCCTCCCCTTAAGCAAAATATTGCTCTATTTCTCTATAGTAATACCGTGATGGTGCCCCCCTGTCTGCACTTTAGCTTTAGGACAAAAGTAAGGATAATGTATTTGATTGATAGTGAAGACCTTTCTTTAGAGATCATTTTTTATATATAAATTTTATATAATTTATATAAATCATTTTATATAAACTGTAAAATAAAACAAGAAACAACAACAAAAAAACGAACAAAACAAAAAATTGATTTTATAAAATTAGTCGATATTTAAAAAAAATCATTTGAAGAGTTGCTATTAGTTCAATGCTTCATACATTCAACTAATAAAAAACAAACAAAGATATATACGATAACTAAAATGATAATATATGACGCGTAACATTATTTTTCTCCCAAAAAGGTTACACATGTGACAGATTTATTTACGCTGCGATTTTATAGCGGCCTAAACCAAGTACAAGCATGTCTTACGCATAGATTTGTAAACAGCTTATAGGATTTTTGTTTTGTTATTTTTAGGCAAACTGTCCGAAATTTTACTTCCGGAATACTTTATAGATTTTTGTGACCTTTTTTGTTTAATCGAAATGAAAAATATGTTTTTCTGATTGACCGTCTATACTAGCAACGGTGGCTCGCCAACCTTTTGTTTGCGGCTCTTCTAGCTAAACAATAATAACGAAAACGAACAATGTACAATTGTTATTGACAGTTAAATTTGGTTGAAACGAAGACTTCTAATTAGGTGCTAAGTCGGATTATAGCGTGAAAATAAAACATTTCTCTGTTTGTTGTTAAGGACCATTTACACTACAACAAAAATTTGAGCAAAGCAAGCGCTATCCTTCTTTCATTTATTTCTCGCCCCCCGAGACACGCTGGTAACTTTAGAAACAAAGATAGTGCTCGCTTCTCTCAGGTTAGCTTCTCTGTAATGAAATTTTTGAAATCATAATATCGTGCAAGTCTAACAAATGAAGATTTGAGAGAATTAATTCACACCGCTTTGACTTGATATAGCCCAGATTTTTAAAAGCTATCTAATAAACTGAAAACCCACAGTAGATCTAATGCTGGTAAAATCTCGGAAAAATTGTAAATCGTGTAACGTTGTATTTGTTTTTATTATTTGATTAAAACTTGCTTTGTTTACGGTATTTGCATTAACACCTCAAGCAGAATTTGTGGCTCTTCGGCAGTTTTGAATTTTCACATGTGGCTCATTCGTTGAAAAATTTGCCCACCCCTGGTCTATAGCGTGTGCATGTGTGGTTATAATTTTATTAAAGTAATCAGCGAAGCACGGAGGAAGTTGGTTACATTGAAATTTGAATAAGAATTGATATACTTCAAATTTACAGATACAATAGTTGATAAGTGTAGTTTGTTGTATAATGGTAATAATTTCATCTTCTTTCTCATGTTTGTGAGACAACTTTAACGATTTTGTTTTGAGGAACTTGCAACTGTTTTAAACACGTTTGCGTCGCTTTTCTTCGATTAATAATCGCATAATTTAAAAAAGAATAAACATTAGGGTAATACATCATAAGAAATGTTTTGGGTAGCAAATATTTTTGTATTTTGCTTAACCAAAAATTACCTATTTTTCTCCCAAACAGCATATACTTAGTTTTTTTGGATTTAATGTTAGCTCGTAAGAATAAACCAGATGTTTATTTTGCCAGTTCCGTGGAAACAGAATTTTCTAAAGTTTTGGTATTTTCATGTAACATACTTGTAAATAATACCGTATTATCTGCGCATAAAACGCATTTTAAATTTGAAGCGGTTAACGATGTCGTTTATACGCTTGGGCCAATAATATTCTATTGTAGAACACCTATATACAGTAGTTATCGCCAAAAGTGATAATTTATTGTTTTTGCACAAAATAAATTGTTTTCTATTTGATAAGTAGGGTTTGATCAAGTTGTTTACTATTCCACGCACATGATAGTGTTCGAGTTTTTTAAGTAAGATGTTATGGTTGGCTGCGTCAAAAGCCTTACGAAGATCCATAAAAATTGCCCAAGAGGTCTTATATTGATCATTTTCATACAAAATTGACTTATACAATAGATTGATCGCTAAAGTTATTGAGTGACCACTACGAAATCGAAACTTAAAAGGCGTAAATATCAGGTATTTGTTGCAAAATTTGGATGATCTTCTGTGTAATATAGTTTCAAAAATCGTGTTAAATGCGAAAATACTGATATTGATTAAATACAGTAGAGTTTTAGCTTCTCTTCCTTAACTAGTTAGACCTAACCTATTCAGTGTTTAGATGTGAATACGTCTAACTGTAGAAAATGATTTTTAAGTATCAATATTAAACTGAGTTTTTTAGCTAAGAATTGTCCATATTTGTTTGCAAAGTTTGGCATTTAAGTAATTATGTAAAATGGCTGAGACTATAATGACAAACGTTAGAGGGAGCTCTAGCTAAGGCACGAAAAGCTTCACTACTCGGATTAAGGAAGCGCTTTCTTACAGATATGTATATTTCTTACAGGTTGTCGTAAAGCATATTCATTCTTTGATATCATTTGATAATAGCAAATCAGTTTACCTCTTTTCGTTGAAAGACCGATTTGTAATCAAAAGGACTCGAGTTGCCGTTTTGTGCTGATCAAACTTTATCTTGGATATATTTTGACAGAGAAAACAATGGTGCCGGTAACCGAGTTGTTATTTTATTAATCACAGCAATCTTTCTAAGCATCGAGTATAAATATTGAGCCATTGCAATCCAATTTTATGTTTAATTTTACAGGGTGTCAAGAAAGTTTCCGATCGATTTTTAAATTTAATGTAATTCAAAAACTTCAATGAATTATGATAAGTTCTGTACGTCATTTTTCCACTTAATCCTCCTTTTCAATGTTTCAGATACACTTTTCAAATTTTTTTGGCTAAAATAATAATAAAATGAGTAAAAGAGCTGCAATCATTCAACTTCATCGTGCGGGACATTCAAATTCTAAAATTATGAAGTTGCTAAAAGCACCAAAATCGACTGTTCGCGATACAATCTTGCGCTTCCAAGAACTTGGAACCATGGAGGATCGGGATAGGAGTGGACGACCTCGATCCGCTCGCACTCCAGCGAAGATCAAGGCCCTCAGGGAGAGAATTCGGAGGATTCGGAGGAAACCCAAACGATCCTTGAGGAAAACGGCTAAAGACATGAATATCAGCCATGAGTCTGTTAGAACAATTGTTGAACAGGATCTCAAAATGTCCCCGTACAAAATCAGGACAAGACAACTCCTAACTGACCTCCAGAAGCGAAAAAGAAAGGAGAGGGCCAAAATTCTGCTGAACCGTCTGAAGGGAGGCACGAAGAAAGGCGAAATCGTTTTTTTAGACAAAAAACTCTTCTCGGTGGAGGCGAAGTTCAACACCCAGAATGACAGGATTCTCGGAAAGTCGCCCAAGGACCTCCCTGATCATCTTCGATTCGTTTCATGCCGACAGAAACCCTCGTCTGTGATGGTATGGGGTGCGATCTCCAAATCTTGGAAATCTCCCCTCATTTTTGTTAAAGAGGGGGTCAAAGTGAATACAGATTCGTATGTCAATGATATTTTAACCCCTGCCCTAGCATCTATGAAGGAAAAGTTCAAAAATAAGTCCTTCACCTTCCAACAAGACGGCGCGCCTTCTCACACATCAAAGAAGACGCAGAAGTGGTGCGAAGAGCACTTTCCTTCATTCTGGACCAAAGATTTGTGGCCACCATCTTCGCCCGATCTCAATCCTATGGATTTCTGTGTGTGGGGTATTCTGGAAAAAGAAGCCTGTCACCCCATAACAATCTGGAGGATCTTCGAGCTTCCCTGAAACGAGCATGGGAGAAAATTCCTCAAGATGCCCTTCGTGCTGCTTGTCAGAATTTCCGACAGAGGCTCCAACGTGTTATTGATACAGATGGGGGTCATTTTGAATAAACCAGATTTTTTTATGTTCATGGAGCTTTGTTCTATCACCACAATAAACCTTTTGTTGATTTAACCTTCTGTCATTAGCCCTATATAATTTTGTTTAGGATCGGGAACTTTCTTGACACCCTGTACAAAGCTTCTTGAATTTCCGTATTGTGTTCATTCCTGACAAGAGCCGTTTGAGAGTTCCGAATACATTGGTAGTTAAAATAAATTGATTTTATTGTTGAAATTTTTAGATATCGCAGTTGTTTGGAAAAAAAGTATCTTTGTTTTTAAACGTTATAGGAGGACTCTAGAGCGAGGTCGATGTTGTACCATAGCGCCAGTAAACATACCCAGAGAATGACGTATTGTATTACGGCGATTAATTTTTATCAATTTGTTGACCAAAAATAGATTTTTGATTTTTCTGCGGATCCAAGTGATGATTACTAATCGGCTTACACATAGAGATATCTATCTAAATATTTTTTAGTCTTTGCCTTGCTTTGAAAGAAAAAAACTCATAAAAGCGTGGATGGCAAAAACTTCAGTAGTAGTTTGTAGGTAGCTTTGGAAACTATTTGCGAACTTCTGATCTGAATTAGCCAGCACCAGTGGTTTTTTCGGTGCATCAACTTTAAACTCCGACTAATCTGCAACGAGCAATCTTGTAATTCAAATTTCAAAGAGGTTTGTGGACATTATAACCTGGGTTGTCAAGTCGAAGTCGGAGTCATCGGAATCGCATGTTTTAGGAAGGAGTCAAAGTCGGAATTGTTTTTTAACTTTGATGGAGTCGGAGCCGGAATTGGAGCCATTTTTTAGAGTTGGTAAAGTTAGGGCCGTTTTTTAAATGTACTGGAATCGATTTGGAGTGGCTATTGTTTTGGAGACTCTGCTTTAAGCTAAATTAAGCGTTCAAGGTTTTGAAGTCGGAGCCGCCGAAGCTGCACGTTTTAGCTGGTGTTGGAGTCGAAATTGGAGTCAGAAAAAATTTCTCCGACTCTACGACCCAGATTAGAATAAGTCGCAAACTAGTCATATAGATAGCTGATACCAGTAAAATATTTTATTTTACAATTTAAAAAATATTAATAAAACAAAATAAAAATTTCAACTGGAAAGTAATAAATTTTCATCTCCGAAAGCAAGTTGGGGTAATCGCTGGATGGTTGCCTTAAATATAACGCGCCCAAGTCTTTCTGTGAATCAGGAGTCCAATTTTAATTATTTTAGACCAAGGCTTCTTAAACTACGGGTGGCGACTCAAATGGGGTCGCTCAGCAAAATCTTGGGGTCGCGACATTTTAATGTAAAATATTTAAATACATAAATTTATAAAATCTCGATGTGTATTTACACTAATGTTTGAATGTGTGCGCGCACTAACACGTGGTTGTGAATTTGACAGTTGTGCCAGTGTAGTCAGTTGTATCTGTTCCATATCGCAACGCGAGATTGGACATCGCAAGAATAATGTACTTTTTATATTGAATTAGTAATTAACACATTCAGTCCTGAACTGAAAGATTTTCGAGGTTACCTTTTAAAGGTGGCGCTAAAAAATTCAAAGCACATGTACAAACCTTGGTTTTGATCAATGATGTCATAGACAGTTAATATTTTGACTTAAAGAAGATTAGCCGTGACTAAACTTTATGATTTAAACCTTTGTGAAAGTGTTAGAATTTATTGAAATGTGGTAAAAAAGTCGGGCTTCCTGGACATGGTTTGCGGAAACCACCCAGAACTGAAGGTGTTAATTAATGTATGCAATATGTTATTTTTATACTTTTATTTGCTACCCAGGACTGAAACTTTTTCTACAATTTTTAATTTTACACTTTTGCATACAAAATTATTTGGTTTAACACGGATCTAAATGCCTTATTGGTGAAGGCACCGAATCAATGAAACATAATATTCACAATTTCAATTTAAATTTCAACATTGTAATAATATACTACAAGCGCCTGTTTCGATCTTGTTTGATCTCATCAGGTATATGTAATTACAAGTACAAACTTCGCTGTAAATTTGGAACTGATAACATGTCGAAATAATTCATTGCAGTAAAATTTGATAAAAAGTCAAAGAAATCGACGAGAATATCAATGAACTACGAGAATTCCAATGCAACTCTTTTGAAAATTTGGAATTCTAACTATTAAGATTAAAAGGCATATTAATAACAAGAATTTTGGACGCCAGCGAAATAACAGAATGACAGAATGACGTTGTCTATGTAACCTACATCGAAATATTAACAAAATTGTTCTAAGAAATAGGAATTTATTTGAAAAGATTGCTAAAAATTTCGTCATGTTATCAATGGATTCGACGTGTTATCAACTTCAATGAATTCGAAGTGTTATCAACTTCTAATTTCAATTTTTGCAATCTTTTCAAATAACTTCCTATTTCTTAGCACAATTTTGTTAATATTTCGATGTAGGTTACATAGACAACGTCATTCTGTCATTCTGTTATTTCGCTGGCGTCCAAAATTCTTCTTATTAATATGCCTTTTAATCTTAATAGTTAGAATTCCAAATTTTCAAAAGAGTTGCATCGGAATTCTCGTAGTTCATTGATATTCTCGTCGATTTCTTTGACTTTTTATCAAATTTTACTGCAATGAATTATTTCGACATGTTATCAGTTCCAAATTTACAGCGAAGTTTGTACTTGTAATTACATATACCTGATGAGATCAAACAAGATCGAAACAGGCGCTTGTAGTATATTATTACAATGTTGAAATTTAAATTGAAATTGTGAATATTATGTTTCATTGATTCGGTGCCTTCATCAATAAGGCATTTAGATCCGTGTTAAACCAAATAATTTTGTATACTTGTGATACGAAGCACGTGATCCCTTTTCATTTATGTTACGTAATTTGTCACACTACTAAATAAGCTTTGATAACGCGAAGCTTTGTCTTTTAATCATTATTCCACACTTTTGTATGTTTTAAACAAGTTTTGAAACTATATCTTTTTTTATGTATGTATGTATGTATATCCAATGATGGTTTTAGTACGGAACGGAGCGGCACCATCGGGCCCCCCTAAAAATACGTCAAAAAGTGCCCTCCCCTAAGCAAAATATTACTCTATTTCATCATAGTGGCACCATGACGGTGGCTCTCTTTGTCCACACCTTAACTTTAGAACGAAAGCAGGGATAAAGTATTGGATTGAAAGTGATAACTTTTTTTTCTTAGAGAACACTATATTTTTGGAAGAAAAATGAAGGTTTTGGACATTTATTGAAAGTGAGGACTTTTTTTTAGAGAACATTATATTTTGGAAACAAAAAAACTTAAAAGTGGCCTCCCTCATTTTTCTTGCTCCATGTCCCCCTTTTGTAAGTCCACATCTGTGCATATTGTACCCAATCAACAAATCATCACAAAATATTTACATATCTTTAATTAATATTTATCTGGGGTCCTGAAAAACTCACAATCATAAACGGGGTCGTAAATAAAAAAAGTTTAAGAAGCCCTGCTCTAGACCAGTGGTTTCTAATCAGAGGCCGTGGAAAAGTTGCAGGGTCCGCTAGTGCACTAGAAGTTGGACAAAAACTTTAAAATTTTGCAAAATTACTAGTCAGAATCAGTCTTAAAAATTTAGGGGTCCGTAGGCTTGAAAAATTTTGAAAAAAGTTAGTGAATAAAAAAGGTTGGGAACCGTTACCTTTGAGGCCTAGACTAAAGAAATAAAGAAGTAAAACATTGATCTAATTCAAATGTAATGTACACTTTGTACAGTTTTAACAGTATAATCAATAAAAAATAATAGTTTATTTTAAAAAATCTCAATCGGAAAAAATCAACTATCTTATAACTTGACAAACAAAATAATGAAGGCTTAACAGCAATAAACAGTAAAAAATATAGAAAAAAAAGTAAAACTTTTAAACTTTTATTTTAATTTTTAATTCTTTTAAAATAATTGTTTTAATAAACTTTTTAAATAAGTCTTTTTAATTCTTTCCGCGGGTTTTAGTTTGGGCTCAATTTTTTAACTTGACTCATTGGTCATCATTTACACTGCGGCTGCACCTACACAAAACAAGATGCAGCAGCAACAAAACAACATGAAGCCAAAGATGATAAAAACCGACGTGATCAACCAAAACGCCAAGTAGTAAGTTGTGAAGTCGCAGTAGGTGGACAGTGTTGCGTCTACCATTTGCGGAGGGTAATTCGAGTAAACCCAAACGCATCCTGTTCAGAACACAAAAATATAATTAATTTTTCTTTACTTTAATCTTTAAAGATATTCCTTTTAACGTCAACTTTTAATTGGGTTCAAAGTGTGATAAAAACCATCTTTTAAAAACTCCTATATCCTTTCGAAAATATCAACGGATATTGCTTTCTGGTCAAATTATGTTTCTATGTTGCCTATAGCCCTATACCACTGCTCTTCAACCTGTTATATCTACACAAAACTGTGACAGTAATTGTGAATAACAATCAACATGTTTATTACTATTAAGTCGCATATACTAAATTGAAATACAATTGATGGATAATAGAGTAGAAGGGCTGAACAACTTTAAAACAGTTACTGGAAACCTTGGTTAAGCATAAAGATAATAGCTAGGTGAGTCGGGACTTTGCATATCTTTGGTGAGAAGGGATTTCCGAAGCGGAGCTTAACTTTGCTCCCCAGATTTGAATCAGGTGTAGACAAGGTTTTAGGTTAAAAGATTTAGCTTTCAGTCTAGGATCAATTTTAAAGTAAATATATTTTTTATGAATCCTTTGCTTTAGTTTTAAAGTTTGCAATGCTTTTCTTTAAATACTTTTGCAATGGTAGTAACAAAGAATTTTCTGTAGTTTCACTTCATCCTGCTAAGTTTCAGAAAACAACACTAAAAAAAAACAATAGAACCACAATACATAAATCATAGGTTTCATCGTCAATCGATGAAGTTGAAATTTTTATTCATCTGCTCTGCCCAGTGCTTTTTTGCTGGACTGTTTAAAACAATATTAATCTCCGCAGCGTGCCCAAGTGGTTAAGATCACCGTATTAATTTCAAACGTGACGGTTGTGTTCAAAATCTAATCGCATCATTCTTATGTATCCTTGGAAAAGACAGTTTATGTTGCTTTCTTCTGCTTGACGATGTTAGCAAGTAGGTCTGAATTTCAGTCATGTCTCCCAAACTAAAAATCAAACAAAAAATTACAAACGGACAGCTGTATTTTGGAACCTCTTAAAGTAGGTCGAGGAAATCGCTTAAAGTTGTCCTAAGTATAGCGTTTCGGAAATTTTTCTGCGAGTCAGGAGGAGAAATAAGATCAAAATAAATAACAATTGATGCTGTGCGAATCCTTTGCGACTTGTGTACTTTCCTGATAATTAAAAAAAACAAAAAGCAGGAAGTAAACTCGTAAGTAAACTCGTAAACTCGTAACTCGTAAATTCGTAAAATTTACAAGTTTACGTCGTACAGACGACCATAGTTCCCTCTAAGCTGCGCGGCTGCGCGGCTGCGCGGCCGCGCAGTACTTTCGTTCTGCCGCGCACTGCATAAGTATTGGCAAGACAAGCTAAATACGTGTTTCAATCAGAAGCAAGCTCCACACAGTAGTGAATATTCAAATTGAGGGGCCCGAGGCAAGGGTTTTCAAAAATTGATGTCCTCTAAAAAAGAAAAAGAGCTTTCATCTCGTCTTTCATTTTTTTCTCCAAAAATCATGGTGATCTCAAAAAAAAGGTCTTCACTTCGGTTTCATCTCTCGGATTTTCCTATTTTGCTCCCAAAAACAAGGTGTTCTCTAAAAAAAAAAGGTCTTCACCCTTGAAGGTAAGTAGTCCATCATTTCCGGAGCCATTCAACCAGGAGGTGCTGAGTGATCTTATCAAGGATTTCAAACTTATACAAAGAAGCAGCAGAAATTTTGGCATCCCAGCTAAAAGACAAAAAGTGCTTCTTGAACCGGAGTTTCAGTAACAATCTACCGTACGAGAGAAAAAAAATTACTTCCGTATTTAATTATATTTTAGCGAACATTAAGGATTTGTTTACTGCAAAGACATCAAAGATTTTCTACTGAAAATAGGAGGGCCACAATAAAGAGCTCAAGAGTGGTGCTTATTCATAGACAATCGAAAAGAAGCTTAAAATATATATTGCTACATACTGGTAACAGATAGGTACCTCTCCCAATTGGCGATTCAACAAAACTAAAGGAATACTACAACAACGTTAAAACGGTATTGCAAAAACTGGATTACGAGTTTGACCAATGGTTGATTTGTGTAGACTTGAAAATGGTAAATTTTTTGCTTGGCCAGAAAAGTGGCCATACAAAATACCCATGTTTTATCTGCCTGTGGCACAGACAAGCGCGTGACGATCACTGGGTGAAAAAAGGTGGCCTCCTAGAGATTCCATGAGAGTTGGTGAAGCTAGCGTCATCAACAAACCTTTAGTTGCTAAAAAGAAAATCCTCATTCCATCACTGTATATCAAGTTTGTTTAATGAAGCAGTTCGTGAAAGCCTTACCTGTAACTAGGATTGCTTCAACTACATTTGCCCAGTATTTCCTGCTTTAATTATGGAAAAGTTGAAAGCAGGCATTTTTGATGGCTCTCAAATTTGCAAACTCATAAAAGATCCACGTTTTGTGCAGTCTATGACAGACACGGAATTTGCTGCTTAAAATTTACGTTGTGCATGTAATAACGTACTTCGTTTAGTCGCTGCTTCCTTATTCACAATCTTTATTTCTACATGCACTGTGATTAATTTCAAGTTGATTGTGAGTAAAAATGAAAATAAATAAAAAAAAATAAAAAATAAAAATAAAAAAAATATTTTAGTCACACAGAACTTTCTTAGAAACCACAAAACTGAAAATTACGAAGAGTTGGTGGAAATATGCTTTTCAAGTTCAAAGATTTAGGTGTTAAGATGAATATAAAGGTTCACTATCTTTACAGTCACTTAGATTGTTTTCCTGCCAACTTCGGTGATCTAAGTGAAGATCATGGAGAAAGGTTCCACCAGGACATCAAGATCATGGAAGAGAGGTATCAGGGCAGGTGGAATGCCCACGTGATGGCCAACTATTATTGGAGTGTCCAACGTGATAGCTTGGCCGGATCACATTCCAGGAAGTTCCACAAACGAAAATTTGTACACTTTGACTAATTTTATGGTATTATATGACTGATTAATATGCTTTGACAGTTTACGCAATGTATCGATACTTTGATCGTGACTAAAGGTATGCTTTTGCTTTGAGGTCTCAACTGTTGTTTAACTGGTAAAAGTCTTTTAACAGAAATCTATTACCTTTACCAACAAAGTCAAATTGACGATTTTTTTAACTGGTCAAACTGCGATACATAAATTCATTAATAAAATCAGTCAAAGTTCAATGGGCCAAATATTTAATATAGAAATTAAAAACTAAAACTGACTAACTCATAACAAAAAATCAAAAATAAAGATCATCATCATCATCAGTTTCTTATTCAAAAGATTTTATTTCAAAAAAAACTGATGATGACCTTCACAGGTTGAAATTCATTTTTCGTAATGAGTTAGTTAGTTTTGATTTTTAATTTCTTTACTAAATATTTGGTCCATTGAACTTTGACTGATTTTATTAATGAATTTATGTATCGCTGTTATTTAATTGTTAATATTGCCTAATTTTCTAAGTTTTTGCTTGATTTTCACATTAAACATGATTTGCATATAGAAGGATCTGTGTAACAACGGTTGCTGCCTTTCACGATATCATATCGACAATGAAAAATATTTTATAGACATGTTTGGAAAGACAAATACCGTTCCATCAAAGCTGTAGCTTAAAGAGAATACCAATGTCAAAATTCGCATATTTTTAGTGCTTTTTTAAAACAAAAATAAAAAATATCTCAAAAACTACAGCCAATTCGAAAAACCCAAGGTCATTTTTGGATTCAGCGACACCAAAATACCCTAAAACGTTGAAATTTTCTTGGCACAAAAATGTATGTTGACCAGTGTTATTCATAACATCTTGACCGAAGTACCACCTAACTTTTAGTTGTTTTTTTCTTTTTGTGTGCTATTAAACATTGCTATTTGTCATGTAGGCCTACGGTACACAACGTTCTTCAATAATTATGTATAACATGGGAAAAGGTTGAAGAGCACTGGTAGGAGACATGCAGTAATTAATATCTTGGTGACTTTTGACAATATCATGACGGATGGAATCAAAAAAGATAGTTTCCTTTAGAAGCTTTTTTTGTTTATTGCTTAAGCCAAGTGAAAACTAATTTTAAAACACCAGGATAACTTGTACATTGATTAAGTTAAAAAAATATTTTACATAAAGCAACGTGGTTGTATTTGGGTAGGATCAGCTACGAACAAATACAAAGAGATGCACATTTTTTATTGTCACTTATGAAGTACAAAAATAAACCAACAAAATAGGATTAATAGCTATCGTGAATGCCTGTGACGTATTCTGATGATAATAACCAAATACCACCAAGTAATTTTACCACATCTCAAAATTTTAAATTACCACATGTCGCGCGTGAAATCGGTTAACTCGATCCTTCAAGTAGTGAGAAAAGCAATTAACGTTAACGTATTTCTTAACAGGAACTGCAAAAAGAGATTTACCTGTGATAAACCAAGCAAGGTTGAAGCAACCCAAAAGCGAATTGAAACAGGAAAACATTGTCATGGAAGATGAGTCTTCGTCTTCAATTTCTTCATATCGATTTCGTTTTCTTATGCGTTCACCAAGGCTTATTATTTGCTGAAAAGCCGAACACGCTCCGGCAACTACCAACCAAATAGGAATAAAGCGTTGTACCGGACAGTTGTTCAAATTAAGAGCTCCTTAAAAATAAATTATTATTTTCTTTTTATATTTGACCAAAAACTTTAAATATAATTAAATAATTTTTTAAAATCTCAAATGCAAGGCTCTTTCGTACTAAATATTAAGATTATTTTACACTATTTCACACTATTTAAGAACTATTTCACACTATTTAAGAACTATTTCACACTAGTGTATAAGTATCATCGTAGTAAAAAGGTAGAAAGAAAATTTATCTCAAAATTAAATACCGGTATACAGGCTTCACTTTAACTTACCTACAACAATGCTCAGTATTGGAATGGCAAGCAATACCCCGAGCAAGATAAGAAATCCCACTAAACATAAAAAAGCGTCAAGTTTGTTTTAATTTAAACATTTCTTCTGCTAAAGCAGAATTAGATTGCAATCATTTAAAACAAAAGGCTTATGATGTCGTTTCTGTTGTACTGTTAATGCTTTAGAATTTGACTTTGACTAAAGAGTCTCTTATGGCTTGTTCGTAATCATATGTGATTGAACAAGGGAACGACAATTATTATAACAGTTCAACTTGGCAGGTCATTTTAGTCGCTTATTTTGATTGTCATTTTATGATCAAAAAGCTTTTCTTCTTGAAGTTGAAGCTGAAAATTTTATTTTTTGTAAAAAAAGTGCATTACCGTAACAACTAATTAAATTTTTGTCAATAGCGTTTCGAAACAGCAAACAAACTACTCTAACCGTATTGTTCGTAAAATGTTGGTTCTTGTTTTCGAATGAGCGTCCGATTAACAATTGTTTTCGAACAATTGTGCGGATATAAATTGACTCTGTGAGTGACTTGTGTGCAGTTCCGCATAAACTATTACAGTTTGTGCACTTTGTTCACCGGGGCACTATGTTAGTGATGGTGGGCTTACCCGACCCATTCTTTGGGATGAAGGCGCGGATCAACTCGGTGGAGTCCAATAATCGGGCAATCCCCCAGGGGCGAGACATTGTTAAACGGAATTAATTGAAAAACAACCGCACAATTAAAGCAAGAACTCAAGTTTTGGTGTTGCTTATTCATTCCTAAAATCGTTTGATAAAAGTAAGTACTTAAGTGGTGCAGAAAAGAAAATTATAAATAGCATTTTACTAGTTATGTACACCTATAAAACATTAACTTAATAAAACTTTCAAGTTATGAAAGCTTGAGAAATGAATGGTACTTGATTCTTTGTCTTATTTCTATGTTTTACCAATGGCAACCGGTGAATAGTATGAAAAAAATGTTAACTGCCAACTACGAGTATACTCGTAGTGAAGCATTTGTTTCATGGTGTCAAAACTCCTTTTTTTATAAAATAGAAATAGCAGTTTTGGCAGATTTCTTTTTTCTATGTAACAGTTAACGGTTAATCAAATTCTTATTTAAACCATTAAAAATTGATTCAACTTGTTAATTTTTTTCAAAACAGGTCCAAGTTATTTTTTAATATTTTTCGCTTGGGATTATAATGGCTTGCCTGAAGAAACTTTAGATTTAGATATGGCTCATTAGTATCAAAGCTTCTCAGTGCTTTTTCAGCTTTAAAGCACGTTTTTTCCTTCAAAACAATACTGTTGTAACAATTTGCTTCTGCTTCACCAAAAAAGTTTGGCTTATGATGTTTGTGTGAAGTAAAATTTACTAGCGCGCGTCAATGTGTTTTATCAAAGTGTTTCGAAAAAATTGTTAAAAAGAAAAAGGTCCTACTTCATACATGCATAATAGTTCTTTTTAGTTGCGTAATTTTCAACTATTTCATGTGGTATTTTGGTACATAAAAGTACTTATACCTGTGTTGGTGATAATTATACAAATGCTCTTTATCAGTTCTCCGGTTCCATTTGCGTCTCTTTTCGCAACTTTAATTTTTCCGTACAAGGATTCATAAGATGGAGGGTTTTCCTCGTTATTTCGACCCTCGTTGTACGCTGGAGGGCTACTTTCAATATCTTCCATTGATGTTATAATCAAGATTCAGTTCAAAATAAATCAGAAAATTTATTTGTTTGTATTTATCTAGAAAAAGAAAAAAAATTCTGCATTTTTATACAGCGCTAGTACAATAGCTTCTACAGCAGCGAGCTTGAATAACCCAATTCCTTTAAGTTTAAAACGTTGTGGTCTTTTTCGGTCTTCTAGATCAGCATAGTCAATACGTACGAGGATCGCTTTTCAAAAATTAAACAATTCGTTGACATAAACTTATTTAACTACGAAGCAGCATAGTCAAGTGGTTAAAAGCGTAGTCAAGTGGTTACGATTGTGATCAGCATAGCTTAGGTTTAAAACCAACTCGCGCTATTTTATTGTGTCCTTGGGTAAAACACTTACGACAATTTTCTTTGTTTGGCTCTCTAAGTAAGCAGTCCTAAATTTCAGTCATATGTCTATAAAACTAAAAAACTAAAATAGAACATTTCCATCGGACAGCAATATCTTGGCATCTCTGGAAGCAGATCTGGGTAATTGCTTCCCTATGCATAGAGCCTCCGACGCTTTCTAGCAAGTTAGGAGGATAAATATAGAGATGAAAAGAAAAGCTTCCAAAAGAACCATTACGTCAATCCAGGATAAAAATTCTCTGCTAATTGAAATCTTTGCATGGATTTGCTCAACCAATCTACTCGTGTGTCTCAAAAAATTCGTATAAATTATAATCTACAGAAAAATTGGTATTACCTAGATTTTGCTTTAACTAGATGACGTGAGTTGTGCTCGAACTGACATCATATAACAGATTTGACTGAGAGATCGCCTAATGCATTCCCCACGTAATTAATGTTTTTTGTGTGTGGCTTTGTTTGGGTTCAGTTTAGCTCATTTCAGTGCAGCTCATTCAGTAAAGCTTATGTGTATTCAGTATAACACATTTGTTTTGTGTTCAGTACAGCTTCTTTATTACCTTGCTTATGTGTTATAATTTTGCGATATGTTGTTTTCCGACTTACTTAAATCTTTAGTTTATTAAAACTTTACTTAAGGAAATGTTATACTTTTTATAACACAAGGAAAGACATATTCTACTGTAGCTTCAATATTGCGACGAAAGTACAAGTTTCGTCTTTGCTTTATAACTGCAAAAAATTACTTCGAATAACTTGAACATTAAAATATTTTCTACCGAAACCAAATCTTTAATAGCTTGAGTGACATTTCAAAACTTTACGAAATATTATAAGCAGAAAGCCTTGTAATGCGCATCATTGTGTTGTGCCTGTAAATCAGGCGTAACGATGTTTAATGACAAGCATGGAAATATCACACCCATAACTGCAAGAATTTTTTTTAGTAACCAGGTTGCAATTTTCAATTTTGTACCCAAGGAATTGTAATCTACATATTTTCAATCTAACAAAAATCCAAATTTTTTTCTCTGCTCAAAAAATTCTCATTCAGCTCTTTACAGTTCAATCATATTTATCTTTCGGTACGTTTGCAAATCAATCATATTTATTTTTAGGTAAATTTGCAAACGCTGTATATGAAACAGATTGGTTTGTTTATCATCTTAAAAAATTGCTAAAAAACAAGCTTTGCCATGACAACTAACATGGAGTGCTTCTAATCGCTCCAAGAGCTGAGTGATAGAATTTTTATGAGCAGAGAAAAAAATTTTGGATTTTTGATTGGTTGAAAATATGTAGATTACGATTCCTTGGGTACAAAATTGAAAATTGCAACCAGGTTATCTTTTAATAAAGTCTTAAATTTTTAATTTTTCGATAGTTCATACTCATAAGTAGATGCTCGACTTCTGTTACAATCAATGTTTCCTCTAAGCTGGGCGCCCGCGGAGGCGCGCAGCTGCTAGATCCCTCTGCGCAGTTGCCACAATGCTTAGCGCAGTCTCCACCACTTGCTAACCGTCCACTACTGAAAGATGTCCCTGCGTGGTTGAAATAATTGTCACGTGACGATAACCCCAAAAATATAAGCGTATACGTCGATGATTCCCAGGGTTAGAGAATGCCTAGGTGTAAGTCTGTGATGTTTGTATAGTTACGTCATTACGCGCATTGTCTGATCAGATGTTTAATTCATCCGCTTAAAAACGTGGTTAGTTTAGTTTATCTAGAGTCAGTGATGACCTTACAAAAAGGGGGGCCAGGTGCAAGAAACGTAAGCGGGGCCACTATTTAGGGTACTAAAAACAAGTAGCTTAAGCCATTTTTAGTGTATGAAAGCAAAGTGATCTCTTAAAAAAAGAAAAAAGAAAAGTCTTTAATTTTGGAAGGGGCCATTACTGAGTGATCCAAAGCATGGAGAGACAAAGTGATCACTAAAAAAAGAAGCTCTGCACTTTCACATTTCCACAAGCACGAGTGACAACAAAAAGGGGAGCAAGCTGTTGATCTTTAAAAAATTTTTTTTTTCTTTTTGACATGCCATCGACGTCCTGGTGCTACTATAAACAAAATAGAGCAATTTCTTGTGTAGGGGGGGCACTTTTTGATGTATTTTAACGGGGGCTTGTTGCGGTCGCTGCGTTCGCATTCTATTAATATCATCACTGGCTAGAGTCAGTTAAAGTTATCACTGGCTAGATAAAAGAGAGGAAGAGGTCGTCTTCAGATTTGGTAAAAGTGCTGAGTGATAACGTGATTCTTTCTATTAAAATGAATGCGTCTATGCTTTCTGTACAAGATATTCACGAGCATGTTGCAAAATACGTTAAAATTCCAGAAAATTGGCGCAGCATAAACTATGCATTTGAATTTGTTGAGTGTATAAGTTTCGTCTTAAAAACTAAGCTTATCACTGAATTGCGAAAGTCAACGTTCCACACTTTAATAACCAATGAAAGTACTAATATTTCCGTTCAGAAAATGATGATTATTTATTTCAAATATCGACTTGAAACCGAAGTTTTTTGTAAAACAATATTCGGTGGCATTGTAAAATTATCTGTATGTAATAGCATCTCTATTGTGACAGCAACAAAACAATTCTACTATAAGAATGATCTTGATGTGCAGAAGATGGTAATGTTTACTTCCGACGGCGCATCTTTTATGCAAGGAAAAAATAATGACGTGCTGCAATTCTGAAACGTGAGATACCTCAATCGTGTAAACAGCATTACGTTGCACATCGAGAAGACTTAGCTGTTGAAAATACTCGGAAAGAACTTTCATTAATGCAGGATATTGAAATATTACTTAAAACAATTTATACAATGTTCAGCAAGTCATCAGTTAAAACTGAGAAGTTTCGGGAATTGGTCAACGTTTGAGAAAGTGATGTGGTTACATTTCGACCTTTGCATGATGTAAGGTGGTTGTCTAGGCATTTAGCAGTCACCACTTTTGTGCGAAATTACAACATTTTGAATGAATATTGCACCGAACCAGTAAATACTTGCAATGATCCAATCAATAAGTACTGTTTACCTAAATCCGCAGTTTCGACAGACTTTGACGGTAATAAATAATGCTTTGGGAGAAATGGCATCAATATGCAAAGATTTTCAAAGAATTAATCTGACAACTATTGAAGCATTTCAGTTTTTAAATGTTAAGATATGTAAAATAAGATCACGGTATCTTGAAGAAACAGTTCATTGCAGCGATACAATGAAAAAAGTTCTTAATTCAATTGACTGTGATGTCGACAAGATTGTAATCCTTAGATTTGTTAAACTATTACGTAATCAACTTGAGAAAAGATTTCCGGATGACGAGTTGTTGGACTGGCAGCAATTTTCAATTTTGTACCCAAGGAATTGTAATCTACATATTTTCAATCTAACAAAAATCCAAATTTTTTCTCTGCTCGAAAAATTCTCATTCAGCTCTTTACAGTTCAATCATATTTATTTTTCGGTACGTTTGCAAATCAATCATATTTATTTTTAGGTACATCTGCAAACGCTACATATGAAACAGATTGGTTTGTTTATCATCTTTAAAAGTCGCTAAAAAAAAGTTTTGCCGTGACAACTAACATGGAGTGCTTTTTAATCGCTCCAAGAGCTGAGTGGTAGAATTTTTATGAGCAGAGAAAAAGTTTTGAATATGTAGATCACGATTCCATGGGTACAAAATTGAAAATTGCGGACTGGCAAGCATTTTACCATTGCGCTATTACAAGAGATTGAACTTTTGAATTTGGTGAAGAATGTTCGAACAAATTGATAAGAAGATTTTCACGCGTGATACCAAACTTTGAAGAGAATGTTACATTAAAGATCTGTGAACAATATGATGACTTCAAATTTTTGATTGCCGAGAAGTGAAGGCTGATCTATGCAGACTTTTACTTATGTAATCAGTTATGCTTTAAAAGATGAAGACATGAAAGAGATGTCTATTCTGCTGGACATTTGTGACACATTTCAGGCATCAAGTGCCAATTGCGAACGTGGTTTTAGCCTAATGAACTCACTTAAAACTAAATCTAGAAACAGGCTAAAAGTGAATCATTTCGATAATTTGATGCGCATAAAATTTTATCTTTCATCGGGAAACGTTATTGATCTAGATGCGGTCTACAACCAATGGACGACACACAAAGACAGATGTGAAATTCTGGCCACAAATAAATAAAGTATAAAGTAGCTTTTACGTTTGAATTTTCAAGTAAAATTTGTTTTGTTTGTAGTTTTTATGCTGTAATCATCTTACTGTGCAATTGACTTTCATAAATTCTGCTCAGCAAAATTGTGATTCAGCGCACCCGCTTGTTTTTCCGCGCAGAATTATTAGAAATTGGAGGGAACATTGGTTACAATGGCTTTTTTTTACGTTCACTGTTTGATTTATTTGAACATGTACATGTTGTCACTTTAAATATTTTGAGGTGCTGGCCGACTTTGGTGACCTTGATGGTCTTTCGCTGGCATCTAGTCATGGCGACCAAATGTTTTTGTAGTGCATTTATATATTTTGTTTTGCTTGACTTTTCATGTCTTGGTCGTCGACAAAAAAAAATAAAAGAATAATAATAATTTTATCTGAATATTTATCCTCCTGAATCGCAGGAAAGCGTCGGAGGCGCTACCCATAGGACAACTGTCAAGCTATTACCCCGACCTGCTTCCGATGATACCCCAATATTTCTGTCCGGTTAAAATTTTTTTATTTTAGTTTTTTAGTTTTAATTTAATAAAATTGTGTTTACTTTTATTTACTCTGCTCAAGTTTTTATCAGTTTGTAATGATTGTTAGCTTGGCTTTTCACATTTAAAATCAGACGTTTGGATTACATCTGGCATATAAGTTCGGCCTACCTTTGTTTGTTTATTAAATTTCGGCCAAGATTTCGGCCGAGCGTTGGCACTAAATCACAATAAAAGTTAAGCTAAGCGTGTACGCCAGGTGTAGACAAAACCTAAAGTGTCATTTCTTTTAAGATTTAATCTCCCTTTTTAAGTTCTTTTTTATTACATAGTTTCTTTCCTCGATTTGTCAATCAATAAGCTCTCAGCTGATCATAAAATCGAAAGTATTGTGCTCTTGTAACTTAGTCTTGTTGCATTATTACTTTACAGAGAAACAGCTAGTCGTTTAATCAGAAAACGTCTAATTTCTTTAAAAAACAAAATTATTTAATCGTAGAATATTCAGCCATTACAACTATACCATATTTCATGAAAATTCTGTTTTATTATTAATCTTAAGCCTATTTTAAGCGGGGACATGTCCCCCTGATGTTGATTTGGCCTGTCTAAATGACTACTTTGACTTTTCAGATTTGAATGAATACAACAAGCTATCAAAAATGCTGATTAGTGGTATTCTTGATAGAGATTCTATCAAAGACTATCCAGAACTATGTAACTCTGCACTTGACATAAAACTACAAATGTATGTGCGTCATTATGAGAGATCTCGCTTAGCTGAACACTTAAAGGTATTCCGTGAAATGGAACCATAATAAGGAAATAACAAGTTTTGTCAATGTCAAGTAGTCTACTAGTAATCAAATCAAATAACATGTCATAGTCACACAAAATTGTCCCCCGCAAAATTTTCAAGCAAATTAGGTCCTTGCATGAGACCATTGACAGCCCTTGGGCAAGAGAATCTTGCAGAATCGTTTACACATTGAGAGAGCAATCCACCTGTGTACGCTCATACATGCACGTTTCAATGCAACGTGTACACCAGTTTTGTTTTTTTGTTTTTTTGAAATATGTGGAAAGTTTTTCTATCAAGAGATGAAGATTGGTCATCTCAAAGCGCTGCCTACTAAAAGAGTAAGTCTTAACAAATCTACTCATACCAAAATGCGTTTATTGTAGACGCTTAGTTGTTCAAGTGAAGTAATTGTGATAGTAATCTTGCTTTTTTTCATTTAAAATACAACAGTCACTGTTTTAAACATACTACAGTAGTGTCATCTATCAATTTTTGAACATTTTTCTACATTTTAGTGTAAAAAATTGTTCCACTTTTTTTTCTTTGCAAACTTTGTTCAATAGGGTTTCGTTAATGCAAAACTTTTTATGAATAGAACAAACCATAAAGATTTTTTAAAAAACTAAACTTGCTAAATAGTTAAACTGGCTATTAACTCTATTAGATCAATTTCTAAAATGCTCTTGCCACTTTTATCGCTTCAAGTTAATACAATCTCCAGATAGGATAAAAAATTTAGTTTGACCAGCATAAAAACCTAGTAACCTAGTATTTTATAATCACTTTATTGCACGACCGCTACACTGCTGAAAGAATATAAATTAACGCTTATGACGAATCGCATGATGCTAACTCGTGACACGCTCACGAGTCTGAAATTGACGCATCAAAAACGTTTCAAATGTTAGCTTGCACTGAAAATTCATTTTGTACAAGAACTCTTTAAGTAATAATCTGTTTAAAAACATAGAATCCAAGTATATGTATAAAGTAACTTTAGACTAAAACTGAGATATTCGATAACGGTTGCTCAAATTTTTTTCGTCCCTGTTCAATTTAATCCATCTCAGAATAGCTGATAGGAATATTTTTGTACAAATCAAGTGCTTGTGGCTGGCCAAATTTGCTGCGGCTGCATTTAGCAATGTTTCCCATATCAAGATACGTGCAAGCTTAGATTTAGTTTTGTTGAAGGTTTTTAAAGAATTTTTAACTTTGAAATTAAATTTTTGCATGTGGCACTACACCTGATTTTTAAATTGTGAATTATTTCCTACACTAAAATATCGATATGTTAAACAATGTTTTATATCTATTTAATGGAAAGTAAAAATATTAACGAAAATTTCTTTAAAAAACAAAAGCACTTGACCGATGTGCGAAAAGAAAAAAGTCACGACATCTGTTAGTAGTAGGCCTAACTTTAGCATACTTAGACTTACCATATTTTTGCAATTAAAAACCGGGACGCTTTAGAACAAAGGCCTTTATCAGATATAAAAAAAAAGAATTTTTGCAAAAAAATTTTTTACCTAAAAATTTAACAATACCTAAAGAAAAAAATTTTTAAGATTAGAAAAAAGGGACGATTAAGGCGGAGTGATAAACTCTGCAAACTAAAATACACAGAAAAGATAAAACCAGGGACAAAAGTTACTAACTGAGCAAATTGATGAATTAGACAAGTTCTACTGTATAATTTTACATACTCGCCCAATCATATTTATCTGTAGAAAAAACTTTTCAAAAAGTTTTTGTTGGATTTGACTTTCTCGTAAAAATCGCAGCAAGAAAGATTCGAATTAATTTTGCAGGTGACAAGGGCTTTCACATTTTGCTCCAGCATTTTACTTCTGTGATCAGACCACATGTTATTCATGATGGAAAAAATTCTCTCAACGGGAGCTGATGTTCTAGGTAAACAAAATATAAATTCAATAAACTTTTAAAAATTTGGAATCCCTATGTCTTTTTCTTCAAATTTTTTAAATATCTGGACCCATTTCTATTCAAGAGATGCTTTCTGCCAGCTATCTTTCTCGCAACATTTGCAAATATGCTTTTTTACAAGTACTTTCTCATCAAATAAAGAGTCGCTGTCAATCATCTGCTTCCTAAACATGACGTTGATCTTTTTTGTAGATTCAAGCACTTGTGCCCACAATATTTCCGACTTAAGGTCAACCCAACAGTGAGAATGCAAATCTTCATAAGCTCCATCATAAAGAACGACATATGATAAATGCTTGGGATGGCAAGAGGTTGTTTTCTTTTTTTGCAAGTACGCTTTAGTTCTGACAGAACAAGCACCACTTCGACAGCGCTGATGCTTTCTTTTTCTAGCTTTAAAATAGTCTGATTGAAGTATTTCAACTGCCCATGAACGAATTTTAAATAGAACTCTTGAGTTGGGTCTTCAAAACAGTTTTTGATTAGCGTAGGACAAACCTTCTTGGGAGTTGAAGTAACTTCTTAATCTCTCAAACATTTCAAGTATTCTTTGTAAAGCTGATAGCAAAGAAAGAAATCTTGTATTTCCGTGCTGCAAGATTCTCTGATATTCAATATCAACAAAGTCACAAAATTGTTTGAGCTCTTTAACGCGAACAGCTAGTGTACATATGAAAAAACTTGATTTTACAAGATTTTTACAAGGCTTTCGACAGCTACGGGCAGATAATCTACAGCATTTTGAATACAGTTGTGCACAATGTGAGCTGCACATCCAATCCCTGTCAGATTTCTTTCAATATTTTTTTTTACTTTGAAGAAAACATTATTCTGTCTTCTTCTTTTCAAACCTCCGAAGTTGGTGTTACAATTATCTGCGCAAAACTCAGCAAGTTTTTCTTTAAAGGCCCGTTTCCACTACGAGCGTGGAAAAGAGCATTCTTTGTTTGTTTTATTGATTTTTTTTGCGCTTCAATTTTAACCGCTCGCTTCAATTGAAGATCAATAAAAGAAAAAAAATGCTCTTTTCCACGCTCGTAGTGGAAACGGGCCTTAAGACAATTTTGCTCCAGCAAAAAAAACCACGTATTCGCTGAGTATTGCAGCTGTTTTACCTCCAAGTGATTTGAACTCTAAAAGCTTCACTTTTACATCAACATCAGGTACAAAATAACGAATTACAACTGAAACAATTTTGATCTCTTTTCTGTTTGAAGCATCAATAGAAGCCGAAATAAAACTCGCTTTCTTTAATTCTTAGCGTAGTTCAGCAGCTATCATGGGGGCAATACAATTAATAAGCATTGCTTCACATTTTGTTCTTCGAAGAGCAAATTCAGGTTCAAATAATTTTGAAACTAGCATAGAGATACAATCGGAACTTTTGAAGGACTGTCCATGAATAGCTGTGTGATACGCAACGGTAGCTTCTTTCGCGGCTAAGAGCTAGGACTCATCAGAAGAAGCAGCTTTGAAGAAGTTTGTCACACGAGTGACGACATTACTGCTTCAAGAGAAGATTTGTGTTTTTGGTTTCCAAGTGGTCTTTAATATCTGAGCGTCCACCATGGCTAATTGGAAAAATAGATTCACAATAATTGCAAAGAACTTTGCTATCAACAGTTTCTTTTAAAAATGGATAGTCTCTTTTAATATCATTGGTAAAATTGCATTTTCTTTTAGACATTTTAAAATAAATTCTAATTAAGCACAAAAATTTTAGCAAGATTTAAACTGAAGGATAAATTAGTAGGATAAACTGTTAGATCAAGAAAAATTACTTACCGCTATTTTCAGAAAACCTAGCCTAATTCAATAAAATGAGCAAAAATGTTTTTTGCAAAAGGAAATGCAAACAATCACCAGTACGAAATAAGATTTTCAATAACTTAACAGCAAAAAGCATATGTCCTCTTACTAAAGAACCTACCCGCTACAATGACATAACAAATGCATTGTACCCATAGCCGTACTTGCCGGGGGGGAAGGGGGGCAATTGCCCCACCAAGTTTCCAAGATTTGGGCAAAATTCAAATTTTTCGGGCAGCGATATGAAAAATTTGGGCAAAGTCAGGAGTTTCAGGGCATTGACATTGATCAACTGCAAAAATTAGTTACCAAATTTAGGTGAAGACCTTTTTTTTTTTATAGAGAACACCTTGATTTTGGGACGAAAATTGAAAAAAATGTGATTGAATCCAAGAGGAAGACCTTTTTTTTGTTTTAGAGATCACCATCATTTAAGGACGAAATTTTTTTCCGTCCAAGAATCTCAGACAATTTTTTTCCTATCCATAAAGTACTAGAAAATCATGATTTGGGCAAACGTCACAAGATTTGGGCAAAACTTCATTGCCCCCCCAAAATTTTTTGGGCCGGTACGCCTATGATTGTACCCAACAAAACGAAACAAGATAGCGCATCGCTCTGTTTAATAAGTCAAGAAAACATTAAAATACACCATACAAAACAATTTTATATACCTGTAGGGCTATGTTAGCTGGTTGAAGGGCTTAACCGGGACTTTTTGACCGACCGGTCGGGACGCCGGGACAAGGCCTTAAAACCGGGACTGTCCAGGCTAAACCGGGCCGTACGGTAAGTCTAAGCATACTGCTTGAATTCGTTAAAATAACTACAACGTTTTAAAAATCTGAACTAATATTGTTATTTTTGTTTTTAATTTTAAAGAGTAACAATTTTTAGCGCATTAAATCAAATCTATCAAATCTATGGTTTACGGAGGAGTAAAAATAGAAAACCAAAATACATTAAATAAGAGATTTTTTAATTAAAAGTCACATATCTGTCGAATTCATTTAGTCGTTTTTTATCATCACTGTGTTGGCTAATCGCTAGACTTTACTTTCATTCATTCATTCATTCATTTCATTTAGGTTATTTCATTTGCTAAACTGGATTCATTCATTGATTAAATAATGCCCATGCGTGTATACAGTGATGGCCTTTTACAAAAAGGGGGTTTCGGTGCAAGTAAAGTAAGGTGGTCTATTATTTTAGTGTACCAAATAAAGGTAGCCGGAGCCATTTTTGTGTATAAAAACAAAGTGATCTCTAAAAAAAAAGGTCTTTAATTTAGAGAAGGGACCACTATTCAGTGATCCAAAGCATTGTCATCTCTTAATAAAGTTTTAGATTTGGAAAGCCACTTTTTAGTGTCTCAAAACGAAATGATCTCTAAAAAAAGGTCTTTAATTTAGGGAGGGCCACTATTGAGTGATCCAAAACATTGTGATCTTTTACTAATGTTGTCGTTGGATTTGGAGAGCCACTTTTTAGTGTCTCAAAACAAAATGATCTTTAAAAAAAGGACTTTACTTTAGGGGGGAGCACTGAGTGGTACAACCACGTAACTATATACTGTGAACATGTAGGCCTACAAATCACCAAACAAAACGCTGTTGCACAAACTTTCACTCGGCAAACACCATAAGGAGCAGAGCACACAATGGACAACATAACAAGCCGAAGCCGAGCATGCTGCAAGCACCGATTCAACATTTTTTTATTTTCTTTTTGACATACCATCGACGTCCTAGTACTACTACAAAGAAATAGAGCAATATCTTATGTAGGGGGGCCAATGCGGCCGCACCGTTTGCACCCTATTAAAGCCATCACTGGGTGTATAGGCTAAAACATATTTAAGTAGATAAAGGAGTTATATCGGATATTTAATCTATGGGCGAAACACATGAAGCCAAAGAGAGTAACAATCTATCGTTTAGTTTGATAATTTGACCAAAATAAAAGTATTGGAGAGTGTAAAGAAAAAAGCTGAGAATTATTATTTTAAATGTTGTATCAACAAATGATTAAAAAGTATGTGTGCTTTCTTCAGCTTGAATAAGGCAAAACAATTTTAATAAAAGTTGCATTTGACTGAACGAAGAACTACCGTATATTCGGGGCCTGGCAGTTTCATACACCTAACTTTCAAATAACTTAGTCAAATTAACCTTGGTTAGAAAATGACCTTGGGAAAGTTATTATGACTGTCTGAGTTACAAGTAGACCTTGCTCAGTTGAGCTAAATTCCTATCTTGGCTAGCTGTGCCACCCATCATCATTACGCAGCCTAGTCATGCACTGGTTATTTAATTGTTCAGTTTGTTTCATAATATTATTGTTACGTATTTATTTATTTATTTTGTTTTTTTTCTTTTTTCACTTATGTCTTTATATGATTAAGGTGTCGCAGCCATGCTTTATACTCGTACTATCTTGTACTTTTACTTTGTTAGTCATATGCATGTTTTAACGTCTGACGTTGTGCTGCTTCTTCCTTTTCTTGATCTTTTTAATGTTTATAATTTTTGTGTTAAACTGTTTAATAATGATCGAGAATAAAAAAAACACTGACTGACTGACTGACCTGCCTTTCAAAATATTGATATTTTTTAATTTACTACTATTAAATCTATAGTGCTTTGTATAAACAATGAAGTTAACATTTATTTCAAATACATATTTTACGACTTTTTAATAAAAATGTGGCAATTTTGAAATTTATCAACCAAAGATTTCTGTCTGCTGTAAAACATCTTTCAAGAACGTAAATTATTTATTAAAATTATGTAGTAACATTAAAAAACTCAAAAAATTTAATTAAACGCTTGGATAAACTTGTCAGATTTATTTCTAAAAATACAGAAAGCAGTAGCTTAAAAAATATGACTAGAAAGTTTTTACATAGATCTAATGCGGTTTTGGTATATATTTTCATGGAGCAGTTAAAATCAAGTTGGATCAATACAAAAGTAAACTGCTTTCAAAACTTTTCGGCTAACATGGAACAAATTGTGTTTTTTTACGTCGAGTAGGCTTATTGCATTTCCTTGCTTTTTAATGAAATTGTCAACTGGTCAAAGCTATACACGTAGACTTTTTGTAGTTTGTTTCAAAGCTCTTTTAATCATTACTTATTTACACAAAAAAGTAAAGAAGCTATTTCTGTTCAATTTGTATCATTAGCTTACTCTCCTTTGTCAACTAGAAGAAATTTTTAGTATTTTATGAAAATCTTTTTGGTGCTTACTTGAGCATGACGGATAAATTATTTCATTTATTTATTTTATCTCTATATTTATCCTGCTCACTTGCAGGAAAGCGCGGAGGCGCTAATACATACGGTAAGCAATTACCCCGACCTGCTTCCGGAGATACCAAGATATTGCTGTCCGCTTGTAATTTAATAGAGAAATGACTGTAATTTAGAACTGCTTGCCAGGACCACCAAGCAGAAGATGTGCCGTAAAGTGTCATTTTCAAGGACACAACAGAATGGCGCGAGTGGGTTTTGAACCGAGACCGTGTTGGTCACGAGCCTAGCGCTTTAACCACTCGACCACGCTGCCGACGATTGCTTCACTATCTAAGACTACTCGTAAATTTTGCAGCCGCACTAATCATCCGTAAAAAATGCTCTATCAAGAAAACAAACGAAATTGTCGACATTATTCAATAAAGCCTTTTCTTTACTTTATTTTTTTCATCACTCAAGTCAGATCTGCGGTCATCTCTTTACAACTTATTACTGAATGTAAACTATTATGCCTATGGCGAAGTAGTGTGAAGCAAGTCAATACCCCGTATTGTGGATAATGCGTGAACAGGGCAGACAATACAGTAAAAACAACTTTATCGCCGAAATCACGCATAAGAATAACCAAATATAAACCAAATATTAAAAAATGTGAAGTCATTCAATCATATTAATAACTTTTTTAAGTCACAGTATTAAGAGTTTTTATCAAAGAGGTTCAATACGCACTTTTGTTCATGTGGAAAATGCCACCAGAGACCAACCTGTAACGAATCCATATCTCAGGGTAAAGAATTATTTAATTCAATTAGCACAGTCATTAGCTACTATAATTTGAAATTTAAAAATTTTCTAATACCAGTAATGTTTTCCTCACATTTGCCTTTCGCTCAATCAATTTACATTTTCACTTTTATTTGAGTAAATTTTTTCACTTCTGGTTTTTTGGTTAAATGAAGGTGTTTATAGCACTTTGATGAAGGCGTTTATTTGATTAAGTGGCATAAGCCTATAAAGCCTAGAATATAGCTCGACAATCCGCGGCTCCAGAGCCATTTGTGGCCCTTAATCTCTCTGCTGCGGCTCTTTGTGGCTCTGAGAAATAAATAAATGTCAATTAACCTTCCAACGCCAAAGCCATGAAATTTGTTACGTTTCCAGCCAAAACTGGCACTTGCGGCCAACGTGTTTTTTGAAAAAGTTGCGGAAACGCTTGCACCGCAACTATTTTAGTTATAATCAAAAAGCCACCGCACATTAAATCTGGCACATATTAAGAAAAATTTCTAAAACATCTTAATTTGTAATAAAATCGCATCGCCTCCATTGTTCTTCTTTAGAAAGACATTTCTTTTTAATTATGCGTGTAGCAGTGAAGGTTATACACAATTTTTTACCTGATCAAGGTGTTGCGGCAATGCTTTCTACCGTATTGTTTCTGCATTCTTCTAATTATCTTCTGTATGTTTTAACGTCTGACGTTGTGCTGCTTCTTCCTTTTCTTGATTTTTTTTTAGTATTTACGACTTTTTTGTAAGAACTATTTAATGATAATGATCGAGAATAAAAAATCAACGAAGGAAATGAATGAGTGAATTACATTGTCTTAATTACTGCGAGATAATACAACAATACATTGAGGAGGAAATATCAAATGCTTTAAGCAAATTGTTTTAAAACTTTTTATGATTTTTATTTTTGCTTAACACTTTAAGTAGATAAAGCTTATCATCACTTAGCGTGGGCTCTTGGGCAAACGAGAAATTATTTTATCTTTTTTATTAATCTCATTTTGTTTCTGGCAGCAATATTAGCGAAATTGTGTTTTTCACTTGTTTTTTTCATCTCTGTGAGACACATATCCAAATGGCTCTTTAATTAAGTGGTTAAGGTTGCTCAACTTTGGCCCAGGCCGTAGACCAGTGATTCTCAAACTTTTTCGGCTTACGGCACATAAGCAATTTATAGCTTTTTTTGCGGCACACTTGATAGACTAAAAACAAAAAAGCAGTCTAAATGAATTAAGGCTCGTTTCTTATAAGTTTCTGCTTTTGATTTTTGTCTAAGATAAAAATCTATATTCACAGAGCTATAAAGATGAGAATGAAAAGATTGTTTGAATGGCTTTTTGCTGATCAACGATAAGATTTTTAGACCAAAATTATTCAAGTTTTATTGAGAAAATGTTGATTCGAGAAAGGGGTCTCCTTTTGCAAATCAATAAGTTGCATTTTTTCTTTGACCGATAAGTTGTTTTTTTCATTGCTTTTGTAAAGATTAATCACACATGTTGTCGGTTAGAAAGAAGTAATATTGGTGTGGCAGCTGCAGTCGGAAAAGATCATCAGCCAATTTTTATTTTAGAAAGATTCATTGACAGACTTTCTTTAAAATTTGTTTAGTCATAAAATCACCTTTTTATCGCTAGAATATAACTTTGCTGTAACCGCAGTGATTATATTTGCTGATGGCTTATCGGACAAAGAAAAAAACACGAAAAAAGCCACCAAATATTATTTTGAAAACTCAACTAAGCGTTTTAACATTTTCATTTTCAAAACCCTAAAAGCTAAAATTTTTGACCACAATAGCACAAGTTATCGCGGTCACAATATTAGATTTTTAAATTTTCTCAAAGCGACAATTCAAAATTGCTACAACATCTACGTCTATTACATTTGCTGCAAAACAGGCGCAAATCAGTATAATAATGGGTTTTAATAATTAATTTAAATTAAAATTTTAACATGGTTTTTTTGACAAACAAAAGCAATAAAAACATAGATGCAAAATGAAACCCTACAATATTTAAAACGAAAGCGTTTCAAAACTTGAAATGACTGTGATCCTAACTCGTGGAATATTTCTACTAGGGAAAAATTCTTCCTGGTCTGATGCAGTGAAAATGACCTCAATATCTAAGGAAGTCAACCGGATTATATAGTGAGAAAATTATTTATTTCGACTAACATTTACCAGTCCAAAAGCATATTTTTGGAATTGTTGTGTTTATTGAAAAAGTCGTAGTCGAAAAAAGAACCGTTTTACTTTAAATATTTTTTGTTTTAATAATTATCTTCCTGCCTTACCGGAAAGTGCCAAAGGTGCTGTAGCGGCTATACTTAGGGTGATGTCAGGGAATTACCCCGACCAGGGCCGATCTGCTTCCGGAGATACCAAGACATTAGTTTTCTGCCCAGTTGAAATTTTTTATTTGTTATTTTAGTTTTTATTTTGAGATGAGATACGACTGGAATTTAGAGCTGCTTGCTAAGACCGTCAAGCAGAGGAAAGCGCCGTAACGTGTCTTTCCGAAAGGCATAACAGAATGACACGAATAGGTTTAGAAGCGCGACTGTGTCGTTTGCATGCACCATCAATATGGCACTGTTAATTGCTTGGCCACACAGCCGACTGATGTTAAAAGTAGCCACGTTCGCTAATGTAGGCCAGTGGCGTACGCAGAAATTTGTAAAGGGGGGGGTTTTGGAGCCGAAAATGTGATTGCTCTCAGTAGTCCTGGCAATGGGTAAAAACTTCCAAAATTAGGCCTACATTCAAAAATAAAGTGTTTTGGTTTTAAGAACATCTTGCAGTAGCATGAATTTCTTTTTACCAAACCGTAAAACTAACTATTGAAAAGGTATGTGCGAGTAATTCAATCATGACAAGAAACTTTTCAAATTAAAAGCAACTCGTGTAAATGATGAGAACAATAGGTGGAAAATCAAACGAACAAAAAAATAACCTTACTTAACAAATATTTAAAATTTTTTTAAAGGCTTATATTTAAACGCCTGTTTTTTTCACTTAATCTGTTAATTACATCATCAGGGCAAGGCACGCGTGTGGCTCCTATAAATGTTTAGTAATGCAGATCCATTCATTCGAGTTGTACCACTTGTGTTTCGTAAGCACGTTTTTAGTCTGCGTAATGTGGAAAGCTTTACAATTGTTCACTAGTGCATGTTATCACTGGAAGAGTTAACAAAATGGTCATCAATGTAAATATGTTTGGAACAGCATCGGAAGTGCATTCCTTGATGCTGCTCAACGCATCAGTTGGTCTTTCTGCTGCGTTCAACCGAAAAAGTTTCCTGTAACATAATATCAATTCAGGCACTAATTCTCCCCAGGATTTCGTTAAATCATTTTCCTAAAATTTTTCCAAAACTTGAATACTTTTAATTTGTTGAGGAGTTGGTGCACTAGTTTGATCAGCAGAAATTAAACACTGAAATTCACCAATAATCGATTTGTGGGCTGAAAATCTTGCTTTGAGAGTGACAATAAAGTTATCAAGAAATAGAATAAAAATTCCTAGTCTAAAATGTTCTTCATCTGTTACAGCAGCAATATTGCATCGATTGGTCTGTCTTCAAGAGGGCATGGTATTTTCAAAATAAAATCTTCGGCTTTGGCCGTTTCTTACGCAAAAATATAGAGCTGAGGAAATTCATATTCGGTTTTTTCTCTAAGACACTTCAACTCATTTGCAATATCCTGTGCAATGTTGACGGTCTCAAGAAGGTTTATCGACTTTTTTTGCTTAACTTTACACAAAACAACACTGTATCCAAAAACGTATTTTAAAACTAAGAGAGCAATGCAAAATTCACTTTGCGTAATTGTCGATAGCAACTGCAGAGCTCGTGATGAGGTTTCTCTGTCTGGCCATGCTGAAATTTCTGCCAAAGCTTCTACAACGGTAAATTGTAAATTTGAAAAAGTACTAACACTCTCGTGTCGATCGACCCATCTGATGGCACAACTTTGAACAAGTTTTTAAGCTTTTGTTGTTGACGAAATCGTGTTGATGGACTTGCGCAAAATGTTTTGAAGTTTTGGAGCATTAAAAAATTGTGAACTGAAGCTATTGTTCCCATGCAGTTTATTTCCATTCCCATGCTTAACTTTCAATATTTTACAAGTTTGAAAGTCTTCTTCACAGTGGCAATGTACAGTACATGAGCTAACTTTGAAGCAATTTAAACGATAGCAAAAATTGATGCGCAAGCAGTAATTAAGTTTAAAAATTGCGGTAAACAATAGAAACCAAAATCCTATTATTAAAGCCTATTTATTACAATGTACTGTATATATGACTAAACACCATTCTTCAAGGGGGGGGGGGTTTGACCCCTGAAACCCCCCCTTGCGTACGCCTATGATGTAGGCAGTTAGATTAACGGTTAAGAAAAACGATCTGTAAAAAAGCTTATTTTAGTTAATTAAAGTTAAATTGAAATTAGATTTCGGTGAAGGCTAAGTTATGTTATTTTGTAGATTAAGAAGAAAGTCAAAAATGGCTCTAAACATAGAATTTTTAGCGTTAAAATATGCCGGTCTACTTTTTAAGCAGTCATAATTTTTCGTTGACATCTAGTGCGAAGCAAAAATGTGTAGTTACTTGAACTGTCCGCTTTCAACCATAAATCCTTACATCGAGATCTTCACGAAAAGAAATAAATCGCAAAATTAAATTTAAACGAGCACTTATTTTTACTGTTAATGCGATAAGATGTAAAAGAATAAAATCTTTTTAATTGGTACGTTTATTATGCAAAGCCTACAAACTACACCACAGAGCTAATAGTCAACATTGGCTAGATTGCATCCCATAAAATATTGTCACTAAAATTATCAAGAGGATAATTCGAACTTGACCATTGGACTTAGTGAAAAATTTAACCAAAAAGGTTAAGAACCACTTATCTAAAGACTCATGTTTTTTAAAACGTTTCGCGGCACACTTGAAAATCTCTCACGGCGCACTAGTGTGCCGCGGCACACAGCTTGAGAATCACTGCCGTAGACCAATTTGCTTTTACGAATACCAAGGTGCTATTGAGTTACTTTCTTTTAAAGCCACAATAATTACAAAAGCAGAAATTAAATTGAAACTATGTCGATTTGTGGCACGAACGTCCAACGTTTTTGATCTTTGGCTATTTTAGCTTACCCAAAATATTAGCGGGCCGAATTAATAAAACAACGCGGCGATCTTTTTCTTTTTTCGGCGTTCACTTTCACTATTAAAAAAGATTTTTACGTTCAAGTGTGAAGTGAATACCTTTTTTATTTGTCTTTGCTTTGCATAAAAGAATTTTTTTGAAAAACAATCAACTAATTTAGTTTACATTATTTCGGAAAATACCAAGCGTGCCACTCAAAACCTTTACTGGGGCCGAATATGGTCCTCGGATCATTGGTTGGACGTGCCTCTCTTTTGAGATTTCTCAAATTTTTTGTTGTATTTAGTGACATTAGTTTAAAGATTGATGAACTAAAGGCATTAAATACAGCAAAAATTTGAGAAATTCTAAAGGAGAAATGAGTTGGAATGATTGACAATTTTGCGTGACGTCTGCAAGTTTGCCTCCAATGCTGTTGCGACCATTTGGAGCATATTTCAAACAATACATAACTTTAATGCAAAGCAACCAAAATAACTGAAACTTTGAGGAATAATGGTACAAAGATTGAAATTTAAGTCGACCAAGTTTCTCGAAATTCTATTGATGTGATAAGATTTAATAAAATTTGTATGGGTTCTGTTTTTTTGTGGTCACCCTGTATTTGGATGAAATTTCAACCATTACCGTGATGACCGTGCCAGTCTGCACCAACGACAAGCCACCTCAACGTGGTGGTGCAGTCCCCTTCCTTGCACTGGGGAGGGTCAAAATGGCTTGTCGATTCCCCAAGGGTCTCATCCTCGGGCGTTTCTCCCCTGGATAACTCTTCTCGTTTTTTATTCCTGTTGTCCAATGCGTGGTCACATACGGACAGCATTCTTAAACCCAATTGACCGCACCCCTATTTCTTCTATTTTCTGTCTGACAACTCTTCTTAGTCTCTTCTTCCACCCCAAACCTCTCTTTTATCTATCCCACTCACCGCTGATCCTCATTCTTATGCTCCTAATCGTCAGCGGTGACATTCATCAAACCCTGGACCAATAGACCCCTGCTCCGTCTGCTCCCGTAGAGTCACCTGGGGAAACAGATTGGTACAATGTATCAACTGTTCTCTCTGGGTACACCTCTCCTGCTCTGGTCTTTATCCCGCTGACTTTCGTAAAATTTCTCCGGGACACTCTTGGACTTGTCCAATGTGCCCATCCTTCTCTCAACTCCTCCCTGCCTCTTACATCCTAACCCTGTACCCTCATCCATAAACACTACAAATCCCCCATCCTCACTCACAAACATCCACAAAACAATATTTTCAAAAATGAACCCTCACCCCAAAACAATCACGAATAACCCCACCAACCTTCCTAACTACCCCAACTAATTTTTAATAACCCTCCCTCAGCGTCATCTATACCTCCTCCTCAAACCCAACTTACCATCTCTCCTCTCACACAATCCTCTTTCCATCCTTCCTCTCCCTCTTGAAACAACCTTCGAATCCTACAGTGAAACGCTAATGGGATTCACCCCCGTCGTATTGAACTCACATACTTTCTCTCTCAAAATCAGTACAATCTCATCTTCGTGCAAGAGTCTCACCTCTCCTCTGACTCCATTTTCCGCATACCCGGCTACAAAACCCTCCAAAAGAACCGTTCTATGACAAGGAGAGGAACCATCTCTACGGGAAACCTAGGAGGTGGTGTACTCATACTTATCAAAAATGGTCTAACCTACACTTCACTCTCCACACAATCCCTCTCCTTCCTCGATCCCAGCTCCGATTATTTAGCTATCACAATTAAAATAAAAAAAGCCTCATCTATACATCTTTTCAATGTCTATGTCCCTTTTATCCGCTCTTCTTCCTCCGACTCTCGCCCAAAATCCTTCTCACCCTTCCTCTTACCATCATCCCCCACTACTTACATCTTTGGCGACTTTAACAGCCATCATTCATCCCGGGACTTCCACTCACCGGAAGACCAATCAGGCAAAGATCTGTTCGACTGGCTCCTTTCTTCTGATCTTTTATCTCTTAACAACCCCGAATATAATACTCTACTACACCGTGCCACCGAAAACCGCTCCTCCCCTGATCGCTCTTTAATTCCTGCCCAAATAGCCTCTAAATGCACATGGCAGACTCTTCCAGACCTCGGTTCAGATCATCTTTCTATCTCTATCACTATTCCTACCTCCCCCTTAATTAACTCTATCCACCTCCCCCTCATTTAACTACAATAAAGCTCGCTGGGACAATTACCTTACCTATATTAATACCCACTGCCCTCCCCCTCTAACTTTACAACACTCTCTCTTTCTGAAGCCACCCACACCTTTACCAAACTCCTCAATGATGCTGCCACTTCTGCCATTCCTTTCGGCAGCATCAACCGCCCTGCTAAAGCCTGGTGGTTTCCTGAAGTTGCAAATGCCGTCGCGAAACGCCGAAAGGCATTTGCAAAGGCACACTGTTCCGTAGAAGACCGTCAGAACTATATCTCCATTAGTAGATATACCTCCACTGCGATATCTAAGGCTACAGCTAAGTCATGTTCTAGCCTTTCTTCTAAAACCCGTCCCAGTGAAGTCTTCTCTATATTTCGCTCCATCTGTGGCTCCCCTCCACAACTTCATGCGATCTCCCCAACTTCCCCAGTTGCCATATCCTTGTAGATTGTGCCAACCATATCTCTTCACATATACAATCCCATTTCTCTATCCAAACCCCAAAACTTTTTCGAAGCACCGAGAAAGCTCAGATGAATCATATCAGAACTTCACACTGCAACACCCTGCACTCCACTTTCTGCTCACCATTCTTTTCTCTTGAACTCTCCACAGCCATCTCTCAACTCTCAACCTCAACCTCTTCAGGCCCTGATCAAATCACCTACCCTCTTCTAACCCATCTCCCATAATCAGCATTACACTTTCTTCTATATATCTTCGACCTTTCTTGGTCAACTCACATCTTCCCATCTATCTGGAAACAATCAACAATCATCCCTCAAACCAAGAAAACCCTCTGACTCACCTTCCTCATACAGACCCATCTCTCTTACTTCCTGTACCTCCAAACTCTTTGAAAGAATGGTTTTAGGACAACTAACCTATTTTCTAGAACTACAAGGCACTCTCTCACCCATGCAAGCTGGTTTTAGACCTGGTAGATCGACTGTAGATCAGGTTCTCCTCCTCTCACAGTCAGTCGCAGATTCCTTCCACCAATCTAAACCAGGTGCACGTACAGTCCTCGCCACTGTGGATTTTGCGAAAGCTTTTGACTCAGTTTGGCATTCTGCCCTCCTCTCTAAACTCCTCTCTTTAGATCTTCTTCTTTGCTTTGTCGAATGGATACGATCCTATCTCTCAGATTGTTCTTCGAAAGTCCGCATCTGTAATTCATACAGTCGTCCTTTCCGTCTCCGAAGAGGAGTTCCCCAAGGTTCAGTTCTTAGACCAGTTCTCTTCTCCTTATGTGTCAATGACCTTCCTACTTTTCCTCCCTACATCTGTTAAAACCTCACTCTATGCAGATGACCTAGCCATTTGGGCCTCCTCCCCGAGTGTTGAGTGTGCAACTTTCATAGTACAAGCTGCCCTCAATAGACTGGTGGAATGGTCCTTAAAGTGGCGCCTCCTTCTCAACCCCTTAAATGTGAAACATCCTTCTTTAGCCTAAACCCCTACCAATCACGTATACAATCCTCTCTATACATTCTTAACACCCACCTCAAATTTAATCCTCATCCAACCTTTCTCGGTGTAACCTTCGACTGCACTCTCTCCTTCAAACATCATGTCCTATCCTTACGGATAAAGTTTCACAGCCGATTTCGTGCTTTCCGCTCTATCGCCTCTGCCTCCTGGGGCCCATCAAAAGAATCCTTATGTACCTTATATAAAGCCTTCATTCGCCCCATCCTTACATACGCTTCCCCAGGCTGGTTTCCCTTTTCATCTCCTACTCACATCACCTCTGTGGAGAAGATGCATAGATCTTCCTGTAGAGTAATCACAGGCTGTCTATCGTCCACTCCTATCCCTCTATTTCATATAGAAGCATTTCTTCCTTCACTACGGGTCACCCTCACCCACCAATCCCTCTCCTTCTTTAAACGAGCCCTCGTCTACCTTCAACCTTTCCCCTAGCCTCTCTAGCAAATTCTAACCCCCGCACACGTCTTAAGAAAGGCTCATGGAGATCCTTTTCCCGGTCTCATAACCTTACCCCTAACTTACATCTTGCTCGTGAATCTTTAATCCTTTGCCCTCCTAACCCCCCTTGGTCTATCCCATCTACTTATACGATTTCACTCCATCTCTCATCCCCATGCTTTCGCAGAGACCCCCTCCCTTCGCAACACCGCAGCTACCTCCCATCTTTCCTCCCTATCTCACAGCGATATCTCTGCCTGGACTGACGGTTCGGTACCTGGCGGGCTGGGGCAGGGTGGTGCAGGGATACACATCAAGTGTTCAAAGTGTATCACTGCTACCTCGCTCTCCTTCTCGACTGATCTCTGGACTACCAGTTATAGTGCTGAGACTATCGCTATTCTACATACTCTTGAGTGGTGTATCTCACACTCCAAGACATGTAACTTTGAATCTATCACCCTATTTCCGATCCTTTGTCTGTTTTATCAACCCTCTTTGCCCCTACCATATTTGACCCCCAAATCCCTATTCGATACCCAATACCTCCTCAATTCTCTATCTAAATCCAAAGCAGTCCACTTGCAATGAATACCTGGTCACTCTTCCCTCCCAGGTAACGATTTAGCTGACTCTCTAGCTAAAATCGGAGTCTCGCTTGATTCCTCCAACATATCAGTGTCCTTCGCACCCCTTATTTCCTCTCAAAGACAATCCCTCTACACCAGTGTCCAATCTGGTCTCTTTCACCACCAAATCCCTTCAGTATCTCCCGAGGAGCTCACTCTACCTCGCTCCGCTCGCTGTGCTCCTCCCGTTTACGCTGCAACGGGCACAGCACTCTCCTTAACTCTTATCTCCACAGGATTCGAGCCGAGATTCCTTCAAGCAGCAACTGTGTTTCTAAATCACAGAATCTTTCCCATCTCGTGCTAGACTGCCCTGTTCTAGACCATCTGCGTCGGGCCATACCTTATCTCTTCTAGAACTCTGGTCCCGTTCGTGGGGAGTCGCCCGATTACTGGGACTCTGCGGAGTTGATTCGCACCCCCATCCCCATGAATGGGTCGGGTAAACCCACCACCACCACCATGACCGTGCCAGTTGATTTGTTACCCTGATTTTAAAAATTTTTGAAAGCTTTTTGCATGGCCTTTGTTAGGAAAAAAATCAACAGAAAAAAGAAATTTTTTTCAATCTGATGACTTTCTCTGACAAGACATGAAATAGCTTTGATCTCTTAACTCTTTTAGCAATAATACTTAATTCCAAAATAAGGGACTAATTAAAAAAGTGCCATGCCTAGTACATGGACTTCTAAATAGTAGTATTTGGACTGGAAACGAAGCGAAAATCACAGCTATCGCCGACCAACATGAGGCTTAGAGAAAAGAAAGTGCGATCGCGACAGCCGTCGACCAACAAAGCAAATGCGAACAATCGCGATTTAGAAAGCAGCTGCAGCAGCTAAGTCATTTAATGTATGGAGAGTTGCACCCGAGACAAATAACTGAGTGAAATGAAACGCTGTTAAAAACAAACGTTTGTTTTCACAACAATAATTGGGAATCAAGTAAAAAATTATTCTTTTTGTACAGTATTCCAGTTAACCGTAAAGAATATTACGGAAGCATTACTATTCAAAACTATCGTATTCTATTCAATTCAAAACTAGAAAATAGGTACGATTCAAAACTATTCAAAACTAGAAATTAGGTAGGAAAAGTTAAAGTGTTTTTTCAAGTAATATTCAAGTGTTTATAACGTAAAAATAACGTAAAAGTGTTTTTTTTATTGCTATAACGTTAATACAGAGTTTGCTTAATGTCAAAACTGTTAAATATGCTTATTTGATAATCTAACTCAATTTTTGTAAAAATGTTACAGTTATTCTTAGTAGTTTACCATTAATATCATTATTATTTGTTAGCGTTAATCTGGGTTTTTAACTTCATTTTGATTTTTTCTATTGTTGCTATTGGTTTGAAAATAAGCATATTCATGCACAATGGTTAACAAATGTGCAGCCATTAACTGTCGCTCTGGTTATGCCAAAGAAAAGAAGGATTCCAATATCACATTTCATACTTTTTCATTTAATGATGAAAAACTTTTTCATTAAATTCTTAAGCATTAGGTTGAAACGAATTGCAAAAAAAATTTCAATCCATCAAAGAATGCCAGAATTTGTTTCCTTCATTTTAAGGCAGAAGACTTTGTTTTCGATTCTGCTAATCAACAGGAAGGAACAATAAAATTGGTAAAAAGAAGGTTGAAAGACAATGCAAATACTTCCATTTTTAACAATTTGCCTGCCTATTATACTTATAAAAGCATTCTCGCTTGTTCAGGTGTCGCTTTATGTTTTTCTCGACATGAAAATGCAGCAGCCAGGCTGGAGGAACAATGCGATACTTTTTTAAATGCCGATAAAATTGAAAATTTTAATGATCTTCTTGAAAAAATATCTAAAGAAATTCACCACCAAGAATATTTGCTTCATCAAACTGATGTGGGAGTTAATTTGTTCTACCTATTACCACAACAACCTCTTTCCTTTAAACCTTTAATATTTATAAATGCTGATCTAGAAGTGACCAATCACCAAAAGCAGCATGTGGATTCGGCTTACCAGGACTTCTGTAACACCATTAAGAAAGCAGCCAAAAAGACTATCCCACGCGGGTATCGAAATAACTATATTCTGTGTTGGGATTCAGAGTGTGAATCCCTCTATAAAACCTTTCTGCAGTCTCCTCAGGGAAACGACTCAAGTTTGGCTGCTACAGCTCTGCTTTCCAAGCTTAACAGAAAGCGGAGGAATCGATGGTCCGAAGCAGTTCGGAGCATTGACTTCTCACACTCTAGTCGAAAAGCATGGAGTATTTTGAACAACCTTACTGGTAGGTCACGACACTCTCCTCGTCACTGTCCCGTTTCAGCCGATGCTATTGCATCTCAGCTGGTTAGAAATGGGAAATACGAGGCTGTTGACCGCAAGTCATCTCGACTTGTTTTTCAAGAAGTGTCTGACCTTTGGAGGGCCACAACACCAGACGCAGTAAATATCTCTGACAATTTTTCACAGAGAGAATTTGCTGCTGCCCTCCAACATTTAAAACCAGGTAAAGCTCCGGGATCTGATTCCATCTGCCCCGAGCTTATACTTCATGCCGGAGCTGCTTTGAAGTCCTGGTTACGTGACTTCCTTTCTTCCTGTTTGCGCCGACTCAAAATTCCCAAGATCTGGAGAAGAGCGCTTGTGGTCGCGATCCCAAAACCAGCAAAGCCCGTGGGGGACCCAAAGAGTTATCGACCGATATCTCTGCTCTGTGTCCCCTACAAGATCCTCGAGAAGCTTATCTACGCCCGCGTTGAAACATTAATCGATCCACTGCTCCCTAAAGAGCAGGCTGGGTTCCGACGCGGGAAGTCAACCGTAGATCAAGTTGTTCTGCTAACTCAGAACATCGAGGATTCTTTCGAGGCTAAAAAGAAGGCCGGTGCCGTATTTATCGATCTGACAGCTGCTTATGACACTGTCTGGCACCGTGGCCTTACCTGCAAGCTGCTGAGACTACTTCCGGATAAGCACATGGTCAAAATGATCATGGAGCTTGTCCGAAATCGAAGTTTCACACTTATTACGGGTGACAGCAAGCAAAGCAGGCTACGCCGTCTTAAAAACGGCGTTCCTCAGGGATTGGTCTTGGCTCCCCTCCTATTTAACATCTATACGTATGATCTTCCTCCCATGATTTCCAGAAAGTTTGCTTATGCTGATGATCTAGCATTGTTGCATTCTTCTGGAAACTGGAAGGACTTGGAGGGGACCTTAAGCCAAGACATGTCCACACTGTCAGCGTATCTCCAGACTTGGAGGTTGAAGCTGAGTCACACTAAGACGGTGACGGCATCCTTTCACTTAAACAACCGAGAGGCCAAACGTGAGCTAAATGTCTACAACAATGGTAGACTTTTACCGTTCTGTCCAACGCCTACTTACCTTGGGGTAAAGATCGCTCACGTTTCGTCACCATTTAGTGGCATTGCGCAAAAAACTATCCTCGCGCGTCACACTGCTGAGGCGACTCGTGGGCTCGGGATGGGGTGCTGGTGCTAAAACACTACGCATAGCCACCTTGTGTCTAGTCTACTCAGCAGCTGAGTACTGTGCGCCAGTCTGGTGTTGCAGTGCTCACACTCGCCTCATTGACAGTGTCTTGAATGACGACTTGCGCATAGTTACTGGATGCCTGCGTCCCACTCCAACAGACCGCCTACCTGTACTCTCAGGCATCCAGCCAGCTGAGCTTTGCCGAATGGGAGCGACACTCTCCTTGGCTTACCGTGGATTTCTGAACCCTGATCATATCTTGCATGGTCTTTTAAGAGGATCCTCAGATAATCGCCAAGTGAGACTAAGATCCAGACGCCCGTTTGTGCCAGGTGCGCGGAATCTTTTAGACAATCTTGCCAGACTTGGCATCCGCTCCTCTGAATGGACAAATCACAGATGGAAAACGGAGTACTGTGAAAATGTTTCCAGGTTCCATGCTTTTGTGCCCGAGACCGGTGCCAGGCCTGTTGGGATGGGCTTACCCCGAGCGGCTTGGGTTAAGCTCAACCGCCTGCGAACTGGTGTTGGGCGATTCCATTCGTCCATGCACAAATGGGGTCTCGCTCCTTCACCGAATTGCGAGTGTGGCGCCTCTGAGCAAACCGCAGACCATGTACTAACAGCGTGCGCTATACATCGGCCACCACATGGAGCACGAGGTCTGACGGTTTTGGATGACGAAACTCGATGCTGGCTTAATGATATCACTTCCAGCATCTGATTCAGGCAGTGCAGCAGTCTGGGGTAGTAAAAGGATAAACCCTCGACCTCAGTCCTGTTTGTGTCTGACCTGGAGTGGATATCCTTCAAACGACGACCAAAAGCAGCAAGTGATGCCACCATCCTCTTACTAGCACATTATTTCCGACAATAAAATAACTCTGATTTCACAAGTTAAAAATTTGGTGGCGCTGGCAAAAGATGAAAAAGAAAGCGAAACGAAAAAGACCGAAACATTTTTATTAAATATAAACAGATTGCTGAACAAACTTTTTCTTTTTACCAAAAATGACCAAATTAGACCTTTCATCCAGTTTGTGATAGAACAATTTCAACTAATTTTTACCAGCAAGAAGCAGAAAAGATATTCATCGGAATTACTGACGATGTCGTACGTTATTTTTGCAACAAGTACAAAAGCGTATAAAAGTTTACTTGAGAAGCAAGTCCTTATGCTGCCTTCAATAAAAAATTTGAAAAAATTACAATGAAATTAGATAAAAGAATTGGACTAGATGACGAAAGATATTTACAAATGTGATACTTACAACTAAATGCATTTGATCGGAATATAATTGTTATGATTGATGAAATTTATCTTTCTAAACGTATTGAAGCTACTGGGAATCATATCTTTGGTCTGATAGATAACTGCAAAATTGCAAGCACAGCTTTGTGCTTCGTGGTCTAGTCCAGTGATGGCAAGACTTTTCAGTTGGTCTGTCAAAAAAAATTTTTTTGTATTTTTCTCTCATCGCGTGTCACTTCTAAATAACAGTTTTATAATTTTAGGCATATTTATATTTTTTATTATTATTGTAAACTAAAGTGCTATCATCAATTAATATGGCATAGGAGTTAATTATTATCACAATGCATCATAATGCTCGTATTCAGTGATGGATATTCAAAGTTAGGGGCCTGAGGCAAGAATTCCCAAAAATTGGTGTTCTCTAAAAAAAAGGTCTTTGATCTCGTATTTCCCTTTTTTTCCCCAAAATCATCGTGGTCTCAAGAAAAAAAAAGTCTTCACTTCGAATCGATCTCGTATTTCCCACTTTTCGTTCCAACTTCATAATGATCTCTAAAAAAACATATGCAGCAAAATGAAACTATATGCGGTATTTTCAAGGGGGTCCGAGACAACTGCCTCACTCGCCTCGCCCAATATTCACCACTGCTCGTACAAGGGACCACCGAAAACTCTGTTAACTTTTCACTAAAGTGTCAGACAAAATCTCTTCGCTGTCATAGTTTTGCCATCACTGGTCTAGTCACTTTCAAGCGGATACCAAGACATGGTCAATGTTTATCCGGTCAAAAATTTGAAATGTAAAACTGAAAAACAATGCTTTAACAAAATTAGGTATTTATTGTACCTAAAGATTTATTGCATCTAAATTATTTTCAATAATTTTTATTTAGTATGGATTTTTAAGTTAGTAGTCTGTGAAATATTTTGATAAAGTGAGCTGCGTCACTCAATCACTGCAGTTGAATGCATATTAGCACGGAACTTTGCTTGGACTAAACCAACTAAAGCTGCAAACTCTGTTCATTTAATAAAATTATTCTACAGTATTTTACTTTGTTGTGTCATCGGAAAGTAAATTTTGAGAGTAAGAGTGGAAAATTTAATTATATATGTAGTTAGCATATTTGACCGCTTAAAGATTCGAACTCAGCTTTTTCAAATAACATTTACGAAATCGGATTTAATAATTTTAAAAAATATTTAAAAAAGCAAGCAGCGGTTAACAATTTTTATCTCAGAATTATGAAATATGCGGTACTAGATTTTGTTTTATGAACGAGATTGTCTTTATCGTAGCCTCATGTTGGTCGCTGCGGTAAGTTCGTTTCCAGTACAGATACCACTATTTAGAAGTCCATGCCTAGCACTGTAAAATTTCGTTTAAATAGCGAAAAACCGTTAGAAACAGCTTTTCTATCATCTAGGTCAGTGTGGTCCAAGGCTAAGAGCATGAAGGGGCGCATTAAGGTTTGAAAAAGCTTCGCGGGCCGCAAAGATAAAATCTAGGTCAGGGTGGTCCAACTTCTCCACTCTTGTGGGCCACTTTTCAAAATTATTTGAGTTTGCGCGCCTCAACCGGCTAAAAACGCTTATTTTCGTCTCAAAATCAGGGTGTTTTCTAAAAAAAAAAAGGTCTTCAATTGGAATCGATCTACGGAGTTCCTATTTTCGTCCCAAAATTATAGCGTTCTTCAAAAGAAAAAGGTTGCCGCTGCTTGTAATCGACAAGAGTTGTGCAAAATTGTTCCGCGGGCGCGTAGTTGGACCACGCTGATCTAGGTATCGCCAACCTATGAGTGACGTTAAGTAGAAATGAAGTTTCAGCGGAATAGCCCAGTGTCCTAAGACTCTAACCTGTGAGAAAAAGGACGCGAGTTTGATGCTCAAAATAGGTTACATTTCCCTTATGTTCTTAGGCACTATAAAACAAATTCTAAAAATGTAGTAGTAGGATTCAACTAAAAGTACTTGGCAAAAACCACGTCAATATCAATTGGCTACACAAAAATGAACGCTTTTTTATACTTTTATTGACTGAGTAATAGAACATCACATCAAAACAATCACGACCCGTATAAATAGAATTAAGAATAATAATTAGCATTAGTTACAATGTTGAATATACAATTTCATTTATACCTAATGGCTGCTGTTAATGGATACTTTTGATTGACACGGCAAAATTGCGGTAATAAGTGATCACCTTGCTTTTCTATTTAAACTGAACATGGTCAATCGGTACAAGAACGTTTTGCTCAATACAACGGGTTGATTTCACAGGGACGCGTAAGATTTGCAATGCTGTCTAGTGAACAGTGGTGTTTAAAAAAACGAGATCATGATTTATAGAGAAATTGACAGAGTTTCGACTATGAGCGATGTGGAAAGAAGAAATGGAATATATACAAAGGGCATTGAACAACTTAGAGTTGAAATAGTTTTTAGTTGGTTCGGAAAAACAATTGGTCTTGAAAAGATGAGAATGCTTTATTTCGATGTTGAAGAGTTAGGCGAATGCTATCAATAGAATCAGTTTATAAATAAAAAATACTGTACATAGCTTAAAGTACAAAAATGGGATGTGGAAAATCGCTGAGCAGTTGCTGTAAATCCGGCCACAATTAGAACACGGATAAAACCGAATTAAACCAGATTAAAACTGGATTATAATCATGACAACAGGCTTGAAAATTTAGTGAAAGTCTTAAAACTTTAGAATTATATCCAACGTGGACCACAAAAACTAAACATCTAAACTTAAAAAATGTACAATACAACGAAAAAAATTTAAACCCACAATATGTATTCATAAACGTTATACAAGGCAATTATAAACGTTAATACAAGACAATATACACTTTTTACATGAACAGTTAATATCACTTTAAACTAATAGTGCATTTCTCGTGCAAAACATAATTTCAGAAAATATCAAAACATCGATTTATAATTTCCTTGCATTGACAACTTTTTGTCATTTGTTCGGCATGTATCCTGCGTTATCATTAAAAACCACTCATGATTAAGGCACATTTAAAACATTTACAAATAAATAACAAAATCAATACACAAAGTCGCCAATTGAATTAAAGTAACGATTTCACATTGACGCCAAGTACGGTTAGTGGAACTGCGGCAAGAACGTCGGCAAACAAAGAAATAAGTCATATTTTTAACGAAGCGCATGGTATGTACTACTAAACTGTACTCGTTGGTTAATTACGTTTGAATGGCACAAAATTCTTGTAAAATAAAGCATTTTAACTTCAACTACCACGATTGAATCAAATTAGAATCAACACAAATACTGTACTATTGATCTCGACATTATACAAAAATTTTTTTTATAGTATTCACACTTTTTACATTTTTTTCCATAAATTCTGATGCAAAAACAATTAATTTTGTTAATCAATTCGAAAACCTTAATATTTTTATTTTCAAAACCCAAACGTAACAAATTATTCTGGTGCTACAATAGAGAGTAGAAGTGCTTTGAACATACGACGTCAAAACGTCGAACAATTTACAAAAACGACGAATTTACAAGCAATTTTAAGCAGGGCATTTACTAAAAATATTCGATTAAAGCCAAAATTTTTATGCAATTTAGATGTTTAAAATAAATTAAGTAAAGGTACCATCGTAATTGTTATTTCATGTTAATTACATGGTTAGCTCAACACTTTGCTTTCATTTAGTTAAAATAAAGTAACAATCTACAATTCTTGAAGCAAGAGTAGAAAATAGAATGTTAAAATGAGAATCGCCTCGACTGTTTTCAGTCCTTTTTTAAATCTCGAAACTCTCACATCAAATCATAATAAACAATGATTAAAAAGACAAGCCAAAGCACCCCCGGTTGCAAAAACCTGGAATTTACACAAAACCGGTGAAGAGTGATCAGAGCACGCGGGATTATTACGATCGTGTTTTCTTGTTATTTAAGAAAAATCGGCCATTGCAGAGTAGATAACGGGTTCACAAGCTGAGACCTGAATGAATCTGACCAATAGAAACTTTTTTAAATAACGAAAGACAACGCCTATCATGCAAATGACAACAAAAACTCTGACAATAAGCATTCGATTACGAAGCAGCTGCGAGCAGCACTGCCAGATCGCTCAACATACGACGGGACAAAATTTTATCTCATAACCGCAAAGCAAATGATTGTTTGATGACACTTTCAATAGAAATAGGCTGACGAGAAGCATTGCAATAATAAACGAGCGGATATCACTAATCAAGCGGCAACTGCTCCAGCGGCCAGAATGATGCAGCACGAACAGCAGCACATGAGAGCGATGACAACGTATCCTGCGGTTAAAAGCACAAAGGCAAGGTAGTAAGTTAGAGCATTACAGTAAGGACGACCAAGTGAAGAATCGACCAAGGGTGGATACACCGAGTAAACCCAAACACTTCCTGTTTAATAAAAAAAAAAACTTGAATAAATGAATTTAATAGCAGTGACAACCAACAGCAAATAAATTCACAAACTATCATCGTAGATTGTCAACATTAGAAAATTGAAAAGCAAATTTCACTTGCTAACAAATACACTAACCCGAAACTTACCAAGCATATTTGAAAATAAATGATTTTAAACTCTATACGAAATTTGCCTTTTAATTACGTTATAGAAAGTGCTTTGAATATAAGCGTTAACCTTGAAAATCAAAAAATATATATATGTAGATCCCCTGTGGTATTTTATGCTTCGAATTCATCTTACCGATTTGCAAAAGTAACGGAAAACGCTTGATGGAAGCAGCTTTTCTCATGCGGATGTATGTAATTAATATCAAAGAATGGTGAGAAGTGCTTAAATACAATGCAATATGAAGTTAAAATAATGAAATTTGTCCGTTAGGACTTGTACACATGGGTGTACAAACTGTCTGAACTATCTACAGGAAAGCTAGGGTAAGGAAAAGCAAATTTTTACAAATACTTGCTTCGAAATGTTAGAAAAAAGCAGTCTGATTGAAATTACAATACTTAATTGGTTTAATACATTTTGTTTTTAGGAGCGATACAACAGAATTTAAGTGCTTTTCAACATTGTTAGGCGCAATTCGCCCGGAAATGCTTTTCATCTAATACGTGGCGCCGTTAAATCAAAATTACGCCCAAACAACATGGCCACCACAGTGCGACATCAGGTAACTACGCCATGTCGCTAATCTGACCTTGTTTAGAAATCTTTTCAACGCCGATTCAACGAATGGATTAAATCGGATTTAGCAAAAACTAAAGCAAAGAGCAAAATCTTGAATTCCATCAATCGTCAAGATTTTCAGTAAGCAAAACATCTTCCTTTTTAGAGTATGAACGCACCAAAGCCAGGGGTAAAACAGCATACGTTTTACAAATAAACAGGTTGTTGATAGAACCGGTGTATAGCAGGAAAAGATGAGTGGTACAGAGCTAGCAACAGGATACACGAGATTTGACTCGTTTTCCACTATATCTGCCAGTAAGTATTCTCGCGCCATGAAAATAAACTTACAGTCGTCCTTTCTCATTTTTTAACAAAGCTTTAAAGCAGGGGTGGCCAACCTGCGGCGCATTGCAGTTGGGGAAAATATTGCACAACTTATATCTAGGATATACAACTGATATGTAGGAAAAGTAAAAATTATAAAATTTATTCCAGCGATGACCTTTTTTTTATTTTTTTAGAGAACAGCTTGATTTCAGTCGTAAAGAAAAATTTTGAGAATTTATTCCAGCGATGACCTTTTTTTTTTAGAGAACAGTTTGGTTTCACTATGAAATTTTGAAGCCTTTTGTTTGTGTGGCGGATATGAACTGGACTTGAACAAAATTGGCGCTTGAGAACAAAAAGGTTGACCACCCCTGCTTTAAAGGTATTTTTTCGTGTTTTAGCCTAAATTAGCATTTTCTACTTTTTGCATGCGCCAAACTTTGAAAAAAGTAATCGAAATAGTTGGACAAGGAAGAAATAACACTTTCTTTTATGAACAAAGAAAAATTGTCGACTCTACTGATGACAAAATGCAAAAAAATGTTAGATTAAGTTCAAAAAACATTTTCGCTTTTTGTTTTCCAACATTTTCATTTTTGTAACGAACCAAAATAACCAAATTTTACGTGATCGCAACAAAGTAATTAATCAATCAACGGAATGCTGACCAGTGCGTTTGTGATCAATAAGTTAAAAAAACATCGAAAATGTTCAGTCGGCCACTCATTTGTGGGTAATTTTTCAGTTTTTTTCAGCGTATTTACAAAAAATTTTTTTAAACATAATAATAGGTCTACAACAAATCTTAATTTGTTAATAGTCAAAATATAAAATAGGTAAATTTTTATGTTTTCACTTTAAAACGCACTATTTTTCTCACCACACATCATGTTTTGCAAGATTTTTTCTTATTACTTTACTGCGTTTTTTTCTAAATAGCACATAGATTCGAGCAACGTTTCTCAAACCACCATGACCTCCAAAGATTTTTTACGAAAAGATCGAAAAACATATTATGATTATAAATGAATTTTAGCTCGGTCTGTAAGTTTAGGAAACAGAAGCAGTCATAAAATATATCTTTTTGCATTTCAGTCGACTTTATCGACGGATGAGTTTAAAAGGTTTTTTTACGATTCGAATCGAGGACTATATTTGGTTCATTCGACTTATTGCTGCAAAAAAGTTTAAACGATTTGGCGTCGCAAAAACGAGAAACGCTTGCGTTAGATGTACAGCGTTTGAAACTAGAAATACGACTTAAAAAATTACTAACCAAGTTTTATGATGATAAAGTCTTGAAAAACAAGAGCATGCCCCAGCAAACTCGTACGTAAACAGACTACTTACGCTGAGACAGTCCGACTCCAACATGGAATGGTTTTGAAAAAATAATAAAAAGTCCGTCGGGTCAAATTGAATTCTAGTATTAGCATCAGCAAACAGCTGCATTTGAAATATTGTCATTCTTTTTCAATAGAATGCAGTTAAAAATTTATAACCTATTCGACTTCAAGAATGGCAAATCTATACAATGGGCAGCGGAAATTTAAACCTTAACCGAAGAGTATTCATCGCTATCGGCACAGCACGCAAAGAAAATAATAAAAAATAAACAGAAGCAAATTCTAGTGCTGCGAGCTGTCGGAAATGAAAAGCCGCAAACACACCGGTGAGTTTTACACGTTACATTCGAAGCATTGAATCTCGACATAGTAGAAATATCGAAATCTTTCTCGAATTTCCTGTGTTTAGATACGGAAATAAACGTCATTTCAACCAGATTTGTTTGCAATGATTTAAAAAATTAATCCTTAAATAACATTTTACTGAAATGTTTAGCTTTTTTACAACGAAAACAAAACTTTTAATAGTTTTTTAATAATGCTATGCAAATTTGAAAAGAAATGTTGTTAACAATGGGAACAAAACAAGTTATCATTACTTCAATCATTACATCAATCCAAGTATTTACTTCGACTTTCGGCAAACAGTTAATTTAGGTCATGAAGTAATAATAACTTAAATATTCGATAAAGTTACAAAGTAGCTATTAATCAAAACTTTTCGCTTTAAATAAAAATTTGTGTCATGCGTTCGTAACCCCCCTCACCGCGACACAACCCCTGGATTGCCATCGCAATTAACCAAAGTTAAAAATATCAATTCCTCGGCATTCTCCGCTTTCAAGCAGAAACTCTATTTCCAAATTGTTAATCTTATTTGTGAAGAAAACGTTTTGCTTTTTTTGAAATATGCATCGATTTCGGGACAACGAGGGGAGGCGGCACCTGGGGATGATAGTAGGGGGGGCAAAAAATGTCTTGACTTTTTGGATTTTTGTCAAGCACTTTGGCAGCTGAATACGTGTGTCAAAAAACTGCAATAGAGAAAGAAGTTGATTGCATTTAATTGCAGATCCCGAAAACCCTGTAACGCAATCACGTGACTTGCCCCAATTTCAAATGACACCTTTGCAAAATAACGTGAATTGTCTGTAGGAGTGAAAACAACACGGGGAGTGAATAATGTGCTTTGTGTCCTATGGTAAACAAAGTATAATTACCAGTGCCTAAGATCGATTTCTGGTTAAATGACCCGAAATGGCTGTTGTTTCGTAGGATTTCCAAAGAATAAAAATCAGTTTTAAAATTAAAAAAGCTTTATCTTGTTTTCGCGACAACATATTGCGGAAAGCCAGCATTGCAAAATTGAGCGCTAAAACCTGGTTTACGCCTGGCGTATACAACGTGCGAAACTCAATAAACAATCACATGTGCGTTTAAAGACAGATGCGCCGAGCCTTTCGCATGTAGCAAAACCGAGTCCGATTCGTGATTTCACAACGATAGCGCGGGGAACGAGTTTTATAATATTTGTTACCTAATGAAGCAAATTTGAGTTTATTTGTAGACTTATTTAAATAATCCTTTTATCACCAAAAATGATCGCCACTGGAAAAAATATTTTAAAACAGGGCATAGAAATTCGTGTAAGACAAACCAAATAAATAATTTATTCGAAGTTTTTTTTTACTTCTTTGTTTTGCGTACTTATGACATAGCCGTACTTGCCGGGGGGAGCAGGAAAGCAATTGCTCCCCAAGTCTTAAAAATTTGGGCAAAATTAGAAATTTTAGGGCAGCGACAACAAATTATTCGGGCAAAAAACAACTTTTTTTGCATCGAAAATGAACACTAAATGTAGAAAAAAGTTTTAAGATTTAAGGTGAAGATCTTTCTTTTTTTTTTGAAGGGAGATAGATCACTATGTTTTTAAGACAAAAATCGAAAAACAAAAGTTTGATTGTTTTGTGGTTGTTTGTGTCTTTACCCTAAATTTTAGACAAAATTTCTTCTCATATTTGTAAAGTACAGGGTGGCAGGGCCAAAGGAGCCGATTTCTCGATAGGTTGTGGCTCACTTAAAAGTAGCCTGATCTCTCGATAAGTTGTATAGGTAATAGGTTAACGTAGTTGATGGCCTCGATAGGCTGTAGGCCAATATACCAAATATGTTATCTTTCTCTTAACAACATGTCAGCGTGTACTTAAATCTTTGAGCATGAGAGCATACAGAATAACATGCGTTCAGGAGCTGAAGTTGCCTGACAAAGATAAACGTTTTCAGTATTGCAGGTGGCTGCTGAGTATGGTTGAAAAAGAGCGTTTGGACCCACTGCTGTACTTTATGTCGGATGAAGCATGGTTTCACCTATCAGGATACGTGAATTCCCAGAACACGCGCTATTGGTCTTCTGAAAATCCGCACGTAATTCACGAAACGCCATTGCATGACTTGAAAATTGATGTTTGGTGCGCAGTTTCAGGAACTAAGATAGTCGGCCCAATTTTTTTTTAATCAACTGTGAACACTGACGTTTATCTACACATCTTGAAACAGTTTAACGACCAACTGACACCACAAGACAAAATGCAATTCTTTTTCCAAAAAGATGGCGCTACATGCCACATGTCTCACAGATCACTGACACGAGTTCATGACATGTTTACGGAAGAGAGAACAATAAGCAAAGGGTTATGGCCACCACGTTCCCCGGACTTGTCATCATGTGATTTTTATCTTTGGGGGACTTAAAAACAAAAAGTTTATTCAAATAATCCTCACAATCTAGACCAAATAAACGAGAACATTACCAACGCTATCAGGAGAATCACCAGAGAAGAGCTACAGGCAGTATCTGCAAACGTTGTTAAACGTGCCCATGAATAGATGTCAACGGGGAGCACTTCCAGCATCTTTTATAACATTACAGAAAAAACAATCTTTTATAACACTACAGGTAATTTAAACAATGAAAGAATGTTTTTCTTCTCTACTACATTTTCTGGGCTACTTTTAAGAGGGCCACCCTGTACTAGAAAATCATGATTCAGGCAAACGTCACAAAATTTGGGCAAAACTGTAATGCTCCGCGAATTTTTTCGGCTGGTACGCCCATGCCCATGATAGTTATTTATTACGTGATGTTGGGGTTGTGTAGCATTGTGAAAGAATAATTCTTTTTTTATGTAATTGCGCTAGTAAACCGTGTTTTGTGCCAATTTCCAATTCCAATTTCAACCCATATCCAATACAAACGATTAAACCAATGTTACCAGGATTGGTGGTGAGGATGATCTGAGCCAGCCACAAAACGTTTTATCTGAGTCTCAGAATATTTTTTTTCCTTTTGAAAAGCAATCTCGCATCTTTTAGGAGTGCGAGCATCCATAATCAAAACTTTTAATACTAGAACATGCCCGTATCAAAGATGTTTACAGTTAATTCTAATTCGAGCAAAGCTGTGCACGTTCTTCATTTTTTTTTCTTAAAAATCTTTTTTAGATGTAGTCTATCAGTTGTTTCGTAAATGAGAAATAAAAACGGTCGTTTACAACTTCCTTCTGAATTAAACATGGACTGTGAACAACCTTAAGGTAGTTTTTTTCCAAAAAAACTTTTTAAAAATCATGGTAAAATACTAAAGATTAAGCCATTGAAAAGAGTACCTGCAATAAACCATGCAAAGTTGAAACAACCCAGAAGGCCACTGCAACAGCCAAAAGTAGAACGAAAGTGTTTGTTTTCTTCATTATCAGAGTTGCGCAATTGACGGCTCCTGCCTCGTTCCAAAATGGAAATAATTTGTTGAAATGCCGCTACTGAACCACCAACCACTAACCAAATGGGAATTAAATACTGGATGGTACAATTGTGCAAATTCAATGCTCCTAAAAATAAAAAATGAAAAATCACAAACTTTTATTCTAGTTTTTAAAAAGGCAATTAATTTTTTTCAAATCTACCTACCAACAACAATCATTGTGATTGGAATAAACAAGAAAATTCCCAGCAAAAGAGTAAAACCAACTGCAATATAAAATGAATTAGGTTATCAATTATCTTTACTGCAGGAAAAAACTTTATTTACAAACCAAAAAATATTCACTTCAAACTTACAAATCATTGAAATCATATCAAGAATTTAAAGAAACCAACATTATTATTGGTAGTCTTGCGTTAAATACATGCTCAAGATAATACATTTTACTGTATTATTGGTAGCAAATAACTTACAAAAAAATTTTGCAACAATTTAAGAAGTAAACACTAAAAGCTCTGTTATAGAAAATCAAAAAAAACATTATTGAAAAGTATAATTAAACTTTGTATAATACAAAAAGTTGGTTATAATGACCCAGGCTTGTGATTTTCTTATGAATAACAATCAGTGAACCCAAAAAGAGGCCAGATGGGCCTTAAAAAGACTTGATCTAATATTTGAATATAAAAAAATTAATAAAGCATTTACAGCAATGCTCTTCCAATGAGGTTTCTTAAGTTTTAAGTGTTCTTTATTGCTTCCTATTAAATATATTAAACAGGGCTTCCACAAAATTTGCAGAATTACCTCAAGGGCTTCATGATACTAAAAAAATTGAAGAGCACTAATTTACAATCAATCAATCAATTAACATACTTTTATTTGCGGGAAAAAAATAAAAAACACATAACAAAAATGAAACAATATTTTGAATTAGAACAATTAAATATGATTTCAAGTCAAGCAACACTAAAAGCATAAAAAGTTAGTGTTTAAAGTTTTTTATTGATGTGTAGCTTTATAAAAGATTGGATTAATAAAAATCAAATTGATAAAATTGATAAAATATCAATAATTCAGATTGATTCTCATCATAAGTTTTTGTGACTTCTCTTTAAATAAAATTTATTCTATTTTACCAAAATAATTGAAGGAAATCCATAACTATAATTAATTTTAACTTATCATATTTATTCGATTATAAGATGATTCACTTATAAGATGGGTCATGACATTTAATTTAATTACCACATATGTGTCTCTGTTATTTATTTTTGCCAGAAACTGTGAAATATCTGCACGGTTCTGAATGAACTATTTTGTCTCTGTAGACCTTGACTATAAGACGGGCCCCCCAATATGAGCCCTAAATCTCAAGGAAAAATTCCTGTATTATAAGCTAGTAAACACAGTATTTTAATAAAAGTATGAACAAATAAAAATTTCATTCTTCTAAATAAAGCAGTTTCTAAAAGTCCAGTTCTAGACTCCAATTCTTTTATATCTAAGGTCCAGTAATTGTTTTTTTGCATCAATTGTCATATATATAATCATTTTTACATCGTGTCATAATAAATGGACTTGATGTAATAGAAAACGCATTGGTGTAGGGAGTGCAGAACCCAGGTTCAATTTCCTGTTTTAATAAATCAGGGCAAGATAAAAAAAAAACAAAATTAAGACTAGGACTAAAAATCAAAATGAACTTAAAGCTAAATTAGGGTTAAAATAAATTAATTTGGGTTGGCTTACACTTAGATTATATGGATTTGTTAAAGTTTATTTCAAATTTAACATAAGTCCAATTAACCAACACTAAAGCAAATATAAATTAAGCTAATTTAACTGTAATTCGGGTTTAAACTCCTTGACCAAATTTTAAGTTCTAGCTCTAGTCTTAATTTTGGTAATCTTACTTTAATTCTTATGGCTTTACTGTTAAAAATCTACAGCACTATTTTAATTTAGGCATATAACATAAAAAGGAAAATGTTTCAACCAGGAATCAAAATTGAATAAAACAATTCATTTTTCAATGCCTTCTTTATTGTGCCACTAAAACTATGAAAATTTGTTTAAAAATGATTATATGAGTTTTAATGTGAAAAAAGTCATTATTGGACCTTAGATGTAAAAAATTGGGTCTTTTCAAGATGTCACTGTAATCAATTTTTGTTTATGAAACTAACCCAGATGCCCCGACAGTTACTATTGCTTCTTGAGATCCCTTTTCTTTTGATTTTTTCTTTATTTTATCCTGGTGCTAAAAGAAGGATTCCAGGTTAGTTTCACCAAAACAAATCACTTACAGTGATTTTTTGAAGAGACTCAAAAAATTAACATACAGTACCATACTTTATATTATAAATAATTTAGAGTCTGGTGCCTTAGATTAAAGAAATCTGAATGCAGTACCAAACCTCTAAACACTGCCTATAAATAAATAACAATAAGCTTACTTGTGTTAACTAAAATTATCCAGACATTTTTCAAAAAGTCTGTTCTGCCTTTTGACGTTTTTTTGGCAGCTTTAATTTCATCCATCACTGAATTGTATGATGGTGGTTGATTAGTGTCATCAGATGGATTAGTGTATGAAGGAGGAATTGAACCACTCTCAACCAAGCCATCAGTACTTTTATTAGCCATAGTATTTTATTTATTTTTACGCAATCTAATCAATTAAAAAAAATTAAGGCAACAATAATTTATATTATAACTTGTTACGGTACTTATTTTTGATGCTAGTGTAAAATCATCCCCTGTAAATGTTACCTGTGCAAATGTTAAAGAGAAAAGTCTTTAAATTTCATTAACATTTGCAGAAAAGCAGTTACTAGTAGATTACAAAAACTAACCTTAATATCCGATACAGAAAATAATTTTTGTAAAACAGCTAGATGAATGTCACGTTACAATATATACCGGCAACAATTTAATCTACAATCTGTAACAAACTTATTGAACCAAAAAGCTAGAGCGAAAAACAAACAAAAAAATCAGGGTCTGGCCACACTCATGCAATAAAACAAATTTTTAGCCAAATAAATTGAACTGAACATAATCCTAAAAAAATTGGCCTTACATTGAAAGCAAATTTAACGAAATAAGGCAGCAACAGCGCGTCCGCGTTCACATGTGCAATGCAACCAAGTGTGACGTTAAAAACTCAAAGTTCTAGCATTAGAATGTAGATGCACTATCTAGGTTTTTCCAACTTTATCAATCGGTAGTCCATTTGTCTGAAAAGATAAAATTTGGATTCTATCAACTGGTAGTCCCTCTGTCCAAAAAGATTAATTATCAATAAAATTTTGTATTGCATTAAATATCAATAAAATTCTGCATTGGTATGCCTGGTGTTCTGGGTTTTATTGACTGCGATCAGTGATCCTGATCAAATTGCTTTTGAGCAAAATTTCATTGCTGGTTCCAGATCAATTTAAGCGATATTGGTGATACGGCTGGCGTGTTGAAGTTAACCAAAAAGTCTTTTGGTGTGGTTCCCAAAAGAATTTTCAGTCAAATGCTCAATTTAAAATCAAAACTTTAATTAATTTAAAAATTTTGTACCAAAAATGGTGAAGTTTAGCCTTTAAATTTGCCTGGGGCTGCAGGCCGTTTAGCAATCAAAGTGGTGACTTTTTTTGTGTCACTTTGATTTCCACGTTTATTCAAAATTTATTTTCTGGCCACTAAAATTTGGGCCCCATATTTTAATTGAAGAAAAAAGTTTTCCGTATATTTCATGGACGATCGAGCAGTTGAGACGACTAACCGCCCGATTTAAGGGAGAACTTAAGACTTTTTTTAGTTTTTAAGTAAATTTGGGGTCCGAATTTTGATGCCATATAGGAAATTTTACAAATAAGTGTAGATTAGTGAAGGCTAAAAAAAATCACCACTTTGTTTGCTTAAACGGCTGCGGCTCGCGGCAAATTTGTAGGTTAAAATTTCACCATGCGGCCCGCTTGTGTTGACGCGCTTGTTGCCTGTGATACAAACCTCGATATTTATTAATTCCGCTTAATTTGGCTATTAGGCTATTTGCTAATCAAAACAAATTACAAAGCTAACCGACATGGCCTACTTGCTTTAAATTTTAATACTGATGTTAAAAATTAAGTTCAGTTCAGTTCATTTTAGTTTTTTTTTATTTTTGCTCAGCCACATGAGCAAAATACAGCAAAAGATTAAAATATTTGTGAGTAGTTTGTAAACGGGGCCAGAAAAAAGAAGAAGCAACGAAACGAGTTGACGTTGTGACTTGCTAATGAACGATGAAAAGTGTGACCCATTGCATCATAAGACAGCAAGGTTGCTCCACCTTATTACAAGGTTGTGCGAAAAAAATACAAGACTGAGGTTATTTGTTTAATAAAACACTCCCATGAGGGCGGTGCAAATCGATGGGACCATAGCAGAGTTTGGCTCAAGGAATATGATCAGCCCTTAAAAAAGTATGTAAAAGCTTAAACATATTCCACCAGCCAAAAGGCAAACAAATCCACCAAAAGAAATTCTGTTGTGGATTAAAAAATCATTTGTCGAAGAAAAATCTCAGTAAAGAAATATGCAAAAACAAACGGCTGCGGCCCGCGACAAATTTATAGGTTAAAACTTCACGAATGCGGCCCGCATGCGTTCACGTGTTTTTGCCTGTGATAAAAGCCTCGATATTTAATAATTTCGTTTAATTTTGACTATTAGGCTATTAGCTAATTAATGCATATTACAAAGTTAACCTAAGTGTAGCCTACTTGCTTTGAATTTTAATACTGATTTTTAAAATTTAGTTCAGTTCAGTTCAGTTTTTCTTTTATTTTGCTCCGCCACATGATCAAAATACAAGAAAAGATTTTTTAAAAAGTTATTTTCAATTTCGCTTTTGTGATGTTGTTTTTACACTTTTTCAAAATTATTCAGCGCATATATTTCTTTCAGTTAGAAGAATTGCCCAAGTAAATAAAAGTTGTCAAAGCTTTGATGAATAAATTTAGTAATCGTGGACGTGGCCAGCAAAGTTCGTACAATCTGCAAGCTGCTTCCAATGTCAAAAGTAATTAATGTTTTTGTGGTATTTTTTGCGTAACATTTATATAGAACATTTTTAACAATCTTAAAGCTGATAAGTATTTAAAACAAACATGTTGAGTTATGGCTCTAGAATGAGTCTCACATTAAAATATGTTGAAATAATTACAATCATAGATCATCTTAAGTTATCTGAATCAATAATTTACATTAATTAAAACCGTTGAGTCAGAGATTTTATGACAAGCAATTTCGATATGTCATGAAACCGTTATACTGGTGTGGTGATAAAATTGAAAAAGAATTTTACAAGATAAAAAAATTAAAGCTGTAAAAGCTTTTCACAAAATAATTAAGGAAAAATCAACAAAAGAAAGAAACTAAATTTAAGAGTTGAAAATTGAAGTTAATGAGATTTGAATGATGAATTACTTGTAAATAAAGATATTGAAATAGACATACTAAAAAAGTTTTGGGTCTCCTCAAGAAGCGACCATGAGCAGTTTTTGTTAGTGAAGCTGACCCACAATCTCCTCTGGTTACTATTGCTTCTTGCAGAGATCCTTTTTATAATTTCTCCTGATGAGTAGTGGGATTCCTGGTTAGTCTTACCAACAAAAAACTGTTATGCAGATGATACTGCTCTAATGCTATCAGATAGGGACTTAAACTCGTTAAAATATAAAGTTAATAATGAATTAAATAAAGTTGATTTTTGGCTTTGAATGAATAATTCTCTTTAAATTATTCTAAAACTGACTACATCATCTACAATAACCAACCACACAAAACCTGTAAAGGTGAGTTTACTATAGTTATGAACAAAACTCACTTACAAAGAGAAAATTTCACTAAATATTTAGGTGTAATTTTTGATGACAAGTTGTGCTGGGCAAATCACATTGACAATTTATCTAGTCAACTTGCCAGATGCTCTGGTCTGTTCTGCAGATTGCGCAATTATGTTCCGAGAAAAACTCTTTGCCTGCTCTATTATAACTTAGTTTATTCACAAATTCAATATGGCATATTAACTTGGGGTACTGCTACAAAACTGTTAACAAAAAAATAGAAGTTTATCTAAATCGTGTTGTTAGAATTGCAACATTCAGCTCTATCTACACACCAATCAACACAATGTATAAGCAATTAAATATTTTGAAAATCTCAGATATATATCATCTTGAATTAGGAAAATTTATGTATCAGCTATACTCTGACAGATTACCTGCTGTTTTGGTTCAGCTATTCAAAAAAATAAAAGAAATACACTCTCACAACACTAGACAAACAGAAAAATCAACTTATTTTCTTCCACATGTATCTAAAACGATTGGACAGCAGCTCCTTACTTTCTGTGGAGTCAAACTTTGGTATTCGATTGACGACACAATAAAAGACAGGCATTGGTTTTTTTTTAAAAAAACATATAAACAGCACCTAATTGATCAGTATTAAATTTTACTCTTTTCATTGTCGCCCTTTTCTGATTTGTTTTTTTCTTTGTTGTTATTTTTCAATAATTTTTTTTTTTTACTGCATCGGTTTTACATCAAAAAGATTTGTATCAGTATATGTATTAAAATACTTAATTAATATATATGTAAATTTTGTTTTTGACTGTACTGGATGTGGGGGCACTTGACTTGATAATGTATGTTCTTGGTGCCCCCTGCCTTTACACATATTTTGATTTTCTTTTACATTACCGTGTGTGTGTATTATAAAATTTATGTTTGTGCATTTGGCAAATAGATATTGTCATTATTATTACAGTGCCTTCTTGAAAAGGCCCAAAGTTTGGGTCTCTTTAAGAAGTCACCATAATTGTTTTATGTCTGTGTAGCTAACTAGAAACCCTCCTACAGTACCAGGAGGAAAGAAAAAAGAAACCAAGAGGAAAAGGATTTCTTTAAGAAGTGATAGTAACCACAGGGAGGTTTCAAGTTAGTTTCACAAGACAAAATTTTTTATGGTGACTTCTTGTAAAGACCGTAAAGTTTTTTGAATAACATTTGAAGTTCAAAATTTGTGGCTTATCCCAGCAATATTTGCATCATGTAACCATCTTGCCTACATTTTTTTAAAATTCAATTTAAGAAAGTTGTAAAAAAAGCTGCAGAAAGAGGGTTATGCAGTGTTATATCCAATTATCCTTTGCTTTCTTGAAAAGCTGTAATTTTAACTGTGTCAAATGCACTAAATATGCATCAGGTGCAGTGAACAAACTAAGTATAATTACATTAGTTATGTCTGTTAATTGTTAAATTGTTATGTTTGTTAATACAACATATTATTTGCATGCCTTGATATATATTGTTTTTGAACTGTTTCTTTTTATCATCCTGTAATGTATTTTCTGCTTTAATTTGTGTTGGCATGGCTGAAAAATAAGCATACATATATATTTTGTTTTTATTATTTTGTATTTTTTTTAAGCTGCATCTGAATTTTATTCCATAAAAGTCGCATTTTTATTAGTTTTTAGTCTTGTAATTATGTTTTTAAAAAACTAATTTTACAAATTATTGTTTTAATTTTTAATAATTGTTTCTGGATTTTATTTAGGTAACAAACGAAACAAACGAGAAAAAAATGAAGAATCATCATCACTTCAAAAATTCAAAAAAGCCTCACTGGAAAATAAACAAGTAATTAATGATTAAATATCTCTTTAATTTATGTGATTTTTTTCTACTCAAAGTTTGTTTTATGCTTTATATGATTGTTTTATTAACTGATTGTTTCTTTTTTTCAGAGAGCAAATGAAGTTCTAAAAAGTTTTGATGAATTTTATGAATCATCTTCTGATGAAGATAGCATTGATGATTTTGGGATCATCAACAATCTTACCAAGTCATATAAAGGTTTTATTATACTTGATCTTTTAGTGGCAATTTTTTAAATTTGTTTGCTTCTGCATTTGTAGAATTTTAAAATTAATCTTAAGGTTTTTAAACAGTATGATTACTTTATTTTACCATCTAAATTATTTACTTTTCTATTTTAAGAAAACATTTAGAAGCAAAAAAAACAATCAACAATTTGCTGTTTTTTAGTTTTATTTATTTATTTTGCTTTGAAGTTGGGCAATTTGTCATAATTTACAATTCCAAAGTTGATCTGGAAGGCTGAAATCAAATCTGAAATTTCAAATCCTATCCTGGTAGTCTGTGTGATAATTCCAAAATCATTGGAGTCTCTTCAAGAAGTCACTGTAAACGATTTTTTTGTGAAACTGACCCATACTCCCCCTTTCAGCACCAGGATAGATTAAAGAAGAAAATAAAAGAAAAAGGATCTCTCTAGAAGCGGTAGTAACTGTAGGGGGATCCAAGTTAGTTTCACGAACAAAAATTGCTTATGGCGATTTTTTTGAAGTGACCCAATCATTGTGCATAACATTCACTGTGCATATGTGCATATACAATAGTTGTTGATTGTCACCTTACATGGAAGCGATTTGTTTTTATGAATTGTGAGAGGTGAAAACGAAAAAAAGATTTTGAGCCATGATGATTGTGCATTATGCAGTTTAAATTGCCATTGCAGTTTTCAAATAGTTAATTTGCAGGTAATTTTGGGTCCACCATTTCATATTGCTTATTTTAATTTGCTGGATTGTCAGAAAGTATGAAGTTATTGACTGGTTCCTTTTTTACCTCCTATTATTTTTATGATACTGCACTTGAATGAAACACAATCTTACACTCTCTGCTTATTAATTTCATGTTTAATAGACTTATTAAACGTCTTTGAATTAAAGTCATATCTTTATAAACAATTCAAACAGAATAAAATATTTTAACCAGACAGCTATGTCTTAAATTTTTGTAATCATTTATTTTTAAATTCAATATGGCTGTTCTTCACTTACACTTTATGGGAGAATTTATATTAATATAAAATACAATGTTTTTGTTGTTTCATTTCATTCTGCATTATTATTATTATTATTTTTCAATTTTTCTAAAGCTTTTTTTTTCAAAAAATAAAATTATAAAATTCCTTGGTCATATTGTTGTAATGCAGTAGTTCTCAACTAAGGAGACATGACACCTTAGTGTGCTGTTTTCAATTGCTAGGACTGCTGCAAGCAGTTAAAAATTATTTTTGCTTTAAAGTTAAAAACTTTTCCTAGTTAAGTCTACCTGGAAATTAAAAATAGCTGAAAAAAAATTTTCAGATGTCACAAAATATTTTTCTTTGAGTAGTGCCTAAAGAAAAAAAGTTTGAAAACTACTGTTGTAATATTTTTTTTTTTAATTTATGCAATCAAAAATTTACCTGCTTGTTTACAGCATCAAGTTTGATTGCTGGTGATGGAGAAAATGTTATTGGAAAAAATATAGATTTGGGAATCACAGCCCAATACTTGATTGAATCCTGCCAATCTGGAGCGCTCACTTGTCTTGTGTGTATTTCTAAAATTCGAAGGCAAAACGAAGTAAAAGTTTTTTGTCTTTTACTATGTATAACAAAAAACGAAAAAAGGCATTATTGTGCAGGTATGGAGTTGCTCTAATTGTTTTGGAATTTTTCATCTGAAATGTATTGAACAGTGGGTTTATGAAGGAGTTGCGCAAGCTTCAGTTTTATCAGATAAACTCTTTCCTAATCGTGATCAGCCGTGGCACTGCCCAAAATGCAGGTCTTAGAAATTTACTAATATGAGCAGTAGATTTAAACAAATATAATAATGTGGATTTAGTTTGCAGCATTGGAATTCGCAAATTTGTTTTATTATTTTCAGAAAAGAGTATTCGAGAAATGACTGTCCAAAATCATATTTTTGTTTTTGCCGAAAAGTTAAAAACCCACCTGTAGATCCATGGTTACTTCCACATTCGTGTGGGGGGATTTGTGACAAAGTTCTCAAAAACTCTCAATGTGATCATCATTGTTTGCTGCTATGTCATCCAGGTAATCAATGTATTGTTTATAGAAAACTAGATTGTTCTATTCGGGGTATAAATCTTAGCGTTGCTTTTGAGAACTTATAGAGTCGTAAAAATACTTGCTGCTTGCTAAACAGTGACCCAAAGAGTTTTTTCAATAGCATAGCAGAATGACAAAATAGGAGTTGTGGCTATGTCAATCCCAGTCGTCATTACAATGTCCTATTCGATCACGTAAGTCCGCAGTTGGCAGCTTGATCTAGTGGTTAAGACGCCGGGATTGTGATTGACATGGTCTGGGTTCAAAACCTACTTGCGCCATTCTGTTGTGTCCTTGGGAAAGACACTTTACGGCGCTTTCCCGTGCTTTGGCGGTCTTATCAAGCACTTTTAAATTTTAGTCATATCTCTATAAAAAAATTTCAAGCGGATAGCAATATTTTGGCATCCCCGGAAGCAGATCGGAGTAATGAGTATCCTCTATGTAGTAGCGCCTCCGTCGCTTTCCTGCGATTCAGGAGGATAAATATAGAGATAAATGAAAAAAAATGCAATCAGTCCTAGCTAAAGAAAAAAACTTCAACCTTGGCAGTAGTTGAAGGCTGTGTGACCTGTCTGGTTTGAAGTACTGTAGAACGAATTTCTCATCTGAGCTTGTCAATAAAGTTCGACCTTTGTTGCTTTGCGATCCAGTTTTCCAGACATTGCGGTAATTTCTTTTAATCAGGTCCCTGTCCTCCTTGCCCACAAATGATTGAGATCGCCTGTCACTGTGGAAAGAAACCCCCCGTGACTCGTCGATGTGGTAGTGGAACGTGGTCGTGCGGGGAAAAGTGCAATAAGCTACTGAGCTGTAAATTGCATCGATGTAAGGTTGGTCCTTCTTTCATTTTCTTTTAAGCAATGTTCTTGATTTCAATTTTTTTTTACTGTATCCGTTAATAGATTTTGGAGTGATTTCTTGATAAAAAAGTTTTTTTTTACTACTTTACTTTACGTTTCATCTAAAAACCGCCCAAAATCACGTAAACCACCTTGTCTTTACGTTTTTTGACTCGATTCAACGTATTTCTCTCTTTAAAAAAGTCCCTTGATTAAGAAAACGGCCCGTGCTCGATCGAATTTATGTTATACAGGTAGTTCAAGTATGAGCTCGCAAATTATTTTCAAGTCCTAATTCAAGTTGCACTTTATGTTGTGGAGTCAATTTTGAGTTTGACGAGAAAGACCGAGTTCTTCGAGCTCAGGTTCGCAAGCCTGGGTTGAAATTACGAGTTTAAAATCTCCGATTGCTCTTGCCAATATTGATTCGTCACTCGATTAACCGCAGGAAATATGCCACGAAGGGGAGTGTGCCCCATGCAAGCAGACAAGTGTGCAATCGTGCGAATGTGGCGCTAAAACTGCAACTCGACCGTGTGCCAGTCCCCAGTGGACCTGTACGACACCTTGCGGACGTTTGCTTGACTGTGGATTTCACCGTTGCGAAAAGGTAACAATTTTTTTATTTATTCTTTTGTTTGGTTTTTATCGTGACTTAGACGTTCGCTCTGCTTGATTGCGATGAGAAGACGTGATTTTTCGAACGAGTAAAAACTAAAACACTCGTTTCTAAGAGCACATGTTGATATAAACGTTGGTGGCTACGTTTGAAGGCAGTAACGATGACACGATCATTTATTCCAGATATGTCACAAACCGGGAGAATGCGGAAAGTGCCCCAGGTCTGGTTTAAGAACCTGTCCTTGCGGCAAAGAGAAGTACGAAGGCCTCACCTGCAAAGACGAGGTTGCGACGTGCGAAGACACGTGCGACAAAGTGCTTGGCTGCTACGGAAAGCACAGGTGCTCCAGAAAATGTCATTTCGGAGATTGCGGTCCGGTAAGCTGGCATGGTGGAATTCAGAAGTAACGCCCCACTGCTGTTTAAAAAGCTGTCAAGAAATTTCTTGGCGTTCGTGCTTAATTAACTGCTGCGTCGCAGGATTTGCAACCAAAGCATGTTGATTTGTTTTTAGCTTTGCCTTTTCTTTCAATGCTACATTGTTTTATGCAATTGTAAGCCAAGAACCTAGTTTGTTAACAGATTTGATTCGGGATAAACTTTTTGTGCTGCTAAACATAACTTTAACGTTAAACATTGTGAGTACGTGTTTTTGTCATCACTTTCAAGTATTTTGAGAAAAATAGCATTTATTACAAATCATGACCAAAAAAGGTCGCAATGCGTTTTAATTATGCTTCGGTACCCATAGTTGTTTCGTAAAATTTTTCTAAAAAACATTTTTTTTTTTTTTTATCAGAACAATGTCCAAGAGTTAAAAGAAACATGTTACATTCTTTATTGAAAATAGGTCACCGAATTACCTAATTGTATCGCAGTGTTCCCTTGTCATTCGCAAGCATTGTCGATGCCGACGATCCAAACGCGAGATGCCTTGTTACAAAGAGTTTTCTTGCGACATTCGATGTTCGAAAATGAAGCTTTGCGGCAAGCACCAGTGCCGAAAGAAGGTTGTTTCTTTGTTACTCAATTTTAATTAAATGCGACTATTCGTTCCATAGACTCTTAAATAGTTGTATGATTTGTAGACTGCGCGTTTTTAATCTTTCTTGAAGCGAATTTTTGGACAAGTGTTTGCAAAGTTTAAAATCAGTTTTAAAAGTGTCCGAGAAAAACTGTGGTGCTACTTCGAACTTTTAAAAATTGCAATTAATCAAAAACAAAAAACAGTTAAAAATTTTAATTATACATGTAATACCTAAACACACTAATAAGGGAAAATCTATTTTTCTTTTGCGCACTACGGTAATTATTAACGTACTTAATGAACCCAAAGCATAATATAATATTGTCAGGTAAACTTTTTGAAAGATATTTTTGCATTTCTGCTTTATTAGTTAAATTTACAATATACCATATTATAAATATTATGCATATTATGAAGTGCTGTGTTGGAAAGTGCCCTCCGTGTGATCAGCCGTGCAACAAGATACTACAATGCAAAAAGCACAAGTGTCAAATGCTCTGCCACAACGGTACGGTCAAACTGTTTTACTTGAGGATAACTTAAACAGATTTTAATTTCTTCTTCATCAGGACCGTGCTATCCTTGTCCTGTAACCACCGCAGTCTCATGCTATTGCGGCGCAACAACAAGAACTGTTGTGTGTGGAAAGCAAACCAAGCCGCCTCGGTAAAAGTCTTTATGAAGTGCAGCTGTTAACTTAGATCTTTATTATTTGTATTTTTGATTTTTTAAGAGCATCTTTTAATCCGAGATAGTCTGAATTGAGATTTGCGGATCCCGGTTTCAGAAACTTGTATTTACTGTTTTGCATTTTTTTCGGTATTTCCGAATAACAATTGTCACATTCTTCCTTTTTATTTGTATGATTTAAGGTAAATTTTTTATTGTTGACACTAGAATTTGTTATTAATACAATCGAATTACCTTATAATATGCCCTTTGCTGCATTATTAGTCTGTCTACCATTGTTTTTAGTGTAGGCAAGTCCATTTGGCAAACCAAGCAGTCTTTAAGTGCTAACATGGTTTTTCATTTTGCCAGCTTCTCAGTTTTTTGACATATTTTTATTCAATTAAAATTAACTCCAATTATAACATTATGGCAAGCTGTTTTAATTTTTATCTGTGTAAATAAGCCATTATCTCTTTGAATAGTTATAATGTTGAAATCTACATGCAAACGTTGTCTGCGCTTATCTTAATCAACAGTAAAACTTGACGTCGTTTTTGCAGATGTCGTTTACCGTGCTCGATCCCGTCGAATTGTCATCACGTGACCAGAGCACCCCACCCTTGTCATTTCGGAACCTGCCCTGAGTGCAAGCAAGTCGGGCTCTTCGGTTTAGCCGGACTGCTAAAAGAGAACAACCGAACTTTTTATCATTTAGGTATGCGACAAGGAGTTGTCCTGCGGTCATGAGTGCCCTGCTCTTTGCCACGATAACGTCATTATGAAGAACGAGGTAAATTATTTTGCTCGTATATCTACTGAGGAAACGAGCAAAAGCTTTAGTTTAAAAATCCTCTCTTATAATAAAATTAATAATGACTTTACTTATCTTTTCAATAGCCGACTTTCTCTTTACGCGGCATCGAACATAGACCAGGTCCTTGTTGCTAGGTCGTCTCTAATTCGAAGAAAAACTGATTGGAGTGAGAGTAAAAAGAAACAAAACTAGTTGCTCTTAGAAAAAAAGAGAAAAAACGTCGCGCAAATTGTTCTTGCGGGCCCAAAGTGGGCCAAAATTTTTTGGAATTTTTTTTAATTTGTCAAGATACTCAAAAAGAACTTAGTTTCTTTTCAACCAACTTCAATCAATTTTCACCTCCCTAAAACTAACTCTCACTCCAATCGGTTTTTCTTCGAATTAGACACGACCTTGTTGCTATCTAGCAATTTCATGTTGCCAACTGAATTTTTTTCACTCAGTTCAAGCCGACTGCTCCGTGGGAGAAACCGCAGAAGTTGATCGAAGTGAAAGCGCTCGATTGCCCTCCGTGCAAGTTTCCCGTCTCTATGTTTTGCCGAGGCAAGCACGAGAGCGCTCAGTTTCCTTGCTGCGACGCGAGACCTTACAGCTGCGGTCGGAAGTGCGGAAGAAAACTGACTTGCGGGAACCACGTTTGCGAGCGGCTCTGTCACGTGGTCACGAATGCGAAAAACGAAGAGGAGGTGAGAATCTAACTTTGAGGTTCCAAGAGGTTTTCAGTTTCAAGGCCTGCATCATACTAAAAGCTACAAAATCAATCCCGGAAGGATTATATCACCCCTTTACTAATTAGTTTAAATTTCTTTAAGAAACAGTTTAGCTTAAAAAGAGCTTTATTATCGAACAATTAATTTCGAATCGAGACCGATAAACAACCGAGCTTTGACGCCGTTTTCAACTTCACTTAGGCTGGAAGCAACTGCGCCACTTGTGAGAAGCCTTGCGCCAAGCCTCGACCGCCCGGTTGCCAACATCAGTGTATTTCAACTTGCCACCCAGGTGATTGTCCGCCATGCCGAAAACCGATCAAGCTGAAGTGTCATTGTAACGTTGTTCCTCTGCAATACCTGTGCTGGTAATATTTTCCGTGGAATAACTTTTTTTAATTGCATGATATTGATTTTTTTGTAATCAATAAGTTGGAACAACTACGACAAATTTTACACCTCGCTTTTGCTTTGGATGTATGTCTTGCATGTCGGTTATAAATTTCCATCTTTTCCTTTAATCATTGTGTTTTCAGAATTAATTGTTAAAGCTAAACTTCTGTAGTTTGTTACGGTTGCTTAATTAAGCTTTTTCATGTTTATCTTTGATGGTAAAGGCGAGAAAGTTCTATTTTCGTTAAGTCATATCTTTTTAAAGATGTCAACGGTTCTGAATTTTGTAATTATTTGTAATTTCTCAACTTTTTACTCGGCTTTAACTATGACGTAGCGATTGGTTGGCAAAATCCCCCGAAGAGCGTGAACGAATGAGGTCCTGCGGCAGCACGTGTCCCAAAAAATTGGCGTCATGCAATCATAACTGTCCGCTACCTTGCCACCCTGGTCCGTGCCCACCCTCGAGCAAGTGCCGCAAGAAAGTGTCGTTGCGCTGTTCTTGTAAAAGAAAAAAGCAAGTAAGTTTAGCTATGGGCTGACTTTGTTCAAAAAAATACTTTTTCTTAGTTGAAAGAGTAGCTTACCCACGACCGTTTGTTTGAGTTTTTCCGAAAAAAGTTTCGCTGAATATTTCCAATTGAAAAGCGTGGGAATCGCATTCGTGCTTTCAATATGTAAACATTACGCAATTAAAAATCGCAATCGATTTAGAACTACTTGATTTTACAGGATTTTATATGCTCCGAAATTCAATCTCGACAATGCAAAGTAGAGTGTGATGGAAAATGCGAAGAGATGAAAGCGAGGAAGGAAACTGTGAGTTAAAAATTAATTGCGCCGCGACCTGCTGTGTAATTAAACATTGATCGCTTTCTCTTACCCTGTGCTGTTAAGCGAATTAATTATTCGGCTCCGTATGGTCGCAACTTGTTGGTTAAACGTACGCTATACGTAATGCTGTTTACAGCAATGCAAAATGATAGATGACTAGAGCTATATAGATCAGTGCTTCCCAAACTTTTTTTTGCCGGCGGCGCCCTTTAAAAACTTACAAATACTTACGGCGCCCATGTAAAACCAAAATTTGCAAGCATTTGAAATGATCAAAAATTTTATTAAACTGAGTTTAACCCACAAAAATACTATATGTTTTATAGTCACACTAAATTATTTAATACGAACAGTGAGCTTGCTGCTCCATGCACATTTTATCAAATCGCAGCTCAATATTCGATATCGCCACACACATTTCGCGCTCGATGTCGATCTTATTGTGGTATTTAGACTTGATTACAGCTACCGATGAAAAGCCGGCTTCACATAAATACGATGTTGCAAATGGTATAAGAATACGGAGAGCTTTACAGCTTACAAGTGGAAATTCAAATCGAGCCGTAATCCAGAAAGAAGTTATTGAACCAGGACTGTAAATGTTTTTCAAAGTGCGGTCAGATTAAAGGTCGATGAATTGTTCAGCTTCAAGAGATGTAAAACCTTAAGGTGCAATTGCATTGTCGACAAAGGGATCTCTTATCCACTTGTACTTATCGAGTCTTCAGAAAAATATTTATTAAAAAGTGAGATTCGAGAATCCAAATGCGAATAGATCACATTCTATACACCACAATGCAAGGAGGAGTTTCCAGATAATGAGCTTAAATGTGACTTTAAAAGTGGAAAACTATGACACTGTTTTCCATTTTGCAACAGACCAGTTTTCCATAATCGTAGTTTTCTTTTAAAAGCTGTAAGTTTGTCATAAAGTTGCAGGATGTGAGTATCCCTTCCTTGGAGTGAGATGTTTAATTGATTTAGTTTTTCAAAAATATCACATAGATACGTCAACTTAGACTGAAAAAGCCATCTTCAAATGTAGTAACAAGAGAATGCTTTTTCAAAAATATGATAATTTCACTTCTTAATTTGTATACGCGAAAAAGAACCTGGCCTTTAAAAAGCCATCTTGAATTACAGTGAAACAACAAATTAATATGTTCGGCTCCGAGTTTATCGCAAAGACGTTGGAAAAGTCAGTTCAGAGGTCTTGTTTTAATAAAGTTTACAATTTTGAAACTATTTCAAGCACTTCATTTAGGTCAGAAGTGAGCTGTTGCGAAGCCAGCGTCTCTCGGTGTATTAGGCAGTGGGTCCATTTAGTGCGGGGAGCAACACCTTGCACTGACGCTCGTAACCCGCTGAAGCAACCGGACATAGCACGGCACCATCAGCGCATAAACCAACACAAAATTTTCAATCAACATTATTTTCCTCGAAAAAATTGTTCAGAGTCGCAAACAAATCATGTGCTTTACAACTTAATAAAATGGGCTTGCAAAAGAGCAAATCTTCAACAATGTCGCCATTTTTATCAATAAATCGTACGTAGCAAATTAAGTTAGCATCTTTATTGCTTGTACTGATTATTGCCTCATCTACCTGTAAGTTGAACTTATTTCCACGCATATTTGTTACGAGCTGATCATTGATATTATCAGCAATTTTTTCGAACCTCTTGCAAATTGATAGTGGAACGGTTTTAAGCTCTTGCGCAGCTGAATCCCCAATCATTGTCGAGACTAAATCAATGGCAGCAAGTAATATACGCTCCTCTGCGATAGTATGCGGTTATTTACATTTTGCGATTCTATGCGCAACTTTAAAAGACGCTAGCTGAGCTTTGGCTGGTATATACAAAAAGTTTGAAAACACAACCGATTACTCCTTTATTGCATTGTTGCATTCTTCTGGAAACTGGAAGGACTTGGAGGGGACATTAAGCCAAGACATGTCCACACTGTCAGCGTATCTCCAGACTTGGAGGTTGAAGCTCAGTCACACTAAGACGGTGACGACAGCCTTTCACTTAAACAACCGAGAGGCCAAACGTGAGCTAAAGGTCTACAACAATAGTAGACTTTTACCGTTCTGTCGAACCCCTACATACCTTGGGGTAAAACTGGACAGATCGCTCACGTTTCGTCACCATTTAGTGGCATTGCGCAAAAAACTATCATCGCGCGTCACACTGTTGAGGCGACTTGTGGGCTCGGGATGGGGTGCTGGTGCTAAAACACTACGCATAGCCACCTTGTCTCTAGTCCACTCAACAGCTGAGTACTGTGCGCCAGTCTGGTGTCGCAGTGCTCACACTCGCCTCATTGACAGTGTCTTGAATGACGCCTTGCGCATAGTTACTGGATGCCTGCGTCCCACTCCAACGGACCACCTACCCGTACTTTCAGGCATCCAGCCAGCTGAGCTTCGCCGACTGGGAGCGACACTCTCCTTGGCTTACCGTGGATCTCTGGACCCCGATCATATTTTGCATGGTCTGTTAAATGGGTCCTCAGATACTGGCCAAGTGAGACTAAGATCCAGACGCCCGTTTGTGCCAGGTGCGCGGAATCTCTTGGACAATCTTGCCAGACTTGGCATCCGCGCCTCTGAATGGACAAATCACAAATGGAACGCGGAGTACTGTGAAAGTGCTTCCAGGCTCCGTGCTTTTGTGCCCGGGACCAGTGTCAGGCCTGTTGGGATGGGCTTACCCCGAGCAGCTTGGGTTAAGCTCAACCGCCTGCGGACTGGTGTTGGGCGATTCCATTCGTCCATGCACAAATGGGGTCTCGCTCCTTCACCGAATTGCGAGTGTGGCGCCTCAGAGCAAACCGCAGACCATGTACTAACAATGTGCCCCATACATCGGGCACCACATGGAGCACGCGGTCTGACGGTTTTGGATGACGAAACTCGATGCTGGCTTAATAACATCACTGCCAGCATCTGATCCAGGCAGTGCAGCAGTCTGGGGTAGTAAAAGGATAAACCCTCGGCCCCAGTTCTGTTTGTGTCTGGCCTGGAATGGATGCCCTTCAAACGATGACGACGACGACGACGACTCCTTTATTTCTGATAACTTTTGGATAAAAAATTTACGTGGTTTTCCGGATAAGTAGTTGTGGTTTGTTGTAAGGTGGCATTTCAATTTATTGTGTAGCATGCATTCCGTAGCTAAGATTTTGCAACAAATCACATATTGTGGATGAATGCTTTTTTTTTTCTGTGACAGTAAAGTCGAAATTAAGATAATTACTGCTGTATTTTCTAGTCTTTATGTTTGTGTCAGTTCAACCCGTCTTTTTTTCAGGTAAAGTACCAGTAATAAATTTATCCATTACTAAACTTAAACTTTATTGTTGTTAAATATCTTATAATCGCGTAAACTAGACTTCTGCAAAATTTTATATTTTATAAATACTCTTTATAAACCTCTTTCCTTTCCAGCGTTGCCGTTCAATAACACACATTTTCATGTTTAGCGTCTACCTCATTTGCTATATTTTGCAACTACGAGAATATTAGATCAAAAATAAAACTTTCACAGTGTCTAAAACAATTGTTTTGTTCGATTGATTTTTATCACATCGATACTGCCTAATCGAACGCACGTGGTTAGAAAGAGCGCAGATCTTGGTAAAACTTTGAGAATTTAAATCGGGAAGAAAAGGGATAAAAATATTTCAAAACGACCTTACACAAAAGCGAATGACACACAAAGCAACCTGGCGTTGCTTTAAGGGAGAAAAAATTTTTCATACAGGCCTCTGCATTTTCACTTTCTAAGTTGATTGTCCGTTCTTACAAAATAGTTTTTAGAACATTTGGTCATTATGATTCGCAGCTCTTTTATTAGGAAACCGATAACATTCATTGTGCTAAGTGAACTAGTAAACTCAGCAGTTTTCGCAAATCCACGCGGCGCCCCTGCCAAAGTCTTGCGGTGCACCAGGGTCTCGCGGCTCCAAGTTTAGGAAACGCTGATGTAGATGATTGAAGCTGATAATTAGAGCGAGTTGGGGCAATCTAATTGCATTCGCCGGCCGCGTGAAATGCAAGGTTTGCTAGCCAGCTCGCAATACAATTTTTAATTTATGAATTGTCTGTGATTTGGTTTTCAAAAATTACTTCAATAGGTTTAAACAAAAGTCTGTTGTCATCGCTTCAATTCTATGAAATTAGGCGTAAAGTGACATTTTCAAGTATTTTCAATCGGAAAAGGATTTTTCAATTTTGTATGATCAATATCAATTTTATTTAAAATAAAGAAATTGTATCTTTAATCAACCATTTCTTTTTAAATGTTAGTGCTAGAAAAATAATTTTTTTACACTATTAAAATATATATATTTACTAAAAGGTTTAATAGTAATTAGCAAAAATTAGATCACAACCAACAAAAATGCGGTTTACTTAATAGACAACTCACTTGCAAACGTTGCCAAGACCAAGATTGCATTTTAGTACGATGCCGTGGTAGTGGTTATAGATGGTAGTATATCGTTGGTTACCGTACCAACGACAAGCTACCTCATCGTGGCGGTTTGGTCCCCTTTTCCGTTCTGAAAATGAGCCGAAATAACTTGTCAATTTCCCCACAAACCTCTGTTTCAAAGAAAAAAATTTCAACCGCAATGTCAGCAGATTGGGGCAATCGCTTGACAGTTACTCTAACTTCAACACTCTTGACTTTTCTTCCGAGTGAGAAATATAAGTATTAACGTGCAAAGTTTTTTGTTGTATTCATTTCTTTGCAAAATCCAAAGATCAAAACCCGATTCTTATTACCACAAAGTAGTGAACAGGGGCCCCTCTCGCACCCCGAAAAAACCTTTCAGCAAAACCCGAAAAAACAAACATTTTTTCTAATATTTGAACGAAATATTTATTGCCGCCTTCTCATCCCTTGAAACACGTTGGTGTGACCATTCACCATAACCAATAGCAGCTAACCACCACCATCAAATACAAAAAATCAGGTGTTTATTTTTTTGTAATAGTTTTCGACTGTCATATTGAACAGAATGAAGTAATTGCAATGAAGTGCACACGTTGTTCTTAGAAATGCAATGTCTTAATTGCTTTGCATGTTAAAAGTGACTTCGTTCTGTTATCTGTCGCAGATTGGATTCTTTTTACGTTATTTTGACTATGCTTTTTATGCTTTTGTGATTGCAGCTCTTTTATGTCTGCCTTCATGATGTAAAACTTGTCTCATTCGAAGTTTCGCTTTTGAATATTGTTATTTTCAAATGAGATTTATAAAGTTTTGGTTGTGCTATTTTTTATTATGCGATCAATTACAAAATTATGTCTTTTTTTGACAGGTTAACCTACGTTCGTAATTATATTTTCTACGTCTGTAGCCTGTAACAAAAATTAACGTACAATGTGTTTCAGGAAAAAGCAAACGAAGAGAAAAAGAAACATGAAAACGAAATCAAACGCCAGCAAGCCGAAATCGAAAAGTTCGATCGCTGGAAGGACAAGACTTCTCGTCGTGGGAGACGGAAACCTTCTTTTGAGGAAGTTAAAAAGCCTGTTGGATTGTGGAGTCGTATGACTGCTTCCGGCTATACTTTAGTTATTATAATTGGTGTACTTGGTGCTGGGTGTAGTTTGATAGTGATGTATTTGACCAAAATTTAAACCTTTTTTTAAGTAGAGAAAAAATTACGATTATTGCTCAATCCGTTTTAGCACGTAAGAACTTTATGTCGCAAACGCTGTACTGAATAATAACTTGTATTTTTCGCGTAGAAAATATTTCAAATCGACTATGCAGTTGACCGGCTATTTGTAACATTGTGTTCAAACGCTCGGTTTAAGTTGTTTCTGAATTATATATACATGTATATATATATTAATAAAAGCACTAAAATAGATTAAAAATTAACAATAAAATCCACGACAGCCTGTTTTATCCTAAGAATCGTCAGGTGGAAACTTATTCAAATAGAATATTCAAAATTCTATTTGAATAAGTTTCCACCTGACGATTCTTAGGATGAAACAGGCTGTCGTGGATTTTATTGTTAATTTTTAATCTATTTTAGTGCTTTTATTAATAAATACTGCTCTAACTATTTGGTTATTGAGCTCTGTACCGGCGAAGTAAAGCAAACAGATATATATATATAGGTTAATACCAGTTTTAATTATTAATTTATTAAACTTATGAAAAATTTGCTGTACTTGCTCAATGAAGTTTTGAGCTTGGCTCTTCGCGCGTGATCCAAAAACTGATTATCATTATATTATTCGTGATCTATCTTAAGGACAGGTTTCGGCCATAATCATGAAGTTATTGTTGACGCATCTCTTAATTTTGCTTATTGTAGCTGCGATCTTTATTCAGTATTTTTATTCTTTGACAGACAGACAGAAGTTTATTTTGTCAGAGATTATTACGCACTATAAAGGTAATACATAAAATTAAACGAGAAAGAAAATACATATCAAAATAGTAAAACACAGGTTATCTACAACTACAGTGAATATAAAATAAAATAATAACAATCTCGACAGGAGACTGCGAAGTGACCGATTAAGGTCTTCTAGTCAAGCAGTCACCCAGAAATTGTAGCGGAATTATTCAATTTCAAAGATTATTGCTTTAGGGCATGACGAATTATATCGTTTCGATTCATATATAGGAATTTAAGAGTTGAATTTCAATTTTACGTTTGAAGGTATTAAACGATTGGTTTCGAATGTGAGGATAGATGGAGTTCCAGATTTTTGCCCCTTGAAATTTAATTGATCGTTGACATCGAGACGATAAGAAGTGTGGTAAGTATAAATGGTTTCGAATATTAGATCTAGTAGACCGATTATGAATTGAACTGGTTTGGGTAAAGAAGGATGTAAAGCAGATTGGAAGGTGTTTGTTGGAGTATTGGTGCATAATTTTGGCAATTTCAAAATACAAGGTGTCCACAAAGTCTGGGTAGTGGGTACATAGGGGAAAACACATACTTTTAAAACAAAACAATTTTATTTAATTATAATGTTAAGAAATTAAATTTTCAATATGATTTCCATTATTTTCAAAGCGTAATTTTCAATACAATCTGGGGATGAAAAATAACATAAATAAATAAAATAGTAAAATTCCTATGTACCCAGACTTTGTTGACACCCTGTAGTACAAATCTTGTATTTTTAAGATTTTGTATTGGTAAAAAAGTGGTGTTGTTGATGTTTTAGGGTTACAGTTTGAGATTATACGAAGAGCTTTATTTTGGAGACGTTGGGAGTTTTTAGAGGTATGTTGGGAAAGTACTTCCCGAAATGGGAAGGCCGTATAGTAATGAGGGTGGACTGCGAAATAGACAAGAGGAAGGGAAAATATGTCGCAATTTATTTAAAATTTCCACCGTTTTGGCTATTTTAGATTCAACTAGTTGTATATGTTGTTTAAAATTTAACTTCAATCAGCTGTATTAGTCTCCTTGTTTGATTGTATTCCTGAGCCGTTTTTTCTTTCAATCTTGGACACTTTGTGTCATTTTCCATCTACTTTAACTTGTTCTTTGTAACAGTTAGTCGTTACAGGTTAGGAAAAGGCGGGACAAAACGGACATCTGCTCCATTTCTTTTAATTTCAAAGTTTCCATTTATTTTTTTATCTTCTTTTATTTTCCTATTTTAGTTAAAGTTACAAAAATAAAATTGGCAGCTTTGTAATTATTCCGTATGTTTTACAGGTGAAAACGTGTTTGGCAGAGATTTGTTGTAAAATTGGATATAAAGCAAAGTCGATTTGTTGATCAATCGATGACAAAATTTAAAAGTTTTTTGATGTCAAGTGTAGTTTGACAAAGTGAAATTTAAACAAGGGTTATGATTTTTAAAAAATATGTTTAATGGCCGCGTTGCACGTTAATTGCCAAAAGCGACATGCTTAGGACAAAATAGTCATGGGCTATGACCGTTCTGCCCCAACCTCCGTTCAGTTAAGTCAAACTTACGTTAAAAAACCTCAAGCAATATATAAAGCAAATAGTATAACTGTTTGCTTTGCACACAACCTTATAAAAAGCCACCATCTGAAAATTAGATTTAATGTATCAAATGTTTGGAATGGTGTCACGATAGATGTTCGGATTATACTGGTCAAGATTTTTTTGTGCAATATTTGTGTTTAATTTTTTTAACATTACCAAGTCTGAATAAAAAATATTTCTATTTGATTTTTTTAGTTGCCACAAAGCAGAAATATTTGTATTAATAATTAAAATTTAAAACAAAGATAAAAAACTATTTTTAATTTTACATGAGGAAATATGGACACTCCATGATCGTTATGCCCCAAGCCCGGGGCAAAAGTTTTATCATTGTATTATCTTTTGTTAATTTAAGTCCAGCACTGAAGAAATTACGCCAATTTAATATAACTATGACCGTTTTACCCCGCCTTAAATCGACCTTGAAAAGAATTTGAGCTTTTTTTATCAGCCCTTAATGACCCTATATATCTTTGATGCTCTAAAGCAGCGATCGCCAAGCTTTTAAAACTTCCTGAACTTCAAAAGTATTTTTTTTTTTTTTTCGTCAAACCTATGATATGAATTTTAAAACAAAGCTACGTTTACTATATTTGTACAATTGTACAATAATAGTCAGGTAGTATTAAATCATTAAAATTCAACAAGACCAAAAAAATCTAATTTGCTTTGAAATGCAAAAATACAAACCCTATCAAATTGAATAATTGCGAATTCTACTCCTGAAACTTACAAGTGCCTCTTTAATTTTGGGTTCAGACCAAAAAATATTATAGATACCTGTTTTTCTGGATGCGTCTTGAATTTTGATTCTAAGCGTGCTTGTCATTGCAGTGCCCAACCTTTTGCCCATCATGAGCCAAATTTCTCTTAGCAAGTTTATCGTGAGGCGCAATCGCTGCAGTTATCAAAGTGATTACTTTTAACCGGAATTGGTCTTGGTGTTACAAAGTTGAAGACAAAACAAGGTCTTGACTTTAATTCTACGGTCTAAATGTGTGAAAAATTTTATTGGGCCGATAATAATTGCATTTGAGTTTGCGCGCCGTCGAGCTTCGGGTCGAACAGCCCTGAAATAAGAACTAATTATAAACTTTTTCAAAGTTTGCCAAGAACCCCTTTCCCGAAATCACAGTGTCCTAAGATAGCAACCTTCTCGCTCCATTTTATTGTGTCTTTGCGAAAGACACTTTACGGCGCTTTCTCCTGCTTTGCGGTATTGGCAAGCAGTACTAAATTTCGGTCCTATCTCGAGAAAAACTAAAAAAACAAAATAAAAAATTTCAACCGAACAGCAATATCTTGGCATCTCCGGAAGTAGATCGGGTACTAGCGACGGAGTTGCTAACACATCGGTACTAGCACCTCCGTCGCTTTCCTTACCAGTCCGGAGGATAAACATAGAGATGGGGAAAAAATGCGACAAGCTGTTAATAGAAGTTATTGTACACTTTGTTTTTTAATGTTATAGCCTACCTATCTGCAAAGCATGAAATGAATACAATTTTAACATAACATGTTAAAAAAGTTAACAGATTATTTCCAGTTATCAAGTAGGCCTAGTTGTTCTCTTTATGAGTAAACTGTCAAGAATTCGGGGTCGTAGTTTTGAATTAACAGTGTGGTCGGGTCGTATAGCCTACTGTACTTTCTTCAAGGTTGTAATGTGTTTAGAAAGAGGTTTTTTTAACCAATAAATATTAAATATTTTTTATGATTTTTGTTTTTGACATTTTTTTGCCTTGGGTCAAAAACGGCTCGATTTTTTTAATGGCTTTAGAAAATGAATAACAGAAGCCAACAAAATTTTGAATAATTACCACTAAAACAATGGTTCTTAACCGTAGCTAATTTTTCCCCTTGGAGGTCAAAAACTTGTTTCCGTAATAAATGAACGGTTTTGTCAAACATGCTACAACAATAAACAAAACGCTGTTTGCAAACGTTCGGTTTATGATGCCAGTTTTTACCTGTCGGAACGTGTCGCCGTTGTTCGTTTAAGTTTAACCTAAAAAATCTGCCACTGATGAAAAAAATTCAAGTAGATTACGTACATAACAGAACTATTAGTTGATCGTTAAAATCTACTACTGTAATAATTTAAATTTGATTGAGGTCAACATAAATATTATTTTTTTATGATTTAACATTCACTTTGGACAACAACATTAATTTCTAAAAATTGTTAATAGTTGCTAAAGATATGTAGGCCTAACCAGTGGCGGCTCGAGCATTAAAGCCGCAACACCCCCAAATATCTGTTCGGCAGTTGTGAATATTATCAGCAAGACTTAAAAAATTAATAATTATAATTTTATAGCCTTACTGATTACATTTACAACTCCTGCACCAAAAATTGCGGGTGCTACATCTCTGCACTTCCAATGCGCGAGCCGCCACTGGGCCTGGCTTATTTTTATTTATTTATTTTAGGCTTATTTCCTATTTTCATTTATTTATTTAATCTCTATATTTATTATATTTTACTATATCTCTATCTTTATTTTATCTCTTCGGACTCGCTAATACATAGGGTAGGCAATTACCCCGACCGGAGATGCCAAGATATTGTTGTCCGCATGTAATTTTATAGAGATATGATTAAAATTTAGAACTGCTGGCCAAGACCATCAAGCAGAGGAAAGTGTCTAGTCTTTCCCAAAGACACAACAAAATGGCGCTAGTGGGTTTTGGACCGAGACCATGTTGATCATAAGCACGGCGCTTAATGCATTCGACCACCCTGCCGACATTGCAATATAGACTGTACTGCGCCTTCAACTGTCTCAATCCTTAGCGAGGAAAAAAGCTTCTGCTCACCGAACTTTATCTATTTCTTAAAGATTTTTTAATTAGCCTTGATGTTATAATTATAAGGCTACTGCGCAACCTTCATTTACTTGCCATAGATCTGGGACCACATGTATGTTTTTTAAAGAAAAGTTTTCTCTGTTCTACTACAATCTCTTCAATAAAAAAAGTTACTAAATATTCTACTTCTTTATCTATAACAGGCGTGGGCAAACTACAGCCCGCGAAAGCTTCAAATTAATAATTAAAAAAATTACTAATTTCTTTTTTGCTCTTTAATCAAATTTTTATTCATTGCTTTTAGCGATCATTGATTTTTCGGTACGAAAATTAACAAATCCGAGGCAGATTTAAAATAAAACTTTTTTTTTAGAGATTATTTTAATTTTGGGTAAGAAAGTCAAAAAACCGAGACAGATTCATCGTGAAAACTTTTTTTAGAGATAACCATAGTGTGGCCCGCAAACAAATTTAACTTCCGAATGCGCCCCTTAAGCTAAAAAGTTTGCTCACCCCTGATCTAAAATCACACACGTGCGCACAAACTCCAGAAGAATAATAACAGCCATCTCACGAGGTTCTTCTTGTATAGTATCACCAGACTTTCTTTACGGTTAAATAAAAGAGCTATTATTAAAGATCGTTTCAGAAAATAAACCCTTATAATAGCCAGCTCATTCTCTAACTTTGTACGCAGAGTAAAGCAAATTAAAGACGTCTTTAGCGTTAGAAAAATACGCCACTCCGAGTTAATTACGATGGTAATTGTTTCTTATTTCATTTACAGATAAACCTAGTTTTAACAGACTAATTTACATATTCTTAGACCAAGCAGTCGAGAACAATAGCATTGAATAGATGTTAAGAGTATTGAAAACTTCAAATATAAAATCTATTTGGAAAGAAAAGTGGGAATAGAGTTAATAGAAGACGGATTTAGAATCTGATAAAAAGAGCATACATATTATGAAATTACACCACCTATAGGATATTTTTGTGGATTGAAGGACCACAAAAATGAAAGAGCAAGCGGAGCACTGTCATTAGTAAATCTACCACTTCAAAGCGTGGTTGCATTGAACTCTGCTGGTAAACTGCGGTACAAAAATAAAGACTCTACTGAGAAATTTTAAAAATAAGATTTCAGCGTTTCTGAACTCATTTTTGAAGATCAAAATCCTTTGGTTTTAAAATTAAAGATTAATTTGTTATTTTTGTCACGATTTATCGACGTAGAAATCTACCAAGTCAAAAATATACAGTGTTTTTCGATCGATTAAGTCTCTGTTGCAATTAATTAAGTCTATGGAAAAAACTGACAAGGATTACACTGACCAATTTTTTTTAAATATGCAGTTTTTACTTTAACAGCAACTTACGAAAAAATACATTAATCAAAAATGAACAAAACAAATTTTTATGTTTGAAAGGCTCATGTTCATTTTTTTCTTAGATTTACACTGTAACTGTATTATGTCAGAAAATTGTTTTGGATATTATCAAAATTTGCTCAAATACTTAAATATGTCAGCAAACAGAGAGCATATTAATAAACATTCATTTGTATTTTTTTTTTTAATACTTGTGATTTCCTGTATTTTCTTCATAGATTTAATTGATTGCAACAGAGATTTAATCAATCAAAAAACACTGTAATAACCACTTCATCATTTGCAATTTTGTTTAAGCTTTAAATTTTTGTGCATTTTCCTTGTTTTAAACATTAAGATAGGTCTATATTATTTCAAGCAAGTGCCAAAGGGTCATAGGTGATGAACAAGAAAATAGATCATAGGTGATGAACAATTTGACCAAAAGGAAAGAACAATTACCTATCAGTCTTTTTCATGGCATTCATTATACAGATATATCAAGCTTAGATGCCACACAATTACAGTTAAGCCAGACAGACAGATACAAATTTATTTTGTCAAAAAAAAAACATAAAACAATAATATAAGAAATACAATGCAAGAAAAAGGCAAGAAAGCATTGAACAACCATAGGATTTACTAGTCAAGATGCTTGCTGGTTAAAATTACAATCAGTACAATAGCAGAAAAAACTATCAACAAAATTAAAGTTTATAAAACTAAAATATAAAAATATCAATCTTGCATGTATCATGCATATAAAGGTAGGATTAGACTTGAGCATTTTTTCAAAGTATATAACAGCATAACTGGGCTTAAATTGTAAATATTGCAAAGAATTTTTGGGTCTCTTCAAAAAGTCACTGTAAGTGATTTTTGTTTGTAAAACTAACCCAGATGCCCCTGTGGTTACTATCATTTTTAAGAGATCCATTTTCTCTTGGTTTCTTTTTTATTCCATGCTGATGCTGAAAGGGGGATTCCTGGTTAGTTTCACTGAAAAAAATCACTTATAGTGACTTCTTGAAGAGATCCAAATTTTTATAATAACCATGACTTAGGAAAAAAAGTAATTTATTCATTATATACCTTGTGCTTAAATATTGAGAGATGAAATATTTTGAAAAACTTAATTTTGAGAGCTACAATATTTTTTTTAATGTGTTCCATTGTAAGTTTTTCAGCTCTGGTTTTAGTTTTGCTCAAATCTTTGTACAAGGTGTCCATGAATTAAGACAATGAACATTTTGGCCTTTACGAAAATACAAAAAATTAAAACAAGCATTGCTACTCATGACTTAATAGGATAAAAAATAGGCTTTCAAATGGTATATACTTTATTCAATATAACTCCCTTTGTTCTTGACTACGGTTTTTAATCTGTCTGGAAACGAGTCTCACGCAGCATGTAGTGTTTCTTGAGGTATAGTGTCCCACTCTTTTATCAGTTTGGCCTTCAAGGACTCCAAGGTTTGATGAGGAGTGAAGCACACTCTTTTTTCCAAGACGGACCAGATGGAGTAGTCCAGTGGATTTAGATCCAGGCTTCACACTGGCCAATCTTCCTTATGAATGAGGGGATTTTCCTCAGAATCCACAATTGGGTAAATTTTGAACCATGGGAGGGTGCCAATCCTGTTGGAGGGTCCACAGTTCGTCTTTGAAATGTTGCTCGGCCCAGGGGAGCAGACAACCCTCCAGAATTTCTGAGGCATATTGCTCAGAGTTCAATTTTACTCCCATTGGAACAAAAAGGAGCAGGGATCTCCCAGTTGTGGTTATTGCTGCCCACACCACAGACTGCGGATTTTGGTGTCTGGTGACAATTCTTCCTTCAGTCGTGGATGAGGACGCCCAAACTCTATCATTTTTCTGGTTGACAGCTTGCTGGATGTCGAATTTCTTCTCATCAGTGAAGACCAAATTGGGCAGCGTACCTTCTTCAATGTCTTGCAAAAGTTTTCTGCATTTTTCAGCCCTCATGGCCACATGACGATCTGAGAGTTTTTGTTGATGCAGCATCTTAAAGGGTTTAACTTCTAAATCTTCCCTCAACAGTTGGTGCATGGTGGATTTGCCTACAGTTCCTACTGTTACAGCAGCCAAGCTCTTACAACTTCTCCCTGGTATGAACAGTCCATTTTCGGCCTCAGCCTTCCTGATCTAGGGTAGTTCCAATCTCCTGAAACTTTTTGATGATCTTCCAGACAGTTGTGCAGTTCATTTTGAGCCGTTTAGCTATTTCACTATTACTTTCTCCACTTTTATGAAGTTTTATCACAATGTTACGATCAATAGACATGGAAATAATTATTTTAAAAAACTTTTTGTGGAGTTTAACACAATATTACGATCAATAGACATGGAAATAATTATTTTAGAAAACTTTGCTATATCTGAAATAAAAGAACAGAGTTTTAACTTTAAAATAATGTATTAGTTGTTTGAGAAAAACCAAATTTAAATGCACTAATTTAACAGAGAAAGTTGGTTGCCTTAATTCATAGACACCCTGTATTTGTACAAAATTAATTTTGGGTATTATTTTGACATTCTCTGTAAAAAAAAACAACATAGAGTTAGATACTTGTTTTTGTGTCGTAAGAGTGAATTTCCAGAATTTTTTAAAAAATTTATTAAAAATTTGGGTCTTTTCAAGAAGTCACCATAAGGAAATTTTTTTGGTGAAACTAACCTGGAATCCCCTTTTCAGCACTAGGATAGAATAAAGAAGAAACTAAGAGAAAAAGGATTTCTCAAGTAACAATAGTAATTGCAAAGGAATCTGGATTCCATGCATATATATATTTTTGGCTTGCAAAACCATTTCTAGCCACATTGAAATAGAACAAATTTCTATCTGGGAGTATATGATGATGCTAAATCCGTTTTTGCTATTTGAACAGCTATATTTTACAACAAAAACTAGAAAAAGAGATAAGTTTGGACCACAGCATGTCAAAAGATATTTTGCAAACTGAAAAAATTCAATATTTTACAAGCTGCTATAAAATTTTTAACATTTGCTTAAACCAAAGATTCAAGCATTCTGTCTGGCAGCAAGCACTGCTTGGATTTGATCATAGTCTGTGATTGCTAATTTGTGTTGTCCACTCTGTCATTGCAGTTCAGGTGGATTAATTATAAATACACTGTATTACATCATTTAATGGGATCCAACACTCATTTTTTAGACTCTGTGGCCATGTTAAAACCAAATTATTTTGTTTCATAAATTTGATATAGACATCTTTGTTTTCATTTGAATGTTCAGTTATTACACCAATGTACCAATCTTGGTCATAAATGCAAGCAATATATTTTCCAGGATATAAATTATTTTCAATGAGTTGCAAGTGTGTTAAAACTGATTTGGTGGTATCATCATAAAGCTTTAGTGGAACTCCATCATCTAATGATAGCCTTTTCATTAGCAATTTTGATTTAGATAGTGCAGGGGTCTCCAAAGTAAGGCCAAATCTGGCCTACAAAGCTCTTTTTAAAAAACATATACAGTCACTTTGAACCACAGTTGAATAGAATCATTTCGGAAATGTGCCCCAGTTTGTTCTTCTAAAAAAATAAAATCATGGTTATTTCTAAAAAAAAAAAAAAAAGGTCTTCACTTTTTTTACAGTTATTTATTAACTGTTTTTTGCAAACTGTGTTTTTGGCTTTGGCCCAAGGAGGTCCAAAAAAATCTATACACGGCTTGCGTTCGAAATGTTTGGAGCTAACTGTACAAGCAAAAAAGATATACCACCAAGCTATCGAAAGCCTTCTGGGAAGCCATAGACAATGGGAGAGACCCTTATATTGAATGGAGGATATTGACAATCTCTGCCTCAATAAAAAGCTAGCCATTTTTCTGGCAGACCCACCTACCACACTTAACAAAAGAATGAAACTCACTGGCAAGTGTCGCCATAAAAACAAATTTAAACTAAAAAACTTCACTTAATCTTCACCATGCATCGAACCCGTTTTTTTATCATTTACAACTTTTTTCATTTTTGATTAGTCATGATTTCTATAAATTTATACCATGTCACTTGTCAATGACTAAAAATCCTTTTACGTTTGTACAGTTGCACCTATTATTATTTTATTTGTATACAGTATAGCTGTTTATAGTTTTTCAAGTTGTACGAAATTGGTATAATTTTCCGTTTTTATTCTATTAGTATTTATTCCAGGTTATTTTGGTTATTGTATTTATTTTTGTTTTTGCTTTTAATTTCAGATAATTGCCTGATGAGCTGTTTTTACGGTGAAACAGGCTGTTGCAAATTTTAATAAATAAATTTTATCTGCAGTGTTTGTACTTAATTTGATATATATATATATATTTATATATATATATGTATATATTGCAAGAGTGAATTGATCTTCCCCGCAGAGTGCTCAATGAAAAAAATCAGAGCAATTTAATACAAAATTTATTCAATGACTGTTTAAAAAAGTTTTTTCTATTCTTTCTATTTGAATAAGCTGTTTGAATAAAAATTTCTATTCTATTTGAATAAAAATAATTCACTTCTTTCTATTTGAATAAGTAACCACCTGACAATTCTAAGGATGAAACAGACTGTTGTGGTTTTTAAACAGTAATTGAATAAATTTTGTATATATGTATATTTATATATTTATATAATACTTAAAAAATATATATATATATATATATTTATATATATATATATTTTTTTTTTTAAGTAGGTCAATGAACATTTTATATAGTAGATTATAGTAGATATAGTAGATCTAGCTAAATCTTATTAACACTCTTCATTAAATTTTTCTTGTTGTAATTTTAAAATGTATAAATATGTTGTATAATTTTAAAGTTGTACATCTATTAACACCAACAGACAAAAATGCCACCTAGAAAATTAAAATATTTATTATTAATTTTAGTTTTTGTTATTATTCTTATTGTTGCTTTTGCTCGGCATGAATTAGGTGCCCATCCTACTGACACTTCTTTTATTAACGACATAATGTATAAGCTTCAAAGACTTCAATTTGAAAATACTGAGTTGAAAGAAAAGTTGGATGAAATTGATTCCTCTTCTAAAAAGTTTCCCAATGTAAAGTTTTTGCCTGAAAAAGATCGAAAAAGAATTTTGATAACTGGAGGAGCTGGTTTTGTTGGTAGTCATCTTGTGGATAAATTAATGCTTCAGGGTCATGAAGTAACAGTTGTAGACAATTTTTTTACTGGTAGAAAGCGAAATGTTGAACATTGGATTGGACATGAAAATTTTGAATTGATCAACCATGATGTTGTAAAGCCTCTTTTTCTTGAAGTTGATGAAATCTACCATCTTGCTTGTCCAGCATCACCCCCTCATTATATGTACAATCCAATTAAGACGATTAAAACTTCCAGCTTGGGAACTTTACATATGCTAGGGCTTGCTAAAAGAGTAAATGCTAAAATGTTATTAGCATCAACATCTGAAGTATATGGTGACCCTGAAGAGCATCCTCAAACGGAGAGTTATTGGGGTCATGTCAATCCAATTGGGCCAAGAGCTTGTTATGATGAAGGCAAAAGAGTTGCAGAAACAATGTGTTATGCATATAAAAATCAAGAAAATGTCAATATTAGAATTGCTCGTATATTCAATACTTATGGTCCCAGAATGCATATGGCTGATGGTAGAGTAGTGTCAAACTTTATTTTACAGGGTTTGCAAAATAAACCTATTACTATCTATGGAAAAGGTGATCAAACTAGATCTTTTCAATATGTAACAGATCTTGTAAATGGATTAATTGCTCTGATGAACAGTGATATCTCTTCTCCAGTAAACCTTGGCAACCCTGATGAATACACTATTTTAAAATTTGCTGAAATAATAAAAGAAAAAACAAACAGTACTTCAGAAATTGTTCACAAAGAAGCTGCAACAGATGACCCACAAAAGCGAAAACCTGATATTTCAAAAGCAAAAAATGAATTGCAGTGGCAGCCAATTGTGCCTCTTGCCACAGGTTTACAAAAAACAATTATTTATTTCAAAAATGAATTAGAACAAAGCCAGAAAAATAAACGAAATTTGTATCTGCCTGATGAACTTTAACTGTGTCACTGTGTTATTATTAAACATTTTGTTATGAATATTTTCTCTTGTTTTTGTATGTTTTAAACGTACTATCAAAACTATTTGTGTGAATTCAAATACGTTTAGTGTTTTTAACTTTTTAAAGTTTATTCTGCAGTATTTGATTTATGATATTTTACAAAGTTTTTCCAAAATATATAATTGCATTTATGCAATTCACTTTTACAATTAATTTTGATTGGTTTTTAACTTTTTAATAGGTAAATTTTTTTGCTATGATTACAGCTGGGTATTTATGTTATAACTTAAAATTTCTAATTTTAATTTTGACATTTTAAACTGATTGTATAAAAGTTGGGCTGTATTGTTAACTTGCTTGGCCTGTAGTGAATGACTATTGTTGTAAAAATTTCTTTTACTAAGAATTTTTCTGGAATAAATTTAGATTTTTTAAAAATCAGTAGGGGTTGGTGTTTGTGTCTTATATTATATAATCATATATTAAAGTTTTGGTAAAATAACAATACCAGCAAAATTTTTAAGACATTAACCCCTTCAGTGGCAGCTTTTTTTTCAAGAAGTGGCATGCTTGGTGCAGTTTTTTTAACTGTTGAAGATGTTAGAAAGTTCTTAAAACTATTATGATGCAGTATCAAAAGTTGCCAGCACACCTGAATTTTCACTAAACACAGGTTGCAGTTGCACTGCTGCAGATAAACTCCACTTTTTCCAAGTAAAATGCACACTTGGGCTTTCTCCTTCAACTGCTGAAATATTGGAATCTCTGTCAGTAGACTCAATACTTTCCTCTTCTAAACTTACACTAGATAAAGAATCACTATCAATTTCTTAAGCAATGCATAACATTTCTTTGACAAAAGAGTGCTTAGCAGCCATCTTCATAAAAGTGGTGCTTACAATACTTTACTTTCAAAATTCTTATCAGCAAAAAGATAAACAAGCAAAAAAAGGGAAAGATAAATGAGAAAATATATTCCTTTTAAAAACCTCCTTGTAAAAGTTCTGCAATCAAGCAAGATGTTTTCCCATCTACTGGAACATCAAAAAAAAGTGCATAGCTTCAGAATTGATTGAGATTGGGAGAAACTCAAAGCCATCCATTTAAACAGAGCTTCAAAGAGCACAAGAGTTTTTTGGCTGTTTGATTCAGAAATGTTGCCCGAGAAATTCTCAGGCATGCCACTGAAGGTGTTAACATTTCAGCCTTAAAAAAAAAACAATTGTTTTAAACAATTAAATATATAATTCCATTATCCATTGTTGTTATTTTCATACATTTTTTAAACTGTTATTTAACTATGTTAAATCCTTTAAAATCAACATCTTATAATTAATGTGGTAGCTGTATAGTTAATTGATAGTAAATAAAGAATAATGCCATTCAGTACCTTGGAAAAAAAATTAGATATAAAGTACCATAATATTTTGTAAGAATAAAACTGCATTAATAAATTTACTTGTTGAAGTGTTATGGAAAAAAATGTGATGTCGCATTTTTTTGTAACAAGAGTAATGCTTTGTCTTGTTTTTACAAGCTTTGCTTTGTTTTGTAAATACATACAGCTTTTTTAATAGTGTTATTAACATTTTGAGTTATACTTAGATTTTTAATGGATTATTATAAATCACCTCCAATAAAAAAAAATCAACATTGTTGTTTAAGACAATTATTATTTATTTGAATGGTGTAAAAGTCTATGATTTCTTTTTGAATCCATTAAAATATTTGTATAGAACATTGTTTATAGCCATAAATTTGTAGAATAATTTTGTCATTTGCACATATTTCATATTGATTTCTCAGAATTGTCAACATCACGTCATTTAATTCAATATGTCTACTCTTAATATTTTTGTTTTGAATAAAGGTAGGGAAAATGTGGGACCAATGAATCAAAAACAATGATTTTGCTGCTAGCACACTAGTGTAAAGCCTCAAAAAAAATTTTTTAATGGAAGTCTACAATTAGATTTACCATGTATTTAGCAAGTACTTAGCTAAATAAAATATAATTAGCAAAAAAAGAATTATTCAAAAATGAATCTTTGGTTCTTTATTAGTGATGGGACGATGCCAATTTTTTTTTGTTTCCAATTCCAATTCTTGTCATTTAAAATTCACCTTTATTTGTCATAATAAACTAACAATTTTTACAGCTTAATCCTTGCAAAATTTTTTCTTTAAAAAAAGTCACTTTTTATCTGCTTCTGTCTTTGATATAATAATAATGTCACAATTGCTCGGTTAGTTTGCTTAGTAAATATGAAGTAACAATTAAAAGTAACAGATAAAATTTTTAAAAGAGCAGTAAATAACAGCTATTCAGAAGTTGCAGCTAAACACATCAGTAGTATGTATGTGCCTGCACAGTCATACCAAGGTATATAATAAAAGATAAATACATAAATTAGAAATTGTTTTCAAGAATCGAAATTTTCATGAAAAATTTTTCGATTCTGATGCCAATTCCAATTCCTTAAAAATTCTCGATTCCGATTCCAATTAATTGTCCCATCACTATTCTTTATGTAAGGGATCGATGAATGACATGAGAGGGACCTACTGATCATAATTAATGATGCTTTAAAGCAAATTCTAATGAAGCAAAATGACACACAACAAAACTATTTCTTTTTTAACAGAAATTGCACATGAATAAATTTTCAAAAAATTTGAATGCATTTGAAAGGTGTCCTGTCCTGTATTTACAAATGGTGATGGATTTTTCCAAACACAGACCATGTCATCAAAAGAAATCAATACCAGATTTTGAAAAACCAATTCTTTTAGATAAAATTTTTGAGTCTTGTTAATGTTGACTGTCATTAGTCTCACTGGCTTTGGGTATTCCCAAAAATTTAAAATCCTATGCAGTAAGAAGGGCAAACAGTGAATGAGATATTTTTTTGATTAGAAAATTTACATCATATTCAGATTATTTTTAGTTTTTTTATATTTTGTTTAAAAGTTGGCATTTTGCTACAAAAACAAACATTATTGGGAAGTGGAGCCTTTGGATTATGACCCCATTGATCCCCTGAAACCAGCTAAAACATTTATTATACATTAATGGATACTGTTTCAAGATTGAATTAGCTTGGTATAAAACATAGAATGTTTAATTATAACATCATGCAAAATTAATGTAAACAGAACTTTGACTTCCAAAATAATTTTTTTGAATGAAAGAGTTAGATTAATGATGCATTGATCCCACTGATCCAAACATCCCACATTCCCTCTAGTTTTTAATTAGTATCATATTTCTATAAGTTTACTATTAAATTTTTTAATGAAATCCCATCAAATACTATTAAAAATTTAAGCTGTTTAAATGAATTACAGCATGACATATAAACATCATTAAGCCTTGGCTTATTTTTTAAAAACTTTTCAGTAAATACATGTATATACTTTTATGCTTAACTATAATTACTTTATTTCTTAGAGAACTAACTGTTTTTAGTCCTAATGAGTTGTATTTATCATTTTCATGCATTTATTGTTGTGATACTATCCAAAAATAGCACTGCACACAACTCTTTTTTCTGTATTTATAATTTTTTTGTGTAAAAAAACTATCCTTGAACAAAAAATTTTTTTAATTTTTTTGAAGGTGTTAAAAAATTTGTTACTTAATCTGCTTATGCAATAGTTAATGTTTACAGTTTGTTTTTAAAAATTACACTTAATCAAAGAATATTTAAAAAAGTTATGAAAATATTTGTAATTAATTTCAATGTATTTATTCTTTTTTTATATGTGTAAATTTGGTGTTAATAAATGATATGAATTGTAGTCCTATTGTATTTTATGGATTCATTTATAAAAAAACACCTACCTGTAGTTGCTTTGTTAATTAATAAGGCCCTCTTCCATTGTTTAAAAACACATTTTGAGTTGGAAAAAATACTTTTTATTAAAATTGATTCATTTTTAAATTTAGTTTAATTGATTTTCAAACTACTTATTTACATAATATCATGCTCCCAGTTTTATAAATTTACTTTGTCATTTGTCAGTAAGCATTTACTCTCACCAAGTTTATATTATGGTAGGTGGAGAACCTATATTAAAGTATGTCATATTGTAACTGAAGTAGCCGAGCTGACTTTTTTGTGCTTATAACATAAATAATTAACCTTGTATATTTTGTACCTTCAAACTGCTTATTTACATAATATCATGTATATCTAACCCTAACCCTAAGCTTTGAGCAAATAACAGACTTAGTTGAGACGTAATTAAATTAAAGCTCACTTCATGAAATTTACTGAAATACACTGCCATGCATTTCAAAGCTTATCATTTATTTTCACCTTTCAAGGAAACTTACGTTTTTTATGTTGATTGTTGTTGATATTGGTTATTGTTAATAGCACTGTTCTATATCTATTCCATTTATAATTTAAATGAGCTATTGTGTTAATTAAAAAAATCTTTTGTTAAATTGAAATTTTATGCCTTTGTTGTACATTTTTTTACTAATTTTTTCTTTGTTTTGTTGAAATATTACATACTTATATCTTTGTTAAATTACTAATGCTGATGTTCATTATATGAAAACTTGTACTTTGCTTTTAAAATAACTTGTCTTTTTGGGTGTTGCTTTGCTAACTTTGTATGTTAATACACATGTGCAATTACGGCGTTTATTTTGTTTAGGTTTAAAAAAAAAACTTTTTTATAGTATTTGATTAAATAGTGTTGCTTTTGAAGAAATTTAAGTTTTTAATTTATAAAGGTAAGTTACAAGTTACTTAAATTTTGATTATTCTACTTGAAGGATAAATTGTATGTGTTTTACACATACCTAAAACAAAAATTTTAATTAAATTTTAAAATATAATAACTAAACTACACTCATAGAAGTAGTTTGCTCTTTTTAGTGTTTGAATTATCTATTTTATTAAGGTAGTATTTATTGCTTGGTCAAAAAGCTAATCATTGAGCTTCAACTTTAATTTCATTCTATTTTGGCTCAGTAGTTTTGTGTTGGGTTAAACTTGAAATCTGTTAATTAAAGTGATGTTGGTCGGTTAGTAAATAGTTTTTCAAATCTTTTGATTTTATCAAAGAATATTTTTGTATGTTATAAATATCAACTATTTATCCTCTTGGTTTTGCTGGACAATGTCAAACCCTTCAACTTAGAACAACTATTAACTGATTACCCATAATTGTTTTTGGGATGGCCAAGAAATTGGCTTCTAGTGGAAAGTATTTTATTTATTTATTTTTTTAGTTTTATAGAGTAATATGACTCTAATTTAGAGCTGCTTGTTAAGACTGCCAAACAAAAGGAAAGTTTTATGGAGTTTTTGTTGTGACTTTGTTTGTACTCCCAGTTTAAAAGCTAAAAAGCTAATTTTTTTTAACAAAAATAAGACTTAAGTTGAAATGACAGCAACTGCACTGCACATTTTCTTTCAAATTACTCTAATGCAAATATCTTTGTTTTAGATTTTTATTCTTATCAAAGTAAATAGAACAAATTTTTCATAATTAGGCCAAGTTTTTGTGACAATAAAATTGTGAGAATTTACATTTTTAGCAGTGATTTACTCAAGCAATTTTTACATACAATGCTAAATATTTTTTAACTTTATCTGTGGAGAAATGGTGATTGTTTGCCAACAGTTTGACTAGCATGCTAAGACTTGGCTCCTTAGTGCATGAAATTGCTTGGCAATTTAACAATTTGGTATGCAGTTCTGGACTGATATTTCATGTGGTCATCTTTAAAGTCACTATTCAGTTACAATTACTGATCCAAATACAATTTTATTTCAGCTGGATCACTACCCAAGTAAAATGTGTAATCTTTTTTTTAAGCTCGGTAATGGTATATTTTGGGGCTCTCTGATAACATTGAGACAGAGTCAATCCATTACATAGCTCTTTGTTATAAAAATCAAAGAAAATAAAACTATACTGTACTTTTATAGCATGTTATACAGTATAAAAGTTTTACATTTTGGACAATACTTGATAAAAGATTGCATGTAAAAAAGAAAAAATGTAATGTAAAATTTCTGGAAACTTTTGAAAACATCATAGTACACTAATTCTTGAGTATTTAGAAAGCTGTCAGAAGCTGTGAAAAAGTTGCATCAGTTGCAATAACTTGTCCTAGTCACAATATTTATGAAACACATCCAAGAAGGGTGACTAGTTAATTACATCAGTTAAAAGGATTAGGATTAGCATTGTGGTTTCGTTGACAAAGAGAAACTCCACAGTTTCTGATTGAACTTTGGAATGCATGTAACCAGGGTGGAATTAATTGGGGTAAAATTTACCTAGAACCTCTAAGAAGCTATGTTGTTTTTAAAGTTTTTAATTTAATACCGGTTTGTATGTAATATTTGTGAATGTAACAAACATTTTAAAAGCTAATCGTGATACTGATTAAGGAAAAGATTATTCTACCAATCCGTTTCAGAGTTTCTGTTGTAGCAATCCAAAAACATATGATCATTTTGAGTAATCGTAATTGCAGAATGCGTAAGTAATCATAATCAATTACTTTCAAATTTTGAGTAATCGCAATTTCAGAATGGGTAACTAATAGATTACATTTGTAATGTAATCACCCCATACCTGCTATCTGCACAGTGTACAATGTTGTCTTGTATTAGAATTAAAAATTAACCTTCATATCAATGAAAAAATTTTGAGTTTATTAATATATTTTAGTTATTAGATTTATAGAAGAAAGAGTTAAGAATTGTTTTTGATTTGTTTTTTGCTATATATTTATTTGATTTTTATCTTGTCCAGATGACTGATAAAAAAAAGTCAAAAGAAGAAATTGTTGAAGGTTTTAATAAACTTCGACAAGAGCAAAGATCTGTTGCTAGTAAAATTGCTGAATTAGAAGCGGATAAAATGGAGCATAACTTGGTTATAGAAGCTTTAAAAGAGGTACATATTATTTTTCTAAGCATAGTTCAGCATAGTGTCTAAAATCTTTTTGATATTTTACCCTTTGCAGCTTTGAAATTGTTGCATACCAAAAATATTTAATACAGATTGGCTGTAATTACACATGTGAGCCACTTTTAAAAAATATAAAAATTCGCTTGTTGCAAGCGATCTAATATTGACGAATAGATAACGAATAGATTACGAATCGTCAAAAAGTGCTGTTTTAACTGCATGTGTCAACCGGTAACTAAAAAAAGGCATCACTTTATCAAGCAGTATGAAGGCTCGTTTCTACTACGAGCGTGCAATGGAGCATTCTTTATTATTTTTACTGATTTTTTTGCTCCTCTTAGCGCTCAAGCGCGGAAAGAAGTAAAAAATTAATAAAACAAAGAAAGAATGGTCCATTCCACGCTCGTAGAGGAAACGGGCCTTGAAACTGGTTCGATAAGGTTCGTAATGACATAAAAAGATTTAAAATGAAGATTAAGAATGCTTTAAATTGTTAAACAGTTTGCAGAAAGTGACGCTACGCGTGTAATTTAGAACACCTTCTTCTAATACTTCCTTTACAAATTAGATTTTTCTAACATATTTCACTATCAGCAATTAATTGAAATCATAGTTTTCTCTTTATCTATCAAATAGATATTTTAGAGGTAGCAACAATGAAGCGAAATATTATGCAGCTAATGAAATAACTTGCTTGCAAACGTTTTAACCGTCAAGACGAAAGCCTTGGTTTAGAATCAAAACATTTAGCACCGTTGTCTATTAATCATCATATTATTTGTCATAACAAATTCAACCGTTTTACGCCGCCCTTTTTTTTTTAAAGCACGAAGTTATTTACCAAAGTATAATTTTTAGCTTTTTCGTCCAATGCCTTGTAATTGTTTTCCTTATAATGCATTATAATCGTTTTACGAGCGTGGAATAGAGTATTCTTAGCTTAGCGCTTAAGCGAGGTAAGAAGTAAAAAAAAGCAATAAAAAACCAAGAATACTCCGATTCACGCTCGTGGTAGAAACGGACCTTTAGGTTGTAAGTTTTAAGCTCAACCATATATCGTTTTGGAGTTAATTTGTTTTTTCAGTAGCTTAGTGTTACGTCTTAAAAAAAGTTGTTTAAGAGAAAACAAACGTTATTGCATGAATGATTTGCTCAATTTCTATCTGCGTTTGAGGCTGTAACACTAAAGTTCAGTGCTATTGTACAAATATTGATCATCACCAATACACAGTTGTTAAGTCATTACTAGTACGTTTTACTCTTTTGTTTGGATCGTGTTTTTTATTAAAACTGTTACGCTTTGTTCATTAGCGTTGTTTGTGTTTGCCGTTGCGACATTTTATTCCCAGTTTATTTCCAGTTACGGGCATTTTTTCATTGTTGTTTTGCCAGTGTGGAACAATAACACTTTTAGTATAGTGAGTTTTGCAAACTTCAGCAACTTTTGATTTTTAAAATGCTCAAAACAGTTTGAATTTCCTCGTTTTTAACCATCGAAACGTGACGTCTGTACAATCGAAGTCTAACTACAACTTTCAACATTGTTGTTTACCATCTAACGCATTTAAAATGATTTAATGCCGCGTAGTATGAAAAATGCAGTCCATATTGCCATAAAAATAAACTCCTCAAAATTGAAAATACCCTGACGATTAGTCAGTCCATTTACCTACTAAATGACGATTTTTACTAAATTATATCGTTGTGTCCAGGTCGACGGGTCGCGAAAATGCTTTCGTCTAGTCGGCGGCGTGCTCGTGGAACGCACAGTGAAAGAAGTGTTGCCCGCATTAGTTCAAAATCAAGAGAAAATATCGTCGACAGTTGACTCGCTGTCGACGAACCTCATGGCGAAAGGAAAGGAATTAAACGATTATAGAGAAAAGTATAACATAACCGTTCGCGGCGAGAACCAAGGCTCGAACGACACTGCAAGTGAACAGAACGCGAAACCGAACCAGGCGTCCGGCGTTTTGGTGTCGAATTCGAAGTGATTTATCGGCCGGTTCTTGTTTTTGTATGCATGTAGCGCGTGTGATTGTTGTTCACTCGAGGAATCGACAGCAGTAGATGAGTAGAAGCGCTCGTGAACCCAGTCATTGCAGTTCTTTTGTTGTTTCACGCGATTACGCCCGTTTTTTGTCTCGTGTCATTAGCAAAGTACCAGCAGTTTGATAAATCAAATGCCATTTATTTAACTTTCGAACTAATGGCAGTAGTGATCTGCATCATCTTTTACGACAAAAATTGAATTTCGAGTATAACAAGGTAAAAGTATTGTTGTAAAAATTTTGTTTAAAGTTTAAATGCAGAAGCAACCAGCATTTTCATATTTACAAACTCGTATTGTGTTTTATATATTGTTTGTAGTTTGAAGCGTCTTCTACTGATGTAACAGTACGAAAACGTTTCTTATGCAAAAAATTGGCAACGTTAAATGTTCATCCTGGATTAAAAAGCATATTCAGACCTAAAGAGTGAGTGATTTGCAAACGAAGCCGTTTAAATAACAACATAATTTTAGTGAATCTTGCAAAACCCGTTCTTCTGCTTAAGGTAAACATCACGAAGTCTACGTGTTCCGGTAAGAAAAGTGAAATGGTCATTTTTATCCAAGTTATGTGAACGTTTGTTGAAGTAATACCTTTATGAGCTAAATCTGCTAATTCTTGCGCATTCTATTTAAATCATAAATTGCAGCAAGTTTTTTAGTTTACTCTAAGAAGCCTTCTGACTCATAATTCGTGTAAAATAACACAAACTGCTCAAATTAAAAGCGGTTTAAAAGTATACCAAGCTTCTCTTAATTTAGCTGCGGGGTACATTCGTATCGATAATTAAAGGTGCTTTTGCATTTGAAACTCAAAATGGAACTTACACTATAATTTTGTTTTTGCTTACGCAAGAGCAAAATTTATTTTGTTAGGCCGCAGAGTGTAGTGTAGAATGTAGATATGCCTTTACTCTTGGCTTTCTAATTGTTATTATTATTCTATTAATGTTTATTTACATCAGACGCTTTAAACTAATTTGTAAAAAATCAGTGGTTTTTAACTAAATATTTTTAGTCACTGCCTCTTTAGCAACTTCACTTTCTGAATTAATACGAACTTTTATTTTCCAACAAAGTTAAAAAATTGTTTGGCCTTCACTTTCAAAAGAAAAGATAAATCTTTCGCCTTTAGTTTAAAATGAATGTTTTGCTTGATTTTAAGTAACAAACAGTATTTGCCCAAAATGGTATAAAATTTGGACAAAAAATATATTTGCCTTTTTTTGGGCTTTCGGCGTCCGCCAAATTTGTCAAATAAAAGTAGACTAGAGAAACACTGCAAAAACCATAAAACACAAACAAAAATGTAAATAGTAATTTGTTTTAAAAGATTTTCGAAGTAAGTGTTAAATTGATATAATTTATCATGTGGTATCTTACACAGAATGCCTTCAGAGACGACATAAAAATGTATCGGAACTTTTGCACTGTGCAGTGATTTGCTAAGAGAAAGTATTTTCAAATCATTACATCAAATACATATAACTAGTCTGAGTATACGTGCAAAACTTTAATGAGCTGGTTATACAAATTTTTAGGCGAGTTGTTAGTATATGAAAAACCGATTTAAAAATTTTAGTGACGTAGCCTGATTTTTAAATACTGTATATTAATCGCAAATACAAAAGAATTTTGCTATGGTTAATTAGCACAACTGATTGAAAGTTGCAAACAATAGCCTAAAGTACGTTTTGATTAAAAAAAACTTTTACAAGTTAGATTTTTACCGCATATAAAGCATACGCACAAGGTAGTATCAAAAGTATTGGTTTCTGTTTGGTTCTAAAAGAATACAATCAAGTTAATACTGGTACAATAGAGTTGTTGACATTGGAATCGATTCAGCAACACATTGCTTACTTCTCACTCGAACTGGCCCAGTTATTTTGACCGCTCGGGACAATCTGAATAAATAAAACTATCCCAGTAGGTCGTTGCAAAAATTTATTGAATTTTGGCTAATTAGTTTTGAATCTGTTTTGGTCCGTTTTTTTTTTTTTTTACTTTATTTCCGTGTAGCTAAAAAATATTTATAAAAGTTAGTGAGTTTAGTTTCCAGCACTATTTTAAGAAATGTAGCCTGCGACTGCGTAGATAACACTGGTCAACAGCAAATTTGCTTCGGAAAAAAATTAGATCAATCTTGCTAATTTGTGGTCGCTGAGCACAAATATCAACTTAAAATTTGTTGATTAGGTCTAGTTTTCAAGACATGGCACAATGCCAAAATTTGTTTTATATGCACCTGTCCGGCAAATAGTTAGGGTTTTCATATCAATTTTCAATAACGTCGTAACCTATTGCTTATATTTTGTCTAAGGAGTTTTATCTTGTGCTGGTGTTATTGTTTGAGTTGAGCTCTTTGTTTTAAATTAATTTTTCGTTACATATTGCAGTAATGTGTTTAGTTTTTTCTATTCTTTCTACAGATGCCTTGTAAATGTCTAAATGAAGCGGACAACTTTTGTTACATTTGCGGTAAAATAACTTTTGCTTCACAAAACCGCAACATAACAGCTCTAGTCAGGAAGGCGTACCACTTGTATTTTGGGTGCAAAATTGGTGGTTAGGACAGGAGTTGGGCCCCTCACATATGCTGTAACACCTGTGCTACAAACCTTCAGCAATGGCTATGCAGGAAAAGGAAATGTATGTCCTTTGCTGTGCCAATAGTTCGGAGAGAGCCCATTGACCACAACAGCAACTGCTACTTTTGCATGATCCCACCGGTAGGCAAAGGCTTGTCAAGAAAGAAGCAGAATATTCAATATCCTGACATTCCATTAGTAATTCGTCCAGTAGCGCATGGAAAAACACTACCTGTTCCTGAGGCACCTTAACCCGAATTATCCCAATGACTACATTTGTAGTCATTTGTAGTCATTATTTCAAATGCATTTTCTAACTAAAAATAACTGTTTTTTTTATTATTTTAGATTATGAATAACTTTGAGATATATAAAAGTTGTAAAATATCTTTACAAACACTGTTTTAAGTTGTGCCATAGAATTGTACAGCCTATCAAAGTTTTTAGTTTTTAGTTTTTTAGTTCTACCCTTGGGTTAATATGGGTTAAGAATTTACACTTAATTCAGATGATGAACAAAGTGTAAGTTCTACAAGTAGTGATGGATTGTTAATGACACAAGAACCATTTTTTGCACCACCTATTTCCCATGAAACTCATCTCATAACTCAAAGTAAACTGCATGACCTTATCCGGAATTTGGAGCTATCCAAAATTAAAGCTGAACTCTTGGCCTCTAGACTCCAGCAATGGAATGTTTTGACAGATGGTGTAAGGATATCCAAATACCGCAACCGACAAGAACTAAAACCCATTCTATTTCATGGAAGGTGATCTTGTAGCATGCAGCAATGTAAACGAATTAACGGCAGCTCTCAACTTTAGCTATAACACTGATCAACACACAATTTTTTTCTGAGATGAAAGTAGCCGCCCTTTACTAATTTTAGGGCGCTGAATCCAAAAATGAGCCATACATTTGTCGGTTAGCTCTATTTTTCAAGATATGGGCACCAGCAACATATGCTAAGGGGACAAGTGACCCCCCTAGAAATCTAAGTTGAATACATGTTTATCTCTTTCATTCACAAATTTACCTCTTTTAGATAAGGCATAAGACAGGGCTCGAAGACCTTTTTAAAACAAACCACCAAGTTACCACCAAGTTACCTTTTTAATAACCTAAGGCCTTTGGTGACTGTTACATTTGACCTCCCTTCACAGATCATTTGATGCCCCTTTCAAACATACTGCAGGCGCGCATGTTTCAAGATATTTCAGAGGAGGTAGGTCACATGTTTTATTGTGATAATAGCTAGGCTTATAAAAGATAAAAATACGTATTGCATTCCTCCAATACTGATAAAAAGTTTTTCAGCAACAGAGATGAAATAAATTTATCAGTTAGGGAGAGCATATCCAAGATAATATGTACAAGTGCTGTAAAAACATTTCGCTGATTTATATCAGCTACAGAGCTTAAATAGGAGTGTAGCTTAGTTAATGTGCGTGATAAACAGTGAAATACAACAGGTAACGCTAGCCAGCAAAATTTCACCTAACTTAGACAACGCAGAAAAGGCTTTCAACAGGTGCGAATATACTGCAAAGTACACTACCTATGTAACATAGTTACATCCGAAAACTTGGACTGTGTTCTTTTTTGTTTAGAGCTCTTTTAACTACAAGTACGAATTAGAATTGAGCTCTTTTAACTACAATTACGATAACCTGTTAAAGTAGCTTTCTGTCAGTAGGCTATATTTTGAAATGCCTCGTGTTTGTGTAAATTCTGCAGTTAACTTCTGTTATATCTGTGGGAAGTTCACCGTGTCTTCGCAGAAGCGTGTCTTAATCACTAGAAAAAGAAAGGCTTATCATCAGTACTTTGGTTGTAAAGTTGAAGATCAGCAAAAGCCTTGGGCTCCTCACATATGCTGCAACTACTGTGTGACCGCTTTTAATGAATGGTTGAAGAAGAAAACAAAAGCAATGCCATTTGCAGTGCCAATGATTTGGAGAGAACCTACGGGTCACGTAAACGATTGTTACTTCTGTCTCACGCCTTCAATAAAAAAAGGATTCAACAGGAAGAAGAAGTTTGTAATAGAGTATCCTAACATACCATCTGCAATTCTTCCTGTTCCTCACAATGACGAGCTACCTATTTCTGAACCACGTGAAATAGATCTGTTGTGTTCAGACGATGCAGAAAGCAGTGAAGAGTGTAGCGTTTCTGAACCGTGCACATCCAGGAATGAAAAACTTAGTATTACTACTGAACCACATTTAATCAATGAACGTGAACTGAATGATCTTGTAAGGGATTTAGATTTGCCGAAAGTTATAGCTGAACTACTGGATTCCAGATTAAAACAGTAGAATTTGCTTCTAAGTGGTGTCAAAGTTTGTAGTTCCTTACACGTCAACAGTCTTTGGCCCAGTTTTTTAGCATGAAAGAAGGACTTGTATATTGCACAGATGTTGGTGGTATTATGCAAGAATTTGGGTACTCCCACAGATCAGAAAAAGGGAGACTGTTCATTGATTCGTTGAAAATAAAGCTGTGTTGCTGCACAATAAAAATATGTTGCCATCAATTCCCGTTAGATATGCAGCTCATATGAAAGAAACATACGAGAATATGAAGAACCTTTTACAGGCATAAATTACGAACAGTACTGTTGGCAACTGTGTGGTGACTTTAAAGTAATTGCAATACTGCTGGCATTGCAGCCTGGTTATATACAGTATTGCTGTTTTTTGTGTGAATGGGACAGTTGTGCAAGACATGAACATTATTTTAAAAAGGAGTGGCCAAAAAGAAGCACTTTGAAAGCAGGTACAAAAAAGTAAAGTACACTCCACTCGTTGAAGCATCAAAGATTTTACTTTCACCTTTGCATATTAAATTTGGATTAATAAAAAATTTTGTAAAAGCAATGATCAGGATGGATTAGCTTTCAAATACATTTGCAACAAGTTTCCTGTATTAAGCCAAGCAAAGCTAATAGAAGGTATTTTCGTTGGACCCCAAATCAACAAGCTATTAAAAAATGAAGACTTTGATCACACCTTGACAGGAATAGAGAAAGTTGCCTGGAGTGCATTCCGAGATGTGGCACACAACTTTCTTGGGAATACAAAAACTCCAAATTATATTGAACTGGTGGAACTCATGATAGACTCCTTCAAAAATATGGGGTGCAACATTTCTTTGAAAATACACTTCTTACATTCGCACTTGGATTTTTTCCTTCAAACTGTGGTGACGTAAGTGACGAACATGAGGAGCATTTCCACCAAGATGTTGCAGTCATGGAAAAACGGTACCAAGAAAAATAAAGCCCATCAATGCTAGCTGATTACTGTTGGATTCTTGCTCGAGATCAGCCGGAACAGTCTTACAACAGGAAAGCTAAAAGAATGCGATTGTGAACATGAACGTTTCTGTTGTTGCATTAGTGTTAATGTATGCATACGTAGAAAACTAAAATTAAAAATATTTCAAAAACGAGAGCTAATCGAAGGTTTTTATTGTCATTTTCGGATTCAGCGCCCAAAAATCTATAAGAAATGACTATTTCCATAAAAGAAAGAAAAATTTTTTGAAATTTTGTAGACCAGTGTAATCTATCCGAATGAAGACTATTCATTGACTCATCTAAGAGCAGTCTTAAGGCCGTTTTGCTGCTTAATGGAAATACCTTACCATCAACTCCAGTGGGTTATGCAGTCCATATGAAAAAAACGTACAACAACATAAAGCAGCTTTTAAGGTGTATAAACTATGACAAACATCAATGGTAGCTGTGTGGTGACTTAAAGGCAGGTGTTACTTCCACAAATTTTAGTTTTCTAAATTTTGGAAAGTTTTTTAAATTTTTGTAGCAAATTTATTTGGTAACTTATTACGTTTTTAATCGTCTACCTTTTCGGCGCCTGTAAAGAAAGGCTCTCACCGATAACGCAATCTAGGTGTCTACTAATGGAAAATTCTTAATCTTCTTGCTGGATCTGACCTTCGAACCAGCGACAGCAAAAATATAGTCTAGCTAAATCACAGCTCAGACTACCACAATATCTTCTTTATTAAGAAATATGCTCCAATCCACTTAGGAGCCCGAATAGTATAAATCAAAGCAACAGGTTAAAGCTCAATAGCTTAATTCTTCACAATCACGTAGACAACCCAAGACTTGCGTTCAAAAACTATGACTTCACACAGTTAACAATTTTCCAATTCTAAGTTACCACAACGAAACATCGAATCATATACGTATAATACTGCTTTTCAGCGAATTGTATTTATACCATTGGTAAGGTTACTCGAATGTTCTGACATTATCCAAATCACAAACACAACTATTACGTCATAATCAAAACAGGTCAATCCGATAGTTCTGGAAATTACTTTAAAGTTCGTGAAATTAAGCAGTGTTGCCATTTTCTTATAAATAAATGTAAAATATTTAAATTACTTATAAAACTGTTATTTCTTCGGCTATTTGAGCCGGACCAACGCGAAATCAAAGAGATTTTTTATGAGATTGTGAATCTACATAATTTGGGCAATTTTTAGGAACGGAACAGCAGGGTTGCGGAGTCGGAAGGTTAAGATCCGACTCCTAGAATTTTTAAAATGCTGACTCCGACTCCCTAGTATGGCTGTATATAAATCAGAGAATGTTTTTATAAAAAAATGTTTTTATAACACTCTCTCTTAACTAATGATCCATATTAATGTTTTATACAGTATAAAAAATTTTTTTATCACACTTGCTCTTAGCCAATGACCACAAACTTTTGTACGCTTTAATCTTTTCAGCAGCTTGGCCAATACCTATGCGCAACATTACAGCATGTTTTCTTTTAATATCTCGTGACAAAAGTAATTATTTAATAATCAATCACTAACTTTAGTAAAATAATCGTTTAAACCCAAACTTTTGGTAGCGTTATTTTTCTAAGATGCAATTTCAGAATATTCCTGAATCATCCACTGCATATAAAGAAACTCCAGAAAAAAAGTTGCCGTTTCCAGACCAATAATAAGCTTATCCTCATTTCTCTCAAATAAACTTCAGCAATTAGTTTGATGGCATGGCATTTATCTTCTTCACAGTGATTCATGGTTATATATTGATAGTAAGAATATATATGTGAATTTTGTCGGATCTTGCAAACAAAATAAAAGGGTGTCTGTAGTTTCTATCTCATGGATAATTCAATTATTTTAATTTTGTACGAGACTGAAACAGGCTCCCTGCCGTTTGTAGACATTCATATTAAGAGATTATTAAAAAATTCACCTTGGTTTTAAACTTTTGGTTGGTATTTTTTTTGAAAGAATAGAGCAAGAAGAGTAAGTTTCAATTTCCAAAATTTAATTTAATAATTGGTTCGTAAAAACAAAATTGCTTCTACGAGTTTTTCCATTATTGCAGCCCTTTGGTCTGTTCTGATGAGCCCTAGTGATGAAAACAGAGGTTAACACTTGCTTGTGTTGGAGGAAGTATTTATTTAAAGACACGTCAAAAATATTTTAAAAAATGGGGACATTTTGGGGGCTGAAACGGATTAATGGCATTTACATTAATTTTAATGGGAAAATTCGCTTTGTCAAACGAGCAAATTAAGGTACGAGCTCGGTCACGGAACGAATTAAACTCGTATGTCAAGGTACCATTGTACTATAAAAAGAGGCTGCTTAGAGTAGTAATTGATTATGCACCTGACATTTGCTTCCTGTCATTGGATTAAAAAAAGGGAAGCAACTAATTCGGCTGCCCAAACATAGCATTACGCAAAATACTATTTGCTTAAAATTGAAATGTAGACTTTTTATGAGTTGAACGCTGTGTCGCGCGATACGCGGCAAGGTTCTCTTTAAAAAATTACTGCACTGCACTCCACTGCCGCGGCGGCCGCGTAAGCTGCCTAATTAACATCACTAATATGTAAAAAAATTAAATATCAGGAGTCGGAGTGAATAAAATATTACGACTTCGACTCTTAGTACTCTTAACAGTCCGACTCCGACTCCTTTCTAAAACCTCCGACTCCGACTCCGCAACCCTGCTTGAAGGTAGTAGCTCTCGTGATGGGTCTGCAACTAAATTATACGAAATACAGTTGTTTTTTTTGTGTATGGAATAGCCAAGCAAAAGATCTTCACTACATCAAGAAAGATTGGCCTCTCCGCCAATCATTGACTCCTGGGGAGAAAAACATTCAACATACACCACTTGTTGAATCCAATAAGATTTTCTTGCCACCATTGCACATAAAACTGAGACTAATGAAAAAGTTTGTCAAGGCCATGGACAAAACAGAAGCTGGTTTCAAGTTCCTCGCTACAAAGTTTCCCAGATTGAGTGAACTTAAAATAAAGGAAGATGTGTAATCTGCTGCAGAGTTGCAACGAGTCTGATATTTGAAGGACTTACGTCAACTTAATTTGATTTCTGCGATCTTTAAATCCGAGTCCTTGGGAGCCGTAACTCTAGTTGAGTGAAATTCCCCTGTTAAGGAGTCAAGTCTGAGTCTACCAAAACTCTACTCGGTGCTACGTTTGGGATCGAAACATGCGATCTCACTCTTGATATCGGTAACCAACGCAGATTCATCCCGTGAGATCGCATCTTAGCGTAGTGTGCTCTACTCTTTTCAAGTCCGAGTTTATAACAACGTTTCTTTTAATTTACAATAACTTTTCTCCTTTAAGTACTAAAAGTACTAAAAAAAACCTGTTCTGTCAGATCTAATGAAGACAAAAAAATGGAAGATCGGTTTTTTTTCTTAATTAGATTTGTCAAAACAGATCTTTAAGGCCCGCTTCCACTACGAGCGTGGAAAAAAGCATTCTTTGTTTGTTTTATTCATTTTTTTTTTGCGCTCGCTTCAATCGAAGGTCAATAAAAGAAACAAAAAATTCTCTTTTCCACGCTCGTAGTGGAAACGGGCCTTTAGTCAAATGAAGCTTTTTGGTTTTTGAATCGACTTGAAAGACTTTTTAGTCACCATACATGTAAGTGTCCATTTTTCCATCTTTACCGGCCTGAAAAAAGGTCTCACCTAAAATATTATTTTTAAGATTTCTAGGACAGAGACTCGGAGAATAATGCCTGAAGTGAGGAAGGGAAGAGAAGTGGCAATTGCCCGCTGCTATACAATTTTTTTAAAACAAGGGGCAGAGAAGGCGCTTTAAAATTTGCATGATAGGAGCATTGTGTTATACAGTATATCTGTCTTTACAAATACAAGTATATAATTTCTGCCGAAATTAAATCCAGCAAAGCTTGATTTTGATTCTAGGTCCAGGGGGTTACTAAACTTTTTTCGAAAAGACCCACCTATAATAAATAACAGTGAATTAGCATGAGGAACAAATCTTAAGAAAAAGCATTCTCAACAAAAACAAATTCTAGCGTATTGTAGTGTAGATTTTCTAAAAACCTAGGTGAAGACCAAAAAAAGTGTCTTCATTTGAGTTAGAAGGTGAAAATTTTCTTTAATTCAAATTAAGTGGACCAAAAACAAAGGTCTTCACTTATGACAAGGGTGTTTTTCCTTTTTAAGCCGAGGACATTTTTACTTATCAAAATAATTGCGGACCAAGTAAATAAAAAAAAAACGCAGTCGAATTTTACAAATAAAGAACTTTTTATCTTCACCAAGTTTTTTAGTAAACTTTTATCTTACTATACACTGAGACTTGCGTTTGTTGAGTACCTTTTCAACCAAAAAAGTTATATTTTTTAATTTTGCCTTTCCCACCAAATATTTTTCAGATTCAATTAATTTTGACTTTTTTGCCGCTGAAGTTATCAAGTCGTTAAAATAGTATAAATAGCTATGTTATTATCAATGATTGCGATGTTCTAACGCGAGAACAATATTATAAGAATGTTTTTTTAATTTTGTGAAGTTAGCCGTTTCAATATCTTAAAAATTGCCCATTCTGGGGCCAGCTAAAGTCAATAAAAACTGAAATTTTTTTCAGGGTTTTTACGTCCTAAAACTTACACAACGTAAAGATCGTTTCCATACAAGCGTGGAATGGAGCATTCATTGTTTCTTTTATTGATCTTTTCGCGCTTAAAATTTAAGCAAACACTAAGCGAAGCAATAAATTCAACAAAACAAACAAAAAATATTCCATTCCCCGCTCGTAGTGGAAACAAGCCCTTAGTTTTGTTTACTCAAGACTTTTTTTACTTAGGTTTATTGGTCAAATTAAATTTAAAATTTGTCAAATTTTACCTCATCAAACTTTTCTTACAAAAATTCATTTCTTTTTTATTTTTGAAACTTTTTGAGCAGCTACAAATACTTAAAACATGTTGTTTCTGCACTTTATATAAGTATTGGCCAGGTTGTGGCTTCTTAACTTTTCAACGTCCTTCTATGTATAACTTCTGAATAGGCAATGTACGTTTTACAATATTACACCTAGCACTTCTCCCGCGGTGTGCGCAATTTTCAGTTTAAGAATCCTTGATCTATATAGTAAAAATGTTTACCAATTTAAAATTCAGTAAAAAGAAAGTTTTATTTTCATTTAACTGAAAGGAAAATGTCTTTAAATGCATGTGACTTATAAAAAGTCGGCAGCGTGGCCGAGTAACTAGAGCAGTGCTTCTCAATCTTTTTTTGGTAGCGACCCAAATTCTAAGCGCAAATAGAGAGCGAAGATTTGGCGACCCAATCTTTTTTACAGACTTTATTGTAAGCATAAAAGTGAACTAAACTCAAGACTATTCAACTTTTTGTCTCGAATTTCTTGATATTCGTCGCTAAAGAGTAGTGATCTCTAAAAAAAAGGTCTTCACTTTGAATCGATCTCGTATTTCCCACTTTTTGACTGGTTTTCGCAAATTAAGTTTTTGGCTTTGGCCCAAGAAGTTTCAAAAAAATCTATACATGGTCCCCTGCTCGAAATGTTTGGAAGACCCCTGCTCTAAATTAGTGAAGCCACTATCTAATTACATACAACAAAAATGATTTAATTTTTGCATAACTGCAGTATTCGGCGACGTAATCAAATTTAACGGCGACCCAGGGATTGAGAAGCACTGAACTAGAGCGTTGTATTGATGGCAAATGTGATCATTACGATCATCATTAAAACCTACTAAGTCCTTGGAAAAGACACTTACGATACTTTCCTCTACTTCGTGGTATCAGCAATCAGCTCTGAATTTTGTTCATATTTCTACTCGAGTTTAGCCCGAGTAGCCCGAGTGAATGATTAACGGTTTATAGTTTTAGCCATCACATATTTTAATTTTATTACAAAATTATGACAACTATTTTTAGCCTACAGCAATAATCTACTGTGTAGTTGTAGTGTATTTGCAACTTGTCATCAGTATCAAATACGAACCCGAGTAGCGACAAAGTCCTGGAGCCGCCATTGATTTAACGGTAATCCGAAGTATAGAGCTTCTGACGATTACCTGCGAGTCAGGAGTAAGGTTTATGTTTCGGTTCCCGGAAAATTTTTCAGTTTTAAATTCCCGGGAAGTTCCGGTTTATTGTATTTAAATCGAAAGCAATGATTTAAAACAAGGGTACTCGATACGTCGATCAATCGCAACCAATGTATTAAACAAAGGCTTGGGATTGCAGGTGAAGACCTTTATTTGGGACCAAAATAAAGAAATGGGATATTACTAATTGTAAATGAAGACTTTTTTTAGTAGTCACCAGATATTTGGGTCGAAAATGCAGAAATCGAAAGCTAATTATAAATGAAGACCCTTTTTTAGTCTTCTGCTAAATTTTTAGACAAAATTGTGTGACACTTTGCCATCTCCATGGCACATTTTGCAATCCCGGGATTTCCCGAAAAGTTAAATTTTATCTCAGAAAATCCCGGGATAATAAAAAGTCAGGGAAATCATAAACCCTAGTCAGGACTCAAAAAGATAAATAGCGTAGAGATAAAAATGACGATGAAAAAAACATTTTTGTCTAATTTATTATTTTATATCTAATTTTATTATACTATTATTTTATACTATTATTTTATATTATTTATATCTATTATATCTAATTTATTTTTTAACCGTTCTGAGACTATACGACCCATTTTAAGTATAGAGCTGTATATAAATACATCGCTATTATTACTATTATTAATTTACCGTACAACTGCTGATGCATGAAATAGTGTCTTTGAAGCATGTTGTTATTTTTTTATCAATTTTTATTACGCAGAAGAAACCATTTTGGAAAAGTTCTTTATCGTGGATTACTAATGTATTAAGATAAACTGAAATTTTTATCTCACCCTCGACCAAAAAAAATACAATTACTCTTTTCTAAACTAATAAAACCTAAATTAGTCTTTTTGCGGCAATTTAACCAAATTTTCTTTATAAAAACTTTTATAACAAGCCAAAGTCGTTTTCTTTTCTTTTCTATTCCCCATTGGTTGCCTTTTTTAACCACTCAGATTCCTTCTCCTTTTCTATATAACCACAATCGGATCGCTCTCAGTTTGTTCTGACAATTTTTTCCAATTAGTGTAAGATGAAAAGTCTTGGAGGAATGAAAATGCTTTTTAAAGCTATCTTAAAGTTTTGTACCGCCAACTGACTCTTCAAATAAATCTTGCATAAGGGGGCCACATTAGGACGTTGAAACTAAACAATTCCGTTAAAGGGTCGCACGGAGGGTTTAAATTTCAACTAACCTTCCACTATCCCACCATCCCACCTTAGGTTTTCAAACGACTCCGACTCCACCCTAAAACGTGCGATTGCGATGACTTCAACTGAAATGCACCTAAAAAACAACTTTCTTACCGACTTTGACTTCAGCTCAGCACACTTAAAAAACTGCTCTGTCTCCTCCAAATCTAAAAAACGACTTCGACTGCTCCTTAAAACATGCTACCCCGCAACTCCAACCCCATAATCCTGGTTCTAGAAATTTTCCATTTCGGTTAATTCCAACCCGGTTACGCATATTTCAAAGTTCAATAGAACACTCTTGAGTTTTTCTTCGTCCATGAAAACCACACCACGTAACCGCACAAAAAACGTCGTTTCTCAGTACAACGCTGATGAGCCACTTTTGGACTACTTTGTAGTCAAAATGTGGCTCTTTTTTTAATATATTTTTGAATTACTGGCATGCAAACCTTTTTTTATAAACGGTGGGCTAGTGAATAACATCGTTTTTTTTCAAATTATTTTAAACCTTAAGCTTACGACTTTTCCTTCAATCCTCAAGTTTTAACTCGTTCGATATTTTCTGTAGCGAAGGTAAATATTTTAATACCGTTGATGTTTTAATCAGTTGATATTTTGATCGGATATCTTAAATTTATATTTTTGTGCGATTCTCTTTTTAAAAATATAAAAAAGCGGACAAGAAAGTTAATTAGCTTATGTACTTTGTACAATTTTAAAGCGTATAAACTGCAGGTGATCTAAAATGATGCAAACAGGACAGTGGTAATTAAAATAAAAAATTTTCATTTCAAAGAGACGGTAAAAAGTATATTTTGACTGCATTGTCAAGCAATGTCTAAAAAACATCTCTTAAGTAGACTGCTTCGTCGTCGTCGTCGTCGTCGTCGTCGTCGTCGTCGTCGTCGTTTGAAGGGTATCCACTCCAGGTCAGACAAAAACAGGACTGGGGCCGAGGGTTTATCCTTTTACTACCCCAGGCTGCTGCACTGCCTGGATCAGACGCTGGCAGCGATGTTATTAAGCCAGCATCGAGTTTCGTCATCCAAAACCGTCAGACCTCGTGCTCCATGTGGTGCCCGATGTATAGGGCACGCTGTTAGTACATGGTCTGCGGTTTGCTCTGAGGCGCCACACTCGCAATTCGGTGAAGGAGCGAGACCCCATTTGTGCATGGACGAATGGAATCGCCCAACACCAGTCCGCAGGCGGTTGAGCCTAACCCAAGCTGCTCGGGGTAAGCCCATCCCAACAGGCCTGGAACCGGTCTGGGGCACAAAAGCACGGAGCCTGGAAGCACCTTCACAGTACTCCGTTTTCCATTTAAGATTTGTCCATTCAGAGGCGCGGATGCCAAGTCTGGCAAGGTTGTCCAAGAGATTCCGCGCACCTGGCACAAACGGGCGTCTGGATCTTAGTCTCACTTGGCCAGTATCTGAGGACCCACTTAACAGACCATGCAAGATATGATCGGGGTCCAGAGATCCACGGTAAGCCAAGGAGAGTGTCGCTCCCATTCGGCGAAGCTCAGCTGGCTGGATGCCTGAAAGTACAGGTAGGTGGTCCGTTGGAGTGGGACGCAGGCATCCAGTAACTATGCGCAAGGCGTCATTCAAGACACTGTCAATGAGGCGAGTGTGAGCACTGCGACACCAGACTGGCGCACAGTACTCATCTGTTGAGTAGACTAGAGACAAGGTGGCTATGCGTAGTGTTTTAGCACCAGCACCCCATCCCGAGCCCACGAGTCGCCTCAACAGTGTGACGCGCGAAGATAGTTTTTTGCGCAATGCCACTAAATGGTGACAAAACGTGAGTGATCTGTCCAGTTTTACCCCAAGGTAAGTAGGGGTTGGACAGAACGGTAAAAGTCTACCATTGTTGTAGGCTTTTAGCTCACGTTTGGCCTCTCGGTTATTTAAATGAAAGGCTGTCGTCACCGTCTTAGTGTGACTGAGCTTCAACCTCCAAGTCTGGAGATACGCTGACAGTGTGGACATGTCTTGGCTTAAGGTCCCCTCCAAGTCCTTCCAGTTTCCAGAAGAATGCAACAATGCTAGATCATCAGCATAAGCAAACTTTCTGGAAATCATGGAAGGAAGATCGTACGTATAGATGTTAAATAGGAGGGGAGCCAAGACCGATCCCTGAGGAACGCCGTTTTTAAGACGGCGTAGCCTGCTTTGCTTGCTGTCACCGGTGGTAAGGGTGAAACTTCGATTTCGGACAAGCTCCATGATCATTTTGACCATGTGCTTATCCGGAAGTAGTCTCAGCAGTTTGCAGGTAAGGCCACGGTGCTAGACAGTGTCATAAGCAGCTGTCAGATCGATAAATACGGCATCAGCCTTCTTTTTAGCCTCAAAAGAATCCTCGATGTTCTGGGTTAGCAGAACAACTTGATCTACGGTTGACTTCCCGCGTCGGAACCCAGCCTGCTCTTTAGGGAGCAGCGGATCGATTAATGGTTCAACGCGGACGTAGATAAGCTTCTCGAGGATCTTGTAGGGGACACAGAGCAGAGATATCGGTCGATAACTCTTTGGGTCCCCCACGGGCTTTGCTGGTTTTGGGATCGCGACCACAAGCGCTCTTCTCCAGATCTTGGGAATTTTGAGTCGGCGCAAACAGGAAGAAATGAAGTCACGTAACCAGCACTTCAAAGCAGCTCCGGCATGGAGTATAAGCTCGGGGCAGATGGAATTAGGTCCCGGAGCTTTACCTGGTTTTAAATGTTGAAGGGCAGCAGCAAATTCTCTCTGTGAAAAATTGTCAGAGATATTTACTGCGTGTGGTGTTGTGGCCCTCCAAAGGTCAGACACTTCTTGAAAGACAAGTCGAGATGACTTGCGGTCAACAGCCTCGTATTTCCCATTTCTAACCAACTGAGATGCAATAGCATCGGCTGAAACGGGACAGTGACGAGGAGAGTGTCGTGACCTACCAATAAGGTTGTTCAAAATACTCCACGCTTTTCGACTAGAGTGTGAGAAGTCAATGCTCCGAACTGCTTCGGACCATCGATCCCTCCGCTTTCTGTCAAGCTTGGCAAGCAGAGCTGTATCAGCCAAGCCTGAGTCGTCTCCCTGAGGGGACTGCAGAAAGGTTTTATAGAGGGATTCACACTCTGCATCCCAACACGGAATGTAGGTATTTCGATACCCGCGTGGGATAGTCTTTTTGGCTGCTTTCTTAATGGTGTTACAGAAGTCCTGGTAAGCCGCATTCACATCAAGTGTATCAGGCGGCAACAAAGTCTTTGCGAATTTATTCGTCAAAGCAATGTAGTGACTCCATTTGGCCTTGCGGAAGTTCCATCGCTTAACAGGCATGCTTGGCACTGCCATAGCAAACCTTGGTGGTGTAATAAGCGAAGGTCGATGTTGTGACCTGGGGAACTTGTCAAGGACACGTCTATCCGGTAAGCGACTGTTTGGACCTACGCTGGCGAAAGCTAGATCTGGATTGGTGCCAGTGTTCCAGCGGCCGGAATAAAAACTGGCAGCGTCCTTGGCATTATATAGCAGGGCAAGACAATTAACACTTGCCCATCCAGCCAAGCACTCACCGTCCGGACTGTTGTCGTCGTAACCCCAGTCACCATGACGACAGTTAAAATCGCCAGCGTACAGACAGGGGTGAGGAAACACTGGAAGATCCAGGGTTCGCAATCGCGTTGGTGGTGGTTTGTAGACGTTGACTATTTTATAACCATCAACGTCCACACACAACCACTCGATCTCCGATGTCGGTGGAGATTGGTCCAAAAGCGTGTATCTCAGTCGCTCGTGGACAAACGTGGCAAGACCATGCTTCCTGCTTAAAGAAGACCCAGCTAGTTGGTAGTTTGGTAGTACCAACTTCTCTGCATCAGTGCAGTGGGTCTCCTGCAATAGGATGACGAATGCATAGCGAGATGATGAAGAACGTTCATCTTGCTTGCAGTGAGGCCTTCGATGTTCAGCTGAAGAATAGTGGGTCTTCGGAACTTGTTGGCAATGTGCCCTGAAAAGGGAAGTTTTATCCTAGCATTGCCCCGTCCTGAAAAGGACGTTTGCCGATTAGTAGACCCACACTGAACATCGGAATGGGTGGATACCCTTCCGTTTTGGTAGGTTCGGTTTCGGACTGTCATTTTAAAATCAATGAACAGACTTACTCACGGCTCAGGCTGCGTGAAAGCACCTACCATCTGGGCCAAGACTGCTTGTAGACTGCTTGAAACCCATTCTATAAAGTCCGCAAGGACTAAAAAATCTAGTAAAAATTATTTGGCCATAAATGCTTTATATTCTTTAGCAGAAATAATTTCATTGTGGTCAGTTAAATTTAAATTTAGTTTGAACAATGCTCAAGTGGCTGTGTTTTTTTTAGCCTTCGATTCAGGCTAAGCCTTATTAAATTTGCAAGTGAGGAAGGGCAAGAAGGTACGTTGATACGGTTCTGACCTTTCGGACTTCATAGCAAACAATACGCAACTTTCGGTCAAAGGCTTAATAACATTGACTCTTACCACGACTTTTACAAGAAAATTTTCTATTGTTAAGTTGCTTTTTACCCAACAAAGTTTTAAAAAAATATCACTCAGCTGTATCGTCTTACCTTTCTCAGAAGGTAAATTGACACGCCTTGAAGGTAAGTTGATACAGTACTAAAGAAGCAGAGAAAATATTGATATTACAGTTAACTGTCATAAACACATAGCCTAGTACCCAAAATATTAACACCATATTAAACTACCAAAAATTATTAACACCATATAAATAATAAAACATAACTGCAAAAGGCCCAAATACCAGGTCAGAAGCAGTCAGGAGGTTTCGCTAATTTTTTCAAAATTTAAATTGATTTCGTTTAATTTGATTTCGAGATGTACGAGTATTTAAATTAAATCTATTTGCATAAGTCCAAAATCAAAGTGCAAATGCTTGCTTCTTGAAACAGACCCTGAAACAACAGCTGGAACAAGAACCCTAAGATACTGCTATTTAGAAGTCCATGCCTAAGGATTATGTCTGTAGACAAAAATGAAGTTGCAAAGTAGCATTCATAATGAAGGAAGCTTTTAATTGTACAGTAAACCTCGGTTAATCCGAATTCGATTTGACGCACAAATTGATCCGTATTACGCAAGAATCCGGATTATCCGAAGGTTACTGTTTTAAGCCAGACGTTATCCAGAGTGGTAAGATGTGGATGAAAATTACCTTATTTGAATACATAAAAAACTGAATGGTACAATTCTTTGAAATAAATAAATTTATTTATATAGTTAAAACTTGCAATTCGTTCAACGTCATTAATTTACCTTACCCCTACATAACAAACTTGTAGAGAACTAACAAATTAGTGTACTTTAATAGCTTAGCTATGCAACACAATTATAGCACACTTATATACGACACAACTATAGCAAACCCTAAGTTGAACTGAAAACGAACATACTCCCTAACTTGAACTGATATAAATTTCAAACACACTCCCTATGTTGAACTGATATAACGACGAACACACTCCTTAACAAACACTACGAACAACGAACACATTTGACCGCACTTACTAAGTTGAACTGATATGAATTTCAAGTAACAAGCAACATAGCCAACGCTTGTAAACCATAACGTGGAATAATGTTTATGACGTTGACAAAAAACATCCTGCTACGGTTGTAAAGCGGAAAAATCCAGTTTTTGAATATAAAAAACAATTTTTATACGGATTAGGCAAAGATCCGGATTAACCAAGGTTTACTGTAGTTCTTTTCTTTATAATTATAGATGTACGTTGTGTCGTGAAACTTGCAAAAAAGAAAACCAAACTGGTGGTTTTTATTCACTTGAAAAGCCAAAATAAAAACGAATAAAAGTAAGAAACAATTAAATAAGAAATCGTGTTAACTAAAACACAGCGACCTTCTTCCAAACACAACTGACAATGAACTGAAAATGAAACAACAAGCAGAAGACTTAAATTAATTCGTTCGCGCTTCAAGGCGCGCGGGTGTCAGATATCATCACACATTGTAATTCACTTTTTGTAGAAACATCCTCTCAATTGTCATTTTCTTTATTGTAATCATCTACTCGAATAACGAATGGTAACAATGACCTTTTCCAAGCAAGAACCGCAACATTGTCATCTTCAACCTTATCATCGATTAGGTAAATTAAATTGGGACTCTTATCATCAGCATCCACGTGGCGAGTCCCAATAACTGACAAATCACCAAGCAAATGATGATAAATTTGGGGTGCTTCTGGGGTGGTAAAAGAATAGATCCTCGGTTCCAAAAGCAAAAAAGACTCGATAAGTCCACAAATGCTAGATGTGGGCCATTTGTGCCCATAAGACTACACTTAAATGTTGAAGGTCTAAGCGCTAATAAGATCTTTGTTATCAGCCGATTGGCCACCAGAAACAAGGCTCTTGTCATCATCTTACAAGAGACCCATGGCCCAGATGGTAGGTGCTTTCACGCAGCCTGGGCCGTGAGTAAGTCTGTTCATTGATTTTAAAATGACAGACCGAAACCGAACCTACCAAAACGGAAGGGTATCCACCCATTCCGATGTTCAGTGTGGGTCTGTTAATCGGCAAACGTCCTTTTCAGGACGGGGCAATGTCAGGATAAAACTTCCCTTTTCAGGGCACATTGCCAACAAGTTCCGAAGACCCACTATTCTTCAGCTGAACATCGAAGGCCTCACTGCAAGCAAGATGAATGTTCTTCATCACCTCGCTATGCAGTCTGAGGCACTCGTCATCCTACTGCAGGAGACCCACTGCACTGATGCAGAGAAGTTGGTACTACCACACTACCAACTAGCTGGGTCTTCTTTAAGCAGGAAGCATGGCCTTGCCACGTTTGTCCACGAGCGACTGAGATACACGCTTTTGGACCAATCTCCACCGACATCGGAGATCGAGTGGCTGTGTGTGGACGTTGATGGCTATAAAATAGTCAACGTCTACAAACCACCACCAACGCGATTGCGAACCCTGGATCTCCCAGTGTTTCCTCACCCCTGTCTGTACGCTGGCGATTTTAACTGTCGTCATGCTGACTGGGGTTATGATGACAACAGTCCGGATGGTGAGTGCTTGGCTGGCTGGGCAAGTATTAATTGTCTTGCCCTGCTATATAATGCCAAGGACGCTGCCAGTTTTTATTCCGGCCGCTGGAACACTGGCACCAATCCAGATCTAGCTTTCGCCAGCGTAGGTCCAAACAGTCGCTTACCGGATAGACGTGTCCTTGAGAAGTTCCCCAGGTCACAACATCGACCCTCGCTTATTACACCACCAAGGTTTGCTATGGCAGTGCCAAGCATGCCTGTTAAGCGATGGAACTTCCGCAAGGCCAAATGGAGTCACTACATTGCTTTGACGAATAAATTCGCAAAGACTTTGTTGCCGCCTGATTCACTTGATGTGGATGCGGCTTACCAGGACTTCTGTAACATCATTAAGAAAGCAGCCAAGAAGACTATCCCACGCGGGTATCGAAACAACTATATTCCGTGTTGGGATGCAGAGTGTGAATCCCTCTATAAAACCTTTCTGCAGTCTCGTCAGGGAGACGACTCAAGTTTGGCTGCTACAACTCTGCTTGCCAAGCTTGACAGAAAACGGAGGGATCGATGGTCCGAAGCAGTTCGGAGCATTGACTTCTCACACTCTAGTCGAAAAGCGTGGAGTATTTTGAACAACCTTACTGGTAGGTCACGACACTCTCCTTGTCATTGTCCTGTTTCAGCCGATGCTATTGCATCTCAGCTGGTTAGAAATGGGAAATACGAGGCTGTTGACCGCAAGTCATCTCGACTTGTCTTTCAAGAAGTGTCTGACCTTTGGAGGGCCACAACACCACACGCAGTAAATATCTCTGACAATTTTTCACAGAGAGAATTTGCTGCTGCCCTTCAACATTTAAAACCAGGTAAAGCTCCGGGTCCTGATTCCATCTGCCCCGAGCTTATACTCCATGCTGGAGCTGCTTTGAAGTGCTGGTTACGTGACTTCCTTTCTTCCTGTTTGCGCCGACTCAAAATTCCCAAGATCTGGAGAAGAGCGCTTGTGGTCGCGATCCCAAAACCAGCAAAGCCCGTGGGGGACCCAAAGAGTTATCGACCGATATCTCTGCTCTGTGTCCCCTACAAGATCCTCGAGAGGCTTATCTACGCCCGCGTTGAACCATTAATCGATCCACTGCTCCCTAAAGAGCAGGCTGGGTTCCGACGCGGGAAGTCAACCGTAGATCAAGTTGTTCTGCTAACCCAGAACATCGAGGATTCTTTCGAGGCTAAAAAGAAGGCCGGTGCCGTATTTATCGATCTGACAGCTGCTTATGACACTGTCTGGCACCGTGGCCTTACCTGCAAGCTGCTGAGACTACTTCCGGATAAGCACATGGTCAAAATGATCATGGAGCTTGTCCGAAATCGAAGTTTCACCCTTACCACCGGTGACAGCAAGCAAAGCAGGCTACGCCGTCTTAAAAACGGCGTTCCTCAGGGATCGGTCTTGGCTCCCCTCCTATTTAACATCTATACGTACGATCTTCCTTCCATGATTTCCAGAAAGTTTGCTTATGCTGATGATCTAGCATTGTTGCATTCTTCTGGAAACTGGAAGGACTTGGAGGGGACCTTAAGCCAAGACATGTCCACACTGTCAGCGTATCTCCAGACTTGGAGGTTGAAGCTCAGTCACACTAAGACGGTGACGACAGCCTTTCACTTAAACAACCGAGAGGCCAAACGTGAGCTAAAGGTCTACAACAATAGTAGACTTTTACCGTTCTGTCCAACCCCTACATACCTTGGGGTAAAACTGGACAGATCACTCACGTTTCGTCACCATTTAGTGGCATTGCGCAAAAAACTATCTTCGCGCGTCACACTGTTGAGGCGACTCGTGGGCTCGGGATGGGGTGCTGGTGCTAAAACACTACGCATAGCCACCTTGTCTCTAGTCTACTCAACAGATGAGTACTGTGCGCCAGTCTGGTGTCGCAGTGCTCACACTCGCCTCATTGACAGTGTCTTGAATGACGCCTTGCGCATAGTTACTGGATGCCTGCGTCCCACTCCAACGGACCACCTACCTGTACTTTCAGGCATCCAGCCAGCTGAGCTTCGCCGACTGGGAGCGACACTCTCCTTGGCTTACCGTGGATCTCTGGACCCCGATCATATTTTGCATGGTCTGTTAAATGGGTCCTCAGATACTGGCCAAGTGAGACTAAGATCCAGACGCCCGTTTGTGCCAGGTGCGCGGAATCTCTTGGACAATCTTGCCAGACTTGGCATCCGCGCCTCTGAATGGACGAATCACAAATGGAACGCGGAGTACTGTGAAAATGCTTCCAGGCTCCGTGCTTTTGTGCCCGGGACCAGTGTCAGGCCTGTTGGGATGGGCTTACCCCGAGCAGCTTGGGTTAAGCTCAACCGCCTGCGGACTGGTGTTGGACGATTCCATTCGTCCATGCACAAATGGGGTCTCGCTCCTTCACCGAATTGCGAGTGCGGCGCCTCAGAGCAAACCGCAGACCATGTACTAACAATGTGCCCCATACATCGAGCACCACATGGAGCACGCAGTCTGACGGTTTTGGATGACGAAACTCGATGCTGGCTTAATAACATCGCTGCCAGCATCTGATCCAGGCAGTGCAGCAGTCTGGGGTAGTAAAAGGATAAACCCTCGGCCCCAGTTCTGTTTGTGTCTGGCCTGGAGTGGATGCCCTTCAAACGATGACAAGAGACCCATAACACGAATGCAGACCAGCTAGTAATACCACACTTTATACTGGCTGGTTGGTCTTGAACAGGAAATTGTCCACCAACATTTGCCCACCAGAAACGTAGCTGGACCATTGTGAACCAATTTTTGGAGAGATCAGCAATTGAGTGGTTGTGAATGAACATTATAGTTGCAGGATTGTCAATGTCTACAAACCACCAAACTCGCAACCAGCGGCGAAGCGAGGATTTTTGAAACGGGAGGCAATACATTCACAATCAAATATGCTTAGTGGAAAATTTTTTTCGGGTGGGAAAAAGCTCTTCACTTTAAATCTGTCTCGGTTTTTGTCAATTCTTCGACCCAAAAACTTAGTGATCTCTTAAAAAAGATCTTTACTTTAAATCTGTCTCTGATTTCTCGTATTAGTGATCTCCAAGGGAAGGGGCATGGCACAATAGCTCTCCCCCAAATGCGCTACTGCTCGCAACTCATATTAACAACCATTTCATTGTTCACATAGCCCTGTCTTTAGGCAGGTAGTTTTAACTGCCAGAACAGATGGAGAATGCCTGGCTAACTGGGCAGCCAAGCAAATTCTTTAACTCTTGTATAACCCTAAAGATGCCCCTAGCTTCTTCTCTTGTTGCTGGAACACTGGAACCAATCCTGACCTGGCTTTTGGGAGTGAAAATTTAAACAGCTTTGAATTGGACAGACATACGTATACGAGCAAGTCAACAGCCCGTAGAATTCTATAAGAATAAGAGATAGGTCGGGCAGTAAATCCGCACTAAAGTAGCCTACTAGCTCTCCCTAGATACACCAGCCACCTGATCCACCAGGGAGAAATATAATTTGAAATAAAAGGCAGTAAAATCACAGAAATTAATATATATACACACAAATTATTCCAAGTTACCAAAAGGCTACTCAAGTAGCGGTTTAACAAAAAGGTAGACCAATCTATACAAATAGAATCCAAAAGTTAAATTATTGATTACCTTCGATTACCATGTGGTCCTGTCACAAGCATGTGGTTCCAAAAATAAAACAACCAGTTACGAACGCTGATTGAAATTATGTACGTGACCCGGATGTAAATAATTTTATTGGAATTAAAAAAGGGACCACCAAATTAGCGGATTAGCCGTAACAATACGTTAGAAAAGTTTCCTAAGTGCCAACATCGATTATCGCTTAATCATGGCTTCAAAAAACCTGTTTTTTTCCAAGTAAGCCGTATATGCGTTGAAACTTCGGCAAGACCAATTGGGAATTATACGGCCTCATCATAAACCAGCTATCTCAGAATTTAACATACCCTGACTCTAGCTCTATTGATGAGGCATACCATGACTTTTGTAATACCATCGTTGCAGCTGCAAAATTATCGAATACACGCGGTCGCAGAAACAACTATAGACCGTGTTGGGATGGGGAGTGCGAACACCTCTACTAGGTTTTTCTATGGGCTCCGAAGGGTGAAGCAATTTAGCTGCTTCCACCTTGTTGTCTAATCTTGATAAAAAAGGAAAAGATTGCTAGTTCGAGGCTGTCAATAACATCAACTTCACGGACTCCAGTCCGACGGTATGAATTATATTTAACTACTTGACCGGCTGAACCAGATACACACGCCGCTTCTGCCCCATTACCGCCAACTCAATTGCTTCGCAGTTGGTTAAAAATGGAATATACAAAACAACAAACCGTAAGTCAGCCAGACTCCTCTAAAAATTTTTCTCCGAAAAAAATTGCCCATACCCTCCAGCTGTTACAGTCTGGAAGAACTCCGGGCTCCGACTCTCTATATGCCCAGAGCTAATACCATGCCGGCTCTGCTTTGAAGTCTTGCTTTTAAACAAGTTATTGTCTTCCTGCTTGCGTTAATTTAAACTTTCAAAGATTTGGAGGAGAGCATTAGTAGTTGCCATCCCGAAGCCAGAAATGGAGTCGAGACACGGTGCTTTGAGACTGAAACGAGACGAGACTTTGGGATAGCGAGACCGAGACGGGACGAGACTTTGGGGTAACGAAACCAAGACGAGACTTTGGAGTAACGAGACCGAGACGAGACACGAGGCTTTACATAAATTGCTTTAGTTTAAGCCAGGGTTGTGGAGTTAAAGTCCGAAGTCGGAGCCGCATGTTTTTTGGTGGAGTCAAAGTAGTTTTTTAAATATGCTTTTAAGACAATCTTGGAGGCCTAATTGTCGAGTAGTTAAAGGGCATTTAAGCGCCGAGTTTGTGACCGACACGGCCTCGGTTCAAAACCTGCTCGCGATATTCGGTTGTGTCTTTAGGAAAGACACTTTCTCGGCACTTTCACCCGCTTGGCGGTCTTCGCAAGCAGTTTTACATTTCAGTCATATCCAGTAATGGCTTTAATAGGGTGCGAGCGGTGCGGCCGCACCAATCCCCCCTAAAATAGATCAAAAAGTGGCCCCCTTTACACAAGAAATTGCTCTATTTTTGCAAAGGAGCACCAGGACGTCGATGACATGTCAAAAAAAAGCATCCTTATTTCACGACATTTTGCACACTATATACTACTACAATTCGAAGTGAAGACTTTTTTTTTTAGAGAACACCATGATTTTCGGAGGAAAATTGGGAAACCTGAGATGGATTTGAAGTGAAGACCTTTTTTTCTTTTAGTGATCACTTTGCTTTCATATACTAAAAACTGTTTCAGCTACTTTTTTCTTTTGAGACACTAAATAGTGACCCCCCTTACTTTTCTTGCACCGGGCCTCCCTTTTTGTTAGGCTATCACTGGTCATATCTCTATAAAACTAAAAAACGAAATAGAAATTTTCTATCGGACAGCAATATCTTGGCATCTCCGGAAACAGGTCGGGGTAATTGCTTGCTTTATTCTTAGCGCCTCTGTCGCTTTCTTGCGAGTCAAGAGGACAAATACAAAGATAAAATGTATAAATGTGAAATAATTTAGCGCCAATAAAAGTCTCCATAAGCAATAAGGCTCCGATTCCCGACTCCACCGAACCTAAAAAACTGACTCCTACTCGCGACTCCAACTTTATCAAATCTAAAGAAAGTACTCCGACTCCGCTCTAAAACATGCGACTCCGGGATTCCGACTCTACCCTGCTTATACAGTAACTACGTATATTGTTGAGTCGGAGTTAGTGGAGCCGCGTATTTTAGAGTGAAGTTGGACACCTTTTTTACATGTGCTGAAGTTGGAGTCGTATTATTAGATCTCGTGAAGTTCAAAATGGAAAACTTTAAATTGTTAGAGTTGAAAAATAATTTCTCCAACTCCACAACCTTGGTTTAGCCAATAAGTACAAAAAAATATATGAACTCTTTTCCACATCAAAAAACTTCAACATAAATCACAAAAAGTTTCCTCAGTTAAAACATTGACCCTCACCTGTTAGGCTTACATTAACAAGTTACCAAGTTTTGCTTTGCCAGTGAGCATGCCACTAAACGATGGAATTTTTGCAGTCGCAAGTAGAGAGACATTGCTTTAACGAACAAATTCAAAAAGACTTTGTTGCTGCTGAATTCACCTGATGTCGCGACAGACGATGCACCAAGCTGTGAGGTTCCATCAGGAAAACGAACAAGAAAATCTCCAGCTTGGCAAAAAGACTATTTATTGTTTTAGTTTATTGTGCATGTAATTTTGTTTTTAAAGATTTGTTTTAAGTTCTTAAAGATTTTTCTTTTGTTTGGCATTTGAAAACAGTTATAGTGACGTAATTATACGCATTATAACCTGACTTTATTCATTTGTCTAACCTCTAACGTGATCATTTTTTAGCTTAGCTAGCTTAGGGTTAGGTTAGTGTTTTACTTGTTTATATGCTAATTTAGCTAGATTAGGGTAAGGCATGTTTGTAATATATTAATTAATTCTTTTATTTTCTATTTGTTTCTATTTGAATAAGGTCTAGATTATTTGGTAAATCTAGTTAAATTGTTTCTGATTTCAGATAGTTTCCTGGTTCAAAATTTGTAAAACAGAAATTGTTTTGTAACACGACACGATTAAACCTCATTTGTTAATCCATAATTCAATACGATTAAAATTTCGAAACCTGACTGCGCAGGTTTAGACGAGTCATTTCCTTCGTCCCGCAAAAACATCTGATGTGGAAGCTACTTGCCAGGACTTTTTTAACGTCATGAGAAGCTTCTTCCTCTTCTTCTCCTTTCGGCCTTTCCCTTCAATCAGGAGTAGCCACAGAGTATCATCTTTCTCCCAACGGTCTTGTTTTCAATCAACTGTCATCAGAAAGCACCCAATTGCGGCGTAGCTCTTGTTTCGGCTTTTGCAAAAAGGTGTTTCAGTGTCATGAGAAGAATCAAAACATGGCTTAGAAGCAATATGAGAGATAACAGTCTCAATAATCAAATATTCGCAAACATTCATAAGAACTTGTTGAACAATGAACAGAATTGACAGCGTTGTCGAGTGTTAAAGTGTCGGGATCGTGACCAACACGATTTCGGTTTAAAACCCACTCACACCATTCTGTTGTGTCCTTGGGAAAGACACTTTACGGCACATTCCCCTGCTTGGTGGTCCAGGCAAGCAGTTCTAAATTAAAGTCATATCTCTATTAAATTACAAGCGGACAGCAATATCTTGGCATCTCCGGAAGCAGGTTGGAGTAATTGCTTACCCTATGTATTAGCGCCTCCGTCGCTTTCCTGCGAGTCAGGAGGATAAATATAAAGACAAAATAAAATAAAATAAATAAAACAATATCAATTTACAAGCCGTTGCAGATGACTTTGCAAAAGCAAGCGAAACACTAATAAATTATTTTGAGTTACAATTGCGTTAATTGTGAAACGTTTAATAATTGATATCAAACCTCAATCTAAAGGGCCATTCATGCTCATGTAATTACATTTTTTCTTTTACCCAATTGTTAATAGCTCTTAAAGTTTTTTATTGTTCTATCTATTTTAACCTTTGGTATTCTTGATAGCGCAAATGTTTTAGCCAGCGTTGTGTTGTGGGTAACTGAAAACTATTCACTAAATAGCATGTGAAGAACATTTTGTGATATTCCCAAGCAAAATGCCTTCGATCTGTATCTATCTGCTTTTGGCTGTCGTGCATGAACGTCGCAATTGTTGAATGCTGTTTTCGAAACTGGCTTGGGTGCTTTTGACAAAAGCTAAGTTGTGGGTAGCCTATGTTGGATAGCCTTTGGTTTAGTAACCAGTTAATAGAGTTGCATTTTTTTAATGTCTGGCCTAATTGAGAAAAACTTGTGTAAAATTGGCGATTACTGCGGTTATCGCAATGAGTAGTCATGGCAGAATCAACTTAAAGGCTTTTGCACACAGCACACCTTAAGATTAAGGTTTTGAACTCTAGGTTTATTAAAAAGAGTTAACATTGACTGAAAAATTGATCAAACCAAAATAACAGATTAGCAAAATAAAACTTTCCCGAGATACCGGTCTGTCCTGTGCAAACTGAATTCTATCATGTCAACCAAAATTTCAAATTGCAGCATGACTACCAAAATTTGCTTTTGTTGGCAGTGCCTTTTCAATATAAAAAAGTGCCCTTTTTTTTAAGTTTGCCCCGCCTGGCAAAAAAAACTCCGGCGCCCCTGGTGGTGTCCAGTCTTCTTAATTGCCATGCATAAAGATTGACATGGTTCAACTTTACGGTGACTAATGGAACATTATGCCCGAATGGCGGGAAAAACACATAAATAATCGATTTTTACCAAAATTTATGACATATTTACAACACCTGTGAGCTTTGCTTACATCGCTGCAATGTCTCGACCTGGAGTCGAGACACAGTGGTCCGAGATCTTGACTTGTCTCGAGGTATCCACCTCTTCCCGAAGCTGAATAAGCCATTAGGGGACCCAAAGAGCTATAGACTTATGTCTTTGCTTTGTGTTTCCTTGAAAGTTTTGCAGAGACTTATCTATGCGTCGAACCAAGTATTGACCCACTGCTACCTGGAGAGCAAGCTGGATTTCGGCGCGGAAGATCGACCGTAGATCAAATCATTCTTCTTACTCAAAAATTATGGATAGTTTTTTGGCCAAAAAGAAATCTGGTTTGTGTTTGTCGATCTTATAGCAGTCTACGATACTGTATCGCACCGCACCCTCATTTGCAAGGTACCCCTCCTTCTTCCGGACAGGCACATGGTCTTATTGATTATGGAACTTGTTTGTAATTAAAGTTTTACCCTTACCACCGGTACCAAAACGCAAAGAGGGTTACAAGCCTTAATAATAATGTTCCACAAGGATCAGTCCTGCTCCCTTCTTAACCGTTTAACCTTGTAGAGTTTTTGAATTTTTTGTAGCAAACTTTTTAAAATTTGTTAAAGTTTTTTGAAATTTTGTTACTTCCACAAATTTTAGTTTTTTAAATTTTGGAGAAGTTAATTCGGTAACTTAGTACGTTATTTAATCGTCAAACCTTTTGGCGCCTGTAAGAAAGACCTCGCCGATAACGCAATCTCGGTGTCTACTAAAAGATAAAATTCTTAATCTTCTTGCTGGATCTGACCTTCGAACCACCGACAGCAAAAATATAGTCTAGCCAAATCACAGCTCAGACTACCACAATATCTTCTTTACTAATAAAATATGCCCCAATTCACTTAGGAGCCCACAATAGTATAAATTCAACAGCAAATACAGATTCAGTAGCTTAACTCTTCAGCTCTTCACAATAACGTAGACAACCAAAGACTTGCGTTCAAAAACTATGAATTTACACAGCTAACAATTTTTTAATTCTAAGTTACCACAACGAATCATCGAATCATAATGCTTTCAAGCGAGCCTTATTTATATTACTCGGTCGTGAATATCTCGAACGTTCTGAAAGTTACTAAATCAAGTTAACTACAAACAATCACTATTACGTCATAGTCAAAACAGGTCAAGCGGATAGTTCTGGATCTTTCTCCAAGACTCAAGAGACTTAGCAGTGTAGCCATTTTTTATAACTAAATGTAAAATATTTAAATTGCTCATAGAACCGTTATTTCTTCGGCTATTTGAGTCGGACCAAAGCGAAATCAAAGAGATTTTTTATGAGATTGTGAATATACATAGTGTGGGCGATTTTTAGGAACGGAACAAACCTACTAACCTGTATATATCCGGTCGCCAGTTTCCTGGCACTTTCCAACTAGCCCGTATATATATCCGCCCAAGTTTCGGGTTAATTAAGTATCCGGGTTAATTGAGACGGTATTTTTTATTTGCAAGATATTCATTTATTACAGCTTCAAAATACAAATGATGTTCATTTTCGATAACAGCATAATTCAATGTCTATTAGTTTGAATTGGCAGAAATTAAAAAAGACATTTGATTAATGGGTTAATATCTATACATATAACCTGCCTGTGATAGTTGGCAGAAACTTTGCATATGCTGGTGACTTGGCCATCTTGCACAAGCGACTGGAAAGCGTTAGAAGGGACTCTTACTTAGGACATGGCAGCCCTATCCTCTTACCTTTACAAATGGAAGCTCAAGCTCAGTACAACAAAGGCTGTGTCAGCAGTCTTCCATATTTACAACAAGAAGGCACGACGGAAGCATAACATTTTTATCAACGGACAGGACATATTGTTTTGGTTGAACGCATCTATCTCGATATAAAGCTGGATAGGGCACACACGTTTCGCCGACACTTAAAGTCGCTTTGCAAAAAGTTAATATCTCGCATTAAGCTTTTAAAGCGATTAGATGGATCAAGCTAGGGTGTGGATGCTACAGTTCTCGGAACCACCACCCTTGTTTTGGTCTATTCCACGACTGAGTGCTGTGCACCTGCTTGGTGTTGCAATGCCCATACTCGCCTTATATACAAGCCAATTAACGATGTTTTGCGCATAGTGACCGGATGCCTATATCCTACATCAATGGACAACCTTTTTATCTTGGGAGGTATCCAACCAACTGAGCTTCGCCGCCCAAAAGCTGTACTGTGTTTACCTCAACAAGGCTTCTATGGCGGCCTGTGAGTGTGGCGCAAAACAGCATACAGTAGTACATAATAATATCTTGCGTCATTTATCACCATTCAATGGAGCTCTCTCCTATTCGTGCTCTCATAGCTGTCGACAAAAACTTGGTAACTTAGTTGATGGAAACATGTCCGGCCATTTAGTCGACCGTCCAGCTCCTATTTATCTACCCCAAACAAAAAAATCCATCATATTTTTGTCATAGTTATTACAGTGGGCACGCGTAAATGATGACAATTCGTTACAAAATTAAATTAAAATTCTCCCTCTTCCAAAGCAATTATAATAATGCTGCTTTGGTTCTCTCCTTTAGGTCAAACTTTTGACTACAAATTTTTTAGCAGCTTTTATGAGGCAAAAACTGCCGACATCAATTAAATTTTGCAAGTTTATTTGCAAGTATGTAAAGATTAAGTACTCATTAATAGGCCTACAATGCTTACGAAGTGTGTTTAAATAAATTTATTTGTTAAAAAATGGTCACATTTCATTTAATTACCATCAGTAGGAGTAAAAAACATATTATTGATAAAACTTATTATTTTCTACACTTAATACATAATTTTATCCATTTACTATTATACCCAGTAATGGCTTTAATAGGGTGCGAGCGGTAGGGTCAAATTGTTTGATTTTTATAAGAAATTGCTTGAATTTTACAAAGGAGCATAGGACGTTGATGGCAAGTCAAAATAAAAGAAAAAAAATTGAAATAAATGCCTCCGTAACCTACGTAATTGACAACAAATTACACACTATATACTACTACAATGGGAAGTGAAAGTACATCACATACTACTGAAGACTTTTTTTTTAGAGAACACCATGATTTTGGGGAAAAATTTATGAAAGAGGAGAAGAATTGGAAGTGAAGACCTTTTTTTTTTAGAGAACACCATGATTTTGGGGAAAAATTGGGAAAGTGGAGATCTTTTTTTTAGTGACGACTTTGCTTTCATATACTAAAACTGCTTTGCCTACCTTTTTTTGGCACACTAAATAGTGGTCCCCCTTACTTTTCTTGCACCGGACCCCCCTTTTTCTAAGGCCATCACTGATTATACCATACACAATTTTTCGGCAGCGTGGTCGAGTGGTTAAAGCACCGTGTATACAATCGACAAGGTCTAGGTTCAAAACCTACTCGCGCCATTCTGTTGTGTCTTTGGAAAAGACATTTATGGCACTTTCCCCTGCTTGGCAGTCTTGGAAAGCGGTACAAAATTCCAATCATATCTCTATAAAACTAAAAAAAAAAATACAAAATTTCAAGCGAACAGAAATATCTTGGCATCTCCAGAAGCATGTCGGGGTAATTGCTTGCCCTACGTATTAGCGTCTCCGTCGCTTTCCGGCGAGCCAGGAGGATAAATATAGATATAAAAAAATATATGTAAATAAATATCGTAACTCTCCAGCGGACAATAAAACTAACTTTGTAGTCTAGTGTGGCTGGCAACAAGAAAAAAATTGTGCATCCCTGTACTAAGATAATTAAGAAAGATAAAACTGATCAACATAGTTTTAAAATTTGATTTCAAGCTATAAGATTGCTTCGTTATCTTAAGTGCGTTTCTATTTCAATAAATCTTTCTCTTAATTGCTTTAACATACTATCTGTTTTAAGCCGTGCTTTTTTTATTCAGCCCATATGACCAATTTTTTGCTTTAACTTATTGCCCAGAAAGTTGTTTATGACGTTCTGTTTTGCCGCAAAATAAGTAAGTGACCAAACAAAATTGTGACAACTTCAAGTACAAAATTGTTATTCGTTAGGCCTATAAGCTATAAACAAATCAAAAATTAAAATTAGAGCGTCGAAGCCTGGTCGAACCAAAACGTTTAAATAAAGTTACGGTTTAAGTTCAGCAAATTCTACTAATTTGGGTGCAATTTCGGTTCAGGTATAAGGATTTATGGATCCGGTTTGACTTCTGTTCGACGTCCTATCTCTGCTTCCACTATACTACTCTTTGTCGCTATCACTGGTCGATACTATGGAAACTGCATAAAGTTTAACGCTATATTATGACTATCTGCTCTCGTGTTCAACTATTTACTCTATAAAAAGTTATTCAACTTACCAGTAAATCTAGACATTCTCCATTAGAAAAATCAAAAAAAAATTTTTATTCGTGTTTATTTTTCATAAAAAGGTAGCGTTCCTTATTCTTCCTTTTGTCTATTTGGTTTGTTTTACAGGTCCATAAAATGAACTTTAAAGACTATTTCTATTTTTTGAGGTAGTAGAAATATGGTCGACTGATTTAGTAAAACTAGAATTTTAACCCTAATTACTTTTTTATACTAATTTTTTATGTTTATCATCAATTACTCTACATTTTTATTATTTAAATAATACTAATAAATACATAGATGGTTAAAAATTGCTTCAGTGAGTAACATGGTTGGTGTTGAAGGAGATGTTGGTGGAGTTCGAATTATTCCTCCCCTTGTTGAATTTGTCGATGCTATTGTTAATGAACGTTACGCTTTGAGCTTTACAGTTCAAAACATCAGCAAATTCAGTAGAAAAATTCGCTTTCATCCACCCATCACAGATGTAAGTTTCTCTTTTGTTTATGACAAATGATTCGTGTTTATTGCAGGACATTATTCTAAAGTTTCAAAAAATTACAATTTAACAAATAATTTTACTTCATATACAAAAATATTTACAAAAATTTTTATTAATATACATATAGAACAAAACAAAAAAATTTATTGTCATGATATATCAACATAAAATTAACAAAAAAAACACCACATAAAGTATTTAAGTGTTTTACTTGATGACACAATAGCCTAGTACAGGGGTGGCCAACCTTTTTTCCTAAACCACCAATTTTATTCAAGTCCAGTTTAAATCTGCGACATAAATAAAAGACTTTAAAATTTCATAGTGAAACCAAGCTGATCTCTAAAAAAAAGGTCATTGCTGGAAATCAGGGTGCAATCCACCACAGGTTGGCCACCCCTTATATAGCTAGATATAAGTTGTGAAACATTTTTCATTTGAAATATTTTTGCAAACTGCAATGTGCCACCACTAACCGTCCAATGCACCACACATAGTGCATGCGCTGCAGGTTGGCCACCCCTGGTCTAGTAGGTTGGTTAAATCAAATGTAGCATGACTCCATAAAATTATAAAGGAGATATTAAGCTACACAGAAACTTTGAAATCATGTGAACAAGGAAACTCATTAACTATGCATCAAAACTTGATATACCAGTTTTACTTATGTTGGCATATTGTTGCATCTACAGTTTGCCCTAAAATTACTAGCTTAAAACAATTTACTGTATACTGCAACATAAAAGATAAATGCACCATAGCCACTTACATGGAATTACAATCTTCTTTGAACCATTTCTTAATTTTTAAGATTGCAAATTTATGCAAGTTGCTGAAACATTTATGTCTTAGATTACAAACTAGATTATTCTTGAATTTCATTCCAAAGAGTTTTGCAAACTTTCTATTTTTATTTTCATTTTTGTCTTTATATTTATAATCTCGATTTGCAGGAAAGCCCAAAGACACTATGCATAAGGCAATTGTCAAGTAATTATTTTGACCTGCTTCCAGAGATGCCAAGATATTGCTGTCTGGTTAAAATTTTTATTTTGGTTTTTCAGTTTTCATTAAGGATATGACTGAAATTTAAAACTCTCTGCCAAGACCACCAAGCATGGAAAAGTGCCATAAAATATTTTTTTCAAAAACACAACAGAATAGTGTGAGCAGGTTTTTGAACCCCAAAACCATGTTGATTGCAATCACAGTGCTCTTATCCATTTGACCACGCTATTGACAAATTAATAATGACTCTACATAATGGAGTACTTTAGATTAGGTAATTGCTTGATTAGTTCAGTTCAGTTCAGTTTTCTTTTATTTCTGCTCCGCCACATGAACAAAATAACAAAATGTTAAAAAGTTTGTAAATTGTTGAAAGATGGGGTTAGAAAAAAAAGAAGCAACAAAATGAGTTGATGTTGTGACTTGCTAATTAGCGATGAAAAGTGTGACCTGTTGTATCATATAGAAGCAAGGTTGCTTCACCTCATTATAAAGTTGTTTAAAAAAATAGAAAGAAAAAAAGAAAGAAAATAAAATATAAGACCAAGGTTATTTGCTATATTATTTACTCTGTTACCATTGTATTATTTTCACAACTTTCTCAAATTTTGTTAAAAAGTGTGAGAAAAAAGATTACATGATGAAACTCTTTATAAAATACTTTTTTTAAAAGCAATAATTGACCTCTTTCAGTAAAAAGTTTTGGATAATATGCTCAAAAACATAGTCAACTGTTCCAGCAAATTTGTCAGTGTGGTGAAGTGGTTAAGAGCACCATGATTGTAATTGACATAGTCTTGGTTCAAAATTTACTCTCATTATTTTGTTGTGTCTTTAGGAAAGACAATTGGCAGTTTTGGCAGGCAGTTTTAAATTTCAGTCTTGTTTCTATAAAACTAAAAAAACAAATAAAAATTTTAACCAAATAGCAATACCTTGGCATTGGAGGCACATTTCTATGTCTCTTGATGCCGATGTCAATATATGTCAATACATTTCTATGTCAATATATGTCACTTGGCATCTTTGGAAGTAGGTTGGGGTAATTTCTTGCCCTATGTATTAGCACCTCCATTGCTTTCTTGTGAGTCAGGAAGATAAATATAGAAATGAATAAATATATGACTGCATTCAAGCAATTAGTCATTTTTACATGTTATAAAGAGATGCAAAAAAATTTTGGTGAACTATTATAAAACAACTAAATAAAAAATAAATTCATTGTTGCAAAGCTTTTAATGTTCTTATATTGTTAATTGAATGTGTAGCCTTCTGTATGTGTATACATTTTTTAGTTTTTATTCACCTTTTATTTTTTGTTATTTTATTACATTTCTGACATTTCAATATGTTAAAGTAGTTGCTGAATTTGATAAACTTTTTTGTTTTCCAATTACCTTGTTAGCAGATGTAAAAATTAATTGAAAACCGTATGTAAAATATTTTTAAATTATCTGTCTTTCATTCATTCAATAAATAAATTTAATTAAATAATATTGTGTGGTAATTATTTTTTCTTTACATACCAGTATTGCATAAGTTCTGTAACTTTAATTTAGATGTATTAGATCTGTAACTTTAATTTCTTAAATCAGTTGAAATGTACACTGTTTTTAATCAGAAGTCAACTAAGATTTTCAATGTTTTTAAATTCATTTTTTTATTTATAAAATATATTTTTGGAATTTAATCTTAAGCCTGCTTTCTTTTTATCAAAAGACTCATGCAAAAACTTTTAAAAGTCTAAAATAGAAAAATTTATAGATTGTTTTATTGATTTTTTTGTTCATTTTGTTTTAATGATTTGCAATGTTCATGTTGTTAAAAAACATTTAAACATTATTTTTGTTTAGAAATTTAGGTTGATTGTCAAAAATCCTGAAAAATCAGTAGCTCCAGGATTAGAGGTGACTGCTATTGTTGAATATGAAAACGATAAAACCGAAGATGCCAGAGATCGAATTTTGCTATCAGTAGATGAGGATGTTGTTGAAGTGCCTTTATATGCGTAAGTATATAAAATTTTAACAGTTTTAAAAACCAATACAAAATTAAAACTGCTTAAAAAGAAGAATAATGAGTACATATCAAGTTTACCAAAAAATTTTAATATGCATTCAAAGGTAGCAGTTGTTTTCTTAATCAGATATTGCATCATTTTATTAGGTTTTTAATCATAGTCCCATATTTTTTTTTGAAACGTATTTTTACAGTCAAGTTAAATTTTATAATTTTTGCATGTGGTTTTGTGATAATTTTTCATAGATAATATACAATCCACAATTACATAGTTCTATACATGTAATTAGAACCTTTTTATTAGTGCATACCCAAATTTTATCAGTTTTTAATCTTTACTCATGATAGGTTTTTGTTGGCTAAAAATGTTTATTAAATTTGACCTGTGATATTATTTTTTAATTTAATAGCTTTTAAAATTTCCTAACAAGATTTGCATTTAATTTTTTTATAAGGCCATAGTTAAATTCTTGTTTTTCAAACAATAATCAAAATTTTTGACTTGAGAAATCACTTTTCTGTCAAAATATTGAAAAAGCTTAAAGATAATAGTTTATTACTAATTACAGTAACTTTTATTTTAATTAATATAAAATTGTTGTAAATTTTCAGGACTTTGTATTTTAAGTTTAAGTTTTAATATGCTTGGAATGAATAAATTAATTTTGTTTTTTTTTCTTTTTCCATTCGTTTTTTTGCTTATATACTTTGGTCGGCAGCGTGGTCGAGTGGTTAACGCACCGGACTGATGATCAACATGGTCTCGGTTCAAAACCCACTTGTGCCATTCTGTTGTGTTCTTGGGAAAAACACTTTACGGCACTTTCCCCTGCTTGGTGGTCTTGACAAGCAGTTCTAAATTACAGTAATATCTCTACTAAATTACAAGCGGACAGCAATATCTTGGCATCTCCGGAAGCAGGTCGGGGTAATTGCCTACCCTATGTATAGCGCCTCCGTCGCTTTCCTGCGAGTCAGGAGGATAAATATAGAGATTAAAATAAAAAAAAAAAAAAAAAAAGTGTTTTGTAGTTTTTTATGGACGAACTGTAGTAAAATTAAATAAATGAATAACTAATTATAATAAAAATATAGTATTTACAAATTAAAGAAATGAACTTTACTACAATGTTGTAGATATATGCCAACACCACTGCTTGACATTGAAGGACCTGTTGACTTTGGTTTGGTTGTTGCTAATAGTCGTGTCGTTAGCCAAGAAGTGGCATTAATCAATCATGGTTCCATTAAAGGATCGTTTTCGATAAAGTATAATGGCACGTTTCCTATTGTCATTTCACCGGTATCCGGAGATGTAAATCCGAAAACAATTCAACTCATTAAAGTTGATCTTGCTACAGAAAAGCCTTTTACCATGAATGAAACTGCAATGTGAGTAGATTATAAGTTTTCTTCAACTTTTTTTTCCTTTAAAAATGTATGAAATGAAAATACGAATTTATTTTAAAAGTTAAAAGTAATATTGAATTTACTATTCAATAAGGCTTATAATAGAACAATATTTTTATAATTTATACTCAAAACGACATATTAAAATTAAAACTTTTAATTCACATTTCTTGATCATTTAGCAGTAAAATTATGGTTTACTTTTAGTTATTTTGATATTAATAAATGTAGGTTAATGATCTTTACAGAAATCAAGTACAGCAACTTTCAGTGCTGCACTTTCGAACCTCTAAAAAACCTTAGCTTGAAAAAATATTGCAAGTAACTTTACTTTCTTTTTATTTTTATTTCATAAACAGTGTTCAGCTTGAAGGAATGAAAGACACAAAGCTGGAAATAAAAGGGCGCGTTGTTGAACAGTTTCTGGAGTTGTTGGAATCCGATAAGAAGACGCGTCTTGAACGCGTTGCATTCGGTCCAGCTTTCTATGGAACAGATCGTCTGGAATATGCTTATCTTTTCAATAGTGGACCGGAACCGGTCAAATGGGTGTCGGTTCTTGAGGAAGGAGTGGATGGAGAAGAAGCTGTAAAGAAAAATCAATATTTTATTTCATATTTTTTATTAATTGGTTTACAATGAGTTATGTTTTTCTTTTTTTTTTTTTTTTAGAAAAACTATTCGACTTGTTTAAACTGATAATATTGGGAATCGTTGTAAAAATAAAATTAAGCCAAAAGGAATACTTTATGCACACCTATGTCTTGTGCCGTTATTTAAACAAATCATTGCTTACTTTTGTTTTACTTGTTAATTTGTAGGTGATTGTATGACAATTACGAGTTATTAGTTTATTGAAAATCGGAAAGTTTGTATTTTTATAATATGAATGCAAAAAGTTTTTTTAATAACTTTGCTAAAGAACATAAAAAAAATGCACCATCTTTTTAGGGAACTGACTTGACGAAGTCAACTCTGGCAATGCTAGCCACTTCTCCTTTGGAACGGATCAGAGGACGTGCCTACGACGTCCTTACTTCTCTCGTCAGTGTTTTTCCCAACCAAGGCACCATTGGACCGTATCAAAAAATCCCGATTTGCTTCAGGTTCTTGTTTATTGTGTTTCTTCAAGGGTAGTTGCTTTTGGTTTGAAACAAATTTACGCTCACTTGTCGAACTTTCGATTAGAGTGGTTATGCACTTTTTGTGAGCAAATACCCAGGGGGATATTGCTTATTGATATAAGCTTTATCGTAAGTATCAGTAAGATAGATCACCGCATATCTAATGATGTAAACTGCTTTTCGATCGCTTAGCATGCTGTTAAGTTTTTATTCGGTCTCATTCCATTGCAGAGGTTTGCACAGTGCAACTTGCGCAATTGCGGAAGTTGCGCTGCACTTTCATACTTTTTTGGAAGCGTTGCGCGTTTGCGCGCTTTTACGGTGCGCTCTTGGTTAGAGAATTATAAGTTGCGCTTAATTGCGCTGCGCACCGAGAAATAAAAAGACTAATTGCGCTTTACTGCGCTGCGTAGCAAAGATTAAACAAATCAATTGCACCTTGTCCCGCGATGCTTTATATAGTTCTGTTTTGCAAAAACGCCATGTAATTTGTTGTTTTCAATGTAGGCGATTGAAAAACCGATTAGGCTGTCCTTATGATTTGTAAATTACATTTCGTTTTAATTGATTTAAGAATTACGTTGCGCCGCACTTAATTATTTTTATTTATTTTATTTTATTTCTATATTTATCCTCCTGACTCGCAGGAAAGCGACGGAGGTGCTACACATGGGACAAACAATTACACGTAATATAGTTTTAAAAAGTCCACATTGCGCTTTAAATGATTTCAAAATTACATTGCGCTTTACATGATCTAAAAAACGCATTGCGCAAGTGGCGCTGCGCGTTCCTAAAGTAAAAAAATACCTATCTGTTCCGTTTGTTAATATGAAAAAATGATTTACAGATTTAGCCCTCGTTTCATCAGTTCTAGTATTGGCTGGGACGCAACTGAAAAGCCTCCACCGCGACAGGATTTTGCTCTTTTTATGACGTTTTCAATAGTGGGGAGTAGTGACACATTTCAAGTTGAAGAAAAAAAAGGTTTTATTTTAGGAAATTTATCTATTGGCTGTTGTTGATATATATATATATATTTTTTTTTTTTTTCAGTTACAAAGAAAGTCGAAATAGCCGTAACTGCAACCGCTGTGCCTGTTTTGGTCAATATCCAACCCAGCAACACCTACGATTTTGGTGAGGTAAGAAGATATTTCAATAATTGTTTAGCACCGTATTGTTGTGGTAATATATCCATGTATTACCGCGAATGCGTTAAAGATTCGAGATCGTTTTTAAATATTAGAAAGAATGAAAAAATTTACCCGCCGCTTTTTTTACAGATTCATTGTGGTGATGGGACGAGCACATTGTGCAATTTGTCAAACGAATCAGCTTTGCTGCCCATTAACATTCGAGCACGGAAAGTGGCCCACTTTAACGTAATTCCACATCACGCGAAAATTGCTCCTGGGAAAAGTCAGGTACTGTTTTTTTCGCTGCGACATGAGACAAAACCTCGTGAAGATTTCTGTTGGTTTATACTGTACATGTTTTACGAGATTTTTAGATATCTCGTACATTTTATTTCGTTCTGTTTCTCGTTATCATTATAGTGCTCTATTCAGCGCGACAATTCAAACTCGACAAAATATGTGAACACGATTTTCACTTAAAGCATTGGGTAGTTGAACTTTTAAAAGGATTTTTTTATGGAAAAAGCGCTTTCAAAACCACATCTATGAAATTAACCTGATACCAAGAGTAAATAGCAATAAATGACAGTTTTGTATTTACAGGACATCATCATATCATTTCAACCAAACCAGGCTGGGATTTTTCAATCTTTGCAAATATTCGACGTTTTGGGAAAAGTGTGTGGTAACGAAAAAAGCTCAATCGAAGAGTCGCCTACAAGTCTTGTTAGCAAGTCTTTTCAAACTCTGCCCTTGCAGTTGATGGGAAGAGCGGTTGTTCCGTCCAAACCATTGGCACCGAAGTGAGTCCTAAACGTAGAGTGTAGCTTCCGAGATCGGGTTTAGGTTTTAACAATTTCTTACCAGTCGCTTGACACGTGAGCGGCTAAAACGGATACTTCAAAAAACTTGCTATTTTTCAGATTCAATCCGGGAATTACCCCATTGCGTAAAAACGAGGTCGGGTTGTCGAGCGAGGTTGCTTTTAACGAGCTGCACAAAGCGCGAGGCCAACTAAAACCCGACATCTTTAACGCGACTAAAAGTTCCCTTCATTCGCAGCAAAAGAACTCGCGATCGCCGGAAAACTCCAAAGCTCTGGTCGCGTTTCCTAACGACAGGTAATTCGGGTGAAAGATCCAGCCGTAAAATCGGTCGCGATATCAAGCCCGCTTTGTTTCTTGGTAAAGGTCCGCTCGAGTTCGATGATAAATAGCATAAATATGAGATAAATAAGAGAGAGAAAATTCCTTATGGCCATTGATAAACTTTGCTGATTTTTATAACCTTCTTATTTATATTTAAGGTTTTTTGATTTGAGGATTGTGTATTTCAAATCAATTTTTAAATCAACTACTCGAACTACAGTCTGCGCGACAGCTTTCAAGAATTGCCTTTTAGGCCACTTGATGATGCAAACATTTTTTTCTGAAATCCATTTTTTATTTTATTTTGTTTAACGCCCGCTTAAAGTCAATTTCAAACTTTTTGCTAGTGGCTCCCTTTTTCTAGGCCCTCAAGTGTCCGACCGTCACAAAAAGGGGAAAAGTACCACACTCCCTACACAAGAGCAGATCGGCACCATTACGTGGATCCTGATTACGCTTACACGGTAGAGGAAGAGAGAATAAAAAGCGAACATCGAAACAAGTACAAGTCATATCTACGCGATCAAGCTTTGAAGAGAAGAGAAAACGAAAAGTCAAAGTGAGAGTTTTTGATAGTTTTTTTTTAAGTTGTTATTTTTCGATGGAGTAGATACAAAATCGACTTGAAATCGTTCCGGTTTAAACCTTTTTCAAAATTTTCCAAACTTAAAAAGAATTAAATTTAATGATTCCAAAAAATTGACACTTTACAATACAGTGCATACAATGCTAGAAAAAAATTTAACATGAAAGATGGTAAGAATTCAGTCACGTTTTACACCAGAATCTTTGTCTCTAAAGGGAGTTCATCAAGATCAACAACGAAACCGACCTGGCTATGAAACCAGCCAGCGGGATTCATCCACCGAAGCTTCTGCTCTCGGAAATGGACATCGAGGGTAAAAGCGATCGTATTTTTGAAGTAAGCACTCGAAAACTTTTTGAACTCCGCTTTAGACGCTTTCCAAGTGTCGCCGATCAAAGAGAAACACCGACTGTTGACGACGAGGCAGCTCATGACCCAACAGCAGCAGACCTTGAATCGGCCAGTCAGCGAAGGCTTGAACGCGGTCCCGACCACTGCGCGGGAAAAAGCTGATTGCAGACGCCATCTCACGCCCCAGGTTCGTCGATGACGTTGTCGGACACTGTGTTTTCTTTTTTTTAATGCAACTCCGTTCGTTTAGGACCTGCACAAGATCGTTATCGGGCCTCCGACCGTTGATTTCGGAACGGTTTGTCTACGATCGACCAATCATAAGCAGCTTCATGTCGTCAACAATTTGGATCATTATATTCACGTTCAGGTGTTGTTGGTTTCTTTACTTTTCGGTTTGTCGTGCCGAATAGTTATGCGTTTAGTGCCTAATTTGGTAAACTAAATGCTGATTTACATGTTCAATACTTTTATCTGGTTTAATGTTAAATTATATTTTCCTCGCTATTTGCATTGCGCAATTGTGGTTGATTTCAAAAAAAAATCTTGAACAGAAAAAATTTTTTAAAATTCACTTCAGAAAGATTTATCTTGAGAATAATTTTTTTCGCAGATGATGATCAACTGCAAAGAACTGCGTCAAACATCGCCTTTGTCTCAAGTTGTTCCTCCTCGATCAAAGGCTCAATTTACACTCGTGTTCGAATCTGACGTTGAAGGAAAGTTTCAAAGATCCATCAGGTTTAAAAATCTTTTTGTAGCAAAGCAGCTAACACACTTCCGAAGTGAGCTGATGTAATGACCGCGTAATTGTCGATGCAGCTATTCGGTGAACTCGCAACATGAAAGTCACGTGCTAATCCTCGCCGAAATCGTCCCGGTCAACTTGGAACTATCACACAGCTACCTTGAGCTCACACCTGGTCTTGGATTGCCAGCCGAGGCTGGATACAGGTATTTGCTTTACTTGTTTTTAATTGAGTCATGATTTGTTTTGTCTCTGAATGGTTTTTACTTTCGGGTTTAAAACTTCTATTTGAACAGTTTGGGAGAATCGTAGAGCTTTTTTGGACAATTTAGCTTTGTTTCAACTTTATTGTTCTTTTCTCACCAAAAATGTGCTTATTCTTAACTTAAAAATTTATTTCAAATGGTTGAGTTTTTTTAAAAGTATTTTTTTACCTCCTTATACTCGTAATTGCTATAGGTCAACGGTCACTGTGCGGAATCGTCGTAATTATCCTGCGGAATTCACATGGTCTCCAATCCTCACCGACAGAGGAACAGCCTTTTCGATCCGACCTGCCACTGGGATTGTTGATGCATACAAGGATCTTCAATGCGAGGTAATTGAAACTCATGTCTCTCTCACTTTAAAAAACACAAAAACATGGGACATGATAGTAACTTATATAGGATTGGAATGAAAGTCTTGTCCGATAAAAAATGATATTTATTTAACTAATTTCTCAATTTACATATTGTCTTTATTGATTAAATAAATAAATATGAAATAAATCCGATAGAAAATAATATTTATTTAACCAATAAAGACAACATGTAAATTGAGAAATTGGTTAAATAAATATCATTTTTTATCGGACAAGACTTTCGTTCCAGTCCTATACTAACTAACTAAGACATTATAGTATATAATTTCGATTCAAAAAATTTAAACCTTCTTTCATTAGTTGAAGCGTTAGATTCTCTTCTTTGGTTTTTTGAGCGATAGACCAGCTGAAATTTTCGAACCTGAAGATTGAATCTAACAAGGCTGCAAAACTAACTCTTTAAAATTAAATGGTTTTTCTTTCTTTTTTAAATGGTTTTCTTTACTGTGGTTTGTAATTAACAAGTTGTTACACGTCAGGTCGTTTTTCATCCCAGCTACTTCGCTCCACTCGAAGGCGAGTTCCACATGCAAGTTCACAACGGGAACAGTTTGAAGCTGAAGTGCACGGCCAAACTTGGTTCTGTTAATGTGAAAGTAGGTGACTACAATACAGGCGTCTTTTTCATGGTATTTCTACTTTGTAAAGAAAAAAAGCAGTGCTTCTATGTAGATTGTAAAGCAGCTTTTCTGACCAAGTTTTCAGTACAACAAAATTTTGTTGGATGCTTAAAGTATGACGCCTTCTGTCATTGATTTCTATTCTCTTGAATTCAATTTTAAGGGAAGGTACCAGCTTTTTTACATTAACATGTATCTTCTACAGTAAAATGACGAGGGCTCCAAACCATCGCCAAGATTGCAAAAAGCGTTTGTTTTGCTTCTAATTTCGCGAAAGGCGTCCGCTTTAGTAGATTCCATTTTTCAGTCTGACAGAAAAAGAACAAACAGATTTGCTTACACTCTACGAGAAAGCATTTGCTATCGAGCCCAAAAAATCTTGGAAAGTAGCGGTTTAAATTGAACAACAATTTTTTATTTTTTAGTTTACGGAAAGGCGAGTCCTGTTCGGCAACGTTCCGCTTAATATGGTGACGACGAAGAAAGCCATTTTGCAAAACGTGGGTCAAAACCATGCCATGTTCTACGTCATCAACTCGTCCCCTTTTCCCGGAATGACAGTTTCACCCACTCACGGCGTCGTGCCGGTTGGTGGACACGCTGAATTCAAGGTGAGATTTCCTACTACGAGACATGAGGTGAAAGAGGTTTAGATTTTAAAGTGCTTGTCTGTGTTTCGATATGGAACTTGCTTGATTATTTTTATTGAAGATCGCGTTGAATCCGACTGCTGTGGTCAAGTTTGACACCTGGATCCAGGTCAACATAAGGGGATGGAGAACGATTGAGGTCAGGTTGGGTGGAACTGTAGAACCACCAGAGGTCGACATCGATATAAAGGTCAGTTTGTTTTTGTTTAGAAATTGCGTTGCGTTTCTGGGATCTTTTGTTTTCGAACGTTTGCATTTGCCTTCATTATTTGGTTCGATTTTAACTTCAAGTATAAAGTTTCAAACTTTTCGTGAAACGTGAATCAACCACGTCACAAAACAGAATGATCGTGATTTGAAAGTTTTTACAGATTCTGTTGTTATGTTACGCAGTTAGATTTAAACGTTTTGGGGTGAAATGAGAAATGTAAAGTGTATTCCAGAATTTACGAAAGCGCCTGACAGCATGCGTTTCGTTCAGGCTTTCAAGTTTCACGGAGTCTACTGTCACTCAACCGCGACCATTCCCTTCAGCTTCATTAATCTCTCCACCACACGAGTGTGCGCCGAAATAGACCTGACCAAGTATTCTGACTTCTCACTAACTTTTCCTGGTGGTGCTATTGACAGTAAGTTGGACATTGATTTTCTGAATAAAATCCAAACTGAAAAAAACAAAGCTAAACTACAATGCCTTATAAAAAAACTTTTATCGGACAGCAATATCTTTGCATCTCTGAAAGTAGGTTGAATTAATTGATGATCTAAATTCAACACTAGTGAGTCGGAAGAAAAAATAAAAATTACGTTCCTGATCATTGCGGTTTTGTAATCCTGAAAATTTTCGCCCGTTTAGAAATATTGTATACTGAACAAGAGTAGTGGAAGTGAAGCAGCAATAACAGAAAGAGTAAGACTTGCATTGTTATGGAGGAGAAAAGTGTCGCTTGAAATAAAAAGATTAATATATTAGAGTTGCACATGAGATATGCAATGTCGTATGAAAGTGAGAGGATGAACTTAAACATGTGTTTAAAGGAAAATAAGTTTATAATTTCGTAACGGGGCAAGAGAGCTATTGTGATAACCATAGCCGAACAGATCAAAAGATTTTGGGGGGCAAAACAATTTTGCCCCAATTTTTTCGACGATTGCCCGAATCATGATTTCGTATCATTTCATTAAAATGCCTAAATTTCGCTCGGATTTAATGTGTTTGGTCTTCACTTTTTTTAGTTGTAAATAGAACAGAAACAATTGGCTTTGCCGAAATAAACTATTGAAGACCAAAAAAAAAGTTTTACATCCCAGTTGTTTTTGCTCACTGACCTGAATCGTTTTGAATTGAGTTACTTCTTCCTGTCCAAATAGTGCATGGTTGGTGCCCGAAAAAATATAATTTTCCTCATATGTTTTGCATTCGGGGGAGAAATGGCCCCCGGCTTGTACGGCCATGGTGATAATCCGTTTGGGTTACTATACATTAGAGAAAAAAGACGTGCATAACGTTCTCGGTTAACAGAATCAATGGTGGGTTTTGCAAGAGCAAATCGAGTTCTATAATTTTGTTTTGTATTGAGGAGGAAAAATCTCGGCTCTTTTAGTAGTGCTGTGTATTAATCAGGCGGATACATCTCTTGTTTTTGAGACACTGATCTTGTTAAACATCACGAAATGTGGTTTGGCTGAAAAAATTCACTTTAAACTTATTGATAACTTTGCAGCTAACCAACTTTACTCGGCTCTTTAAACAGATGATCCCGAAAAAATGGAAATTATTTCGCCCCATAGATACGAGATCACGCTTCGAGGTGGACAAACTCTTCCGTGCGTGCTGAACTTTAATCCTTCCGCTGTGAGTAGCAAAACTTACTTGTACCTTTTTATTCTTTAATTTAAACGAACTTTATAAAAAAGGATTTTGTTTTTCTTTAATTCTTTAAGCGTGATAAACTATTAAAAACCGATTCAGGAGGACAAATAAATGAGCTAAATGATAGCGATTCGGTAATTATCATTTAGAGAATTTTTTCACAATGTACTTACAATAAAAATTTTTTTTTGTTTTTCAGATTGCTTCTTACGATTTTACTCTTCCGGTCGTACTAAACAAGACCGGGGCTCCCAGTCCCCCGCCCAGCACCTTTCCTCCCACGCCAGCGCCATCAGAGCACCCAATTGTCACCCCCCGTCAAATTGTCATTTCAATCCCAACGCCCAGAAGAAGAGTCCAAGCCACAGCTCTAAAGCCTGTGCTCGATATTTCAACATCAAAGTAAGTGGGAAATGGTAAAGAGGATAACTGGTTCCAAGCATTTTATTTAAAAAAGTGTCAAAATTAAAAATCTAAACAAAATTCCAACTAAAACAACGGTTGATGAACGAGATTTACATCGCTAGACGCGGATTTTTTGCTGATATTCAATTGTACTTTACACCTAAAAATACTTCAAAAGTTTTTGATTTAGTTTTTAGTCGCATCATTGCAACTTCTTGATATATGTTTAAATCAAATAGTTTATAACAGAAGACAGTGTCACTATTTCGTCCTTAAATGTCTTGTGAGTTTTGTAATGAATAGTCATTTTTTAGGCTTTTTGCAGCACTGGCAAGACTTTAAAGACGAAGTAGTCGCATTATTACGTTAATAAAATTTACAAGCCGATTTAGACTCGAAATAACTTCAATTTAAAGTTGTAGCAAGATATAAAAGGCTTTTAGTTTTAATGATTTTTCACTTTCCGCTGCGGTTATCCAACACGATTTCTTGGGAAAATTTAGTTTGGATTTTTATCTTCCTCCCCATGTGATGAGCATGCATCTTTCTGAAAATGCTAAAGGAGATCAAAAAGATCTTGTTTTTACCAACCGAGGAGACCAACCTCTACATTGGGAGTTGGGAATTAAGGATGTTAAAGGATTCCTTGAAAACTGCTCATTTTCGTAAGTACTCTATGTCTTGATTATTCAAAAATTCTTTATTTGATTAGTCTTTGACAAATAAGAAGCTGGTAGTCTTTGTATTTTTTTGAGCTTATTTTATTAAAAATTTTATTATTGCTGCGGTGTATCGCATTTCAAAGTTACTGAAAACTTACTCAAGTTTTCTTTAGGAAGATAATTAATTAAAAGATAGGTTGGCCTTACCAAATCCTATAGAAGCAGAACGTTTGCAATTAAGAGTTTAAAACATAAATGTTTGCAAACAACTTTGCTGTGTTTTGATCTCGGTATAGCTTCATCAAGCCGGGAGGAGCTTGGTTCAACTTGGATAACGTCAGCGGAGTCGTTCCCCCTCACGAACAATACACACTCACTATTAACTTTAACCCCTCCAAGACTGGAACCTTTACTCACGTCGTGCCACTCTACATACAGCAGAACAAATCCATTCCTTACAGGTGAATTCACCCGAGTTTTGGCGCTTTGTTTACTTTGATTTTTTGCGTAAAATTTAGAATCAAAAGTTTTTCAAAGTGAGAAAGTCGCAAATTACACGTCGTGAATGTCTTTCTGTGTTTCTGAAATTGTAAAATCACAATATGAATGCCGTTTTGAAATCAGTTATCAGATTAACTGTTTGCAAAACTAAGTGGTTGTTTTTATTTTTTGTTGCGACTTAATAACTTCACATTGCTTAATCGTCATAACTGACAAAGGATTAACTAAATTTTTTAAAATTTATTGTAAGTTTTTTTTCTTTATAAAATTTAGACAAATTACCCTGAAGTGTAGCATCGAGGCCCCCCAAATTGTGTTTGACCCCTTAGCACTTGTGCTTACTCCGGTTCCCCTCGCTACTGCGGTCTATGCTGAGTTTAATCTTATTGCAACTGGATATTTGACGTGAGTTTAGTGCAGTGTTGTGATTTGCTTTTTATTTTGAAATCAATCATTTTTTAATTTTTTGTCAAACTGGAATTCTTGATTAAGCTACCTGTACAGAAATTTTTGTTGATGCAGCCTTTGGTTTATAAAAAAAGGTTGAATTTTGAAAAATCTCTGGGTTTTTTCTTTTATCTATTTTTTTAACGCAAGTTTTTTTATTCTTTATTTATTTACTACTACATAGACGCTACTTGAATTTAAGTGGCTGCTTTATCAAATAACTGCGAAATTTTATCGATGCTTCATGTATCAAAAGGAATAAAGAATATTCTAGCTTTGCTTTTTTTGGACTTAAAAAAACATTGAACTTACGACTAAGCTCGTTGTTTTCGTTGTTTGATTTTAGACAAACCTCTGTTACGTACAAAATTCCGGATGTTGAAGCTGATGACGGATCAAAAGTAAAATGCTTCGATTTAGAATTTCCGGAAGGCTCCGTTATTCCTGCTCCAAAAATTGACAGTGAGTATAATGCAAGAATCATTGACCAAAAAATTAGTTGTTCCTATTCTGTCGTAGTGCTTTTTTTCGCAATGTAGTTGCTTTTTAAAAATAGATATGCATTTTTGATCAAGAACAAAGATAGCTAAGAAAAAAATGGTTAGAATTTTTTTACGAACTGTGTAAAATTTAAATCAACTTATGCAGTTTGTAATGATGTACCACCTAAAAAATAGAAGCCTTCTGAAAAACATTTTTTTAATGATTTTTGCGAATCTTCAAAGTGTTTCAAATCGTTCATTGGATTAGTCATTTCAATTAGTAATAAACTTTTTAAAACGATTATTTCTATCATTTCCTGCATCCTTCAAGAAGATTGTTTAGTAAGATTAAACTGTAGGCCTGAATGAAAAGATCCACTCCGTGTTGCCCTGTGTTCTCACCTTCACGTCAGAGAAGCCTTTGTCTGTTACGGTTGACGTCACGATAAGCGATGCTGAAAAAAGAAAGTAAGTAGCCGACTTTGTTTTAAATCGGTTTCTTTGGAAATTTAAAAGATTTTATTTCTTGACGAAAAAATATTTTCCTCGATTTCTTAGGTTTAATTTTAAAAAAATTTTTTGTATCTAGACATTGTTGTGTTGTTATATATACGAAATTTTTGGCTCTCCTGTTCGGGAATTACATAAGTTATTTTTTGAAGGTACACCATTCCAGTCACAGCTACTGCCGATAACTGCTTGCTCACAGTTTATCCGTTCTTGGCAGCACATCGCACCGACCATCAGATTGTTCGCGAACAAGACAAGACCCTGAAAGGGTTACAGCGTGAAGATAATTCGGGTATGCTTTAAGTTTTGATACTTTCTTGAGCAATTTTTTTAACACAATGTTTATACTATTAATAAATAGCAAAATATTTCGTTTTACTTGAAAAGTTCTCTTTATTTATTAACATATCGATAATGTATTCTGGATAATCAACAGCTAGCTTGGGGGAAGCCATTTTGCTCCCCTGTACCTCCCCCTTGCGACCTTCAACACAAGGGAGCACCAGCGTAACAAGCTCGCGTTTCGACGCCAGTTCGTCGTCGTACGTCGATTCAACAAACAGCGTTTCAGGTTTGAATAATTTGTTATTTGAATATTGAACTCGGCTATGTGAAAATTATGACTCGGAAAGTGAGAAAACTGGAATTGTTTGCAATGTCTAGGGTTTAATGGACATTACATTTTTTTATTTTCTGAATACCGAATGTAAATTGCAGCAAAAAAATTGGCTTGCAATTGAGTTGTTTGTTTTTGCTTTAAAAAAAAAAGCAAAAATGTTTTTGCTATTTTCAGAGAAATCAGACATGGTATTCTTAAATACAATAGCATATTATTTGCAAAATCCCTTAAAGGCTTAGTATTATTTTTACTGTAAAAAGACTTACTTTAAAAAATTGTGCTTAACTAATGATATTCTGACTAAAAAATTTTAAGGTAGTAAGTATAAAATAAACAAACAAAAGTATTCTCTTTTTCTCCGAGCAAGACAATTGATGTTTTTGATTTGCTTTATTTTTCACTCATTTATTTTGATCTGACGTCTTAGAAGTGTTCTACAAAAATGTAACCGAATTAAAAATATACGTGTGCAAATTGTCAAAAACAAACGAAAAACCTATATAAATAAGGACGTTTCTGAACAAACGATAATGGAAGTTGGATTTTGTTATTGGAAAGACATTTTTTCAAGTCAGCTTGCAGTTTGTGTTGAGTTAATTTTTTAAAAACATTTTAACGTATTTCATGAACTTTGCAGTTTCATAAACTCAAAAGTCGATAAAAAGTTGTGAGAAAAAAGTGAATGAAAATCAGGCTTGATAAAGAGAAGAAAATGAGTTTGAATAGTTTTTTGTTACCCAAACAATCGTTCGTATCATTCATTTTTGTTCAAAGTAAGAGACACGCGTGTTTTCCCAGATGCCAGGGGTAAGCCGTTGCTATCAGCCGCGCCCCACTTTTGCCTTTTCGTCGCCTGTTCTCGTCGTAACTCTCTTCTCCTCATGTCTTCTACACCAGTCTCCATCCATCACTTCGTACATCTTCCTTTCTCCTCACGTTTTATCGTCCTTCTTTTTTTTCTTAATTTCATAGCCATATCGCTGGAGATTTTTCATTGCTCGTCTTTTCAATCAAACAATTGTTTAACCGTTTCTTAACTTTTGTTATTTCCCTAAACCAGTGATGGCGAACCCCTGGCCATGATTGCCGGCATGCGCGACACATACCTTATTTATTTTATTATTCCAACCCAGGGATGTCCAACCTGCAACCCAGCGACGATTTCCAGTTTTCTGGCTATAATGAAGGTTACGAAAAAGAGTTCTGCAAGATTGCTGAAAGATATTTGGGGTGGAAATCGATAGATAAGAGCGAGATTCTAGGAGAGAACCTTTTTTTAGAGAACATCTGAATTTTCGGACGAAACTTAAGAAATCGGAGCAAGAAAATAGATAAAGAACTTTTTTTTTTTTTTTAGAGAAACCTGAATTTTGGGATGAAAAGTTAAAAATTTTAGCAAGAAAATAGATGAAGACTTTTTTTTTTTTTGGAAAACACCTGAATTTTGCATCCAAAAGTAAAAAATTTGAGCAAGATTCACTGTGAACAGCTTTTTGCGGTCCACCAACCTTGGCACGAAATGAAATTTGGCCCAAATTGGAAAAAGGTTGGACAACCCTGTTCCAAACTTTTGTTAATACAAATGATAAATATACTAATCTAAAAGTCATTTCTATTAACCGAAAAGTAACTATGATGTTTATGAAAATGCTCGCACGTTGATATAGATAAAGTCATTTCTGGTTGCAATTGTGGCACGCGGTCTCGAAAAGGTTCGCAATCACTGCCCTAAACTTTAGGGGAACAACAAAAGTTAAGAAACAAGAACCAAAAAGTTTAAAGCATAAGCAAAAGGATATTTTCTAGCTTCTTTTTCGCCTTTCAATCCTCTGTCATTATCAGCTATATCTCACCTGAAAAATGTTTGAGTTTTTTGGCAGAAAGTGATACAGGATCAACTTCGCCTTATTCCAATTACTATGATCCGAGAGCAAGCAAATCATCTGGTGTTGTTTCGCTGGTGTTTAAATCCGTCAGTTTCAGGTTGCGTGCTGCAGGTAGGAAACTTCTAGAAGCAGGTGAATGGCAAGCTTGCAGAAGCCACTCGCGATAGGTTTTGTTAAAAGTCATTGAGCCGCAAGTAGTTGCTAATGTTAAAGTAGAAACTTTCAAGTCAAGCCAACCAGTTTAGTTAAGTAATTTTGCAAGTGGTCATATACCTACTTATATTTTTTAGTTGGTCTGTACGTGTCCTTTCATCAGAGCTAGTCACAAAACAGCTCATCACAGAAAAGCTACTATCAAAAGAGTTGGAACCACCAAAAGCTAGCTACAAACAAGCTTTGTAAAAAAAAATAGGTTCATGGTTATCTTTTCTGCTGTGGCAGCTGTTCTGTACTAGCTCTTATGTGGTATAATTGTTTCTGTGCTATGAGATTCAAACGTCCGTTTATTTTCTCTTATAAGCTTAGATTGGGCCTATCACTTCTTCAGAAAAACACGAATTTATTTTCTAAAAGTTTTCTCAACTCTTAAGTACTTAGCCAAGTTGCTGTTTCAGCCTAAGTAATTCTGAATTTTGTTATCATTTAAACTAAAGTATCACGTTCCACGGCGAAAGAAACAACCTATCGAGCAGTTTCCGATAAATTCTACGAGATTTAACTTTTCAGAATGTGACTTTATTGCGTCACGTGATGGCGCTGCTCAACCCATCATGCCTGACAACAGTGACGTCACTGCAACTCCCAAGCGTCCCTTGATGAGTCGTCAGTTGGGAAACAAAAATGCCTTATTAGGACGTAAAGTAAGTTTTAACATTCAAAGCTTGATTGAAAAATAAAAAAAATATAAGCGATATGAAAGAAAAAAATTTTTAATAACTTTTTTTCAGATTAATAATATTATGAAAATTATAAGGCATCACCGAACAGTAAAAATCTTTTATCCCAAAAAACTTTAACTTTTTTTTTTACAATATCTTTTAGATTTAAGAGTAAAGTATAAAATTGCCGATTTTATATTATGAAAATCGCAAACAATTTTTCATGCGATCCGACCTGGAATGGTAGTCAAGTTTATTAGCTGATTGTCAGCCCCTTTTTTTTGTTTTTTGAGCGATTTACTAGGCTAATTTTAAGCAATAATTTGGGAAAAATTTTAGTTAGTTTTACTTTTTAAATTTGAAAAAATGAAGCAGCTCGATCGCATTCATTGTTGCTTATAATAATGTAAACTTAACCGTGTTAAACAGCGAGATTATTCTAGTTTTTCATTCGTTTCATCTACTTGTCTCTCTATCATTCTCAGGACAACCTCTGAGGCGTTAAACTTAGAACAACCGTCAAGCTGTTAGCTTACACACGCCTGGTTTCGGCGGTTAAACTAGTTTTTTACTCTTTATGCATTAATATGATTGCAATTTAAAGATGCTGGCTGAAATTGTCTAGCAGAGAAATGTGCCGCAAAGTACCTTTCTCAAAAGCAGAATAGAATGACAAGATTAAGATTTTAACCTAAAATGAATTAAATTTATTAACTTCACCTGATAAATGGATTAAATTTATCGCATGGCTACACACGGACTACTATTAAGAACTCCGTGGTTACAGCACACTAACTTATATTTGAAATGAATATTTACCTGTATTAGGTATTATTCGCAGGTATTGGATATGATAGAAAGCAAAAATTACGTGATAAACACTAACACAGGAAAAAAAAGTCAGTAAATTTAAAAACAAGAAGTGAACAGTAGCAGGTTATAAGTCAACATTATTCCGAAATATCTGCGGTCATTTTGTTTTGCTACAAGCAAAAAAGACCCTCATCTAGCAAGCTTGAATTGATTAGATTGTAAAGAGTCATGCTATGTTGGCTAGAAAAATAGAAAGAAAAAATCCCCTGACACACGGCTATTTCCAGGTTGTCACTGGCCCTGGAAAAGAGATTGAAAACGCCGTAAATTACCGGGAGCTGATTTCTCGTTCTCTTGGTTCTGCCGCTTTTCCCTTTGAAAGTACATTGGAGGCGCACTTTCACCACGAGGTGCTAAACGCCGTCCAGAGATGGTTTTCGTCTTATGGCTGGTCTGGTGGGCCGTTTCCGGTAACTGTACCCTATTCAATAAGGAGGTAATAACAAGTTTTTAAACTGTGAAATTTTAGTTTGAAAAAGTTATGTTTTGTTAATATCAAAGAGCATAAAAAACTTAGTTATTTCTGTGTATTACCGATCCATTTTATCTAGCCGTCATTTATATAAGATATTAAAAATCAACTGAATAAAAAGTTTTTTTATGCTTGGTTTTAAAGGTCACTCTGAAATAAGAAGAAAAATTTCAAAAAAGTTTTGATTTTCCTTAAGTTGCGTAAAATCACTAAAAATCGATTTTTTAATTTATTAGACGTCACTGGTGATCAGTGCATGAGAGGACGACAACATGATGTCTTTTAATTTTGTGTTAAATGACTAATTTTAAAGCGAATGAATCTTTACATCACAAAATATTCTTTGCTCATATATGATTTAATAAACTCCTTATTAAACTAAAATTTCTGATAAGATATGCCGCATCTTGCTTGCGTCATTGATGACATCACTAACATTTACCGTTTTTTGCAGTACTAAGTGTTTTTTTTTAACTAAGGTTATTTACACGGAGCTTTAATGACGACACTGATTTTGTGAAACCAAAGCACAGCGAACATTCTGGAATGTTACGCTCTTCGGCAAAGCCACCCATAAGTTACAGCAGCTTGAAGAAAGACGTCAAGACAGTCTACGACATGCTCTTTCATCTCTGCGGAAGGTTTTTTACCAGTTTTTTATTTACAAGTTTTCTTGGATCGTGTTAAAAATACGTCCCTGGAAGCGTATTTTTTAGTTGTGTGATTTCTGATGGCGTATTTTAACATGATCCGTCTTCTTATTATTATCGTGCGTCTTGATTTTTTGATAGATTGAAATATTTTTTACGATAATATTGATTTTTTAAGGAAGTATCGTTTGTATAAAGAATTTGGCAAACGAATTTCAAACTTTTAACGTGTTTATTACGTAGAGCTGTTCCTGGAATATCCCAGAATCAACAGCTGCCATTGGATCGAACTGAAAAAGTGATTCAACTTCACTGGCAACATTCAACGCTACTCTCTTTCCTCAGGTACTTCAAATATTTTAAGTTTTTCGTATTTTTGATCGTACTTTAGAAAAGTAAGTTTTCGCTTCGGCCATTTCCTTACAAGCTATAGAATGAGATAGAATGATGTAAGTGCAAACAAAAATATGTGATCTTACACTTATGCACAAGGACATTTGATATCTTCACTCGCAATCAATGACCAGTGTTTAAATTTTTATCGAGTCTGTACACAACCGAGATTTACTGCTTAATTACTCAAGTATGAAATGATATCGTAGGGGCCAAGGAGCATCCGTGGCAGCTATCCGGCCGGAGTTTCTTTTCGCTCCTGCGGATTATCTTCACTGGGTCAAAGTTCGTCGGCGCGACAAGAAGCCCGCAACCGCCGCGGAAGTTGAAGAAGAAGAAGCTGACGATTTGAATCAACCGACACTTTCGTCTCTGCAAATCGAAGAAGATTTGTTCGAGTCCGTTTCGAAGCGGGCATGGACCGACTTGTTATTGCAAATATACAAGGTATTTTTGATTGATTTATGCGAACCACTTCTAGGGGAGTGACTCTTCTATTCTATTTCCACACAGGTTTTTGCCGCACAAATAGATTCATCATGTTCTTATCATTGCTTTTTTACGTTATTGAAATGTTTTTAACAAGAGACAGTCTTTCTTTAGTTGAAATTTAACTAACTATTGTTAGTGATTCAAACAAAACCTCTATATTGTGACTGAATGAACTATCTTTGTGAAATAACCAAAAACTATTTTTTTAAGGTTTTGGTTCTATCTCGAATTAATTCTGTCCAATACGCAAGCATGAAACCGACTGTGAAGGACACTCCTTTTCCCAAAGTCAATCCTGATCCTTATGTGAGCAACGTTTACAGGTAAGCGGAAGTGAAATTTAATCACTGAACCTGTTTTATTGATTGGCAAGATAAAAATAAAATTTCCTTTTTTTTACATGCGAATTGCTTGGTTTGGGCGTAAAATCAGATGGATTTTATTAATGTCTTAAAGGTTTTTTTCTTGGCTTTTACTTTATTGCGCATTTTCGAAAATAATTGTAAAAAATCTAACATGAAAAAGAATTTCTGAAACTGAATAAACTTTAAAATGTATTCCATTTAAAATTTGCAATCAATTAAGTATTTTATTTTTCTCTTGTTTTAGTGTCGGCGAGAGAATTATCCTCACATGGCTCAACTATCACTACACTCACCAGCGCCAACTAGTCTGGGGTAATGCTTCTGAAGAGTCCGATAAGATGAAAGGAGGAATCCCCCCTTCACGTTGGGTCGTCAACTTTGATTACGACCTTCTAGACGGCTTGGTACTTGCATCCTCCCTGGCCGCCTATTGCCCATGGCTTGTGAGTATTTACTGTTCAACGCTAGATTGTCGATTGATCTCTTAAATGGTCTAGTTAGTGTAACGGCTATCATTCGTGAGTTCGGGGGTTCAATTCCCCGGCGTCTAAATCTCACACAACGTTGCTGCATTGCTGCGGGTGCGACAGCATGGTGAAATTGGCTGCGTTTTTGCGCAATGTGTGGAAATGGGCATCGCGAACCTGTTAGTTGACTCAGCGTAAAAAATGATTCATGTAAATCTTTTAAAAAAATTTCGAAATTACCCTTTTGCTGTCCGTCATTGCGCATCTTTTTCTGTAAGAAACGAAAATTTGTTTTGTATTTTTGCTTTGATACAATTTTTTTGATTTTTTGCTTGTTTAAAAGTTCTATTTTGAGCTATAAGATTTTATCTCAAGTAGGATGCCACATTAAGAAATTTCTATGAAACGATAGATGACCAATATGTCCTAATAAACACTTTTGGTTTTAAACTCTTTATTTTTTAATGCATAAATATTTGCTTTCCTTATCAAAAATGACTTATTGAAGCTCAAAGCCAAAAAATAATTAATTAAGACAAAATTTTTTTTGCTGTTCTTGATACCAGGTATATTATTAAAATCTTTGTTCATTATCTTCTGCTAAAATTTAAGTCTAAACTGCTTTTAATTCTTTATTAAAAGGTAAAAACAATAATAAAAACTCAACGTTTCGGTATACTATAACTCAGTAAACCTTTATCAGGAGATTAAATTAAACACAAACATCATCTGTAATGAAATCATAGTAGTGCAAAAAAAGAAAAAATCAAATAAAAGTACATTTGTAATCTAAAACGACATTTAACGGATTTAAAATTTAAAATTATATTGGTTTTGTCATTAAAATCATAATTATTAGAATGAATAAAAAAAACTCTAAAAATCTTCTCCTTGTATCATTTGTTTCTTTTGCCAAAATTTACATTTTGTATCATACCTTGTATCATTACAGATTATACAAGAAGATTTTTAGAGTCCTTTTTTATTCATTCTTTTATGAATAAATATGCTTTTAATGAAAAAGCAATTGTTTTTATCCAACCGCTTATCATAATTTAAAATTTTAAATCCGTTAGATGTCGTTTTAGATCACAAATGTGCTTTTATTTTATTTTTTCTCTTTTTGCACCACTATAATTTCATTACAGATGATGTTTGTGTTTCATTTAATCTCCTGATGAAAGTTTACTGAGTTATAGCATACCAAAACGTTGAGTTTTTATTATTGTTTTTACCTTTTAATAAAGAATTAACAGCAGTTTAGACTCGAATTTTATCAGAAGATTATGAAGAAAGAATTTAAGACAAAATTGTTTTTGCCAAGGATTATTTAAGTCAATCTCAATTACAATTGAAATTTTTTAAAGCTTTTGTGTACACTTGCTGAAAAGTTGATTACAGATTGCAGATTATTTTGTGGAAATGTACACGGCTCCTTCTTCACCTGAGCAATGTTTGCACAATACGTTGATCTTAGTCAAAGCGATGCGAAGTATCGGAATCGATTACGACATACAGGCTACGGATATTACTGATCCAAATCCTATAAACCTTCTCATGGTAGGCGCATTGCCGTTGCCGATCCAAGAAAATTTTTTTACTAAACTTTTACTTTCTATCCACAGCTTTGCGTTCACTTGTACCAAAATTTGCCGCATTATCTGGTCAAAACCAAAGTACAATTCGACGGACCTTTACATACGGATGTATTGAAGCAGGTTGGTGACAAATTTGTCGTCTGCACAGTTATTATTTAATTTTTTTCTCATAAAATTCTCGTTTTTGTTAGATTTTTTTGTTCAGGCAGCAAGCCAGTTTTTTTAAACTTTTGTTATTTTTTAAATTCAGTTTTTTGCCACTGAACAAACAAAGTCTTTTGACGATATGGCCCGGGGTGTTTATGCTTATTTTAGAAATTACTTTTTAAAAGTAGTTCTCTTGTTCTTATACACTCAAACTTTTTTTAAAACCAAAGATTCGCTTGTCAAACACAAGTTCCCGACCTTTGAAGTATCTCGCCAGGATTTCTGGTCGCGACGCTGACGATTTCAAGCTGCCGAAAGGAGAAGAGATTACTGTTCCGGCCAGGTGCTTTTATTAGTCAATTGATTGTACCTTTGTGGATACTTTAAAGCTAATATTTGGCGAGTTATTGGTATGATTTAATTTTACCTGAAACAGGTTAATATTTACTTTCCAATTTCGTTTTGTCTAAAATTGTTGCTCAATTTCAATTGAATTTCTAAAAGCTCTTTATTTGTAAATATCGTTCATTCATTGCCGCGAATGCAAAGGTTAACGACAATTTTAAAAGCCTAATTATAACACAGGCAATTACTTTTAGGAAAATAAGCAAGCTAATCAAGTTTCTATTTGCTTAAACTTTTTCGAATTGAATATTCAATATTTTTTATATTTTGATCCAATTTCATGTGTTTTTTATACTTTGGCACCTGTAGCTTTGACATCTTCAATTTTCTGAGAAAAAAGTGAAATTAATCAAAAATCGGTACAATTTTTGATCATTATTTGAAATTAGTAAATTAGAAGACTATTATTTTTATTGAAAAAAAATTGGTTTTGCATTCTGCTAACCCAGGTAAACCACAATATGCGTAGTCGCAGTTGTACCTCTTCGATAATTTTTTTATTATTATTTTATCTGAAATTTTATTTCCTTTTAAAGAATTGCATTCAAAATAAAATGGAAAATGCCGTGTCGACTATTGAAATCAATCAGTTTCAGTGCTTACTTCGTCAGCTGTTTTCATTACACCTGGCGAAGTAAGCAGTAGTTCACGAAGCTAGTGTGATTTAAAAAACTCAGTCATATTTAGTGTATTTCTTTTACTCATTTCAAATTATTTACTGTGGCAACTGTTTCAAACCTAATTTAAATGTGTTTTTTTGTCGGCAGCGTGGTCGAATAGTTAGAGCGCCGTGATTGTGATCGACATAGTCTCGGTTCAAAACCTACTCGCGCTATTCTGTTGTGTCTTTGGGAAAGACACTTTACGTCACTTTCCCTGCTTTGTGGTCTCGGCAAGCAGTACTAAATTCAGTCATATCTCTACAAAAACTAAATATTTAAAATAAAAAATTTCAACCGGATAGCAATAAAATGGCATCTCCGGAAGTAGGTCGGGGTAATTGCCAACCCTATTATTAGCGTCTCCGTTGCTTTCCTGCGAATCAAGAGGACAAATATAGAGATTAAAATTTTAAAAATTTTAATTTTTTCGGCTTTACAGTTTTCTCTAATATACCGAACTGTTGAGTTTTAAATATTACTTTTTTGCACCAGAGTTTATTCGTTCAATTTTCTTTGTAGATCTGCGACAAAGGTCGACGTCATTTTCAAGAGTCGGTTTCTCCGGCCAACCGAAGCTGTTTTGGTTTTCGTCGGAATAAGAAGCAATTACGACGTAAACCAACAGCCTGGCACCGTCGGAACGACGCTGGTGTTCCTGCTAAATGCTGCTGTGAGCAACGTCACTCCTGTCACAACGATTCGTGTGGAGACGCCTTGTTATGAAATGCAGAAAGTCATTGTACCAGTGAGCAAAAAATTTAAAGTTTAAAGCCAAAAATATTGAATATCACTTTATATGTAGCAATTCATATTTGGTTGTTGTTGAAAGATAGCCTAATCGCTTTCTTTAGGCTTCCAACGTAACATCTTCATTATTGTCCAGCAAGTAAAAAATATAACTACAAGCTTTATACAATTTATAAACTATTATTTGCTAAAAAAATCTGCAGCGTTACAAGTACAGTATAAATATTTTGTCTATGTCTAAAAGGAAAGAAGTTGCAATGCAAATGACGTGTTAATGCTTTCGGATTGTTGTCTGCTTTTAATTTTTGTAGTTTATATATTTTGGGCTCATACAAAGCGTGGCTCTACCTTTAATTTCATCAATCCGTTCTACGGGTTAATTATCCGCATTTTTTTTGTGTCAAACTTTTGCAGTTCAGCTGAAAATATCAATTCAAAAAATTTGGATCTTCTTAATATCGAACCAGGTTGCAATAAGAAGTTTACGTTTCGTTTACTGCAATTCAATGGCATCAAACTATCACGAAAATAATTTACAAACAAGCTTCTGCAACTGAAAATTGGTTTTCGCTTTTTACTGAACCGATAATGTCCGAAGCGTTTATCGCCAATTTCTTTTTCAGATAAACAATTGATTTTAAGATGATTCAGAGTTTCCTAAAAAATTCAAATTTTATTTATTTATTTTTTATTTTTTTGCATCAAATCATTACGATAGCTTTTTTTTTTAAACAGGTTGTCAATCCATTTTCGGAACCTGCATTGTTTCGCGTAATCCTGCTTGAATCCGGCGACGCTCTTCCTTCTCCGCTTGATGCCGGAGCAACCCGAGGAGCCGATAGAAGTTCAAGCAAGACTTTGTCGTCGCGCATTAAATCCGTGAGTTGCCAAATCACATTTTTAACTTCCTACCACTGAAATCGTGTTTAATTTGTAAACTTTGGTAAAACATATTTTTAAAAATGTTCTTTTACGCAAATCTTTAACTGAGCAACCTTTCAACGATCTCGCAATAGTTTATTTTATTCGTGTTAGTGTTTTTGTTTCAATGGATAACTTTTGAATACTGGTGGCAAATGTTCTTTGAAGAATTTCATCAAAAAGGATCTGTTTTGTAGGTAATTATACTCCTTTACTGCGTTTCAGTGCTAAAGGTTTAAGTGATTTTATGGCTATAAAATTTGTGAAGCCACCCGAAAAGTTTTTTTTCTTGTTGGAGATCCCATGAAAAAAATAATTGAAAAATTCAATCACAAAATAGTTGCAGCTTGCGTAAACCTGCTTTAAACTTTTCACATACATACCTACCGGTCAAAAAAAATACAACTTTCGTCAAATGACTTTAATTGAATGATCGGTTTTGTTTTTGCGGAACAGGTCAGATCAAGGACTGATCACGGACAGCCTAAAGAAGAATCTCCGCCTCCCTCTCCTCCTACAGAGTTGCAATATGCTCCACACACCAAAAGCTCGAGCAGACATCCCCGCCCAACTATGACTCCTCAATTGACGGCGTTCTACTGCCACCAAAGGGAAATATATCTTGAAAGCCAGCAAGCAACAAACTTAGAAGTAACAACCAAGATAATTTTCTTTGTATTTAATACAACTTGATCACTTGATTAATTCTAACTAATAGAACATTATAAATGGGAATTTTTCTTTTTTACTTTGGTTTCCTGATTGTGTTAGCAAAATCTTTATAAACAATATAACGACTTGACTTACGATTAAATATGTTTTAAAACTGCTATTAAGTTACGTAGAATTATGTTGTCATTGTTATAACTCGAGAATTCGGTAAAATGGACTGAGACTCTAAGTCCCGTACCTCTTTTTTACCCCATCGACCGCTGGATTAATCTTACCCACAATTACCAAGGTTTAACTGAATTGTGTATTTTAAACTGACAATAGACTACGTTTGTGTGACTCGATTAATACGTTTACTTTGTTACAGTTAGAATTTTTGCCTTTCAAACCCGGAAAGAAGTACTGCTCCCTGCTTTTTATTCATGAGAAGGTGGGGGAATTTCTCTACGCCGTTGAGGGGCTGTCCACGCAGCCTCTGCCCTCTATCATGCCTGCTAATCCGAAGTCTAAAAACTCAGTCCCAGTTTCAAACCCAATTGGAATCGTTCATGGTATGAAGCTGTTTCTAGGCTTCACTTTGAGTTTGTCTTTCAATTTTGAAAATGCAACTTTTTTCGTGACGCGACAGTTTATCGAAACTCTATAAAGGCGACGTACGGCAGCACATTACGATAATTTTAACGTAGAATTAGGTTATGGGTTAGGTATTACCAGAATAAATTTCACCATATGGTTAGACTTAAGGTTATCTGGGTAAGGGATAGAGTTAGGATTGGGGTTACAGTTTTTCTTCTCTGTAAATTCTTGGTGAAATTTACAGAAAAACTTCACAACGGCTTCTTGTTGCTGTCTTCTAATTTTAATTACGCTAATTTAAAATAACAAAGAGACGATTTAATAAAAGAAACTTTTGCAATAAAATCAACTGTTATTCAATGAACTGTTATTTCAATAAAATGTCGTTTGATAATTTGTCATAGTACCAACATTTTTCGTGTTTGTGCATTAGCTTTCATTTTATTATCGCCATCAATTTTATAAGAGCAGATTTTTTCATCAGATTTTATTTAAAAACCTTGTATTTAATCAAGACACAAACATGAGTTTGAACTCAAACTCGAACTCGCTCGCAACTATATTTTAACTCGAACTCAACCTCAAACGAAAATCAATCGAGTCGCAACTGTAATTTTTATTGATACAAATAATGCTCTGAACACGCGTTGTACCCACGAAATTTTAAATAAAAAGTTGCCTGAAAAAATTCTTTTCGGGTGCGAAAATTTTGCGTCAACTCTGAAGGAGCGCAGATGCCGTGGTTTACGTAAGAATCGATAATTTAATCCGCTTGAAAAACTTGTTTATATTACTTTGAAATCCGTAATGTTTTTCTAGGAAAGAATGTTGGATCAGAAAATATCGTTCTTCACTTCAAATGCGAAAACAAGCAGACCTTACAAGATTTTTTGCTGATACCGGTCACTAACACTTTAAAGGAGCAGGCATTGCAACTGGCCGCTAGACAACGCATGTCTAAAAAAGAAATGCAACGGCGGAAATTAACTGGTTCGTTCTGTCGTTAAATCGGGTGCATTGGAGCAGGTTTGGCTGTTTCAGACCAATACTTTTCTTCTTTTGATTTAGACTAAAGGGTTTTAAACGATCTCGTCACAAAACCTTTGTTAATTTTAGGAACCCTCGACAGTGGTTCAGTTACGGCTTTCATTGCGTCGATGGGAATGCTCGATGTTCAAGATGACGGAGATCGGGAAAATCTATCAAGTTTCCCGCTTTCATTGCCTCCGCCTCGCCGCAGTGTTAAATTTTCTGTCGAGGCAACTTGCCCTTGGTTTAAGTTGCCAAACACCTTTACGATTCCGTCGCCGTTGACCTTTGGCCCGAAACTTGCTTCGGATATGATTCGTGACAATTCCGGACCCAACGATAGACAGGTATTGTTATGGTCAAGCAAAAAGCATAAGTGTAATGCAGATTTAAGTCATGTAGACTCTGTTATTAGGATGCATTTATGAGTTACCTGATGATTGTATTTAGAAACTAATCGAGATCTTATAATTTGCTTAGTTTGTAAATTTCTATAATTTAATTGGTTTTATAGCTAAAAGTAGGTTTTTGAAAAATAAATTTGGATTAGGGTTTTTTTTAAATCATAATTGCAAAAAAGTGAAATACTTACGTTTTTAAAATTTAATCCAGCCTTTATGACTCTGTCCAGTAAGGATTTGTTTAAACGTCATTGCTTAAGGACGACGGATACGTTTCTCTTCCGTTCGGATTCGATGCGCAATGTCCTGGCCATTATCCGTGTGACGTCATACTCCGCTCATCGGGGGATGTGCGAGTGTACAAGATAGCCTGCACTGTCAATCCTGCTGGTACCACAGCCCTTTTTAAATTCAACTCTCCCGCTCACCAAAGTATCACTCAAAACATCCCGATTGTAAGTAGGGTTCAGTTGCTTTTTCTAGAACAATCTTTTTATATTTTTATGTCATCGTTGCACTTTACGATATCACAACTGTTCTTGTTTACGTTTTTTTTTTTTTTGACTGAATATGGAATGTGTTGATAATAAATTAAAACCAGTACAATTCTGATTGCTTTTTTTTACGGTTTTTTACTAGACAAAGAGTATAATTACTTTTATGAGCGGTTAAAGAAGTGTTTTAAAGACTATTTACTTCTAGGCTTTCAGGATATTTTAGTTTTCCAGTAGTTCTCCAGCAATCAATAACTTTTATTCTTATTCCATTAACATTCGAAAATTTTTTTTGCTAAAATCAAACGGTAGTTTTGTCGGACAATTTTTTCAAACTCTTTTGCCGATTCCAAACAAATTGTTGCTTGGATTTGTAATCGAAACAGTTTAAGACGCATGTTGCTGATGTGTACTGTACGTTGCTTGACTTTCAGCAAAATACTTCAAACCATGATTGGGAATTGGATTGTACGATTAAAGGAGATGGATTTGAGGGTCCATCGCAACTGATTGCGAAGGCGGGTCAGACGATGTACTACCCCCTTACGTTCAAACCAAATTCAGAATGTTCCGTAACAGGCCAACTTTTAATCAAAAACAAGTAAGCAATAAGCTGTAATGCATTGTATCGTTCGAAAGTTCTTGACTTCACCATTTCGGGTGCCCCCAATCTTAATCTTCCAAAGGGAAAATGCAAAACCTTGCGCATTTTCACTTGGTTTGAGGATTAAACTATCTTTATTAGGTTTTTTTATTCCCACTCAAACTCTAAGCGCAAGATCGAGCTGACGTCTTTTGAGTTGACTTCTGAAAAAAAATTTTAACTTTTCAGACTCTTGAGCATAGTTGTTTCAATAAAATATTATAATGAGTATCTTCATCTACGTCTATTTCGAGTCAAACATCAAAAGAAATAAGCTAGAAAATTAAATAAAAGAAGAAAAATTAGTAGAGGTTTTTGAAAATTCAAATGTTTGAATCCCCAAAAAACTTTTCATTGACTCTAAATTAAGAAATCTTGATTAAGTTTAAAAAATTGAAGTATTTGAATCAAATGTTTTATCGACCCCATATTAAGAAATATTAATTAAGTGTAAAAAATTCAAATATTTGAATCTCGAGAAATTTTTTACGACCTCAGGTTAAGAAATCTTGAAAAAAAATTTTTTTTTCTTTTAGTCACCGAAAACCTTCCTTTTCTAACTTTTTTTATATTTCAAATATAGAAATGAAAATATGTTATATCGAAAAATTTTTCAATTAAAACTTGAGTGTATAATTTTTTCGGAAAAGGTTTAGTTTTTTAATCATAGACTCCGTAGCCATTCTGGATCAATTTTTTGATTTTTGTTCTTCCCAAAGCCTAAAAAATAAAAGTTTATTGCTATGATGCGGATGTGTCCAACCTTTTTGAGCGAAAGAACATTTTTGCCAATCAAAAAATTCGCGGTCAAGATTGTGACCTTAATAAAAAAGAGGTCTAAAAAACTATAAGTGTGTAAAACACCGCGGCTGAATTTTGCATGTGAAAATCCCCTTTTTTGGTCTTTGCTTTAATGAATTTTTTTACCTTCATACTCGTACTTGCCGGTTAGATTTTGCTATATGATTAATGCCTTCCGAAGCACGATTTCTCTATTTAGTTTACGTCATTTTAGGAAACACCCCGCAGGCCACTCAAAGCCCTTAGGTGGGATACGAGTTCGACACCCCTGCTGTAGTCGATTAAATAGGCCGATTGAAAATTTTTTGTATCATTCAGAACTGGAACTCAGCACGTTTTCAGCCTGACCGGAGTCGGCGAAAGCCCGATGGCTCTTGATCACATCGTTATTCCATGCAAGTGTCGCCAAACGACCTTGCACACCGTAAACGTCCCCAACTACGCCCCACATAAGCTCGTCTACAAGGTCATAACTGACATTCCTTGCCTGGATGGCGACAAGCTCCTCTGCCTCATGAAAGTAAGTTGACAGCGCAAAAAATTTGTATTCTTTCTTGTTGTTACGTCAAAAAATTCTGATTGTTTTACGTCATAAGCATTTTACGTTTTATGTGAGGAAACGTCTTTCTGAAACAAGAACAGAGATTTTTTCAAGATGCTGGAGATTTTTATAGTTCAATCTTAGGACTCTTTGGCTGGTTTGCACTTTCAGTAATCTACTATTGTAATGCAAAATCCTTGTATCTGCAGACAATTAACTAATTCTGGTCTGCAATTGACTCATTCTACATTGAAATTATTTTGGTCGAATTGTTCAAGGTTTTAGCAGACCTTGCTAATTGCATTTAATTAAGTCTTCAACAGAAATTCAATCCGGCGCTTTAATGACAAATAATATCTTCTTATTGTGAATTGCTTGTAGCTTTTTAAATAAGTAAGATTTATTGTAGCTGTAATAAGTAAGATTTATCTGATAAAATTTCGTATAGGGCCAGAGTGCTAAATACACTTTTACCGTGTCGCCATGGCAACGCGGAAAGCTCAGCGGGATCTTGGCGTTTGTCGCCGACGATTTGGAGAACGCTCAGCAACTTTGCAACGAAGATAGCGATGATTCTGATGATAAAGCCGATGACAGCAGCAACAGCAACGACGACAAAGTTATTCGACCGATAGTTTCAATGTCACGTGACAAAGAAACCCCCGCATACTTAAAGCCGCAGCCGAATCCGGAGTCAGGATTGAGTAGCTTCAGGTTGGTAGCTTTGTCGTGTTGTCGCGCACCTCGCAGCGTTTCCGAAAGCAAAAACATGTTTAGTTAACTCTCTTTTTGTTGTTGTTGTTGTTGTTGGGTTTTTCTTTGTAATTGTAGTATTATTTTCCAAAAATATACAGAATTTGCATACGCTATTTGAACTTTTCATTGTAACTTCAAAACCACATAACAGTTGTAAACAGGGTTTGGTATACAATCGATCTGGAAGTGGATCCTCCTGATCCGATCGGAGTTATAGAAGTCGAATGTCCGGTTCAGAGCTCCCGCGAGATTGAAATTCCTATTAAGAATCCCACAGGAGAAAGAGTAGAATTTGAAGTAAGTTTGTTTCATTTATAAATTTTCGTAGTTATTTCTCGTATCTTTAATGGACTTTTCCTTAGAATGAATTCTCAAAAAAACAAAATAATTTAGAATGCAAACAATATTTTTAGGTAACTATCGATAACGATCTCCTTGAAGGTGAATCCAAATTGCTCCTGGTTCCTCGCATTCCTGCATCCTATAAACTCCTATTTGCCCCTTCGTTGATAGGCGACCACGAAACTTTTGTAATTTTCAACAGTCCTCAGACTGGGGAGTTTTGGTACAAGCTTATTCTCCACTCGGTATCGCCCTCTCCAACTCAGCTGCCGAAAATGGATTGTCAGCTCGGTTAGAAATGTGTTTGTACGACTGCAAGTTTAAATAAAAAAGGTTTTGTTTGGAAGGGTAGAAAGACTGTAATATGCTTCGACAATTTTATGCGCCTTTATTGAACATCGAAATTGCTATTTCCTCCGGAAATAGACATTATGCTTGAAAGAATAAAACTTTTAAGGCTTAATCTCCTGTCTTCCAAAACGAATTACTAACAATTATCATCGGAGGGGTCAAGTTTGCCTTAGACATCTAAAATCAATCTTTAAATGAAACTATTTTAAGTGAAAGGATGTGAGTCTTCATTTTTAAATTAAAAGTTAAATGCAAATTTTAAAACGATGAACCTCATTATCTTTTTTTACAACGATATACCGCATCATTTGAAGATTAATTTTTGAAAGATGGTTGAATATTCATGGAAGAGCTTTTTGTTTCTGCTATTTTTAATTTGATTTTAAGCTATTCGATTTTTAATGTTTTTTTTTACTCGAAATAACGAGAGTTATTTACACTGAAGGGCGTTGGTCAAGACAGTACATCGAGATGCAAAATCCTTCGGATGAACTTATGAAAGTGGAAGCGGACCTGAGCAATCCGATCAACTTCTCTCTGGATGTGCCCATCTTCTCCTCCGGCGACCAGGAAAACTCTCCTCTTGTGTTTCATGTCCAACCGCGTTCAGCAATAACACTCCCGCTTCAGTTCATCCCGACCACTCTCGGATCTGGCAACCACCAGACAAAACGTTTGTCTTGCGTTTGCTGTTGTAATTGGGTGAAGCGATTAATAAGGAGAGATATTTAGTGTCGCAGCTAACAGAGAGCGTTTAGCTTTTTTTTTCTATTTAAAATTTTATTCAAATGTATATTTTAGTTTAATTTATGTTTTAGTCACACTTAAAAGCAAGCAGCTCGGCAAAGCAGTTTATCTGGTAGCCGGCCGTGGGGTGGCGCCAAAGCCAATGGAACCGATCAGTGTAAGCGCAGCGGTCGGATCAAGCACCTCTTTGATTCTCCCTTTCCGAAATCCCACCGACGTTCCGGTCCTGGTGGACATCTCGCTCACAGACATCGAGAAAACACTAAACAGCATTTCCGACTCAGTCGTCAGGTGCTTGGGGCCAACTAGGTTTTTTTTGTGCTTAAAAAAAGAATCACGTGATTTCGAACATAAATGTCATGTTTGGTCGCTGCGAATATTTTTTTTATGGTCCTACTCAAATGTTGCTGTAGTTGTTTTTTAGCGGCCAACACCTTTAGACTTGATTTAATAACCTTATTAGATAGGCCTACAAATTCTTTTCAGAAATTAATTTATATTTAAAGAAAAACGGACTCCCTAAAATTTAAACTGTTTCACTGTATTGCGAATGAGTTATGTTGTTGAACTGCATAAAGATTTTTCTATGCAAATGATTAACGTTTGCTATTCAAAATTACTATAAAGCCGCATATCTTGAAAGTATCCGAAAAAACTTTTTTTTGCGTTTCTCCTCGATTTCTAAGTTAGCCAATTTGTCACTAACTTTTTAATTTTATATTAGAAACAACATCACAATTGATTCAGCCTTCTGCCTTCTTCTTAAACAATCCCACGGAATTCGACTTGCAGGTCGACAAAACATCGATATTCCCTTCACTTTCTGCCCAGATACGGTAAGTGCAATATACCTGTAAAAGGTTTATTTTACTTTTACTATTTCATAAATGAAAGTTTTTCCCTAAAAAATTTGAAGAAATGCAGTGTTAAGCTTACTAACAGCGTGGCAGGTTGGCATGCCTCGCCATTTTGGCAGTGACCTTGTGTGGGTTCGATTCTTGCCCTCGTTATGTTGTTGTGGCGTGAGAAAGATACTTGACGATTAGTTTTAAAGTTTTGTCATTTCCGATTAAAAATTACTGCATAGAAACAATCAAAATTACCACCGCACAGGAATTTCGTGCATCTCTAAAAGCTGATTACCATACCAGCTTGACGGTTTCTCTATATAAGCGCCTCTATCGTTATCTTTCAAGTTGGAAGAAAGGACAACCAGTTGACCTGATGATGGCGATAGAGAATTTTTGTTACAATCATTCTTCACGAATTTTAGTTTTTTTGCAATGTTTTCACTATGTACGAGTGCTTACTGACTAAACAAATTAATTTACTATTGTACGGTTCATAAAAACATAAACTTTTAATTGTATTGAAACTAAAATTCTTTTGGTATCAATTTTTATTAAATAACTTTTGTAATTTGCATAGTTTTGCCTATTAACCCTTTAACTGCCAACAGCCACTATAGTGGCTTTTAGATCAATATTTTCGTATCGTTAAAATGTATTGAAACTACTTCTGCAACATGTGTATTTCGGCTTTGCTCAAACGGTACTTAACCAAATTTAAAAGAAATAAAAAAAATTTGGGTGTTTTTATTTAGATTTTTTTCAAAAAATTTAAATGAAACCAAAAATATAGTATCTTTGAAAAAATTTTTGAGACAGGTAGATATGATGAACAAACTGGTGTTCTGTCACTAAAACCAAGTTTTTTTGAAAATTAAGTATATTGACATGAATTATTGCAATTATGCAGCACTAGAATAAATCAACTTACACAAAATTTAATATGAATAAAATTTGGCGGTGCAAAAAGGGTGACGCAACCCTCACTCACAAAAAAGAATTCAACGTTCAAAACAATGCAACAGAATACTATGGCAATGCGAGATTTGATCAATAAAGTTACTTTCTACTAATCAATAAACAAAAAATCAAAATAAAGCGCCCCAAAAGTTGAAAAGTACATGCTTTTTCTGACAACTTTCATGTTTACACTTTTCATGTAGCTCTTGTAAAATTTGAAATATGGCAAATTGTGTAAATTCTCTTTTTTTGTGATAATTCACACAAAAATGCCTGGCAGTTAAAGGGTTAAGAGCTTATATTTTTTCAAATTATATATTGCGTGGCTTTGATGTTATAAAACGATTTTTAAAAATTAGGAGTATTCAAGTTTGTGAATTGTAGCGAATTTCCTGTTCAAAAATCAAAGTTTGCAGCGATTGTCATCATCGCTTTCAAATTGAATCGTTTTTTTTTTGCATGAATGCTTTCAGATGCGAAAGTTCGAAGGGTCGTTGGCAATATCCATCCGCAGAGAAGATGGCCAAAGTTGGCCTGATGAAAACGAAGGCTTTGAAGATTTTGTAGGTTGGTAAAACTTGTGCGTCAAAACAAGTTGAAAGGTTTAAATGATGCAATAATTTTGCTTTAGTACTTAGGAAATCGATATTCCATTTATTGTTTGTAATATTGGTTACACCACAGTTTTATAGTTTTTTTGTTTTTTTTTTGCTACTAACTCAGTTTTACCAAGTTAGGTTTTTCGGGTGAGGAATTTAAGTTTTTAAAGAAAATTTATGTTAGAAAGATTTTCGAATTATTTTGTTTGCTACCATAAAAAGAAGCAATTATACTGATTCAATTACTACTTGAATCACACCAAACCGTAGAAATGCATGCCTTTAAAGAAACAAACACGTCTCTAAATTGAACCAATCACTGTAGAGCATCCTCGCAGTCTTTCTCAATCTCCGAGTTCTATTCGCAAAACGAATGAAGGAACGATCAAGTTCATTCGTTACGTGTTTCCGGTTCATGGAATCCCCGAGGTGCGATCGAATCACGCAACAGGTAAGCGCTTTAAATATGCTTTTGCTGATTTAGTTATTTTTAACTTTAATTTTTTTTCTTTTTACCAACAAAATATGATTCGGTTTTTATTAAATTTCTTTTTTTCCTTTTTTAAAGGTTTTTATGATTCAATTTGAATTTTTATTTATGATTCAAAATCAACTAAAGAGAATATTACGTAGTACCGTAAACCTGTAAGCTGTAATTGCTGATGCTTCACGCTTAAAATAAATCTTTTTCAACTGCTCTATTGAAATATGAAGAAATGATGTCGGCCAACTTCACGTACATTGTTGTCATATTTCTCCATGCAGAGGCAATGATAAAATGTCAAGCTCGAAGTCGAATTGAAGAACGTCTCGAAGTGACACTCACTGGCGCCATGCCTGGCGTGTCATCCGCACACGAATTAGCGAAGATTCGCGCCGTTAGTCCTTTTGACAAGCGACCGCATTCACAAAGCACTGGAGTTATAGTTGAAGGTTTGATAAAGTTTTTTGCTTTACTTGAAGGTTTCGTTTTGTGCACCAAGGAAAATGCTCAAAGTTACTATTTGATTGCGCAATCAAGACACCAGATGACATCACCAGTTGACGTATGCTGCCAGTGGATGTTTTTTTCTACAGGCACTCAAATTGGAAAATCAATGATAGAAATATCTTGTGTTTTTACAGGGTATTTGCTTGACTCGCAGACCTTAAGGTCTCAAATTTTAATTATTTAGTGAATTATGTGTCAAGTTGTACACTTTTTTTGTAACAAAAATTCGGATACCTAAACACTAAAATTGAAATAGAACAATTAAAGATTGAATATGTAACCTTTGACCAGTAGCGTGGGAATACTTTAGATCAGTGGTTTTCAACCTTTTTGGTGGAGCGGAATTCCAATGAAACATTCCAGAGGGTTGAGGAGCCCCTGTGCGGTGATTTGATTGTCTTATGCCAGGGTGGTCCAACTTCTGCATTCTTGTGGGCCACTTTTCAAAATTATTCGAGTTTGCGGGCCGTAACCGGCTAAAAACACCTATTTTCGTCCCAAAATCAGGGTGTTCTCTAAAAAAAAAAAAAAGGTCTTCACTCGGAATCGGTCTCTGAAATTATTAATACAAACTGTAAAAAATTACATTTATTCTCGTAAAAATTCAATGAAAAACTTGAGCCTAATGTTTCTTGCGAAACTCTTTAAGATTGGGTCGTGTTTTTGATAGACACACACGAAGTTCATCTTCCACAGACAACTGGCGGAACCCCGGTTGAAAACCACTGCTTTAGATTCATAAATCAAAGCGATACTTTTCAGGTCGCTCTTTGGCAGAGGAGTTCTCGTTTAAACTCGATTATCCGAAAGACGACGACACAAAGCAGCATCTCGAACAGTCGCTCGCAGTCAATTTGGTGCGGAAAGACCGCGATCCCCACACCGGGATGGTCATCCTCGTTTTCAATCTCGTCTTCTCTCCGTTCCGGGAGATGAAGTGAGTTTATTGTTTTTTTGTAATTATTTTCTCGCTTCAATCTCGCTTCATCCATTTATCGCAAAGTATTTTTTTAGTATCATTATTTTTTGTTTTATCTCTATATTTATCCTCCTGACTCGTAGGAAAGCGACGGAGGCGCTAATACGTAGGGTAGGCAATTACCCTGACCTGCTTCCGGAGATACCAAGATATTGCTGTCCGCTTGTAATTTAATAGAGATATGACTTTAATTTAGAACTGCTTGCCAAGACTACCAAGCAGGGGAAATTGCCGTAAAGTGTCTTTCCCAAAGACACAACAGAATGGCGCGAGTGGGTTTTGGACCAAGGCAATGTTAATCATGAGCACGGCGCTTTAACCTCTCGACCACGCTATTTGATAATAAATACAGTATATGCTAGAGGTGGGAAACCTGCGGCCTCCATGGCAATAGAATTATGTGTCAATGAATACTGCTGATAACTAGAGAACACTTCGATTTAGGGACGAAAATTAAGAAATTCGACTCTTAAAATCTGGCCTTCAATAATGAAAAGGTTGCCCACCTCTGGTATATGCCGAGTAATTGGCGCGTGTGTGCGTGCGTGTATAATGTTCTTTTTCTTATATCTCAAACTATTAGGGTTAGGGTTACTATCCCTTTATTTTTAACCCTTTAACCCTTTTAAAGTTACTTACCCTAACACTAACCCTAACGCAATTGTAAAAGATACGTTACATTAAAAATCTAAATTTGTTTTGCAGCGAAAAAGTTCTCTTAAATGTGACCTCGGCTACTGGTGGGGTGTGGAGTTTTCCTATTTTAGTTCATGCTTCTGAGCCCCCAGCTGATGATGTCATATATATTGAAGCGGCCGGAATCGGAAAGGGTTCAACCGTCAGCTTCACGCTATTTAGTCAAACAACGTGAGATTAAGAAATTTCTGAAAAGATTATTAAAATGGTTCTTTTGATTTTTTGCGTTTTCTTTTTCGTATTCTAACTTCTTAGAATATTTTATATAGGCTATTTAGATTTATATAAAGGCTACTGAAATTTATTAGAAAGGCTATTGAGTGTTGTTTTATTTTAGCTCGATTTTATTTTTTGTTAACAAAAGAATCACTTGTTTTTATTGAAACCTCTATACTTTTTTCTAATGATTAAATTTTCTAAACCACTTGCTTTTTTAGACATACCACACCGTTCAGTGCTTTCTTTGTTAACGGAAGTGATAAAGAATTTATCGTTAATCCTTCATCTGGCGAGCTTCAGCCCCAAGGAACTTCCGGTACTCGGCTGTCGGTGACTTTTACCCCTAAGATTTACGGTCGTTCATACAAAGCAAGACTGGTTGTTCAAGTTAGTTTAAAAATTTTTTCATTAAACTTACTTTTTTCAAAAATTTAGTAGGCTGAGGGTGATTATAGATAGAAATTAGTAGACATGAGCTTAAAAAAGGCTACTTCGGAATGGCTCACTAACGACACCATTTAACTTTAGACTTTGGATATGCAATGGGCTTACGATATCAAGGGTGTTCCTCCTGGCTATAGAATTCCGTTAGCGAAATCTGCAATTTCCCATTTGACAAAACCCGCTCGTGTGGCCCAGCGACCCCGCATCAACTTCATTCGTGAAAATTTAAAGCTCAACACGACGGCCGTCTCTTCTCCTATTAAGGGCTTTCCATTGTGCGCTCACATAAAAACGAAATGAATTCAATGTCAATTTTATCAAACTGACGACAAGGATTTTGCCTAAAGCGACTTTGTTTTTGGTTCCCTTCATTTTAGCTTGACGTTTTGTAATGTTTTTAAAAAGGATTAATTATTTTTAAAAAATTGTATAAAATATACTTGAAAGTAACCTATTTATTCTGGTTGACTTTGTTGGCTTTTTTCGATTTAGAAATAGTTAATTTTTATGTCTTTTTATTTGTAATTTTTCAGTAGCTTTTACTTGACATTTCTTAACTTTTTTGTTTTTTTAAAATAAAATAAAAAAAACAGAAATTCGACCGCAAAACAACCAGGCATATTTGAGATAGTGTTGCTTAAAAAATGATAGCTAACGATACCAAGAGGTATGATAGAAAGCCGTGTTTAAGAAAACAAGCCTGAGTGGTTTTTGGGGTGTGCGCCAGCCTCTTACATCAAGCAGGCTAATGCTATTCCAAGAGCCATTTTGTCTTTAAAAGTCAAAGGATAACTAAAAAGCAAATTTCTCATCAAATCAATTTCTGAAAAGTAATTTTTGTATTCAAAAGTTAAAAGTATAACCGCTGTCACCCCAGTGGCAGCACAGCAGCCTGGGCCAGGACTTCCCTACCTGCGGCCAGCAAAGTCTTTTGGAACGACTTGCAAAAGAGTTTTAAATCAGATGTTCAATTTTTAATCAGTAGGCTAATTTGATTCGGAAGATTAATAAAAATTTTAGGGCCCGAAAAGGTTTGTACGCTTTATTTTGGAGAAAGTTGTATTTTTTTGCCAAAGCCGAGGTCCAAGACCTTTCTTTTGGCCTTCATTTTCATTTCAATAATTTAAACCAGGTAACCAAAATTCGGACCGCGATTATACTGTAATAGAAGACCAAAAAAATGATCCTTTTTAAAAGTGAACAAATTTCGGCTGCCATAGACTTGCAGGCAAGTTGTTCTCTTGCCATGGGCAAAAGGTTAGGCATCTATGGCTTCGGCCATAGGCCTACATAATCTTCTCCAAACCCATCATAAGCCTATAATGTACTCTAGCGTAGGCTCAAAGTTAACTTTATTGGTGTCAGAAAACTTAATCTTTTGTGATTGAAATGCAGTCCTACCATGTGTTTTATAATTCACGTTAAGGTATTTTACATTTAGCCTATGTCATAATGGTTGATTAGCAGTGTTGTCACGGCTTAGTTTTATAACGTAAAGCCAAAGTGTTGGCTTTTATAGTTTACAAAAAAATCAAACTGACCACCCATAGACTATACTCTGGCAGTGATGGCTTTATAAAAAGGAAGGCCACTATTTAGTGTTTCAAGGCAAAGCAATCTCTAAAAACGGTAATTGTTATAGGAGTCACTCATCAGTATATCAAAATAAAGTGGTCTCTAAAAAAACGTTTTCATTTTAAAGGGGCCACTGTTCAGTGTTTCAAAACAATGAGTTCTTTAAAAAAACATCATTGTTTTAGGAGGGGCCACTTTCTAGTATCCCAAGACAAAGTTATTTGCAAAAAAGTCTTTATTTTATACATGCCACCAACGTCCTGGTGCTACTATGAAAAAATAGAGCTATATCTTGTGTAGGAGGCAGTGGTGGATATTGGGTGAGGCGAGTGAGCCGATTGCCTCAGGCCCCTCTTTTTTACAGTTATCGAGGGGGCCCTCCTTTTTGAAAATGCCACGTGTGGTTTTATTTTGTGGTATTTTACATGGTTTCATGAACCTCAAAAACTCTCAAAAGTTTTCAGCAAATAGGTGAAATTTATGTTGCATAATATGGCATATAAGGTAATGTTGGCAGAACACTTAAAATTTAAAACAACAATCCATAAAATCTCTTTAGTTTCTATCAGGGAATCGAACCGTTTAAAATAACGTTCCGGTTCAGGTTTAGGTTCGGCAAATTTTATTTTTAAAGGTTCAGTTCCGGTTCAGGTTCAGCAAAAAAATTTTTTTCGGGTTCAATTCCGGTTAGGGTTCAGCAAAAAAATTTTTTCGGGTTTAGTTCCGGTTCAGGTTCAACAATTTTTTTTTTAGGGGTTCAGTTTCGGTTCAGCTCCGGTTCGGGTTCGGAATATATATTTTTTATCTATTTCTTACAAGCGTTAGGACTGTAAACACAATTTCTTACCTCATGTTATCATGGGCGCCCGTAGACGCGCTTCCTGGAGGAGTGATGGCAAACAGTCGGAAACACAAAAAATATTCTTAGAAAGGGTTTTTTAAAAAATTCTGGTACAAGTTTTAAAAAAATTAAATTAAACTAATTCACCGGCATGGGTCTTGGTTGTAAAAATCAAGTCTTACTAATAAATTTATAGTAATGATCTTGCGAGCGCCAAAAGCGAAACGGAAGTTTTTTCTTGTTTTGTGATCTCAAAACTTTCTTATAGATTGCGTTTACATGAGTTTATATAGATTGTTCCTGACGCACGTGGAGTCTGCGACAGCCACAGAAACTAAACTGTTTGGGAATAGCTGTACTGTGAAAAGAAACAGCCAAATAGTCCAGTCTAACTATTTAATTTAATTTCCAATATAATTCACTTCAATTTCTTTAATTATTTCTATTACTTTTACAATTCATTTATTTTTATTTTTATTTTTTTTATTTTATCTCTATATTTATCCTCCTGACTCGCAGGAAAGCGACGGAGGCGCTATACATAGGGTAAGCAATTACCCCGACCTGCTTCCGGAGATGCCAAGATATTGCTGTCCACTTGTAATTTAGTAGAGATATTACTGTAATTTAGAACTGCTTGTCAAGACCACCAAGCAGGGGAAAGTGCCGTAAAGTGTCTTTCCCAAGGACACAACAGAATGGCGCAAGTGGGTTTTGAACCGAGACCATGTTGATCATCAGTCCGGTGCTTTAACCACTCGACCACGCTGCCGACGCACACTTATTCAAATAGACAAACCAACAGTTCCAATATTTCTCGTTAGTTAAAAACTGAACTATAAATTTCTAAGTTGCTTATTCGAAGGAAACGCATTGAAAAAAGATTGCTACAATAAAGAATTAAATGTGGCCAGCTTGTAACATCTGTTACGTCACAAGCGCCAAATGACTCAAAGTTTTACGAGCTAATTAGGCAACGGAAAATGAAGTTTACAAAGTTAATCGTTCGGACCATAGGCGGCCCCCATTATGTGTGTCGGCATCAGCGCATACATAATGTAAAACAACTAAACAAGGGGGAGAACGATGTATCAAATTTACAAACAAGGTAAGTAACACAAAGAATTCACAACAGTTAAGTTCTAGGCATATACGTATACGATAAATGAAAAGGCAATTAAACAAGATGCAACAAAACTGTCAAAGCGTGTATGTACAATACTGTATAAGTGATTTCGTAAACGAACACAATAATGTCACATAGCATTACTCCAATTCCAAAGGCGCAATTTTCGAAATGTCACGATCAATATACGTAACAACGGGTTTACCATTACAATCACAAGACGATACTGCAATTTTAGCTCGACGTACCAAGGCTTTGCCCCTTCGCATTTGTGGGAGGGCCTCTGAGATACGTCCAACCCTATAATTTCCCCTTTTGTTGAAGTCACCCGGACCCCCGACTACCACCATCTGCCCAACGTGGAGATTGTCAGCAACCGTTAACCATTTCTTACGTTTTTGGAGAAGGGGAAGGTAAAATCTTATCCAACGCTCCCAGAACTGTTGTGCAATTGATATGTTGTATCTATAATCGCGTCGGAGATGATCCTTATTGTGTGGTTGTCCAAGTGGTGTGTGTGGATCATTTAAAGGTGTCAAGAGTGAAGACGGTGATATTGCAGTGTAATCACGCGGATCGTCAGAAAGAGGTGTCAGTGGGCGATCATTAACTATGCGCGTAGCATTGCAGATGTATGTTTGCAGTTCAACCAAGGTAGGTGTTCTAGGAAACTTAGTGACTTGTATGAGTGTGCGTTTGAACACCTTTATAAGGGACTCCCAAGCGCCACCTTGAGAGGGACTATATGGTGGAATGAATTCCCACGAAATTTTCTTTTTCCTAAAAAACGACTGAAGTTTGTCTGCCTCAAGAAGTTCGGGCAGCACGTGGGCGGCGGCTTTGAAAGTAGTTCCATTATCCGAGTACATACTAGATACAGAACCTCGCAGGTCTACAAATCTAGAAAAGGCCATTATGAAATTGCTCAAGTCAAGAGAAGTGACTAGTTCAACGTGAATCGCACGGGTTGATAAACAGGTGAAAAGTAGCCCCCATGCTTTCCTTTCACTTCGGCCTTCTTTGTATGGCAATGGGCCGAAGTAATCACAGCCAGTATTAAAAAACGGCTTATTGTGAGCAGCCAACCTAGAAGCAGGGAGGTCCGCCATAAGTTGACGAACGGGCCTCGCCTTTTGCAAGTTGCAAGCGTTGCACTGATTTAAATAATGCCTGACGCTAGACAATCCTTTTATAATCCAATATTTTTGGCGAGTCAGCATCAGAGTGTATTGAATCCCTGCATGTGCAATTTCTTGGTGACAATTCAGTATCACTAACCTAGTAAGTGGGTGTCGTGATGGGAGAATGACAGGATGTTTTGCGTCTGTGGGAAGATCAGCTTCTCCCAATCTTCCTTCGATTCGAAGTGTTCCATCTGGAAAGGCAGCGGGGCGAAGACAACGGATTGAGCGTAAATCTTTAAGGTGTCTGCGTTCAGAATTTGATAACGTTTTAGCGTTTAGCCGTTTGATTGCATCTTCCAAAGAGTCAGGAGATTCTGCTTGCAAGCTGTCGAAAACTGTGCAGAAACATTCTCGCTGCACATATAGCACTGTAGAGTGTAATGCTTTTTCAAGATATATAGCGTTTTAGCGTGGCTTATGAAACTCTAGTTTCTTTGCTTTTGCAATCACAAATTCTACAAAGGCAGCAAGGTATCCCAACCTCTTTTTCAGAGTGTACAAGTTTGGTGAAGTCTGTATGACACGAGTGAGTGTTGCCTTTGGTTCTTTGCAAAAAGTTGTTCTCAATTCAATTCGAGCATCACGTACAGTTAAAGGAATACTGTTTACGTTGAATTTATCAGGTGGCAAATGAAGAAATTGTGGACCTTCGATCCAAAGTTTTGTGCGGGTTTCAAAGTGTTTGTTAGCTAGAGGTCTCGTGGCCACATCTGCTGGATTACTTTCGGTTTCGCAATAACGCCAATCATTTGAGGAAGAGACTCGGCGTATTAATTCCAGACGACGTGAAATAAACTTTGGTAATCTCAGATTAGGGTTAGTGACCCATTGAAGAACTACTTTAGAATCACACCAAAAATGTCGAGAGTAGTGCGGTAATCCTAAAGCTTTAGCAGCGCTTGCCATGAGTTCTGCACTCATCACAGCAGCTACCAGCTCTTTTCTTGCTATAGGCCAGTTTTGTTGATGTATCAAAATTACACGGCTTTTTCCATAAACAAACGCCGCATGGGCATGATTATCAATGATTCTACGAAGGTAGATTACGCTACCGTACGCTTCCATGGATGCATCCGAAAACGCATGCAGCTCATAAAGAGTTTCAACGGTAACTTTAACCTGTGGAGCATTTGCAAAGTACCATCTGGGAATAGAGATTTCTTTTAATTTAAGAAGTGTTTGACTCCAATCTTTCCACGCTCTCTCATGCTTTGCAGGGACGGGTTCATCCCAGCTCAACTGATCCACAGCGAGTTGTTGCAGAATGAGGCGTCCTTTCAAGAGAAAAGGAGCAGTATATCCCAGTGGGTCATATTGTTGGCTGATTTGACTTAACATAACTCGTCGAGTATATTTGTCGAGCAGATGAAAGCCAAACTCGACTTTCAGAGTATCTTGTTCACCATTCCAAATGCAACCTACTGCTTTGAATTGTGGAAGTGGGTCCTCATCTTTTTTCAGGTCGATCGTTCTGACGGATGATGCCAGTTTATTTTTATCTACATTAGCAAGGACGGACTTGGCCGCTTGGTTTGCAGTCCATTTCACAAGTTGAAAACCGCGGCTGGCCAGAAGATTGATAGACTCAGTGGCTATGGTTTCGGCTTCTTCTAGGGTGTCTGTGCTAACTAGAAGATCATCCATGTACATGCAATGTTGAATCGCGTGTAGAGTGGGGTTACTGGCATTGGTAGGATTTTCCTTGGCTATCTCTCTTATACTACGGCAAGCGATGTATGGAGAACTGACCACACCCCAGACGTGTCTAGTAAATTTATATGGTTTAAGCTTTCCATTTAAAATGTCATCATTGTCGTACCACAAGATTCTAAATAAATTCTGTTGGTGTTCAGGTAAAAGAATTTGAAAGAAACACTTGGTAATATCTGCCATTATTTCATATTTTCCTATGCGAAATCTTGCTAAAACATGGGCCAGAATGTTAAGCATGTCAGGACCAGAATAAATAAAATCATTTATGGACCATCCTGACCACTTAGCAGAGCCGTCATAGACAACTCTGGGTTTTGCTTGATTTGTAATAAAGTATGGGAGATAGTTTGTTTGCTGATCCGTGTTTTCTTCAGCAAGCATAATGAATTTGTTCTCTTTAAGTCCTTGAATGGCATTAACAAGAGATAATTGTAGGTCAGGTTGTCGTAACATGTGCTTGCGCAGTCCATTAGCACGTATTCTAGCTAATTCGTAATTACTTGGCAGTTTATGGATGTCTTCCTTTAGAGGAACAGGTATCTGATATCGACTATCAATGACTCTAATGTTATCTTCGACTAGTTGTTGAGCTTTTTTGTCGTTTACCGAGGGCTGTATGACCTCGTCCTCTTTTGTGAATTCACGAACAAGTTGTTCTAATTCTTTAATTCTGATATTGTCACTTACAGAAATTTTGTGAGTTTGGCAATTCATTCCTTTCTGGAATTTTCCTCCAGATGCTATCCACCCGAGTGGGGTTTCAATAGCATGAGGTTCGCCTTCATTACCAGTTCGCTCTTGTAAAACCCTCATTAAGGCAGAGTTGTCAAGACCTATCAGAACATCAACACCCGAACGCTCAGGAATCATGTATGGAACGACATCATCAAATTGTGGGTACTCCGACAAATCCTGACAGTGAGGCAGAGTGTAGCCCTCATCAGACCATGGTGAGACTACCAATGCCTGCAGCCCAAGAAAGTGTTTGTTATTGTGTAGTGATTTGAGGTTGAACACTACATTCTCCAGCTCGCTTGTTTCACTGGATGAAATTGTATGTAGGGTAATTTGTGATTTTCCTACAGGCACAAGATCGAGTTCTTCCAATAGTGTTTTAGATATTAGTGTCACTTGTGACCCAGGATCATGCTGCGCATAAACCAAGGTATTTTTTCCTGTGCATGGGTTGCTTATTTGTACAGCAGATATACGTGTCAAAATACCTGTTTGTTGTGCCTCTATCTTCCTCACTACTGAGGTACTAGCCTTTTGATTATAAGATGGGAGTGAGGCGGCCCCAACAGCCACCCTTTCAGTAGAGCTGACATTTTCGCTGGGATATGTGGGAAAGGACGTATTATATATTTCGTGTAGTGAAGTAGTATGCTTAGGCACTGCCATGCGTTGTTTGCAGTGCTTACATTTGCAAGGAAACTTACAATCTTCTACAGAGTGAGACTGCAAGCAATTAAGGCAACGATGAGCCTGAATGATAGCGTTTCGTTTTTCTTCTGGGGTCAAACGTTGATAGTTATCGCAATTGTATAAGAAGTGCCGTTTCTCTGATGTTTCAGTGGAGCACATGAAACACCTAGGAGATTGTTGCCATTTAGATGCTTCACTTGGTGCACTTGCTGCAGGTGCTGATCTTGTTATTATAGACGTTGTTGTCGCCGAATTTCCCGTTTTTGTTTGGACATTTGTGTGATGTACTTTAGCCCGTTGCGTAGATCGATTCTTCTCTCCTCTGTCAGAAGAGCACAAAAATCGCTCTGCAAAAGTTGTTTTAACAACCTGTAGCTCTCTGTTAAGGAATTGTTTGAAAGAGTCGAATGATGGTTGCTCCGTGCTGCCAAAGTTATCATGTAAGAAATATGTGTATTGCTTCTTAAAGTTGTAAGGGAGTCGTTCACCCACATCGACAATAAAGTTACTGTCAAGACTGTGCATTTGTTGGTGGGCCCTGGCATACAGTTCGCAGTCGTTAAGGTCAGAGATTAGTTTCTCTAAGGTTCCTGCATCCATACGGGGTAATTTTGCTCCTGAACGAATTTGCCTTACAAGTGGTTCCGCAAGAAAACTGCAGCATCCATAGCGAAGTCTGAGTCCTTCCAGGGCTCGCGTGATTTGTGTGTCTATATCCCAACCTGGTACAGGTGGCACCAGAGCCGAAATGGCTTCTCGCGCGCCTTCCTGACAGGAAGCACGGAGAAGATCCATTTTACGGTGTGAAATGGGACATCGCTTAATCAGTTCTCTTATCTGATTTTGGAAAAAGATGAAGGGAAGGTTGCGACCAGAGTATCTGATTTCACGAGCCTCCTCTAATAGAATATGGTATTCTTGCAGGGCAATATGTGAAGAATTACTACTGTGAGGGCTTCCTTGGAATTCTTGATTTTTAAGTGTTGAAACCCTATTCTGTGAATAAGGGTCGTGCTGTGTAGAGTACCCTCTGTAGTTTCGCAGTGGAGTAGACTTTGTGTTAGCAATACTTTCCACTAGTGGTTTGTATAATTGAGCATGTGGTTGAGCATTAGCAAATTCTTCTGTGTGTTCAGGTGTAACGTCACAAAGCCTTTTCCTAGGTTGCGTATGGGGAAGTGGCTTGCAAACCGTTTGTTGATTTCGTGAACGAGCACTTACAACGGAGTTTGGATTTGATAAGTGCAACATTTGCTCCTCGGCGTCTAGTTCAGCCTGTCTGAGCTCGAATTCAATTTCCCGTTGTTTTTGCTGGAATTCAGCTTTTTGTCTTTTAAGCCGCAGCGAGATTTGTTTTCTGGCTAGTTGCGATGATGTGTAACTTCTTGAGCTGCCACTCCCAACATTGCTAACAGAGTCGGAGGGTTCGATGTTTGGCATGTTTGTGTTAGTGTTCGAGAGCATTTGATTTTGTGATGAATGTGTTTCAATGTCTAGCGGAGTGAGCCCACTATTGTTTTGAACGCTAGCATGCCATTTCTGATAAACATCTATGATATTCAGTCTCAGTGCTCCCAAACGATTGTATATCCCCTGACTTTCGCTTTTACCTTCCCCAGACGCCTGCCCCTGACACGCAAGTATCTCGGCATCGAGCGCATGGTACTTATCATTAATAAGGGCAACATTTTCGTAACCCGTACTTTCATTAAGTGTCGCAATAAAAGATTCGCCAGCGGACATTAATTCCCGTACTTTAGCACGGTGATTTCGCATTTCCTTTTGACTATCATCGGTAACGTCCCGAGACATAAGCGACTGCTTTGGGCTAGACCCTTCAGCCATATTAATTTGTAAGTAAGGAATGAAAATTACTTTACACGACGGTAAATAAATTATAACTTGAAAAGGTGAAATAAATATAAATATATCACGCAGTTTGCCAGTTAATACAACGCAAAATTTGTTATATAGTTAATCAAGTAGGTTAATAATATAATTAATAACAATTATCCTACTGTTCGTTATGCTTGCTTTTTGATTGTAGTTGCTTGATTGACAGCTGCTGGTAAGATGGCTTCTTTCTTCCAGCTAGCGAGTGTGAATTTGAGAAAAGCGGATTGAATCTTCACTCTTCAGAACTTGCTATTGCTTTGCGTTTTTAACTGGAGTTTTCAGAAATTTTATCTTGATATAATTTTATCTCACTTAGAAATTTATCTTTTTCTATGTTCCTGACGCACGTGGAGTCTGCGACAGCCACAGAAACTAAACTGTTTGGGAATAGCTGTACTGTGAAAAGAAACAGCCAAATAGTCCAGTCTAACTATTTAATTTAATTTCCAATATAATTCACTTCAATTTCTTTAATTATTTCTATTACTTTTACAATTCAACTTATTCAAATAGACAAACCAACAGTTCCAATATTTCTCTTTAGTTAAAAACTGAACTATAAATTTCTAAGTTGCTTATTTGAAGGAAACGCATTGAAAAAAGATTGCTACAATAAAGAATTAAATGTGGCCAGCTTGTAACATCTGTTACGTCACAAGCGCCAAATGACTCAAAGTTTTACGAGCTAATTAGGCAACGGAAAATGAAGTTTACAAAGTTAATCGTTCGGACCATAGATCTTTCTTGGACTAGCCACTGATACACTTGTCTAAGAATTTTTTGATAGTTTTTTAGTGGCGGCCTTCACGCAAAAGGTTTATTAGGTATGAAACGTCATTAAGGTTCATTTCTATTACGAGCGTAGATTGGAGTATTCTTTGTTTCTTTTAATGATTTTTTTCTTCGATTTGCCTTTAAGCGCCGAAAGAAGTAAAAAAATTAATAAAACAAAAAATACTTCGTTTCACGCTGGTAGTGGAAACGGGCCTTTATCTTATGTAATCTAAACTTTTAAAGTTTTGAACAAATTAAACATTTAGTCATTCAAGTTTATAATAATAAAAAAATTGACGCATAAAGGCTCTTTTCCCACTATGAGCGTGGAATGGAGTACAGTGGCGAGCAAAAAAGTAAGATTTTTTATTTTATCAAATTTTTTAAAAATAAGTTAGTTGCAATTGAATTATATTTCTAAAAAAGAAATAAATTAATATTGGATTTAATATAATTTTTTGTGCTCTTTTAATGATATATTACTTGATATATATTAATATAATTCAATTTTAACAATGATATTTTTAAAAAATCTTAAAAAATAAAAAAGTCTTACTTTTTTTGTTCGCCACTGTACTCTTTGCTTGATTTATTGACTTTATTTGCTTCACTTAGATTTTAAGCGCGGAAAGATGATCAAAAGAAACAAAGAAAGCTCTATTCCACGCTCGTAGTGGAAACGAGCCTTAACTTTTAGAAGTTTTTAATGCATATTTATGTATTATTTTGTAAAATTTGAAATTCAAAAAAGCGAGTTTTCCTTTTGGTTCTCCTGGCGCACGTTCATGTATCTAGTGCACATATTTTTTCTTCATTTCTCGGCTGATAAAGTCGTTAATGACGTTTCTTTGTTGGCACACAAGTGCTCAAACAAATTGTGACAACTTCAAACGGTAACATTTGATTTAATAATTACAACTAGAAATAAATTAAAAATTAAATCAGTTTGTTGTATAAGATTTTTTTTTTCTTAAGAGACAAATCTTTGACGTAAAGTTGAAGCGAACATTGATGCAAATGAAAAATTTAAGTAATCCAATTTTCACTGCTATAATATCTTTAAATAAGCCTAAAAACTATGAACAGCTCATCCCGAATCAACCTTACTGCAAAAGTGAAGGCCTTTTTAGATTCCAACATGCAAATTTGAGCCTAATAAGAAGCTGAGAAATAAGAGAAAAGCAGTCAGCTTACAAAATTTTACTTAAACTTCACGCTACAACGCGAAGGTTAATAGCTTCTCTTCCTATTCTCAACAAATTTTTTTTTGAAAAATCAAAAATTAATTAACTTTATTGCATTGCTTGCTCAACATTATTTTTTACTCAATCTCGACTGTTAGGGATACCATCATGCTAGTGAAAACCATTTGAGGCAACTATAAGTTACACTGAATTCGAATCATTCGATAAGTTTACACTGCTTTTTTATTAAACTTCTTCACGTAACTAAATTTCAGTCGAGTGGCTCCCCAACAGCATGCACTGTGCAGCTTTGATTTTTCAATGGTGTCAAATAATTTTGCTTCACCAACGATGGTTTCACTATGTTTGCTACGTCTCTATATTAATATGTATTTTTTAAAAAGTATGGCACTGTAAAAAGCTTAAGAACAACTGCTTTAGCATATATTTAAAATTTCGCTTTCTTTATCTAGCAAGTGATATGTTTTTGCTTTAACTTCTCGCCTGAAAAAGTCGTTTATAACGTTTCTGTATTGCCACACAACAAGTATTGTGACCAAAAAAATTGCGGCAACTTCAAAGACAAAATTGTGATTCTGATTCTTCTACAAATAACTTTAAAATTAAAATTTGTGCATCAAACGGTCGAACCGGATCCATTTAAAATAAAGTTCCGGTTCAGGTTCGGGTTCAGCAATTTTTTTTTCTACGGGTTCAGCTCCGGTTCAGGTTCAGCAAATTTTATTTTTAGGGGTTCAGTTCCAGTTCAGGTTCAGCAAATTTTATTTTTTCGGGTTCAGTTCCGGTTCGGGTTCAAAAAATAACAACGGTTAATACGGGTTTACGGATCCGGTTCGGGTCCGGTTCGACACCCTGGTTTCTATGTATTGCAGAACAACTATATAATGTAAAGTATTCTTAATAGTCAGATTGCTATAAAAGTTATCCAAAGGTGACTGAAATTAAGCAGTAACAACTCTACAACTAAAAATATGCTTAAGAAAAAGAGAAATCTTGTTTTAAATTTAAATTTTTCTATTGATAAAAACACTACGGTACTTAAAATTAGTTGTATTTATGCATACAATATTAATTACTTTCCATAATTGCAACAAAATAATGACTAAAAACAACAACATAACTAAAAAATTTACAAACACTAGTAATAAAAAATACATTTTTTTTTCTTTTTGTAGCAAATGCTTCATGTACAATAGAAACCAATAGAACACTAAATTCAATCTGCAAATGTTTTACCATTAACCAAATTTATATAGAAATTTTCACTTTTTTTTAAAGTTCTAAATTGATTCATATGCAATTTATTCATTTACTTGACTTTCAAGACTTGATTGTAGCTTTTTTAAAAGGGTTTAGCATTTTTCAAAATTGACATTTTGACAACTGGTTTGTAAGGTGATCTGGTAAAAACAACTGCTTGATTAAAGTCAAAATTTTCTATATTGTCATTCTGAAAAAAATTGAATTAGAAATTATTTAGGTGAAGTATTTTGATTTTAAATGACAATTTTAAAAGGTAACCTAACATAGAATAAGCTAAGTGGCTTCTTACATTAAATTTAATTGTGATTATCAGTTGGTCTATCTTGCACAAACAACCATAACATTAAATGGTTTTGACAATATTTCACAACACTTTTATTATTTTTTCAATTTTAGTTTAAAGCTAGCATTATTGCAAGTTTGCATTGCATATTTCTATTCCTTCCAGACAAAAATCTTCAAAAGTATTAAAGCAGCATAAGCTGAAAATATTAAATAAATAATTGACTGCTTTATAATATATCAATATTAATACATTAACAAATTTTTATTTTAGGTTAGTATTTTTTTTGACTCATTTTCCTAAAAGCAAGCATAATTATATTTTTTTACAAACTTTGTTGGCTTTCAAATGTAATTTAAATTTTTTTTTTTGTAAAAATTAAGGTATTCATATTTCACAAAAGTTTATACTATCAGCATTTCTTAATCTTTTTTGTGTTAAAAAACCAAAACTAAAGCTTCTCTTTCTAATAATGTTTTAGGCCATATATTTTTTAATTCTTATGATAAAACTTATTGTACATTGTGGAGTCGGCATAATTGTTGAGGTTTAACATTATTTTGCTCGACTGAATTTATTTTATTGTTATATATATAATTACGGTATATATATAACAATAAACAATTAATTCATCAAAATTTTAATTGAGATGCGTTTCACAAGAATCGTCCTAAAATCTTTATTCGATAGGGTTGAACAGATCCACTGGGTTTTTTAACAAATTAAGCTTGTTATATATACGTATATTCAATAAAAAAATTGCTTTTGTTGTGGTTGCTATGTAATCAGTGCAAATTTGTTTTTACTGCTAAAAAAGGATCAGATTTTTGTCTGTGATAGTAGCCTACCTATTTAGTCAGTTCAATTTTAATTCTGTTGAAATATATTTTGACAAATTTATTATTTTTTGAGATTATCAAGACTATGGTACAAATGTTTATTTTGTAGTGGTGAGAAAGTTTCAAAAATATACCTCTAATAGATTGTATGCATGCTAACAATAGTCCAATAAATTATAACTTTTAAATTCGAACCAAGTTCGAGTCTTTTTCAGAAATCTCGAACCAATTCCAAATCCAGGACTACCAAAAATTATGTAATTTTAGTATAAGTCCATGAAAGCATTAATCTGAGTCTAAGAAATTCGAATTTTCAAAACCATTTTCCCAATTCGTTTCTATGCATTGCATATAACCTAGCTTACTAAGCACACAAAACCAATTCCAAGTCAACAATTATTGATTTTAGAACTTGGGTCGAGTCCTTGTTTTTGTAAAAATGGGTCAAATCGAGTTTAAGCAATGATGAAATTAAAAAATTTAAAAAAATAAAATGGTTCTTTTCCCTATAGTATAGAAGCTATAAATAATAGGTTTCTTTCATTATCAGAGATATAAAAATACATAAATTACGTTAAATTAAGAACGCGCTCGCTGAACGTTATGACATTTATAAGAACGTGTTTGCGCAAACCGGTGCAAACTCCTTAAATCCAGTCACTGAATTCAAGTCTGTCCAAGACATTAAATCCATGTCACTGAATTCCAGTCACTGAATTAGTCACTGAACTTAAATCCAGTCAGTTCAGTCACTGAACTTCCAGTCACTGAACTTAAATCTGAACTTAAATCCATCATTCCAGTCACTGAACTTAAATCCAGTCACTGAATTCAAGTCTGTTCAAGACATTTTCAAGCAAAATAAAGGATTTTAGTCATAAGCATATGCTTGGGAGAAAGGAGTTTAAAAGTTTAAAGAAACTTAGAAAAATAAAGGATATGCAGACCAATTAAAAGGCAATAGAGCAGTAAAAAAGTGTAGAGAAAAAAAGGTTTTCACATTATTTTAACTTTTATACTAATTGTGTTTTTGGTTTGTAAACCCGATGCTACGACAATTGATCGAACGACAGTTAATTGAACGACAGTTGATCGGAACGACACTTGATTGAAACGACACTTGATCGAAACGACATTTGACCAAAACGCACTTTATCGAAACGACATTTGATCGAAACCGCACTTGATCGAAAAGACAGTTGATAAAAAAAAGATTTATTTTTTACGTTTCTGCGATTAAACAACTTTTTTTTTTTTGTTTTATTTCATTTTTACTCACAATCAACTTGAAATTAATCATAGTGCATGTAGAAATAAAGATTGTGAATAAGGAAGCAGCGACTAAACGAAGTACGTTATTACGCCGTACCCTTGAACAAAGCGATGTAATGTTAATAAGAAAAGGAAAGCGAGAAGAAGATAATTAATACACACATCCGAGCCATATTCAGAGAATGTTGTATAATCATGGGTGGGAGAAACAACAAACTCAAAGACCAAAAGGGTCAGGCAGGCAAAGAAACCCACCAAAAGAAATCCTGCCACGGGTCAAAAGGACCATTTCAAAAGCATATGGCTGGACAAAAATTTATATACGTAAAACAAAACATACAAATAGCAAACAAGAATAGGTGCAAAAGAAGTAAATTATGTTAATTTTCATCAAACTGGATGGGCCGTAATGATCTGGATGTTGCCTTTGAAGTCGCATCGGACTTTTATCACCTTCAATTTCTTTGTCCAATTAGGCAGAGTTACCTGTAATAATAAAAACCAGCAGCAGATGTTTCAAAATTTGTAAAGTCTATTACCATTAAAAATTACGTTGCTATAAGGTGCTTTTGAAATTCTGTTCGAAATTTACTATATGATTTTATCTGTTTAATGCTTGATGGGACTTTATTCCAAGCAAGAGGACCTCTGTATCTTAAAGATTGTTTAGTTATATTTAATCTACAAAATGAGGGATAGAATTTGGACTGGCTTCTTGTACATTTGGTAAAATTGTCCCTAACCAGGTTATTTTGAAAAAACTTATCAAAGCATGGTGGCAACATACCTTTTATATATTTATACATAAAACAAGTTATTTCTAATTTGGTTATTTGATCAATTGTCATTATGTTGTTGTTTCGCAAGATGTCAGTAACGTTAGCTCTGTGATGTAATCCAAATGTCAATCGTATAAATTTATTAGCGATTCGTTGAATTTTTGAGGCTGTGGTTTTATTACCAATATGCCAAGTTGCAATGCAATATCTTATATGACTGATTATTAGGGAGTTGTACAATACAAGCAAAGTTTTTTTTGTCAAAGTGTTTTGAAATTTTTTTGATAGTACCATAACTTACGCAGATTTTTCGTAGAACAAAGTCCATATGAAATTTCCAACTTAAATGTTCTCTTTGTTACTGTAAATTAGATTCATAAAAAGCAGAGACCAGCAGAAAGAAGACAGTTTTTTTTATTTTTTATACTTTTTTTGCCAATGTCAAGGTCAAGTTTTTTTAACAAGGTCTCTGGGAAAAAGGCGGCAACAAGTTTTAGGGGGGTAACAAGTAGACCTTTTGTCATGGTTATGTTTCATTAGATGCTTATTGCTATCATTTTTTTGCATTTTTTTTACATAGTCAGTTATTTAGAGGTAGGAGCATTGTGCCATGGCTCCACCCTTGTAGACCTCTTGCAGAAATCAGAGACAGATTTACAGAAAAGATCTTATTTTTAGAGATTTATGATTTTGATACAAAAAATCAACAAAACCGGGGCAGATTTAAAACTATGTTTTTGGGACAAAAATTTGACAAAATTGGTATAGATTCAAAGTTGTAAATATTTTCTTTCATTATTTGATCAAATGTCGTTTCGATTAGGTGTCATTTCGATCAGGTGTCATTTGATTAACTGTCGAGTCACGTCTAAATCTTTCATGATAACTTTCTGTGTCTGCCACTGATTTGAGTTATTTCAAGTTTCGTATCAGAATCAATTTTTTGCCAATATTTCGTAGCCTATCTTTTTAGATGGCATTGGTAAAATGGTAATCGAATTCTTGTGACGTCATTTTTGGGGGCCCCTAATTTGGATTTTGCCTCAGGAGGAGCCACTTTTTGATGTATTTTTGGGGGAACCCGGTACGGGCACTCCGTTCGCACCCTATTAAAATCATCAATGTAGCCTAATTTTAATATTGTAAAATGCAGCAAAGCTTAATACAAAAATTAAAATGACCACAATACTTTGGTATTTTAAATACTGATCGAAGAAAATAAATGATAATATAGAGAAAGATGGAGAAAGAAAATCTTGTAAAAACTGTTACTTTGATGAAGTACTTTGTGAACATCTTTTAAAGATTTGATGATTTTTCACTTTGATGCTTAAAAGCTGTATGGAGAGCAAAGATAGCAATTTTTCTTTTAAAATTTTCACTTTTGGTTTTACAAATTTTGAAAAAGTATGATTTTACGATTTATGTTTTATTCTGTAACAATCCGTCACTTTATCAGTTAATAAGCCATAGCCTAGATATCTTCTTCTTTTGGCCTTTTCCCTTTAATCAGGGGTTGTCACAGCGTATGATGCTCCTCTACAGTGTTCTGTCTCCAATGTCCTTCTCCCTCGCACCAACGTCCCCGTATTCTCCTTCACCACATCTAAAAATATTCTCTTCGGTGTCTTTCTTTTCCTCTTTCCCGGTAAATCCATTTCCATCACCCTTTTTCCTATATACGCTTGGTCTCTCCTCATGACATGTCCATACCACCTCACCCTACCCTATCTCATCTTCATTCCTAAGCGTTCTATGCCTTAACTGTACCCCTAATGGACTCATTTCTAATCCTATTTTTTGTCACTTTCATAGCAAACCTTAACATTTTCATCTCTGCAACTTCCAGCATCTCTTCTACTTGTTTCTTTGCAACCGCCACGGTTTCCAGTCCATACGCCATTGCTGGTCTCACCACTGAACCGTACGCTTTTCCTTTTACTCTAGCTGGTCTCACCACTGAACCGTACGCTTTTCCTTTTACTCTAGCTGGTAACTTCCTGTCACAGATTATTCTCGATACTTTTCTCCATCCGTTCCATCCTGCCTGCACTCTCCTCTTTACCTCCCTCTCACAACTATCACTTTCTTGCACTGTTGATCCCAAATACTTAAACTCCTTTATTCTTGGCACTTTCATACCCTCCATCTTCATTGTTTCTTCGTCATTTTCTCCGTTTATGCACAGATATTTGGTCTTTGATCTACTTATTTTCATCCCTCTTCTTTTCAACGCATACCTCCAGCATTCTAGTCTCCGCTCTATTTCTTTCCTGGTCTTTCTGCAAATCACAATATCATCAGGAAACAGCATCGTCCACGGTGGTTCTTTCCTTACTTCGTCCGTTAGCCTGTCCATAATCATAGCAAACAGAAACGGACTTAACGCTGATCCCTGGTGCAGTTTGACCATAAAGCTTTTTATAGTTCCTACTGCACACCTCACCACTGTTTCGCTTCCCTCGTACATATCTTGTACAAGTCACACATACTTTTCCACTATTCCTGATTTTCTCATACAGTACCACAGCTCTCCTCTCGGAACCCTGTCGTACGCTTTCTCTGGCTCCTCGAATACACAATGCAGCTCTCTTTGACCTTCCCTGACCGTACTTTTCCATCAACATTCTTAAGGAAAACATGGCATCGGTAGTTCCTTTCCTGGCATAAATCCATAAAAAGCTGCTTACTGATTTGTACTCTATCCTTTAGCCTGGCTTCAATTATTTTTTCCCATATCTTGATTGCATGGTTTATTAGATTTATTCCTCTGTAGCTTCCACAGCACTGTGCGTCCCCTTTGTTTTTATTCCACAGCATTGTTTTTATAGATATATTGTTTTATCTGATTAAGTACATGGTCTGCGGTTTGCTCAGAGGCGCCACACTCGCAATTCGGTGAAGGAGCGAGACCCCATTTGTGCATGGACGAATGGAATTGCCCAACACCAATCCGCAGGCGGTTGAGCCTAACCCAAGCTGCTCGGGGTAAGCCCATCCCAACAGGCCTGGCACTGGTCTTGGGCACAAAAGCATGGAGCCTGGAAGCATTTTCACAGTACTCCGTTTTCTATTTGTGATTTGTCCATTATCAGAGGCGTGGATGCCAAGTCTGGCAAGGTTGTCCAAGAGATTCCGCGAACCTGGCACAAACGGGCATCTGGATCTTAGTCTCACTTGGCCAGTATCTGAGGACCCACTTAAAAGACCATGCAAGATATGATCGGGGTCCAGAGATCCACGGTAAGCCAAAGAGAGTGTAGCTTCCAGTCGGCGAAGCTCAGCTGGCTGGATGCCTGAGAGTACAGGTAGGTGGTCCGTTAGAGTGGGACGCAGGCATCCAGTAACTATGCGCAAGGCGTCATTTGAGACACTGTGAATGAGGCGAGTGTGAGCACTGCGACACCAGACTGGCGCACAGTACTCAGCTGTTTAGTAGACTAGAGACAAGGTGGCTATGCGTAGTGTTTTAGCACCAGCACCCCATCCCGAGCCCACGAGTCGCCTCAACAGTGTGACGCGCAAAGATAGGTTTTTGCGCAATGCCACTAAATGGTAACGAAACGTGAGCGATCTGTCCAGTTTTACCCCAAGACAAGTAGGAGTTGGACAGAACGGTAAAAGTCTACCATTGTTGTAGACCTTTAGCTCACGTTTGGCCTCTCGGTTGTTTAAGTGAAAGGCTGTCGTCACCGTTTTAGTGTGACTGAGCTTCAACCTCCAAGTCTGGAGATATGCTGACAGTGTGGACATGTCTTGGCTTAAGGTCCCCTCCAAGTCCTTCCAGTTTCCAGAAGAATGCAACAATGCTAAATCATCAGCATAAACAAACCTTCTGGAAATCATGGAAGGAAGATCGTACGTATAGATGTTAAATAGGAGGGGAGCCAAGACCGATCCTTGAGGAACGCCGTTTTTAAGACGGCGTAGCCTGCTTTGCTTGATGTCACCGGTGGTAAGGGTGAAACTTTGATTTCGGACAAGCTCCATGATCATTTTGACCATGTGCTTATCCGGAAGTAGTCTCAGCAGTTTGCAGGTAAGGCCACGGTGCCAGACAGTGTCATAAGCAGCTGTCAGATCGATAAATACGGCACCGGCCTTCTTTTTGGCCTCGAAAGAATCCTCGATGTTCTGGGTTAGCAGAACAACTTGATCTACGGTTGACTTCCCGCGTTGGAACCCAGCCTGCTCTTTAGGGAGCAGTGGATCGATTAATGGTTCAACGCGGGCGTAGATAAGCCTCTCGAGGATCTTGTAGGGGACACAGAGCAGAGATATCGGTTGATAACTCTTTGGGTTCCCTAAGGCTTTCCTGGTTTTGGGATCGCGACCACAAGCGCTCTTCTCCAGATCTTGGGAATTTTGAGTCGGCGCAAACAGGAAGAAATGAAGTCACGTAACCAGGACTTCAAAGCAGCTCCAGCATGGAGTATAAGCTCTGGGCAGATGGAATCAGGTCCCGGAGCTTTACCTGGTTTTAAGTGTTGAAGGGCAGCAGCAAATTCTCTCTGTGAAAAATTGTCAGAGATATTTACTGCGTCTGGTGTTGTGGCCCTCCAAAGGTCAGACACTTCTTGAAAGACAAGTCGAGATGACTTGCGGTCAACAGCCTCGTATTTCCCATTTCTAACCAGCTGAGATGCAATAGCATCGGCTGAAACGGGACAGTGACGAGGAGAGTGTCGTGACCTACCAGTAAGGTTGTTTAAAATACTCCACGCTTTTCGACTAGAGTGTGAGAAGTCAATGCTCCGAACTGCTTCGGACCATCGATCCCTCCGCTTTCTGTCAAGCTTGGCAAGCAGAGATGTAGCAGCCAAACTTGAGTCGTCTCCCTGAGGAGACTGCAGAAAGGTTTTATAGAGGGATTCACACTCTGCATCCCAACACGGAATATAGTTATTTCGATATCCGCGTGGGATAGTCTTTTTGGCTGCTTTCTTAATGGTGTTACAGAAGTCCTGGTAAACCGCATCCACATCAAGTGAATCAGGCGGCAACAAAGTCTTTGCGAATTTATTCGTCAAAGCAATGTAGTGACGCCATTTGGCCTTGCGGAAGTTGCATCGCTTAACAGGCATGCTTGGCACTGCCATAGCAAACCTTGGCAGTGTAATAAGCGAAGGTCGATGTTGTGACCTGGGGAACTTGTCAAGGACACGTCTATCCGGTAAGCGACTGTTTGGACCTACGCTAGCGAAAGCTAAATCTGGATTGGTGCCAGTGTTCCAGCGGCCGGAATAAAAACTGGCAGCGTCCTTGGCATTATATAGCAGGGCAAGACAATTAATACTTGCCCAGCCAGCCAAGCACTCACCGTCGGGACTGTTGTCATCGTAACCCCAGTCAGCATGACGACAGTTAAAATCGCCAGCGTACAGACAGGGGTGAGGAAACACGGGGAGATCCAGGATTCGCAATCGCGTTGGCGGTGGTTTGTAGACGTTGACTATTTTATAGCCATCAACCTCCACACACAACCACTCGATCTCCGATGTCGGTGGAGATTGGTCCAAAAGCATGTATCTCAGTCGCTCGTGGACAAACGTGGCAAGGCCATGCTTCCTGCTTAAAGAAGACCCAGCTAGTTGGTAATTTGAAAGCACCAACTTCTCTACATCAGTGCAGTGGGTCTCCTGCAGTAGGATGACGAGTGCCTCAAACTGCATAGCGAGGTGATGAAGAACGTTCATCTTGCTTGCAGTGAGGCCTTCGATGTTCAGCTGAAGAATAGTGGGTTTTCGGAACTTGTTGCCAATGTGCCCTGAAAAGAGCAGTTTTATCCTGTCATTGCCCCGTCCTGAAAAGGACGTTTGCACTTACTCACGGCCCTGGCTGCGTGAAAGCACCTACCATCTGGGCCAAGCTGAAAGCATCTACCATCTAACAGCGTGCCCTATAACATCGGGCACCACATGGAGCACGAGGTCTGACGGTTTTGGATGACGAAACTCGATGCTGGCTTAATGACATCACTGCCAGCATCTGATCCAGGCAGTGCAGCAATCTGGGGTAGTAAAAGGATAAACCCTCGGCCCCAGTCCTGTTTGTATCTGACCTGGAGTGGATGCCCTTCAAACGACGACGACGACGATCTGATTAAGTAACAGCTTTACAACCTGTTTCTTAATCAGACAAAACAGCATCAGATACAACAATCGTAACCAGATAAAACAGTCGGCAGCGTAGTCGAGTGGTTAAAGCGCCGAGCTCGTGACCAACACGATCTCGGTTCAAAACCCACTCGCGCCATTCTGTTGTGTCCTTGGGAAAGACACTTTACGGCATATTCCCCTGCTTGGTAGTCTTGGCAAGCAGTTCTAAATTACAGTTATAACTCTATTAAATTACAAGCGGACAGCAATATCTTGGTATCTCCGGAAGCAGGTCGGGGTAATTGCCTACCCTATGTATTAGCGCCTGCGTCGCTTTCCTGCGAGTCAGGAGAATAAATATAGAGATAAAATTTTAAAAAAATAAAATAAACAGTCTATAATAAAAAGGCTGTAGGGATGTTTTTCAGTTCAGTTTTTTTTTATCACTCAGTTCATTGTTGTCTTTAAAATGAAGAAATACTTTTGTGTGTATGTATATATTGGGTTGGGGAATAAATTGTTGCAGTTTGTAAATTTTTTTGTTCAATGTTTCTTCTAGATTCAATATTTCTAATTGATATAAATATTACTGAATGCATCTTTGATTTAATGTATTTTTATTTGATTTGATTAAGCTTGGTTGAATTCCTATGTTTTTGATTAATTATATTTATTTATAAATATAAAACCGCAACAATATATTCTCCAACCCAATATATATCAAAATTTATTAATGTTTAAAAACTACAACAGTCCATTTCAACCTATAGAATCATTGAACCTATAGCTCTGATCTTTTCATTCAGCACTCTGCAAAGAAGCTCAATTCACTCTTGCAATGTATATAGTATATATAGTAAATGGGACCATTCACTGCCACTAATTTGTTGCTGACAGTTAGCCACTGCCAATTTGGGTTAGGTTTAGTGGTAATAGTGTTGTTAAGGTTAGTGATAGTTGGTGATGATTTGTCACAGCTGATTCACCACCAATTCATTGTTCTAAAAAAGAAAATGTCTTTATTCATATATATGTGCATGCCCAATGATAGTAAAATATATAAAAAAGGGCAAATACATGAATAAATTATGAATCGTTTTCATAAATCAAAATTTTTGTAAAAAATCTTTTGATACTGATTTGGATTCCTGAAAATTCATCAATTCTTTCAACTCTTAATTTTAATTCCAATTATTTGTCCCATCACTGGTATATGGATTTACTTTTTTGATAATACTAAAAGTTGGTGTTGAATTTTTTATCTGATTTTTGACTTTTAATATTTAAAGAAGTCTAAAAAAATTCTAACCCAAAAACATGACACAATAAGTCAGAATCAGTCTTTTCATAATTCTAGAAGTTGGAGTTGGGAACCTAGAAAAATTTGGATTTGATACTTTTTACACAGGGTGTCCCATAAGTCTTGGGAAATTTTTAAATTAAGATTTAAAACATATGAATACAAGGTTTTGAAAAATTTTTTAAGTATAAATATTTGTATTGGTTGTATTTTAGTTCTGTATAATTTTTGTTAAAAATGGTTTCAATCAATTTGTGAAAAACAATTTTGAAAATGCATTCCCAAGGATACAAAGTGACGCTTATCTCAAGAATTCAGACATTTTTCTAATCGATCTTTTTGATTTTCTTCAAACTCTTTCACTTATGGCTTTGATTTTTTTTGGAGTTCTCATGCATCTTGGATGACCTGTTCAAGGCAAATCTGTGACTTCCTTTGTTGTTTGGAATTTTCTGATGATGTTTCAGACAGTTGAATTGGGCATTTCTAGAATTCTTGAGATGAGCATGCATGACTTTGTATCCTTGGGAATGCATTTTCAAAATTGTTTTTTGCAAATCCATTGAAACCATTTTACAGAACTAAAATATAACCAATACAAATATTTATAGTTTAGGAATTTTTCAAAATCTCATATTCATATGTTTTAAATCCTAATTTAAAAATTTTCCAAGACTTATGGGACACCCTGTACAATAATTAAATTGGCCAAATTGTTTTTTATTAAAAAAAATTGCCTTTGATAAAGCAAAATAAAATACACACAAATTTGTGACAAAAAGTGCTATAACAAATGTTTTTCCAATAAATGCAATAGAAAAAATATTTATAATTTGTCATTATCATATGCCAATTTTTGATGGTAATTATATTCATTGTTATATTGTTTTTAAACTCTCTTTAAGTAAATAATTCTCTTGGCTACCAATAGTTAGTTTAAAGCAGGGAATTTGTACAGTATAAAATTAATTTCCTAAAGGGTGTTGCAGCTAAATCCAAACTAATTTTAACAAAATAGGAAAACCTCAAATAAAACAATTGTCATCAATACATTTACTTGTAATTCATATGGTAGCTTTATTACAACACACATAATCAAATTATTCAATATGGCTGCCCTTCTCAATGACGGCCTCGAGGCGATGGCAGAAGGTGGAGCAGGCCTTCTTGACCTCCATCCTGTCCATGTGGCCCATGGCCCCCACTATAGCATCCTTCAGCTCCTGCTTGGTGTTGTATGGGCAGTAGTTAACCTTTTCCAAAATGCCCAGACATAATAGTCTAATGGGTTAAGGTCAGGGCTGGATGGTGGCCAGAGATCTGGCGGCCAGTGGCAGGGTAGTTGCTGTACAATCAGGCCTGGGTCGTATGAACCATATGTGCTGGCGCAAAGTCTTGTTGAAAGACATACGCCCTCTCACTGGCCATTCCAATCATCCAGGACTTGATCATGCTTTCCAGGACCTTTATATAGTTGTTAGCAGCCACCCTGAGGCCCTTGGGGAAGAAATAAGGGAGTATGATGTCTCTATCACTCGACACGATGCCCAGGACCATAACAGAGGTAGAAAATTTTGTTGACATCACAATGGGAACTTCTTCAGGGTCATCAGTGATGAAGCAATCATTTTGTCAGTTGTGGAGCTTGTCCTGGATAAATTTTTTCTCATCTGAAAAGAATCTGACATGGCCAGACAATCCATGTTTTAGCTTATTGAGCAAGGCAGTCCCCTTGATCAACCATTGCTCCATTAGTGCAGCTGTCAACAAGTGATGCTTCCTTAAGCAGTAGGTTTTCATGTTGAGGTCCTTAGCAACTGTCCTGGAGATTGTGGACTTGTTGACGTTTATTTCAAAGGTCAAGGTGGCCATGGACTTGGAGGGGTCGTCCTGGATCCTCTGCTTGACTTTAGTGACAAACTCAGGGCTCCTGATGGCATTGGAACGTCGCTTGTGGGTTTTCATCTCTCCAGTGAAGGTCTCAGGGTAATCACAAGATTTAAATTGCTTTTTATTCTATAAACAAGGTCCTTGTTGTAATTGAAAAAATCAATAATCTCCTTAGCAGTCCTGCCAATGCAGAGGGCCTCAATGATGGCATGCCTTTTTGTTATTTCTTGAGGCATTGTGTTGGACACTCTGAAATAAACAATGCCGTTTAGTACGAATATAAAACCTAAGTAAGTATTTTAAGTTTCACGTAAATCGGACAAGTCATCTCTGAGATATTTAAAATTGAAAACAGTCTGAATTTAGCTGCAACACCCTGTATTTACCATTCTCACAAAGAATAAGAATTTTTTAAAAAACATCATAATTACCTTCTGTTCCAATTACATCTCTTTTAAATCTTTGTATGAAATAAGCAAGGGGATTCATGTCGTTGAAAATTATTTTTAATTATACATTAATTATAAAATTATTGAATGTGTTTGTGTAATATGTTTTTTTACAGTTTTCAAAAAGCTCTTATTTTTAGTTAAAATTATAAAGGATTAAGCAAAGAAATAATTAGAAATGCCTGATTTTTCTCCACATTTGCATACTGAGACATGTAATAAATACATCAAACAATTGTTTGATTGTATGAAAAATCATCCAGTCAAGAAATATTTTGGTGTATGTAATCATGAAAATGCTTTGATGGAACGATGTTTGTATCTTGAGCGGGAACAAAATCGAGAAGAAAATAGAAAAAAAGCTGAAGAAAAAAGAAGAAAGATTTATCAATTAAATAAACGATCCAAAGAAAAATCTACGGTTGCCTCTTGATAACACAATATATTGTTTTGCAAATGTTTTTCTTTTATAACTGTGATTTGATTATGTAAAAAATTTGTTAAATATGTATTGCCATTTGTTCATTTTGGATTATGTAAAAGTTGATTTTTATTGTTATCATCAAATTTATTCTATAAAATATTAAATTTATTCTAAATGAAAGTTTTTTGTAAGATTTTTCTGAATTTATAATAATCAAAAAAATGTTTTTTCTAATTTTCTAGTTTATAGTTTTCATGATCTGTCATAATTTACAGTTTAAAAGGTAAATGTTGTCCCAAACAGTTTTTAAAATCAGTTTGTCCAGTTTTGTGCATTTAGAAAATTGATTTATACATATGAGTATGAAACCTTTTTTTTAAATAAATATATAGTATTTTTATCTTTATTAGAATTGATATGCTACATTATTTCTGAGCCATGAATGACTCTTTACCTGAAGAAGTTGATGTAATTATTGTTGGCACAGGTAATTTTACTGCTTGATTTCGTTTTATCTTTTATCTCTATATTTATCCTGCTGACTTGCAGGAAAGTGACAGAGGCACTAATACATAGGGAAAGCAATTACCCTGACCTTCTTCCAGAGATGCAAAAATATTGCTGTCTGGTTGAAATTTTTTTATTTTGGTTTTTTAGTTTTATAGTGATATGACTAAAATTTAGAACTGTTTGCCAGGACAGCCAAGCAGGGGAAGGTGTGATAAAGTGTCTTTCCGAAAGATACAACCCAAGGACACAAGCTGGCTTTAATCATGATCACAGTGCTTTAACCAATTGACCACACTGCCAACAATTAATTAAAACTATAAAACAAATTATTTTTTGATTGCTTCTTCAGATAGCAGTTGCTGATAAATTCACCTGGAAATTAGACAAAATTATAAATCAATTTGATTGAAACACATTTTAATGATATTTTTTAAAGCTTGTTTAATATTATAGTTTTAAAAGAGTGATAATTTTCTAAACCTAATTTCAAATAATAGCAATTTACAATGAGCACCTTAGTATTTATAACTACCATGTTGATTTAAACTGGAACATTTTGGCTTACATAAGATCTTATAAAAGCATCTAAAATTTCTAATTAATTTTACATTTCAAAAAAATAAACAATAACAGGAAAATTAAATTAAAATTAATTTACAAAGAATAATAAAAGTTTTCAATAAGTTTAGTTGTGTAATGACGAAATTGTATTTTTTTTTTTTTTTAATAAAAATAATAGTAATTATAAAGAAGATGAGGCTAAGTGTTGGCATTTTTATTTACCAACACAAATGCCAATACTACGTATATAGTACAGGGTGTCCATAAAGTCTCTTTACAATTTAAAAAAATTGTTACAAAGTGAAATGATGAGATATTGCAATGAGGGTTGTTTTATGTTAATCAGTATTTCATAAAGTTTTTATTGACACTAAAATTTATTGTTTCAGATAAGATTTCTTAACTAAAATTTCTTATGTTTAATGATTGAGTTATATGAACCGAACCCCCATAAAATGACTACTCCTCAAGAAAAAGCACAATATGTATCCTGGTTCATTGAGACAAAATCAGATGTTCAGACCCAGCACAACTACAGAAGTAAGTATGGAAGAGACCCACCATCACGTCCTTCAATTCGTTTATGGCATAAGAAATTTATGGAGACAGGGACAGTGTTCAAGCGTGTAAGACAAGCCTTTCAATGTTCTCCTATGAAATCCATCCGTACTGCTGCCAGACAATTGGAACTAACACGTTCAACAGTGCACAAAGTCCTACACAAGAATTTAAGATTGTATGCTTACAAAGTGAAAATGTTACAGGCACTTCAGCCAAATGACATGCCAAGACGAAAAGAATTTGCAGTGAACATGCTGCAACGAATTTCTGAGGATAAAGCATTCCTCAAGTGAGTTTGTTTTAGTGATGAGGCAACTTTTCATGTCTCAGGAAAGTTAAACAAACACAATGTAAGAACTTGGGGATCAGTAAGAAGTAAGAAGGGTCTGAACATTTGATTTTGTCTCAATGAACCAGGATACACATTGCGCTTTTTCTTGAGGAGTAGTCATTTTATGGGGGTTCAGTTTATATAACTCAATCATTAAACATAAGAAATTTTAATTAAGAAATCTTATCTGAAACAATAAATTTTAGTGTCAATAAAAACTTAATGAAATACTGATTAACATAAAACAACCCTTATTGCGATATCTCATCATTTCACTTTGTAACAATTTTTTTAAATTGTAAAGAGACTTTATAAACACCCTGTATATATATGCACTATTTCTGGTGTGTTATTTATTATTTTTATTGAGAGAAAAATAATCAACTACTGATGTTTTTTAGAGGTCATTTACATGTTAAAATAGCAAGGAGGGTTATTATTAAAAGTTTACACAGCAAGCAATGACAATCACTGTATATAAAACTTTACAAATTTAAAAAATTAGCGAAAATTCAATAATTAGAAAAAAGATAATCCTTTTGAAGCATTATGGAAGTGTTAGTTGGTAAAGTTTATGTGATAACTGCTGACCATGCAAAATTAAAATGAAAAATTAGGGAATGTGCTGCACTCAGTGCCCTTCTCTGCTTGAGATCTGAAATCTGATTTATGGGTACATTCAAAACTAATTATTTCTCATATTAAATGCCAAATAGTTTTTGATCTGTCATAAAGCTTGTTTCTTATTATGTTTGTCTCTACTATATAATGGCATTATAATATACTATTACTTCAGGATTTTACTATTGATTATATTCTCATATAACTTGCTTGGATTACTTTTTTTATGGCAAGATTTTTATATGCCTGCTTAGAAATGTTGCAATCACATTAAGACAAGACCAGCAAATTTTTTTGAGAAAGAACTGCTGCTTAGTGGTCTAAAACTCTTGTATTTTTTTGCAATGCAGTAACAGTAATAACAAATCATTTTGTTAAGCATCAGTAATGTTTTGCTTGACTGTTGCAAATTTCATTGGTGATTTTTAAAACTTATTACTTTCAGAAATATGTAAAGATCAAACTTAAAGCACTGATTTTGTTAGGCTATGTGATGAAGGTTATGCTTAGCTACACTACTGACTAAAAAAAATTTTTTTTTTTGAAGTGCAATAACTACCCAGGCAAAATACTCCTCAACAATATCTAAAATATTCTAAATTAATGTATACAGTACAAAAATGTTATTAAGTAATATAGATATATACAGGGTTACCATCACCCTTAGCTCAAAGATAAGGACAATATGGCAACCCTGGACATATAAGAATTTTAAAAATAGTTGTGGTTTGCTGTCATGAACATTTTTCACAACATGAACCAGCCTTGAATGAAAAGTTTGATTTTGTCAAATAAGAGATTGAATTTTAGAAATTTTTTTCCGAAAGTATCACTTAATGACTATGAATTATAAAAAATCTCTTGCATTCGAATTAGAGATTAATCACTGTTGTATTCAACAGGATTATCAGAGTCAGTTTTGTCTGGAGCTTTATCACGTATCAATCGAAGTGTTCTTCATCTTGATCCTGAAGAATATTATGGTGGTAGCTGGGCTTCTTTTAATATAAATTCCTTTGATGAATTGATGAAAAGCAATGACGTTGTTCAAGAAACAACAGGTATTACTTAGCTTTTTTATATTTTTTTATTTTTTATTTTTATCTCTATATTTATCCTCCTGACTCACAGGATTTTGCTATTACCTGCTTCCAGAGGGTACTATTACCTGCTAAGGTAAGCAATTACTCCAACCTGCTTCTGGAGATGTAAAGTATTGCTGTCCACTTGAAATTTAATAGAGATATGACTTAAATTTAGAACTGCTAACCAAGACCACCAAGCAGGAAAAAGTGCTGTAAAGTGTCTTTTCCAAGGACACAACAGAATGGCGCGAGTAGGTTTTGAATAGGGATGTACAGATACTACAGTATTGGTATCGGTGGTATCGGCCTATTTTTGTGGTATCGGCTAGTAGTATCGGTATCGGTAAATATAGCCGATACCTGCCAATACTTTTTAAGCACAAAATAAATATAAAAATTTTTTTTTTATTTTTTTTGTTGTATAAATATAAAAAATTTTTGTTGCCCCCTAGAACTGGATTGGATTTCTAACATAATTAATGATTTCTTTTTAAAGATTTGTAATAATATTGTAATGATAATGATAGATATATACCTAGAAAAAATTCAAAATCCAATAACAAGCTAGATTTAGTAAATACATTCATAGCCGTACCTGCCAGGGGTGTAGGGGGGCCCAAGTTTCTAAGATTTGGGCAAAATTAAGGTTTTTCGGGCAGTGAGAAAATATTTGGGCAAAACCATAATTTTTCAGGCAGCGATACGAAAAATTTGGGCAAAGTCAGGAAATTTAGAGAGGTGACGATGATGAATTGCAAAAAATAATAACTCAAATTTAGGTGAAGACCTTTTTTTTTTTTTTAGAGATCACCTTAATTTTGGGACGAAAATTGAAAATTAGGAGAGTGAATTTAAGTTAAGACTTTTTTTTTTTTTTAGAGATCACCATGATTTTAGGACAAAATTGGTTTTTTTTTTTTGTCATATCCAAAATGTACCATAAAATCATGATTTGGGCAAATGTCACAAAATTTGGGCAAAACTTCATTGCCCCCCCAAAATTTTTGGGCTGGTACGGCTATGAATACATTCTTTGGTGTTACTTACAAAAGCTTTTACTGATGGTGCTCAATAGATAAAAAAGTATCGGTGGTATCGGCAGTATCGGTATCGGCTCTAAATGCTGGTATCGGTAGTAGTATTGGTATCGGCTTAAAATGTGGTATCGGTACATCCCTAGTTTTGAACCGAGACTGTGTCGATCACAATCCCGGTACTTTAACCACTCGACCACGCTACCGACTTTTAAATAAAAATTACTAATTTTTAATGTTGATTAAAGAATAATGCCTTAGCAGAAGGTAATAAGTATTTTCGGCAGCGTGGTTGAGTGGTTAAGAGCACCGTGATCAGTGTTTTTTTTAAGGTTTGATTTAAGGGAACACCAAGAAAGTTTATGAGGACGCTTTTTTCAAAACATTTAAAATGAACAACTGCTTATTGAAGTATTATCTGGCAAAGCAGGCTATACTGTAAACACAGTGCATTTACAAAATCACAACACGAATTCGTCAATTTCAACTTTATCACATAGCTCCTGCTCGTCAGCAAAAGCATCAGTTTCTTGTATGTCATCTGCAGACATCATTGTTTGTAACGCTCACTTTGTCACTTTTCGTCTATTCTTTGCTGTTATCCAATTCTGAGCAACCTCCACAGTGCTTTCATTGTCTAGATGGTTTGGGCCATTCATCGAAACATTTATCAGCACGTTTAGAGTTACATCAAGCAGCCTGTTACGCTGTTTAGTTTTAACACAGCACATAGTGGAAAATCCTCTCTCTGGCCAGGCTGTTGCAAGTGGAATGGACAAGACGATGCAACAAAGTAGGTGCAATTCGGGAAATATTTCCTGAAAAATTTTATCTCGAACAATTTTGCTGCAACAGCAATGGCATCCAGGCAAAACTCAAACTCTCGCATAATCATTCTATCCTTCAGCGTTTGGTAATCATTTATTACTTTCAAGATTTTTTCATCTGAAGCGACTTTGAACCTTTTGATCAGCAGTTTCAGATCCTGATTTCCATAAAGGTGTCGCTGGTTGGCATCAATTTCTTTCGCATCAAAAATGCGAAAAGCAAACAGTATTTGAGGCTCCAGAAAGCGATCTTCAAGATTTTGTAGCAAGGCTTCACAGTATGTTTTGGTAGTGCATCGGATTTGCTTAACATCATCTTCATAAAGGTCCTTTTGTATTGCAGGCAAAATTTTTGAAATCTTTTCCCAATCTAGTTTCAGGCTATTTATAACCTGATCCGAATCGACAATGTTCCTAATTTCTTTTTTGCAAAACGCAGGAGCTGACTGCAAGTGAGAAAAATGGAAGCTTCCTTTTTGAAAAAGTAATGATAACTTGTTTAGATGCTCTAAAGCAGTATGTAGCAAGTAAAGGGAAAACAAAAAGTGCTTTGTACAAATTAAGTGAATAATACCCACTGCTGTGCAAACTTTTTTTGTAGAACCAAAATAATTAAGAGTAGTATACACAGCTGATAGTTCTGCTTTCATTGCTTTTATAGCCTTACCACGAGATAACCAATGGGTACAGCAGAATTTGACTAATTTTCGCTTAGAAGAATCAACATCAGCGGCTTGTATTTCATGCAGTTTAGCTCTTTTCAGAGGTGATCTGGAAAAGTACTTCCATGTCTGGACTGAACCGCTTTCACAATCTTGGATGTGCTGTAGCTTTTTTACTGTGTCTGTACAGGCCAAGGCCAAACGATGCGCATGGCAATGCACTAAGTAACTGGGCATTGTTCCGTCAATTTCTGAAAGAAAGAATTGCAGCGGCCTATCATAGCAGCTGCTCCATCACATGCAAATGCAACGTGTTTACTGACATCAAGATCGTAATCGCAAGCAACTTTATTCCAAAGTCGAAACAGGTTAGCAGCAGTTGCTCCACCAACATCAATGTGTCGTATATCTAAAAATGCTGTTGCCTGGCATCTCTTTGTGTTGATGTACTGAACAAAAGTTATGTATTGCTGAAATGTAGCAATATCGGTGGTTTCATCGACCATAGTAGCCCAGCATGGGCTCTCCTTGACAGCAGAAATAATGTGATTACTCAGATGCTCTGAGATAAGCAAAATAAACTCAGTTACTGCAGTTGAACAGATATGGCGTAAATCGCGAAGTCGGTCGTTATGGCCAATGCGGTCCACCAATGTTTGCAAAGAAGCTATTTTTCAATTTGCTATTTCTTCTTTCATAACCCAATAAATTAAGTGCACTCGCTCAGCAACTGTGCTAACTTTATCTGATGCATACAATGAAACAGCGAGGCACGTTGATTTTTTTCCATGCTAATTGCATTTTGGTGTTGATCAGAGCTGATATGGTTATCCAACTTGCTTGGCCGTTGAGGCCTTGCAGGCTTGGTAGTGAAAACATTACAATTCTTTCCTCGGCCTGTGTTAACTACTGGATGTTTAGAGCAGAACAAACATATTATGCCTCCATCAGCATGCAGAGTAAACACGTTCATGTTTAGTGATTCATCGAACCCTTTTAGCTTAATCCATGATTGAAAAGTAACATTGCTAAATGCTTTTTTTGACTGACCGCTAGCTGAAACAGACAACTGAATGCTTTTCTTTGAATCATTGACTTATGAAATTGTTGAATGCTGTTCTTCCTGCACTGCTGAAAAATTATTTTTACAGCTACTGCTACAGATGTTTGCTTTTTTTGGCTGGCTAACAACACTTACATCTTCTTTAGCCTTACTACAAAAGTATTGTTTTATATCTGGATGACTAACTTTACGTTTTTGTGAAGACATATTATGAAATTTAGAAAAGTGTTATAAAATTTAGTGCAATGCTACGGAAAAAACTAAGACGAATGGTTTACGTAAATCCTTGTAATTTTGCACTTGCATTTATTTAAGCAACAGTCAAACTCATTTGACAAAAATTAATCTTAAATGGTCATTTAGTATTACACAATTTTTATTGTGACATCACACTTATACTGCTTAGAAATTATTTACTAACTGCTCCATTCCGAACAGCACTTTTTAAAACTAGTGAGTAGTGATGTCAACTGCCACCGTGAATGTGGCAACTAACTGCCAACATTTCATTAACAGGCAGTTATCCAACTTTCATTAACTGCCACTATCGTAAAGTTGGGGCTTTCCCCAAATGTAAAGGAGGGATTCCCCTAACCACAAGTAGTCGCGTCAAAAAATGGCAATTTCCAAAAACGATAATTTTCAGATCATCAAAATAATTTCTTTGTAGAACATGCATACCAATATTTTAAGGGAGCCATTGATTGAAAAAGTGAAATTTTATGGTGACGCAGTGAAAATTTATGAGGCCGTTTTGTCACCATAAATCGCCTTAAAAAAAACACTGACCGCGATTGTCATTGACTTGATCAATCTTTGTCCAAAACCTACTAGCACTATTCTGTTGTATCCTTGGGAAAGACACTTTAGGGCACTTTCCCCTACTTGGCAGTCTTAGCCGGCAGTTCTAAATTTCAGTCATATTTCTATAAAACAAAAAAATAAAAATAAAAAATTTCAACCGGACAGCAATATTTTGGCATCTCCAGAAGCAGATTGGAATTATTGCTTGGCCTATGTAGGAGTCAGCAGGAGAAATATAGGGATGAATTAAAAAAATCAATAAGTAAAGAGCTCTGAATAGCTGGTTTCAAAATTGTTTTAGCAATTGATAAAAATTATTCGTAAATTAAAAAATATCTCCCTGCAATTAAACGTTTATAGTAATTCCTCGTGGCAAAAACGTTTAACACAAGTTTATTAAACTAAAAATCAATATTTTTTTGAGAAAAAGATTTCCAAGTTTTTTAGATCTTGATGTTCCTAAGCACTTAGAAGAAAACGAAAATTTTATTCCGATACAACCTCGTACACGTCTTAGGCATTGTGAAAGCCGTTGTTTTTTAAGGTAAGTTTAGATGTTGATTGTTATATTTCGATTAAGCAAGTGATTTTTTCTTTGCATAAACGTTTAGTGTACACAGACTATTGCTTTTAGAATTTAGGGTAAGCAATGTTCATTTGAAATGGCTCCAGTCTTAGAAATATTTTTAAAGTTTAAACTTTTCCCGATACTATAATAGGTTTCGCTTATTCAAATATTTTAAAGTAGGTTTCGATAAATTCCTATTTTATAGTTGGCAAAAGCAGCAGAATAGCTTTTAAAGTTTTGTACGTAACAACACTCGACAAAAATTCGAAAAATAAACTCTGCTTTCAGTGCCGCATTCACACCGAAAGCAAGCAGGGTAGATTCTGTCGGTTTTTACACGTTTTACCACAAGTTCATGAGTAACATACATTAAAAATATAAAGCTAGTCGTTGGATTTAGAGCGAATTCGCTTGAATGAGGAAGTACCTAAAAGTAATCATAGCATCGAAAACGATGGAATCATCTATTTATTTTACGCATCTCGATTGGAGAACCATAGTAGTCGTTTTCAACTTATAGCAACCAACAAGCGATTATGTTAATCTGCTTTCAGGTATGCCAAATATTGCTGTCCGGTTTAAATTTCATGATTTTTTTTTGAAAATTTCCAAGTGTTATTTATATAATTTCCGAGTTGCTTGTTGAGACTGCGTAACAGAGGTAAGTGATGTACTATGCTTTACCCAAAAACACAACGCCGTGGCCGTTAAACCAACATTTTGCGCAAAAATGGTTGTTGACCACTCTTCGCCATGTTGCCGACAAGCATTTTCATAAATTTACAATTGTAATTTTTGAAGTATTAACTGTCAACTCTCAACTTTTTAGCAGAGTTGTTCAGCAACGACAAACAGAAGAAACAAACCCCGCCACTGGTCAAGTTGATCCGTCGTTAAAAGAGAATCTTGAGCACCTAAAAACCAATTCAAGCTCTGGCGATGATGTCAACGTTAATGCAAAAGACAATGAACCTCAAGACATCCCGGATGTTGGTCAACCAATAAAAGAGACAAAAGACGGTTTGGAAGCCGATATCGATGAAAAAACTGGTGCCGATGATATAGTTGACGATGAATTTTCCACTGATAAATCCGAACCTTCAATAAATAAACGTGAACACATTTCTCTAAAGTCAAATCTTTCGCCATACGACGAGTTTTACAGTCTTTGGAGACAGTTTAACATCGACCTCACGTGCAAAGTATACCGACGACGACATCATATCATATCCGCTCATATGTTTCAAACCATTTTTTTTCAAGGTCATATTTTCAAGAGGCTTGCTCGTTGAACTGCTCATTCAGTCAAACGTCAGCCGATATCTGGAGTTTCGAAACGTGTCAAGGCTGCTGACGTTGATGAAAGACAGCTTACAACCTGTTCCTTGCACCAGAGCCGACGTGTTTAAAAGCAAGTATGAACGTGAAACTAGAAATGTTTCATGCTAAGATATATAGCGGGCTCTCTTTGCATCGAAAAAAACAATGTAAATTTGCTAGGCTAAACGTAACGTTGACTGGTTTGCGCATAAATTATTTTTTTGTGCCGAATGAGTTTGAGAAAATTGAGATAAAGCTTTTTTTGATTGAACTTTATTGTTTTTTTCACATTATTTAAAGGTTGGTGTCAGTCGTTCAGAAGCGCTTCCTCATGCGAGTATTAACGACGTGTGCCAACGCCGATCAACATCCCGCCATCGAGGAAGGTAATCAGCTTGTATTATGACGTCATCGTGCTTCCTATCACTTCGAGTTGCCTCAACTTGCTCAAACCGTTTCAGAATTCAAAGACAAGCTTTTCGTCGACTTCTTAACAGCAAATAAACTCTGCGAAGAGTCGCAGCATTTCGTGATTCACTCGATCGCAATGGTCGACAAGCGGGTACCGGTCATGGACGGTGTTCGTGCGACACGAACCTTTTTGAAGTCTCTCGGACGTTTCGGGAATAGCGCTTTCTTGTTTCCGTCTTACGGCGTCGGAGAAATTCCTCAAGCTTTCAGCAGGTTCTAATACCAAGCCTAGTTTTTTCTGTTAATGTACGGAAACTTTTTATTGCTTCTTTGCTTATATTTAAGACTTGATTTGATTGATTGTATTCATTCATTCATTCATTCATTTTTTATTCTCGATCATTATTAAACAGTTTAACACAAAAATTATAAATATTAAAAAGATCAAGAGAAGGTATCGCCATGAATTTTCGAAAAGACTTCTTTCAGCGTTGTCGCCACAGCGCTTTATGATGCAATTGACTATTGCTGAATTCAGTGATATACTTCCATCAATAAACTTTAATGTAAATTCAGACTGAGCGCCGTATTTGGTGGAGTCTTCTGCTTGCGAAGGTTCGCAGTGGGCTTAATCGTTGATCGGGAGACTGGTCAATGCAAGGGAATCATCGATTCCAAAGGTGCTTCTATAAGATTGCTGTTTTAAATTTGTAGTCACCACAGTCTAGCTGGGTGCCGGTACATCGTCACCTTATACACGTACCCTTTCTTTCTATAACTGATTGTTATGCTTTTCGTATAGGGCAAAGAATTCGTTGCCGGTATTTGGTCCTGGATGAGACAAATGCTCCCGATCGCGCAAAGAAAGATTTTGAAACCACCGTTCCAAGAGCGGTGTACATCACTGACCGGTCCCTCATGCCGTCCTCTATTGAGCATGTGAGTGCGGCTGCTTGGTTTTATTTAAAACTTCATCTACGATCAAGGAAATACTTAATTCGCTCAGGTAACCTTGATATCTCTGCCACCGAGTGAAAAAAACTGCCCCATCCGCCTCGTTGAAGCCGGACCCGCCACGTCCGTTTGCCCCAAAAATTATTGTAAGTATTCAAAAGAGTTTATTTGAAAGCTGACCGTGCTTTTACGATCCCTGTTTAAGAACAAGGCTACTGAACTTGGGACTGCTGTCTGTATCAGGGCTTTTAAAGTGATCAAAACTGCCCACGGCAATTGTTTTGACCATTTTGGTTGCTTCGCAGGACAGATTCTTTTTGACTTTTGTTTAAAAAATAATGACTTTTTTGAGTTATTTGGAATAGATTGCGGCCAATGATGCTTTGCGGCGTCCGAAGTAAGTTAAGCGAAGCCCTCTAAAAGAAACTTTTACCTTGAAAAGCGTCGTTAATCGAATTCAGAACCTCTGTTTTAGATATAAAACGTCTGCGGCAGAAAAGTAAAACAATAGCACCGATCCACGCTTCTCATTGCCTTTGATTTAGATTTAGTTCATGCCACGGCCGAGGTTTCCACAGATGATTCCGTGCAGCCGCAGTCCGTTTTCAGTCCTATTGAAGACTTGCTATTTGTCGATGGCAACACAGGTCGGTGACAATCGTAAAGCGTGTTGAAAATTCTATGAAATTATTTAGCTGTCCTTTGTACGACTTGCTGTTGTCAACTTTTCCAGGTTTGATTTGATTCGAACTTGAACTAAGCTATGAGTTTAGTAAAAAATTATCGTGGCGCAAATAAAAATAAAACTTATATTAGAAAAACTTTGTTTTCTTCTTTTACAACAAGATTAAAAGTCTGGCGTAGACGGACAGCGATCACTTAAGAGATTGATTTCAAACGTAGATGATTCCCTTCCTTCAACTAGTGACGTTGAAGAGGTGGAAGGCGCAAATAAACCGAAGTTACTGTGGCGGGCTTACTTCAGCATGGGTGAGAATGGAGTCGAACATGATCAACTACCTTCCAACGTCTTCATAACCAGTGGACCTGGAGGTCAGCTTGGCTTTGACTCGGCCATGATTGAGGTGGGAATCGGATGAAATTTTATTTAAGATGTACTTGTGGCGCTTACTTTTATGCGCTTCTGAGTCGATGCATTTATTTTTAAAATTTATCTCTGTATTTATCCTGACTCGCAGGAAAAAGTCTGAGGCGCTATACATGGAGCAACTGTCAAGCAACCATCCCGGCTTACTTCTGGATGTGCTAAAATATTGCTGCCCGGTTAAAGTTTTTTATATTGGTTTTTTGTTTTTTAGAAATATGACCGTAATTTCATAAGCTGCTTGTTAGCACCGCCAGGTTGAGGAAAATGTCTTTCCCAAAGACACAATAGAATGGCGCAAGTAGGTTTTGAACCGCGATCGGTGTGGTCACGTTTGCCATCAATCACTGCGTTCTTACCAGGGTTGTGGAGTCGGAGACATTTTTTTCGACTCCATCTTTTCAAAAATTTCCCATTCAAGAACATTTAAAAAAACGACTCCGACTCCATCCTGAATGTGCGACTTTGACCCCAAAACCAGAGAGGCCTAATTTAGCGTAAAACAGAGCTTCCAAAAACAAAAACAGCTCCGACTCCAGTACACCTAAAAAACGACTCCGACGCCATAACCTTGTCTTAACCACTCGACCACGCTGCCCATTTAATGTAGTTTTGCAGTGTACGTTTTTGAAAATGACTTTGAGGACTTTTGTACGTACTTTTTTTGGCACATTATCGGTTTGTTTTTATGTTTTAATGCATGCGATTTATTCCGAAATGCTTTTTATTAAGTTTTGATTTTAAAGAAATACAAACGGCAATTTTCGCCATAAGTCGAAATTTACTCCACTGATGCTTCAGCAGTCAGACGTCTTACAATTTTCTTCCCAAATTAAAAAATGAGTGGAGACACCGAAATGCCAAGTCAACTTGTGCTGATCTACTAAAGCAGCTTTTTCCAGGCTCGTAAAATCTTCGAAATTATTTGCCCGGATGAAGAGTTTCTTCCTCGAGCTCCTGAACCGGAAGAGATAATTTTTAACGACGAAGGTTACAACACTGAAAAGAACGGGAACTCATCTTCAGAAGAACTTGACGACAATAGAGGAGGAGAGTACGGCGAAGAGGAAGATGAAGAAGGAGAAGAAAGTCGAAGTGAAGAACAGGTTGGATAGAATCGTGATTGATATAAACTTTAACTGTCAACCAAATTATAATTCGCAATATTATTATATACTATGCCTTGTTGAAGTTGTGATTATCATTTCTGGTATCGGCAAAGGAGGTTTGTATTTGTTCTCGACTTGCTAATATTTTGTCGATGGCTCGCCATTCTTTCAACTGTACCAAGTAAGTGGCTGTGCTGCTCCCGCGCTAATTCACTGAAACGGACCCTTCCAACTTTTGAAAAGCTTTGACAAGCGAAGCTAGTACAGGGCCGCCAATGCAAACATCAATAATCTAAACGGATAAAAAAAAAAAAAAAAATCAACTGCAATCATAAATTTATTACAAAAACAGAAAGTTCAAACAATGCAATTTACATCAGTTATGTTGTAAAAATAATATCTTCTAACTGGTGACCTCCAGAAGCGATGCACGCTCGAAGCCGATTTTGGAAGTTTTCTATCACTCGGCCAATCATCCCGAGCGGTGCTTCAGCCACGGTTTGACGGATAGCGGTTTTTAATTCGTCAATTGTGGTTGGACGATGCTTGTAAACTTCAGCTTTCAGATATCCCCATAAAAAGTAGTTGGAGGGTCAAAGATCTGGTGAACGAGCAGGTAGGTTATTTCACATCTGCAAGCAACTAAAATTCAGCATTTACAAGCAAATCGTTGAGTTTTGGCTTCACAAATTTTTTCAACATTTCAACATAACGGCTTAACGTCACTGAAACCGTTTTGTCCTCTTCCTCAACGAAATAAGGCCCCCAAACACCAAACTCACCAACCGCGCACCAAACTGCCACTCTGTCGCTGTGTAGTGGTTTTCCATGAAGAACATTTGGGTTGCTGTCGGACCAGTAACGAAAATTCTGTTTATTCACACACCCAGACAAATGAAAATGTACCTCGTCACTGGAGATGAGAATAGCATATAGAGAAAATTTTTGAAGAACCTTTTCACAACAAGATGCACGAGCCAGGTAGTGACGTTGGTGAAGTTCTTAAAGAATTATCATTTTGTATAGATAGAACTTCAAAATTCGTCTGATAGTAGTGACTGAAAGTCCCAATGCCGAGGCGTGGTTGCAAACTGCACTAGTGGGAGATTGCATAACTGACTTATGACACGCTTGATATTATCGGGAGTTTGAGCACTCCGAGATTTGCCAGAAGGCTTAGGCTTAAGTGCGGAACTGGTTGCTTTGAATTGCTGCACCCAAAGCATAACACTTTTGTAACTGGGAACAGGATGATGAGGTTTGAGGTTAAAACGTCTTTTAAAACTTTTCAAAGCTCTTGTCATAGATTGTCCAGTTTTAAAAAACTCTTCAACAACAAAAGCCTAGTGTTTTTCATTACAAGTGATTTCCAAAGTTTAAAAAGTTTAAACTTGATTATGACATCACAATGTTTATTATTTCATGAACAAATACTCTGTGGCGAAGTGCAACTCATTATCTACAAAATAAACCAACCACCAGCCATATAGCCTTAATACTGTAGTTTTACCACAATATCCGTTTAGATTATTGATGTCTGCGTTGACGGACCCTGCATTATAAAAAGTTTTGATATGGAACATCTGTTTTGATAGTTTTGATAAGGTTTGATAATGAACTTTCGGTATAAGAATAAAGTAATTTCATATTGGTAGACAATTTGATACCTCAAAAATAAACGCAGTCATTACTAGATTAGCTAAAATGCACCCATAACTAAATCCGTAGCAAGAAACGATATCGAGAAAGTTTCAAGAAATCAGCCACCAATTATTTACAGAAATAATGCAAAACTCTCGACTGAATTAAGGCAGTCACCGGGAAAGGCTTGGCTGGAAAAATAAGAATTTCTTGAATAAACTCTTTGGGAATGTGAAATTCTAACCAAGAATCTTCCAAATGCAATTTTAAACAAGAGCAGTAACCATCGAAAATACTGGTATTGTTATCGAAGTTATCAGGTTTATAGCCAATGTTATCAAAAGGACCAATTAAAAACGGACTCAAGAAAAATGAATTTTCGACTGTGCGGAACAATATACCGAATTTGAAAAAAAAATTTTAAGTTCAAAAAATTAAGATTTTAGTTAGAAAGATATTATTGAAAATATAGGCGTGGATCAGCATTTTTTAACCGTTTTTACATCACGAAACCCTTGAGCAAGTTTTTCAAATTTCTCGAACGTTATTTAATACCTTAGATAAGAATCAACAGCGAATACCTAAAGTTCACGTAACTCTGCGAATCTTTAAAAGAACTTTAGGGTTCCGCGTAAACCCAGCTGATAAGCGCTGGCGTAGATGAAAAAATATCTACACTGATGTGCAAAATTTTCCGCCTGACAGCTATTTCGTCTCTTAAAGTCCATTGAGCCCATTTCTGATTGCTCCTTTTTCAATGTTCTTTTTGATGCTGCTATCAGTTATTTTCAAAGTTAACATTTTGAAATTTTATTGATTCATTCGTAATTAGTGCTCGTTTCTGATTGGTTTTTGGATGACATTGCCCGTATTTACGATGTTTACTATAAGGCTGACACATTTTTTTTACAGAAAAAATCTAGACATAGAAGAACAAATCTAAATTAATCTAAACTATATAGGAAATAATAAAAAATATAATCAATATCGCAACTATATGGCTTACATTTTAAACATAAAACAACTTTCTTAACTGAGCATATTTTTAATTTCCACAACAATATGCTTAGCATCACACTTTTCAATCTCAATCAATCCAAGAAATGTTGACGCTACTTCTCACCGTCACTATAATATATAATGTTATGGATAAGCCAAGTAACGATATAAGTGAATACACTTGTATCATTTGCTTCATCTATTAGTAAGCTAAATTTATTATGTCTTTTAGGAAATCTTTAAATCTGCAATTGCTTTACTGTCAGATATACTATTCTTACACATATCCACTAAATGATCACAAGTAGAAATTGCAGAGTGATAACATAAAACAAGACAATTCAAGCTTAGAAGTTTCATTGCAATTACTTTTAGAAAAGAGTCCAATTTTTTGTTTTTAAATGGGTATGCATTTTTGTGTGCTCTTTCAAGTTTTGATATTTTGCTTTGATATCACATTTGCAAAACTTATAGTAAGCTTTCGGTTTATCACTAACTACTGGCTCAATGTTTCATTCATCCACTCTTTCTGGAATTTCTGCTCATACCTTTTAGTTATTTTTATTTTAATCTCTATATTTATTCTCCTGACTCGCAGGAAAGCGACGGAGGCGCTAATACATAGGGTAGGCAATTACCCCGACCTGCTTCCGGAGATGCCAAGATATTCCTGTCCGCTTGTAATTTAATAGAGATATGACTTTAATTTAGAACTGCTTGCCAAGACCACCAAGCAGGGGAATATGCCGTAAAGTGTCTTTTCCAAGGACACAACAGAATGGCACGAGTGGGTTTTGAACCGAGACCGTGTTGGTCACGAGCCCGGCGCTTTAACCACTCGACCACGCTGACGTCCAGTTTGTTTACACTTTGACATTATTAAGGGTAAATATTTAAAAACTGTACAAAAAAATTTTCGCTCAATACCCAATGAATGCAGTACAGTAATGAAAAAAATCACAACGTAAACACTGCGCCCGAGTAAGCCTATATGCCTAATATGTAACCTGGGTTCATGAATAAATTATCGCTATCACAAATAAACTTATTATTTCGGTACCGTAATGTGTACAGTACACGAATCTTAAATTGTGGAATACCGAGAAAGGTGAAGTTTGAACGAGTGTTATACAGGTATGACTGAAATCCTGTTTTTACAAAAAAATTTGTTACGTTAAAAATACTTTTCAAAATCTAAATAATATGCAAAAATAACCTAGAAAATAATCTAAAAGCTAAATGGCAATTTCTTACACCTAGATCGCTCAAAAGTAATCTAAGTCTAGATTAAAAATAATCCAAGTTGGCAATGGCAGCCCTGGTTTACTGTATTTGTGGTCGAGTCTAATTCGAGAAAAAACAATTGAAGTGAGAGTAAAAAAGAAAGAAAACTAGTTGCTCTAAGACAGTGGTTCTTAAACCATGGGTCGCCAAGGCTATGCGGGTGGGTCGCGAAGGCTTGTAAATTATCGCGCGTAAAAGAAAAAGATCTGTACGCACAAGATTTGAGAAGTGAAAGACCTTTTTGATTTGTTAAGAAATTAAGAGAAAATTGAAAAAAATCGGAATCAGATCCGAAATGAAGACTTCTTTTTTTTTTTTATAGAAAACACAAGATTTTGGTGATAAAAATCAAGAAAACGGAGACCGATTCGAGGTGAAGGCCTTTATTTTTTAGAGAACACTAGATTTTGGTGATGAAAATCAAGAAAACGGAGACAGATTCGAGGTGAAGACTTTTTTTTTTAGAGATCACTACGGTTTCACCACGCTCAGTCAAATTTACTTGGGTCGCAGTCATGTTTGCAAATCGTTGTTTTTAGCGATTTTGGGTCGCCGAAAAAAAGGCTTGAGAAATACTAGTTTAAGGTTTGGGTCGTGAGATAATTATAAAACTCAGATTTGGGTCGCGCTCTAAGAACCACTGCTCTAAGAGATAAAAAGATAAAAAAATGCCGCGCAAAATGAACTCGCGGGCCTGAAATTTTTTGAATCTTTTAAATTTGTTAAGATGCTTGAGAAGAACTTAGTTTTAGAGAGAAACTACTTGGTTGAAAAGAAACTAACTCTCACTCCAATTGGTTTTTCTTCGAATTAGATTGACCGTGTTTTGTTTAAGGCTGTATTTAAAGATTCTTGGTTAGAATTTTAAATTTTCAAAAGAATTGGTTCAAAGAATTCTTATTTTTCTCTGCCGAGCTTTTTCCTATGGCTGTCTCAATTCACTGGAAGAAAAGTTCCGTACTATTCCTAAAAATAATTTAACTTTTTCCTTAAATTTTGTTATATTAATACATAAGTCATTTGGACTTTAGGGCTCGCGGCAAACGAACGATTCAATGACGAGTTTTTTGGTTGCTTTTATTTTTATTAATTTGATGTACAATTTGCTCTGGCAAATTTGTGATTAAACAATAAACAATGCTATGTCTGTCTCAACTTTATTTTAACAGCGTTGAGCAAGGTACCGTCGTGTATATTGAATTGAAGTCGCTCATTTTTCAATCAAATATCCAACCAGCTAATTTTTTACCGAAATTTTTAACCAGCTAACATGACATTCCTTGCTTGATTCAACAGGCGCCTTCTGCCAGGAACGAACCTATTCAAGAAAGCTCCGACCAACAGTCGTAACACACTTTATATTCTTGTCAAATCACTTTTGTTCAGTGTTGCCAGTTGGATTTTTATGTTGTGGTTGAGTACGTGACTTCAGTTTTTTGTCATGACCTCATGTCATCTTTTTGTGATTAATGTATTTATACTTGTAAGCGTTTTAGTCGGTGACGTAAGCTTATTATGTCATAGAATCGATTTGGGTTTTTAATTGTTTGAATGAGCATCGTAAATTATGTATTTTAATAATGATTCCAATTGCTTTAAAATCAAAAAATAGATCCGAAAGGATGAATATTATAGATATAGTCGCGCCTTGTTTTAAATTATGCTAATCAGTTTGTTACGTTTCAAGGAAATAAACTTTAATAAAGTTTTATCATGAATGGTTAGCATTTAGCGATATTTATCGTAGAATAGATACGGTTTGTTGTTGTCTATCGTCACGATAAAATCGTATATTTTGCCACAATGACAAGGATGTAATTTATTACTAAATTAGTATTTGTCAAGATGACTGACTCTCTGCATTTGCTATATTTCTAGCACTGGAGCGAATATGGGGCCCAGTTGAGTGCATGCCAATGTTTTCGCTCCGTACTTAGAGGAAATTCTATAAGTATATTTAATTGAGTAATTGTTTGATGCAGTTTACTTGCTCGTTATCGTAATTCCGTAAGCGGAATCGAGCTTCTTTGTCCATATTCATTTTTTCGTTTTTCTTATTAAACGTCAGATTTTTTGAAACTTTTATATTCGTTTTCATCGTTTTTTTGTGTCGATCTGTGTCCGTAAATAAATTCTATTAATAGTTTAGTAATGTAATTTTCTGATTAATAACATTAAAACCTTTTTTTTTTGGATTAATTTTTTTCTGAAAAAGTTTAAAGGCCCATTTCCACTACGAGCGTGGAAAAGAGCATTCTTTCTCTCTTTTATTGATCTTCGATTGAAGCGAGCGCAAAAAAAATCAATAAAACAAACAAAGAATGCTTTTTTCCACGCTCGTAGTGGAAACTGGCCTTAAGGGTTCTTGATGATACTTTTCAATCATTTAAAAAAAGTATTCGAAAGAAGTGCTTTTGTATGAAGTCGTCGGAACTTATCTTTGAGCACAACTGGACAGATCTCATGCATTCCGTCAGCACATTGTAGTGTCGCTCAAAAAAACTGTCTGGCTTACTTTACCGCTAAGTACTACGGGCCAGCAGCGCACACACTCTCCGTAAAGGCCCGTTTCCACTACAAGCGTGAAAAAGAGCATTCTTTCTCTCTTTTATTGATCTTCGAATAAAGCGAGCGGTTAAAATTGAAGCGAGCGCAAAAAAAAAGCAATAAAACAAACAAAGAATGCTTTTTTCCACGCTTGTAGTGGAAACGGGCCTTAAGGACAGTATACTGAATGACGCTTTGCGCATAATCACTATATAGATGCCTGCCTGTCAATCCAACGCACCACTTAACTATTTCAAGCATCCTGCACACGCCACATATGATGAACTTTATTATACGAGTCTTCAGATGCCGGCCAGGAGAGATTAGGATCCAGACATCTGTTTGTATTTACTCTGTCCAGGGGACGAATTACAAATCGAACACGGAATACTGTGGTAGTACACCCAGGCGCTGTGGTTTCGTTCCGAGGGACGTACTTGGCCTATTAGAATGAGCTTGCCCTAAACAGCCGAGTTCAAGCTCAATCGCCTAAGGCAGTGATTCCCAATCTTTTATATGGCGGAACACTATTAAGCTATTTAAATTTTCGCGGCACACCCATTATATTGATTAATAATAAAAAGGTGTTCACTGAAAAATTGTCAATGATTTCTCAATTTTCGTCCCAAAATTATGGCGATCACTAAAAAAAAAAAATTTCCGCCTGAACTCAAGCTCTTTTTTTCCCTCCGAACCTCACGTACAAAAACCGCAAAATTCAACGTCCCTAAATAGTTTTTTTCCAAAATCTTTTGCAACACACCGGTTGGGAACCTCTGGCCTAAGGACTAAAGTTGGCCGATTCCATTTGTTCATACACAAATGACCTTTCTTGATCGAATTGCGAGAACAGCGATACTAAACAAATTGCAGACGTTATTGTAACATATGCTCTGTACATGGGCATCCGATGAAGCACAAAATCTGACGGTTTTAAAAAACAAAATACAGTCTTGGGTTAGCATAATCACTGCCAGCGTCTAATCTGGGCAATACAGAAGCCTGAGTAACAAAAGGATAAACCATCAGTTTCTTTTCTGTCTGTTTAGTGTGGCCGAGTGGTTAAGAACGCCGTATTGATGGCGGACGTCACCGACACAGTTTGTTCAAAATCTTTTCGTTTTATTTGTCCTGGGAAAGACATTTTACGGTACGTAATGGTCTTAACAAGCAATTCTAAATTTCACTCATAACTCTACATAAAAAACTAGAACAAAAAAAAAAAAAGAATTCAACCGGACAGCAATATTTTGGCATTTATAAAAGCATGTCGGGATAATCACTTGACCACTGCCGTAAGCATAGCGCTTCTAACACTTTTTTGCAAGGGGGGAAATAAAGACAAAAAATGAAAATAAACTATAACTCGGAGTGACTGCCCTTCCAAACGACGACGACGGAACAGAATTGTTAGTAAACTAAAACTGTGAATGGCACCGATGCATTTCACGAACATAGAAAAGTACGTGTTAAAAGTTTTTTAATTTTCTACGTATAAAACCACAAAAAGCACGAAGAAATTAAAGTTACGCATCGGGTCATTACAAAAGCGTGTTTTTCGAAGCAAAAAGAGCAAAACCGATTTAAAATAGAAAACACGAATGTTACAGTAGTAAAATATGTTTTCGAAAAGTTATGATTTCAATAGCCTAAGTAATGTAAAGTAAATTCATTTAAAAGTCACTTCAAAATACGCTTACTTTTTTGTTACAGCTGTTTGAGACAAATTTCACAATTGATAACTTAGAAATCTAGATTTAAATTTTTATTTTGCTTGTCCAACTGTATTTCCATAAGATCGCCATTAAATTATTCAAACAATTTTAAACCAGAGAAAAGAACGTTTTACCTTAATTCTAACTTGACGTATCTTGAAGCCAAGTCAAAACGACTAAAGAAAAAAAGATAGATGACCAGCCAAACGTTAAGACAAACCAGGGTTATCTAAAGTTTGTTTCATCTTGATTCTGACTGAAACCCGAGCTGGGTTCTCTCTTGTACTGAACGACGCAGCGCCATGGTAACAATAGAGCTTTCCAGAAGGTGAAGCAAAAAGCTAGACAGCAAAGACTAATGAAGTTATCGATGTCCCACGTTGCGTCGACAACCTAAAGATTGCAACGATTGTCTTATTAGTTTGATCCCTCAGTTGTTGAGTGTGGAATCCTTTGAGTATAAAATCTGGGTACAAAACTACCTTGAACCAATGATACGATGATGATAATGAAAATGGTTATGCTATATCAGTAAAATGTTAGAGGACTGGTTACACACCTGTACTTATTAAGAAAATATTGGTTTAATTTTTGTTTTATTCGCTCTAGAAATAACTAAGTTTTTTTATTCTTAGTAACCCACTACAGTATTAATTTTGTAATGGTTCAACATTCTCAACAAACTCCACTTGACATTTTGTCCAATGGAAAAACTTAATTACTAAAAGCTTTGTTTATCAAAAGTTGAGGAGCTACCATAAGTACAAAATAGTTACCGAAAAGAATGAAATTTGTAGCCTTTTGCTCTTCATGATTAAAATGAAAAAGTGACTGGTAAAAATGTAATATATCAAGTCAGTTTAAGCTTGGCACATTGTATTAACCAATTTACCAACAGATTAACCAATTAAATACAACCCTGACCATGAAACTATCGGTTTTTTTGTGCAGAGAAAAGAAGCAATCGCTGAAATAGCTTTAAAAAAACCTAAGGAGATAATATCTTTATAAGCCACTCAAAATACATTCTCAAAAAAAAATCTCACCAGTTGAGCAAAAGTTCCTTTAAAGATAACGTCGACTAGTACAACTGTTACATTTGAGAGTGTTGAAATTGCTGTTGCAATCGTGCAGGATCTAATCAATTTTCGAACTTGAACTGATGTTTGAGACGGGAACTCGCCCCGTTCCTGAAATATTTTTGATTCCTCATCGCTCTTTCGTAAAATGTAAACAAAGAGAAACAGAATGCAGCCTAAAAAAATTGATTCACGTTTAAGACATTCATGAAAAAAAATTAAATTGACAATGTTACCAAAAACACTACAGTAAAGTGAAAGAGTAAGTTGCCTATTGTACCTATCTACTTAACCTAGTGAATTATATCACTGGCTAGGAAGCATTGAGCCAACCAGATGGTAAAGCATTTATTCTAATCTATGCAAAAAATATACAAATTGCTTGCTTTTTTACTTCTAGAGGTTAAACGTCGAGATGCACATACCGGGACAGCTGAGCACAATAAATTATAATAAAACACTACATAAGCTTTATGCGACAAGCATATCGAAAGATTCACTTATTTCTAAAATGCAAAGTTTCAACGTTATAATCATCAACCAAAAAAATAACATGCTGTTAAATTGATGTTTTTTGCGATCAGAAAATTTCAATCTGGTGATAGTTCTTACTGAAGCCACCGAAAAGCGTACCTTGCATTAGGATTACTAAACTGTAACCAGAGTAAACAATAATTGAATTTAAAGTTGTTTGCGGTGCGTATGAACAAGCATTGGTCCCTTCGATGTAGTAAAACACTTCGGGGTAATTGGAAAAAATAACTCCGACAGTGGCTGATAATCCTCCCAAAAGAATGATTGCCAACAAAAGCCAACTGAATCTGCAAAAAATAAGGTTTTGAGAAGGCATTAATTTTTGAAAACGGTCACGTTTTTTTCAAAAGCCAATTCGATTAGAAATACATTTGTAGATTGTACTGTAGAAAGCGCAGAAGGCTCTAATTTTGCTCGAATTAAGCTTAATCTTATGCTTTTATCAACAACCAAAGCTTTAATCGTGGTGATATTCATTTGGTCATTTTTCTAATTTAATTTGGAGCTATTATTATTTTTATAATTTCATGCGTCATAAATTCATTTTAAATTATAGTTTTTTTTAGAAGGACTAATTGCTCGTCCCCAAACTGAGTCTTTCATGTTTCGATCTTTTTAAAAACATTTCTTGCTATATTAATTTTTACTATACTCCTAGTTAAAAATTATTGTTCGGTGCCGTCACCAGAACAAAGAACTTAGGGGGCACCGAAATGAAGGCTTTACCATTTTTTTAGTCAAACAAAAATACGAGGTAACCAAAAGATAGACTTTTTTGGTATATACCTATCGTTTTAGGAAAAAACGATTTATCGTAAATCAGATCACTATATTGACTGTAGGACAAAACTTTTGTATGCCTGGAGTTAAAACTTTTGTGTGAAAATGAAACTTTGTCTAAAAATGTTTGCTGCCAGAAGGGGGGCCAACTAGGTCTCCTCGTGGCGACGGCACTACTACTGTTGTTTGCAAGAATTCTTTTTGCTACGTCACACAACATAAAATAAAAAAAGGGTATACCGTTTCGTCTATAAAACATGCAGAAGATTTATGGTATTTAGTGTTGGCCTTTCAGGTCTGCACTTGGAAAAATTGTTAATAAATAATACTTCCAGCCCAATCCCAATGTGATACTGGGCCAAAATTTTATACCAAAATTTTTCTTGATAAAAAACGCATAAGCACAAAACAACATCATAATGTTAAAATATATCTTACAATATAGTGAAATCCAGGTGTATTTATCATTTGATGAATGTCCTTATTTGTTACATCCATTATAAATTTTTATTTTTAGCACCCCCACCACAAAATTTTACGGCGCTCCAGAACCTTGTAAATATAATCAAAATATTGTTAGCTTTCTTCAGCGTGCCGGCATTGTAACATATTAAACTGTTAAAAGCTATCAGCATTTCAAAAAATAATCAATTAATTACGTAAGCAGAAGCGCGCGTGCTATTGCACTTTACACTAATTTCGACGACAGCCTAATTGATGTCATGATTATCCGTAATGTCAACTTTTAATACAAGTGAAAAAACAAAAATTCCGAAAAAGTTAAATATTAACTAGTTGGCCTTGTAGTTTGCGTTTTTGCGTTCTAAACTGTATGATAAAGTAATCTAACTTTGCACCCCCCCAAAAAAACTTTTGCATAAGCTTGGGCTCATGCTACTGACAAGACGGTTGGATCACGCTTCTAGCAGAAAACAGTAGCATGGCCGGCAACTAGCCGCAGGCATTTAATAATTATCTACAAGAATAAGTTAACCTCAAAATGTGCGACGAAGAGGCGGAAAGAAACAGCAGGTTTCCTTGTTGTAAACTGTGTTGCCGAAGCCACAAAAACAGAAACAAACTTGTCGAACCTGAACAAAATCAAATGTGCAGCATAGACAAACAGATTTTAAAAGTAATTTTTGTGAACGCTACCAAGTTAGAACGCATTTTAATTCGAGTTAATTTTTGGTTGCTACAAGTGCAGATTGCTTTACGTTTACTACTTACCGATACAATAAAAATAATGACGATGTCTTCGAATTGATATGAGCAGCACTTCAATATTTATTTAATTGAATTAATTTGCCTTAATTTTGAAGTAGCCAAAAGCTTTTAAGCTCAACCTTTAGTCGATTAAGCTAATTGATTGACAGCACAAATACAAAATGCTATCTACTATAACTTAGCCTACCCTGCTCTTAAACTATTAAGCCTATAACTTTGTTAATAACTCAGAGGCAATTTTAACTGGTAAACAAAGGCAAAGCATGTTATGGCGTTTTAAAAAATTAAAATATACTACATAAGACGTAATTTGAGGAATTTAGGATTACAGTTCTTGGTTTCAAGAATTCTGATGTCAACAGCATAGTCTATTGTTAAAAACAATAAATTTGTTCTATCCTAACAATAGATTGAAAGAAATATAGAATAATTATATTTTACTAATTCAGTTTAAGCCCGTCCAGTAGGCTTTGTTCATTATTCATTAATCACGTTTGGAATTTTAAAATAATAAATGATTATTGGCCTGACTGTCGACAAGTTTTCAAATACCGGTAACCTAAACAGTTATCAGAGAAATGTTTGAACAATACATTCTCAACCATAGATCTCAATTTGATTAAGTTACTGATATTTTATTCATATAGGCAAATTTAAAAATTCTATGGAGCTTTAGTTAATTTGATGAAAAATATGTTTGCACAACGTTATAAGATAGCATAAAATTTGTATCGGCCCTTATAAACACATTGACCATATAGATTGGTGGTCTTCAACCTAAATTTACCCTAGGAAAAAATTACTCAATTTTTGAAGGGGAATTACTGCCAGCCAAATGTGCTTATTATTTATTTTTTGTTGATTTATCGAAAATGAAGTTGAAACATCAAATAAAGACCAATAAAAACCTTCACTCAAATTTTTGAAGTATATAAAAATCAAAATCCCAAAAAGCCGGACCTATTTTTGGTCTTTACTTGATGTTATAGATCAGTGCTGTTCAACTTTTTTGATATCTCAAAACATTTGAAACAGAAAACTAATTGAAGAGCAAATCTTCACAAGTTTTGTAAGTATTTTAGTTGTGGTTGCAGTTGAAGAGTTTTTTTGCTCTTTATCTACATCCTTATACATAAAAATAGTTTTTCGTTGTTTCTACACCAGTGCTCCGCAACCTTTTCTAAATGGCGGCACACTTGTAAAACTTGTTAAATTCGGCAACAAAAAATGTAACTAAAAACACAAAAGCAAAAAAACGATATGATTTATGCTTGTACATGAATGAGATATTTGTGCTTGTTTTAATGAACACAATCGCTCTATATTTTGCTCAATACTTGAAAGCGCAACTCGAAGTTCGTCGTCAACGTTTTTTATGCAGGATCGTTTATCGTTTTTGATTAGTAATAAAGATGAAAAGCTTTGTTCGCACATATAAGTTGTGCAAAATTGGAGCAAAATATTAATAGCCGCTTTGAAAATTTGCTTATATTCTTCTTTGATTGAAATACAAAACATATCAAGTTGAACTTTCCTGAATTTCAGTTTTAGTGTTCTGTCGTTTCTTATTTTAAAGAAATTTTCGCGAATACGCAGGGGCAATTTTTTCGTTGACATTTGAGCATTTAGCAGAGAAAGGATTTCGGATCCAGTCATATTGTTCAGTGTTAATTGCGAAAAAGTACTTGTCATATTTTTGCTGTATTAAAGTAAGTGTTCTTTGGCTAAATTTAATACGAAACCCTTTTTAACATTTTTTGATTTTCATAACTTCCAGAGATCCTAGTCTTAACTCATTTTGCCAGAGTAGTAATTTGTGTTGGAACCCGTGTAACTTGTCAGAAAATATATCAATGTTTTCACTTATTCCTTGCATTTTTATATTAAGCTCGTTCATGTGTTCAAATACGTCAGCCATGTAAGCAAGTTTAGCAATCTAATGATCGTCTTCAAGATGTTTATAAAATTCTTGTTTGTTCTGTTTTAATAAAAATTGCTTTACTTCGCTCTGGAACTCAAATAGTCTTGCGAGAACTTTTCCTCGTGAAAGCCAACGCACAGAAGTGTAAAATAGCAATGATTGATGTTCTGATTCCATTTCGTCGCATAATATTCAAAAAATTTGCGAATTTAAGGCTTTTGCTTTGATGAGGTTAACAATTTCTATGCAATCGCTTATCGTTTCAGAAAGTTCCTGTGTTAAAAGTTTGATCATCAGAGCTTCCCTATGTATGCAGCAATGGGTAATTTGTATTGCTGGATTTTGACGTTTTACCCATGCAGCAAAGCCTTTATCTGCGCCCATCATTGCTGAAGCACCATCAACACAAACGTTGATGCAGTTACTGCAATGGATACCATGGGTTGTAAGAAACTGGTTGGTTATGCGAAAAATTTCCTGATCAGTAGTTCGCTCTGGAAGTTCTTTACAAAATAAATATTCTTCGATTATGGAATTACCATCTACAAAGCGTACTTCACTGAACAGCTGTTCTTTCTTGCTAATGTCTGTTGTTTTGTCAATCTCGATGGAATATTTTGGGAATGCTATTGTTTTTTATTAAAGTTTCAAGTATATCATTTGACATGTCGTCAATTCGTCTTTTAATAGTATCCGCAGACAATGGCACTTCTGACCTCCTTAACTTTCTTTGGTCCAAGCATTAATCGAACAATTTCTAGGCATGCTGGTTTTATTAAACTTTCGCCTAAAGTATGCGGTTTTTTTGACGTGCAAATCAATACCTAGCGACATGATAATTAACTTCTAATGCTTTTTCGGAGACTGTAAAAGATAACTTCATATAACACTCTTGCTTCTTATTTTGACTTAACATTTGCCGGAAATAATTTTTATTCTTGTGTGCATGAACGGCATGTTTCGTGTTTAAGTGGCGGATAAGTTTACTAGGAACCATTGCTTCATTTGCAAGTTGCTTCCCACAAACAACGCAGAGTGGCCTTGGAGCGTCTTTGTTGCCACACCAAGAAAATTCACACTGAATGAAATCTTTCCTGTATTGCCTTTTGACAAGTTTTTGTTTCTTTACAACGTTGTTTGTGCTAGGTACATTATCTTGCTCATCATCACAAGTTTCGAATGTTCTTTTTAGGAATTTAACCATTTTGCTAAACTTTTAATCAAAGACCACTGAGCCCTGATTCTGCATACACGTGTTCTGTTTTGCCTTGTCAATATAAAGGTGTCGATGCGTAAATGCATCATCACGTATCTCTCTTCTTACGTCACAAATGCACAGTGGGGAGTCTGGAATTTGGATTTGAGTGGCTCAAGCAGATAGAATAACGTTCAAATTTACAAAGGATGAAAAGTATTTTGTAAAAAGAGTAAGGTTACAGTTATTCTGCGGCACATTTAGCATTGTCTCGCGGCACACCGATTGCGGAGCACTGTTCTATACTAAAATTTCCTACCCATCCTCTTTTAATACCCTAAATATATAGATAAAAAAGTTCGTTTAATTGGCCAACGACGACAATTTTTATTCTCAATTTATTTCATTTCAATTTTATTTTATCTCTATATTTATCCTCCTGACTCGCAGGAAAGTGACGGAAGCGCTAATACTAAGGGTAAGCAATTACCCCGACCTGCTTTCGGAGATCCCAAGCAAGGTATTGCTGTCCGATTGAAATTTTTTTAATTTGGTTTTTTAGTTTTCATACAGATATGACCGAAATTTTTAACTGCTTGCCAAGACCGCCAAGCATGGAAAAGTGACGTTAAACGTGTTTCTGAAGGACACAACAGAATGGTGCGAGTAGCTTTTAAACCGAAACCATGTTGATCACAATCACGGCGCATTTCCGTGGCCGCATACTTGTAATTGTTTTTGATGGGGGCAAATCTGGTAATCTTGTTTGCTAAATGATTAAAATGTGTGAAAAAGGTTAAAAACCACTAACAGCCCTTTTGTTTATCTTTAGTCAGCTATATTCTGATTCATTTAAAACAGGTTTACTACTTGATTTTTGCCAATCCGTATTAATGCTTACTGCGGCAGCAACTATTTCTCTTACTAATACTCACCCAAAGAATGATCAGCTTGAAAAATTTTTCCTATAAGAACACAGTGTTCGGTTGATGTTGACACAGGCGGGCCCCAGTAAACCCATTGCGCTAAGCAGAATTTCAAAACAGAAGTGGATGTGTAAAAGACGAGAAGGCTTAGCAAAATATTCCGAGTTTGTCGAAACTTATTTTCTCCTGGTAAATTGTAGCAAGTGTTTTCTTGGAAGACGCTGGTAAAATACATTTTTTATAAAAGCTTTTTGTCAAGGTTAATATTCTTTTAAAAATATTTAATGTTTTTGTTTCATATTATGAAAAGATCAAATATAAATTTAAAGCATTATAAAAAGATTAAAAACGGCAAAGTTTTCTTGCACAACGTAAAAGCCTTAAAAGACCCTTGTCAGTATATGCAACTAAAAAAATATTGTTGTAGGGTTAGCGGACTAACAGTCTTTTACAATGCGTGTAGGTTTCTACAAGTTTTAGCTTAAATTGCATAGGACCAATAGGTCTACCATTGGGAAAACCAAACAACTAATTCAAGTAAATTAATAGCTAATATAATATTACTACTTTTTCATGTTTTGGTATGCGAGGCAAACACCGTGTTTTTACCAAAGCTTAAATCTATTAAATAAACCTAATCTACAACTAATTTAAACAATATTAAATAATCATCGACACAATAACTATCGTTTACAATTAAAATATCTAGTCGGCAGCTTAAACAAGGAAAACCTGCATATTGTTGTTCATATTTCAGTATTATGCTGCCACTACAATCGATTTTCATACGCTAAGTAAGTTAGGCTCCAACTGATATTACACTTACGTTTTTATGGTGAAGTAGACGAAAGCAACAAGAAAATATATTCCAACTGCCAAAAAAATAGTTTCAAAAACAAGAAAAATTAACCATTCTTCGTAATTAGCTTCTAAAGGTGATAAAAATCGATCTGTTTCATTCAAATCAGTATGATTCGTCATAGCTTGCTCACTACACACGCAGGAAAAACTGACGCTTTGAATTTAAAGTTTTTTAAACAGCTGCACTTTTTGGCGTTCGATCACGTTTAATTGTTCCCTAAACAAAGCGTGAAAAAACTCATTGTTCAAAACATAAATGACATCAAGCTTGATGCTTTACAAACGTCGCGCAATTAACTTTTGAATAGTCAGTTAAAATCGAGGTTGTGAACTTTAGCTTAGTATTTCTACTTAGATTAGATAAACAAGAATAGATCTTTTTTTGTCTACAGTTCGAAAAACCGGGCAAGGTTATGTACATTTACATATGTATTTTTTCTCTGTTGATCTTAACGTTAACGTGGTATTTTCCAGTTTTTTGTTTTTCATTTTGTTCTTGTTTTTTGAAATATATACGGAGAGCTGTAATAAAAAATAAAACAATCTTCATTTATCAAAGCTTTTTTAAAACGGCATATTTTCATTTAATCTTTAATTACCAAATATATGGCAAGTTGCTGTGTTAATTTGAATAGTTTTTAATTGATATCTTATTTTTGATCTTCTGTGGGCAGCGTGGTTGAGTGGTTGAGTGGTTAAGAGCGCCGTATTGACGGCGAATGTGATCGACATGGTCATAATTCAAAACCTACTCGCACCATTCTGTTGTGTCTTTGTGAAAGACACTTTATGGCACTTTCCCCTGTTTGGCAAGCAGCTCTAAATTTCAGTCATATCCATAATAAAAGCTAAACAACCCAAGAAAAAATTTTCAACCGGACAGAAATGTAGAGATGAAATGAAATAGACCAGCGTGGTCCAACTACAGGCCCGCGGAACAATTTTGCACAAGTCTTGTCGATTGCAAGCAGCGGCAACCTTTTTTTTTTAAAAAACGTATGATTTTGGGACGAAAATAGGAACTTCGAAGATCGATTCCAATTGAAGACCTTTTTTTTTTTTAGAGAACACCCTGATTTTGGGACCAAAATAGAAATTTCGGAGATCGATTCCAGTTGAAGACCTTTTTTTTTTTAGAGAACACCCTGATTTTGAGACGAAAATAAGCGTTTTTAGCCGGTTGAGGCGCGCAAACTCAAATAATTTTGAAAAGTGGCCCACAAGAGTGGAGAAGTTGGACCACCCTGACCTAGATTTTATCTTTGCGGCCCGCGAAGCTTTTTCAAACCTTAATGCGGCCCTTCATGCTCTTAGCCTTGGACCACACTGAAATAGACTATAGTGTATAATTGCATTTGGAATTTTTTACTAGCGGGCTCATTACCATTTTATTTAAAAATTTTGCAATTAAAAAGCAATAAAAACACAGATTAAATTGAAGGATCAGCCAATTATGTTTATACATATACAAGAATACATATTTAGTTTCGAGTTATGTATGCCATTTCGAGTTAGTTTTCTAAATGTGATTTGTATTAATGTTTCATTCAAACACAGTAAGAATTATAGTTAATGGGTTGTGTATATAATATAATTATACGAGTATGTATATACGTATTTATCAAAATATAAATATAACAAAAAAACATGTTGTATTAAAATAGTTCCAACAAATTGCTTCGCCTGTGAGGCTCAACAATTAAAAAAAGCAATATTATTTACGTTGAAAGAAATATATTAAGCAAAAATTAAAAGTTAAAATAAATTTTTAGGCTTCACATGAAAACTCACATCTTAGAAAAATAGCGCTACCAAAAGTTTGGGTTTAAACAATTATTTTACTCAAGTTAGTGATTGATTAGCAAATAATTACTTTTGTTACGAGATATTAAAAGAAAACATGCTGTAATGTTGCGCATACTCGTAGATGTATTAAACTTGGCCAAGCTGCCGAAAAGATTAAAGTGTAGAAAAGTTTATGGATCATTAGTTAAGAGCAAGCGTTATAAAAAATTTTTTTTATACTGTATAAAACATTAGTATGAATCATTCGTTAAGAGAGAGTGTTATAAAAACATTTTTTTTATAAAAAGATTCTTCTATAACGCTTTCCTTTAACTAATGATCCATAAATTTTTTTACGCTTTAAGGCCCGTTTCCACTACGAGCGTGGAAAAAAGCATTCTTTGTTTGTTTTATTGCTTTTTTTTTGCGCTCGCTTCAATTTTAACCGCTCGCTTCAATCGAAGATCAATAAAAGAGAGAAAGAATGCTCTTTTCCACGCTCGTAGTGGAAACGGGCCTTTACCGGTAATCTTTTCGGCAGCTTGGCCAAGTTTAAGAATACATCTATGCGCAACATTATAGCATGTTTTCTTTTGATATCTCGTAAAGGCCCGTTTCCACTACGAGCGTGGAAAAGAGCATTCTTTGTTTGTTCTATTGATTTTTTTGCGCTCGCTTCAATCGAAGATCAATAAAAGAAACAAAGAATGCTCTTTTCCACGCTTGTAGTGGAAACGGGCCTTAACAAAAGTAATTATTTGCTAATCAATCACTTACTTTAGGAAAATAAAGGCCCGTTTCCACTACGAGCGTGGAAAAGAGCATTCTTTGTCTCTTTTATTGATCTTCGATTAAAGCGAGCGGTTAAAATTGAAGCGAGCGCAAAAAAAAAGCAATAAAACAAACAAAGAATGCTTTTTTCCGCGCTCGTAGTGGAAAAGACTTATTTTGTGCAACTAACAACTCGAAAGGATGATTTTTGCTTAGTTAAATCTAATTTAAGAAAAATACTTTGCCCATACTAGGGAGTCGGAGTCGGAGTCGGAGTCGTAGTCAAAGTTAAATTCGGGAGTCGGAGTCGGATCTTAATCTTCCGACTCCGCAACCCTGCTTTATAATAAAATATCTAAAAATTTATTATAAGTTTATGAAAAGCAAGTTTTAATCTTTAGAACTTTTTGGTCTATTTTTTTGACATTTTGAAAAAACATAGAATAAATATGGCCAGTGATGGCCGTACAAAGGGGGATCCGGCGCAAGAAAAATTGGAGGAGGCCATTTTTTAAGTTTTTTTGCTTTCAATATATAGTGATCTCTAAAGAAAAGGTCATCACTTTCAATCGAGTAGGTTACATTATCCCTGCTTTCGTCCTAAAGTTAAAGCGCAGACAGAGGGGCCACCGTGATGGTGCTACTATACAGAAATAGAGCAATATTTTGTTTGGGGGAACACTTTTTGACGTTTTTAAGGGAGGGAGGCCAGTGTGGCCACTCGTTTGCACCGTACTAAAGCCATCACTGAATATGGCCTAGGTCTACATTATTTTTCGAGATTATTATTTGCACAATTTGCTCTTAAATTGACATTCTTGGGAACTTGTGGGGGAAACGAAACTTAGGCTTATTGTGTACTGTCAAAAACAAACATTAGATGTAGGCCACAGACTCCAGTCCCATTCGAAAATGTAAGCTCATCTATACAACTTAATCGAAACAAATCCAAAAATAAAAGACCCGTTTATCTCTGGAATATGGGCAGAGCAAAGTAGAGATGGCAACCACCAGATGATATCCATTGTATAAACCGTGCCGGGATGGAGTTATTGGTAGCGATATCTAGACGCAATTTAATGGAGTTCTTCATCATCACTAAAAACAACCTCGGAAGGGAGTCTGAAACAAAAATATTATCTATAAAGATTTCTTGCGTAAAAGTTTTTGTCTTAATCCAAATTGATGTGAAATTGATTTGCGACCAAAAATCGCTAAAAATAACGATTTGCAAAGATGACTGCGACCCAAATAAATTTGACTGAGCATAGTGAAAACGTAGTGATCTCTAAAAAAAAAAAAAAAAAAAAAAAAAAAAAAAAAGTCTTCACCTTGAATCTGTTTCTGATTTCTTGATTGTCATCTCAAGCATCTAGTGTTCTCTAAAAAAAAAAGGTCTTCATCTTGAATCTGATTCCGATTTCTTTATTTTCCTCTTAAATTCGTAATGACATCTCAAGAAGGTTCTTCACCTCTCAAATCTTGTGCGCGCAGATCTTTTTCTTTTACGTGCGGTAATTTACAAGGCTTCGCGACCCATGGTTTGAGAAACACTGTGGTATATTGTTGAGGACTTGAGTTCTTCAAACTTTAAATTCTTGAAATCCACGATCCACACTCGGGGTCACCAATATGTAGCGGTTAGCGAGGTTTTATATACGTATATATCTAGCTACATGTAAATTTCACAAACTTTTACAGATCTTCTTTTTATTATTATTAAAACAACATTCTTTATTCTTAAAGCCAACAGTACAAGAACTTTTCTACATGCGTTTTTTACAACGCAAGACTCTCTCGTTTTCTATCAAAAAAGAAAAAAATGAATAAACGAACAAAAATATATACAAGCGTAAAAATGCGGCGATCGCTACAAAGAAACTTAAGAAATTGCATATTGTCGAATGATTGGCTAAAACTTGATTGTAAATCGTATTTACCTGTTCGAAATGAGTTGACGACAATTGGTTTTATTGTATTACGGGGAACGAGAATAGTAATCCCTAGCGAGTTACGCGAACATGTGCTCACGAAGGTCACGAAGGTCATCCCGGAATCGTAACGATGAAAGAGAGATTACGAAGTAAAGTATGGTGGCCTGGTATTGATAAAGATAGCGAACGATTTTGTAAAGAATGTTATAATTGTTAATTAGTAAGCAAACCGATTGTGCCAGAACCAATTAATCGTAAGTTGCGCACAAAATTGCCTCAGTTAGAAATGTATTGTGATTACGACTTTGGTGTGCAAAAATGTAGAGATAACGATGCTAAAATGAACGAAAAAGGGAAAATGTATATTGATGTAAAACGTAATGCTGCTAATAATGATTTGAAAGTAGGAGATAAAGTTCTGTTTAAACAAAATGAAAGTAACAAAATGTCGACTGTGTATCGTAAAGATCCGTTTATTATAACTGAACGAAAAGGAAATTGTGTAACAGTTCAAAATGATGATGTGTATCTCAAGCGAAACATAACGCATGTAAAAAGATTTAATCCTTGTACAAATGTATGTGATTATTCTCGAAATGACAGTGGGGAGATGCATGATTCTGATTCCACACCTGATCATGTAAATAGCGATTGTGAAAATAACGTAGAAAATGATGTTAATGCGAAATGTTTGTGCCCTCGAGAAATTCTTAAACAACCGAAACGTTTTAATAATTGAGTAATGTTTTAAAGCAAGAAAGGAGGGGATGTAGTGTTTGTGAATAATTATAAATGTAAATTGAAACATAATTGGCAACACTGTACATATTGTTATGTAATTGTTTTTACTTTAGAAGAATACACGTTTGTAAGAGAACGCGTGCACCGGTCTGTTGGACTATGTAAGGTTTAATCTGTTAAGATAGCCAGCAGACACTACAGTCCCCTCATCGTGGACAAATGATCCCCATGGGTGGGCACCATTCGGACGCTTGAGTAAGATTTTTAAAATCTAATAAAATTTTTGTTTGCAATCTGACCTTTCATATTTAAGGTGGCTTAAGTTTTCATAGAATAAAGTTTTAAAAAAACTTGCTTACATTTAAAATTGTATATCAAGTTAGACTTATAATAAAGTGAAGGTAAATTTTGTCCAATAGGTTCCACATCTCCCCCGCATCAACTAACTACAAGTCAACTGTAAATTGCAATCGAAGCAGCCAACCATTTTAAAAAATGAAGAAAATACCAACACTAAAAAAATAATAGAAAATGCAACACGCCTAACACGGTTGGAAAGATAATTTTTCACATCTTATTTTAAATTATGCAGTATAAATTAAAAAATATATCAGAAAAAGCATTCACGTCCAGAGATAGTGATACTTAAATTCACTAAAAGTTATTAAACATTTTAAATTTTACTTAAAAATTATAGCGAGCAAAATTAAACATTTCATTTATTTTGTAAAATTTTTTATTAAAAAGCTGAACGTTTTCGACTATCATCAGTCCTTATCAAAGCATCTAAAATTGTTTAAAATCATCTAAAAATTTTTTTAACCATAAACGACAATTACAATCAATTAAAATATATAAAAAACAACAAAATTTTAAATTTTGTTTTTGAGAAAAACCGCCAGGCTGAAAAAATGTTGTAAAGAATTTTTTCCAGGACACAACAGAATGACGCAAACTGGTCTTCAGCCACGACGACATCGATCATGTTCGCAATTAATATAGCTAAGGAAGTTAAAGAAGGCCTTGATATAGCGCTTTTAACCAATCGGTCACGCTCCTGACTCGAGCATTTTAGCACAGAAACCTTCAGGTTTCAAATCGAGTCCGATTCCGACTCCTGGTTAATATCTATAAATATTTTTATAGTAACACATAAATTTTATTACGATTTTGAAAGAAATGGTAGTAGTTTTTGTTTCAATCATTTATTTTATCGTAAGTTTAAAATATGTTATTTAAATCATGTTTTTTTAAAAATTTAAATATTTAGTGTCATGTTAAGTTTCAATTTTTTTTTTGGTTACTTTGTTATTGTCAAAATTTTTTAAATTTATGTTATTGCAATACTGGTAGTATAAATAGATAAGTGTCCATACTTGTTATATAAACCATAGGCGTACAAGAGTAACAAGACCAAAACATTTGGGGGTGGGCAAAACAATTTTTCCGATAATTGCCCAAATTATGATTCGGTGCGCATTATTTCATGGAAATGCTTAAATTTTACTTTGATTTAATGTGAAACTTTTTTTTTGTATTTGTTTTTTAGTTGTAAATGGAACAAAAACAATAGTTTTGCTGAAATAAAACTTTGAATACTAAAAAAGTCTTCACGTTAAATCTTAGTTGATTTTGCACACTGATCTAAATCGTGCATAGTGCATGGTCAGTCCCAAAAGCAAATTTTTTGCATCTTGGAAGGGCAATTTCCCTGTGCCCCCTTGGCTCATAGGGCTATGGTATAAACAAATTCTTTTTTAGCATATTTTTTTAGTATATATTTGATTAAGCCAAAGTATTGTAGGTATTGCTATTATTTTTTTAGTTTGGTTTCCTAATTTAAAACAAAGCATTTTATAAATGAATCTTAGGACATTCAAACTGGTAACAAGCTTTTCATTAAAAATCCTACTAAAAAAGTTATTATCAAACAATAATAAGAATTAAACTTAAGGCAAGGCTGTAGTTATGTAACTGCATGAAATCTTTTAATGATGTATTTTCTTGTAACTATTAATTAATAACAAATGGTGCTTAAAAGTCAAACTAAAGGCAGTGGCTATATTTATGTGATTGTAACAAATAACCATATGTATGTGGTTATTTGTTACAATACACTACAATACAATTACAATACAATCACATAAATATAGCCAATGTTACAATCATATAAGTATACTTCACATAACAATTACATAAATTATGTGATTATGTTTAATTTAAAAAAACTAATACTTGCAAAGTCAAAAATTAACATAAAAAGAGTTAGTTTAAAACATTAAACAGTAAGAATGCCCTGCTCAAAAATTGATTTTTAGATATGCTTCAGTTTAAAATTTTCTCATGATTATATTCTTTGCTTGAATTTCTTTCAATACTGTTGATACCAAACTCCTTCATGATAACAGTATGTGTTACAGTATAGAAAAATTAAAATTGTCATTTATTTTTTAGATACTTCTGTACTTATAACATTAATTTATTACCCTAAGACTAAAAACTTTTATATGTTAGTTTAAACAAAATTAGAAAAAACTTAGACATGTCTATAATCTAACTCAATCTAACTTTCCTAATCAAAACTGGTTTTTTTCAAGAAGGGACCATAACTGTTTTTTGTCAGTAAAACTAACTGGGAATTCCCCCTATAGCACCAGGAGAAATTTAAACGAAACAAAAAGAAAAGAATTACTCAAAAAACGATAGTGTAACCCAGGAGGGATTCCAGGTTAGTTTCAATAACAAAAATCACTCATGGTCGCTTAAAAAGACTCTCAAAACCTGATCCTTATCAAAATTATCCCCAAAACTAAAAATCTAAACTTAAACCTATTAACTAAAACATAAAAAATGTGTTAATTCATATTAAAATAAAAAAATATATATGTGACGTTCAAACCTTGAATTTATTTTTTATGATCTAACAGTCTAGCACCTGCTCCTTTTAAGCTTTGTTAAAATTCTGTAAAAGTGACAATTCAAATCTTTTATCACATAAATTTGTTGACAAGACTTAAGTGCTCTTATAGGAAGAATCTGATCACATGACTAATGTAACAATAGTCAGCAGAAACTTTGTTATGGTTATGTACAAATAGCCACAGGAACTGGTATACTAAAACATGAATAAATATATTGCTAATACAATAGAATTTGTCTATTATGGCAATTTTAAAAATCCCCATGAGTTGCTGTTATGGGTGAATTGAACTGTATAAATGCAGTAGTATCAACTCTTATTATTAATGTTACCAAGTTTCAATTCTTGAAAATCATAAATTTTTTGATGTATTTTTGTTTTTATTAATGGCTGTAGTCTAATTTGTTAGCAACATAGTTAAGTGGCTCAACATACCATTATGCTATGGAAAATATAGATGTTGATTTACATACATGTGTTATTGCTGTTGTATTGCCCATGTAACAAAACTAAATTAGTTTTATACTTTGGTTTGAATTTACCATATCATATATTTTAATTTAAGTGCACACCTTAAAAAATAGCTTACTGTCTGCCACTCTCTCAAACCCTTTAATAAACCCAATCTAGACTCCTATTCTTGGATGATCTATGCTGCTTGCTAAGGCTTCTTCAACAAATTCACCTTCTACAAATTGATTTCTGTTGGATAAAGCTCTTGCTTTATCTGGAGAAAAAAATTGTCTCTGGTTTTTAAAAAAATGGCATATAATTTGCATTAGACTTTAGACAAAGTAAAATTAAAATTGTTGCAGACTCTTGGAACAACAACAATTGTTTTAAACTAAAGTGAACAACAATGTAATACTTAGCATGGGCATCAAGGTATTAAATTCACAACTGAAGCATCTTTTCATGATTCATTTTAATTGTTACGTTCATTTGTCTAAATCTTTCTTTTAAAAATTTGTATCAAAATATTTTTATTACAATATACTTTCAAAATACATTATTTGCAAAATTGAAGATATTAATTTTATTACTTACAGTTGTGTGCAAAAGTTTAAGACTACCTAGCATTTTTTATCTAAAATAGACAACCAATTTTGTTCAATTTATGTTATAGTTTGTTTATTCAAAGTACTGCAATAAAATAGCCATACATAGAAAATAACACTGTATGTCAAAAACTTAAGCTTATCAAAAAGTGAGTTACATTAGCCAGTTTTTGTGTCCAAGAATCTAGTATTTGGTATGTTTACCTTTGTTCTTGATAACAGCTTGTAGACAACAAGGCCTGCTATGCACAAGGTGTTTGCAGTATTTAGCTGTAATCTTTTGCATCTATATGCATTTTATTGCCATTTTGAAGTCTTTAGCACTTGTGGGATGTTCATCTGCCACTTTGTCTTTCAGTATTGCCCACGAATTCTTAATAGGATTGAGATCTGGGCTGTTACCAGGCCAATCCAACGTTTTGATATTCTTGTAAAGAAAATCACTCACTAACTTTGAACAGTGACAAGGAGCACCGTCTTGCATGAATATATTGCATTTATGAATAGCTTGCCCTTAACATGTTGTGTACCTGACACTGTTCATTGTTGTTCAAAAAGAAAAGACCCCAGATCATGACACTGGGAGGATGTTTTGCTACGAAGCAAGACAATTTGGCGGCGCAAATTTGTCGGCGAGACAATTTGGCGGAAAAATAAATAAAAATGATTTACCTTCACTAGCGTTGAAGCGACAGCAAAAAAGTTTTGTTATGTCACAAAGGCAATTGTAAATGTGCAGCAGATAAGAGCCAAAATTTTAATTTAAAGTTGTTAAATGCGTTAAATTTAGCGATGTTTCTAGCCCAATATTTATCTATTTAAATTTACAATAGCTTAATTTCGAATATTTAAATTAAAAAAGGTACTTGAATAGTTAAATTTTCGAATCACGGTCGTTTAATATGCATCTTTTACAAAAAAGTACAAAAATGTAGCTTACTACAAAGACGACAGGTTAGAAGTTTTACGGGCGTACGAATTTATGACGTCATAATAAGCATTTTGCTATATCAAAGCAAATCTATTCTGGTCGGCACGTATAAACAGTTTTATTTTCACTATTTTTTTTTTATAGTTCTAACGGTTTGTTTCGTCTATAGGGCTCGTCAGAAAACAATTCAAAATTTGAAAAACAAATACAAAAAGTAAAGCTTAACAAAGCGGTAAAAAGTCGGCAAAAGAACTTAAAACAAAAAAAAAATTACGGCAGTGATTAAAAAGTTAAAGTGGTTACAATTCGTTTAAATTAAATTTTAATGTGTAAATTTTTTTCCGTTGCTTACGCTATTGTTTCCAAATTTGAATTTATTATGGCTAATATCATGATTAATGATTCTGGGATAGTGGGTACAGATAAACGGCGAAATTCGACGGGATATATGTGTATTTAATCTTTTCGTAATATAACTGAACAAAATTATTGTTGTGCAAATTTGAAGTGGCCATGCTTATTTATTACCTACGTGCTGACCATAAACGCCATCTTTTGTGATGTCACAAAATTCACGCGCTTGCCAAAACTTAGAACAATTTGGTTGCATTAATCGTAGCTGTGCAATTTACGACTTCTGAAAAACAATGATTACCTGTATAAGAAAATGTTTAGTAATACGGCGGGAACAAGTCGAAACAAAAGATACAAAAATTCAATCAGGTTTGTACAACAGAATAATAGAACGAATAAAAATCTTTAATTTTTTTAAAAGCATTTTTAGGGCGCTCTGTTTGTTCCAATAAACTCGTTCGTTATTTGGAAACTTTAGCGTAAGCAAAGGAAAAAAACTTTACACATTGAAATTTAATCAAACACGATTTGTAACCGCCTTATATACTATTCTGTAAGCTTTGCTATTTGGCTTGATCAAGTCTTCTGTTTTGATTCTTGACAATTCTAATCACTGCCGTAATTTTTTTTTGTTTTAAGTTCTTTTGCCGACTTTTTACCGCTTTGTTAAGCTTTACTTTTTGTATTTGTTTTTCAAATTTTGGATTGTTTTCTGACGAGCCCTATAGACGAAACGAACCGTTAGAACTATAAAAAAAAAATAGTGAAAATAAAACTGTTTATACGTGCCGACCAGAATAGATTTGCTTTGATATAGCAAAATGCTTATTATGACGTCATAAATTCGTACGCCCGTAAAACTTCTAACCTGTCGTCTTTGTAGTAAGCTACATTTTTGTACTTTTTTTGTAAAAGATGCATATTAAACGACCGTGATTCGAAAATTTAACTATTCAAGTACCTTTTTTAATTTAAATATTCGAAATTAAGCTATTGTAAATTTAAATAGATAAATATTGGGCTAGAAACATCGCTAAATTTAACGCATTTAACAACTTTAAATTAAAATTTTGGCTCTTATCAGCTGAACATTTACAATTGCCTTTTCAATTGCCTTTGTGACATAACAAAACTTTTTTGCTGTCGCTTCAACGCTAGTGAAGGTAAATCATTTTTATTTATTTTCCCGCCAAATTGTCGCGTACCCGTTTTACTATAGCTTGTGTATAGCAATCATTAAATCGTGTTCCAACAGGCTTGCAAACTGTCTGTTTTCACTGTGCAAACTGCCAAATTTTGGATTCATCCAAGAAAAGGACTGTACTCCACCTTGCTTCATCCCGGTCTTCATATTGCTTGGCAAAGGCCAACCTCTTCACTTTTATGGCTGGGATTAAGCAAGGTTTTTTTTTTACAGGTTTAAACGCTTTCAGGTTGAAATCATGAACAAGACGCCAAAATTTTTTTGTCTAAATCAAAATGATTTGAATGGTTGAGTAAAATTATAAAAAATTAGAGCTTTAGAAGTTTTTAAATAAACCAAACACTTTTTTGTTTTTGTTATATTTCATTTTTAAAGTGCTTTATTTGTTTTATAAAATTTTGTAAACTTTAAATATAAGCTCTATGCCAAAACATTAGTTAAATATGTGACTGTATTTATTAATTTTATTGTTTTTTACCTCAGGTAAATAAAAATAAAATTTACTAAAATAATTAAAATGCCAAAATATTTCTGTGACTACTGTGATGCATATTTAACCCACGATTCCCCTTCTGTTCGAAAAACACACTGTTCTGGAAGAAAACATAAAGACAATGTTCGAATGTATTATCAAACATGGATGGAAGAACAAGCCCAAGAACTGATTGACAAAACTACTCAGGCTTTTCAAAAAGGTCAAATTGCTAGCAATCCATTTGGTCCTGGCATGGGTGGTGCTGCTATTCCTCCCCCTGGTGCTATGATGGGAGCAATGGGTCCAAGAATGGGAATGGGACCTATGCCTGTAGGAGGGCCTATGATGCCAATGAGAGGACCTGGCCCAATGATGATGCCAATGCGACCCATGGGACCCCCTGTTATGGGTGGTGCACCTGTTATGATGATGGGGCCTCGGCCGGGTATGCCAATGTAGCATTTGAAAAATTTTTAATCTCTTAGTACTATCCATTGACATTAAAATATTCAGTTTTGTTGTGCAAACAAATTTTTTGCAATGTAACAAAGCCAAATAACAGATGCTTGAAATTCTCACTTGATTCACTAAAAACAAGAGCTTTTGCTTGAATCAGTGTATTGCAGTGATCAATTCTTTAGTGCTATAAGTTGTTTATTTGATATTCCAAATTTTAACTGTATTTTTCAAGTCTTGTTCTCATAATTATCTCTTTAATTGCATTGAATTTTTAAATTCGTATTGAAAAAAAGCTTACTAAACCTAAAGTTCTAACGTAGACATTTTTTTAATTCAGAGGTACATTTGGATTTGTCTTTTCATGATTTTGCTAATGTTTAAATTTGGGTCAATTGCTTTTCAGTCACTAACAGCATGCTTTGAAAAAAGTAAAATTTTAAAGATTTTATGCATTCACTTGTTGGGATGTCAAGATAATACTAATCTGTTTTTGGGACATTTTTACTGATGCTGTATTTTTTGTCATTTTTTTCAGTGTAGTTAGCTCAAAGTGATTTGTAATTTTGTTTGCAACTGGTCCTACATACTATTTGTAGTTTAGTGGTGGTAGTATAAAGTATGCCTCCCAAAAGTAGCAAATTCTCTGACGGTGAACGCATTTTGTGTTTCCATGGCCCGCTAATGTACGAGGCAAAGTGCATTAAGTCGGAACTTCGAGATGGCAACAAAGGTTTTCAATATTTGATTCACTACAATGGCTGGAATAAGCACTGGGATGAATGGGTTCCTGAAAGTCGTGTTCTCAAATACAATGACTCGAATTTGCAGCGACAAAAGGATTTACTAAAGCAGCACGGTAAAGACAAAGCTAAACGGGGGAAGCCCCCGAAATTTTCCAAGTCAGACAACTATAAAGAAACTTCAGAGACCTCAAAAAGAAGCGAGCATACACCGTTGCCAGTGGAGCCTAAAAAGAAAAGATCACGCCTTGAACCATCTGTCGAACCACTGGATGCATATTTGTCTAAAGTTGAAGTTAAAGTTGTTATACCCGATGCTCTTAAGTCGGTGTTAATAAACGATTGGGATCTTGTGACGCGACAGAAAAAGCTTTTTGGTGTCCCTGCTAAAGTTCCAATCGAAAAAATCTTAACTACTTATGTCGAAAATAACAGTGATTCTGTTGAAAAAACAAGTACAGTACAAGAACTGACAGCTGGTATTACCGAATACTTTAACGTAATGCTCGAGCCTCAGCTTCTTTACAGAGTCGAACGCGGCCTCCACAATCAGACGGTTTCGAACTCTTCGTCTTTGACGATGGTCCAGATTTATGGCTTCCCTCATTTGTTAAGACTTTTTGTGAAAATTGGCTCGATATTGGCGTATACAAGACTAGACAAAGAAAATCTCGCGATTTTAATAAAGCAAATGCAGGCGTTTTTAGATTATTTGAATGATAACGAATCGACTCTTTTTAATGCTGACGACTACGACGCGACACCTGTAGATCAACAAAAAAAAGTTTAATAGAAGTTTCTTGGAAAGTATTTTATGTCATTTATAGAACTATAGCCATATGTAGTTTTCATGAACAGTTTGTCATTTGGTTGGTTTCAGCTACAATGCTAGAGAACTCGTACAATTTGCTTTATGCGGCTATAACTTTATAAAGGTTGTATTTTATTTGTTTGCAACTCGCTGATAGTTTTTATGCTTTCATTATAACTCTTTCTAAAATTTGTGACGTAAGATGTATTTAACAATTGCAATCGTTGGAAAACTGGATTACAAGTTTATATCATGTTTATCGAATATTATAGTAACTTCAGCCCTTTAAGGATCACAGCAAAAAGTAATTCGTAATAATTTTTTGCCAAAAAGATCTAAGTATCCGCCGTATTTGATTTTGATGTTTCCATAATATTGATTCTTCAAATTTTCACGATAAAAATTTTAAATGGTTTAAACCAGGGGTGGCCAGCCTGCGGCGCATTGGACGGTTAGTGGTGGCGCATTGCAATTGGGGAAAATATTTCAAATGAAAAATGTTCCACAACTTGTATCTAGCTATACCAGAGGTGGCCAACCTGTGGCGGATTGCACCCTGATTTCCAGCGATGACCGTTTTTTTTTAGAGAACAGCTCGGTTTCAGTAGAAAAAGTAAAAATTTAGAGAATTTTTTTCCAGCGATGACCCTTTTTTTAGAGAACAGCTTGGTTTCACTATGAAATTTTGAAGTCTTTGGTTTGTGTGGCGGATATGATCTGGATTGAATAAAATTCGCGCTTGAGGAAAAAAGGTTGGCCACCCCTGGTTTAAACAAAAAATTGAAAAGCATTAATATTTAGTGAAAGCCGGAATTAGCGGCTATTTTTTTGTGATTGTGTTTCTTTTAGAAGTTTTTAAAACAATTTTACTTCGAGCTGCCATTGAGGTAAGAATTGGTAGTATAAACTGCCTAATTGTTGTAGCTTGTTTTAGTGTTTCTTGTACCCCTTTTTTCATCTGTTTTTGCTATTAAAAAATTTACTTCAATTTTCTCTGAAAGGAAACTATTTACTTGTAGCAACTTACAATTTTACCAAAAAACAATATCTTCCGAATTTTTTTTCCATGCTGCAAACTTTTGTTCGAAAAGCAGTTCATTTTAACTGTCTCTCCATCACAGAGAGAAAGACATCAAAAAACTGGCAGCTCCTATACCGGACCTCGGAGCGAGATAAAATGAATAATGATGGTAATGAGGTGATGACATTTCAACACATAGTTCATAGCGTGATCTTTTAACTCCGCATTTAATGCCACTTTCGCTCAACTCCCGCCTTCGTCATGCAGCCAGCCCTCTGGAAAAAGCCACTTGATTATTTGTGGTGTTTGCTCGCCAGTCTTGAAAAACGACTCTAAATTATCTGTACATTAATATGTTAATTTGGAATGCGACAGCAATTTCTAGGCATCTCTGGAGCAATTTGAAGCAATAGCATAACGTTGCTTTAATTTAGACGTTTTATCGACAAATAAAATTGCAATTATGCGCATAATTATCTCAACAGTACCCATCATTCTACTGTAGACAGTCGGCAGCGTGATGGAGTGGTTAAGAGCGCCGTGATGAATCGCGAACGTGAACACTATTGCGGTTCGAAACCTTATACTCGCTATATTCTGTTGTGCTTTTTGGAAAAGACACTTTACGGCACTTTTTTCTGCTTGGCAGACAATTGTAAAGAAAGCGGTTCCGTCCCAGTGAAGTCTTTTCTCTACTTCGCTCCATCTCTGGCTCCCCCTTCCCAACTTCCCAAATTGCCATACCCTGTAGATTGTGCCAACCATCTCTCTTCACATCTACAGTGCCATTTCTCTACTCAAACCCCAAAACCTTTTCGAAGCACCGGGAAAGCTCAGATGAATCTTATCAGAACTGCACACTGCAACACCCTGCATTCCACTTTCTGTTCACCATTCTCCTCTCTTGAACTCTCCACAGCTATCTCTCATCTCAACCTCAACCTCTTCAAACCCTGATCAAATTACCTACCCTCTTCTAACCCACCTCCCACAACCTGCGTTACATTTTCTTCTATATATCTTCAACCTTTCTTGGTCAACTCACACCTTCGCATCTACCTGGAAGCAATCAATCATCCCCATTCTCAAATCCGGAAAACCCTCTGACTCACCTTCTTCATATAGACCCATTTCTCTCACTTCCTGTACCTCCAAACTCTTCGAAAAAATGGTTTTAGCACGACTAACCTATTTTCTCGAACAACAAGACATTCTCTCATCCGCGCAAGCTGGTTTTAGACCTGGTAGATCGACTGTAGATCAGGTTCTCCTTCTCTCACAGTCAATCGCAGATTCCTTTCACCAATCTAAGCCAGGCGCAAGTACAGTCCTTGCCACTGTGGATTTTGCGAAAGCTTTTGACTTAGTTTGGCACTCTTCCCTTCTCTCTAAACTCCTCTCTTTAAATCTTCCTCTTTGCTTTGTTGAATGGATACGATCCTACCTTTCAGATTGCCGTTTGAAAGTCCGTATCTGTAATTCATACAGTTGTCCTTTCCGTCTCCGAAGAGGAGTTCCCCAAGGTTCAGTTCTAGGACCAGTTCTCTTCTCTTTATACATCAATGACCTTCCCACTTTCCTTCCTACATCTGTGCAAGACCTCTCTCTATGCAGATGACCTAGCCATCTGAACCTCTTCCCCGAGTGTTGAGTGTGCAACTTCCATAGTACAAGCTGCCCTCAACAGACTGGTGGAATGGTGCTCAAAATGGCGCCTTCCTCTCAACCCTCTCAAATGTGAAACATCCTTCTTCAGCTTAGACCCCTACCAATCACGTATACAACCCTCTCTGTACATTTTTAACACCCCACTTCAATTTAACCCTCATCCAACCTTTCTCGGTGTAACCTTCGACCGCACTCTCTCTTTCAAACATCATGTCTTATAATAACGGAAAAAGTATCACAGCCGATTCCGTGCTTTCCGCTCCATCGCCTCTGCCTCCTGGGGTCTATCAAAAGAATCCCTATGTACCTTATACAGTATAAAGCCTTCATTCGCCCCATCCTTATCTATGCTTCCCCAGGCTGGTTTCCTTTCTCATCTCCTACTCACATCACCTTCGTGGAGAGGATGCATAGATCTTACTGTAGAGTAATTACAGGTTGTCTATCGTCCACTGCCATCCCTCTACTTTATATAGAAGAACTTCTACCTCCATTACGAGTCACCCTCACCCACCAATCCCTTTCCTTCTTTGAACGAGCCCTCCGTCTACCTTCAACCTTTCCCATAGCCTCTCTTGCGAATTCTAACCCCCGTACACGTCTCAAGAAGAGCTCATGGAGATCCTTCTCCCGATCACATAACCTTACCCCTAACCTACATCTTGCTCGTGAACCTCTAATCCTCTGCCCTCCTAACCCCCCCTGGTCTACTCTATCTACTTACACAATCTCACTCCATCTCTCATCCCCATGCTCTCGCAAAGACCCTCCCCTCCCTTCGCAACACCACAGCTACCTCCCATCTTTCTTCCCTATCTCACAGCGATATCTCTGCCTGGACTGACGGTTCGGTACCTGGCGGGCTGGGGCAGGGTGGTGCAGGGATACACATCAAGTGTACAAAGTGTCTCACTGCTATCTCGCCTCCTTCTCAACTGGTCTCTGGCTACGAGTTATAGTGCTGAAACCTTCGCTATCCTACATGCTCTTAAATTCTCACTCCAAGACATGTAATTTTTAATCTATCACTTTTTTTTCCGATTCTTTATCTGTCCTATCAACCCTCTCTGCCCTCAACCATATTTAACCCCCAAATGCCTATCCAATACACAATCCCTTCTCAATTCTTTATCCCAATCCAAGGTAGTCCATCTGCAATGGATACCTGGTCACTCTTCCCTCCCAGGTAACGACTTAGCTGACTCTCTAACTAAAGCCGGAGCCTCTCTTGATCCCTCCAAAATATCAGTGTCCATCGCACCCCTTATTTCCTCCCAACGACTATCCCTCTACACCAGTTGGAGACGCAGTGTCCAATCTGGTTTCTTTCAACACCAAATCCCTTCAGTATCTCCCGAGGAGCTTACTCTCCCTCGCTCCGCTCGCTGTGCTCTCTCCCGTTTACGCTGCAAAGGGCACAGCACTCTCCTTAACTCTTATTTCCACAAAGTGCGTCGAGCCGAGACTCCTTTATGCAGCAACTGTGGTTCTGAATCACAGGATCTTTCACATCTCGTGCTTAACTGCCCTGTACTGGACCATCTGCGTCGGACCATATTCAGCCATACCCTCTCACTTCTGGACCTCTGTCCCGTCCGTGGGGAGTCTCCCAATTATTGGGACTCCGCGGAGTTGATCCGCGCCCCATCCCCAGGAATGGGTCGGGTAAATCCACCACCACCACCACCAAAGAAAGCGGTCTAACTTTAAATTCTGTTATATCTCAACTAAACAGCAATATCTTGGCATCTCCGGAAGCCGGCTGGGGATAATAGCTTGACAGTTGCGTTATGTATACGCCTCTGACGCTTTTTTGTAAATCCGTAGAAAAAATTAAAAAAATAAATAAGAATCGTCGTACTTTGAACCATCTATATGTTTAGTAAAATCATGATTTATAGCAGCGGCATGGTCAAGTTAAATACGAGCCGAGACGATATTGCCAAGTGCTGGTTACTTTTATACTCGATTTAGCTGCTGGGTCTTTGTAGTCTATCTGTGTTAATGACACCAAGCGCTCTCTAATCTTCGACAAACCAAGCTTTGCGAACAGTCCACCTGTTCGTGGTAAATTATTTCGATCGCTACACAACCAAAAAATAGCTTTGTATTATACAGCTAGAAATATACAATAAGCTTGGTTTATTCATGATAACATAAATTCATGGGGAAAAGTTTCGCGATATGTTTGCACGTACATTGAAATATTAATAAAAAGTTTCGAATAAATTATTTGCAAAAAAGCCTTCACCAGTTTCCGAAACAGAGTAAAATGTCCGTAGTTAAGACGGTCCAATGGTAGATGTTTAAAGCAATTCTCGACATTGTTGTTATTAAGGATTTCTAAATCCGGGATCCAAGACAAGATGTTAGGAATGTACAATGACTCAGCTGTAAAATATAGCCGTAGTTTCTGTTATGTTGTTTTCGAAGTCTTTATGGCCAACAAAAATAAATAAACTTTGAATTACATTGAAAAGCTTTAGTCTACTGTATAGTTATTGGTTAACCCATCGTATCTCAACTTGTGGGCCACTGATAAACGAAAGGGAGTTTGTAATTGAGCCAAACAACAATCAATGTTTCACATAACGAATGTGTTGAAATTATGTATTAGTCGCGATAAAAAGTAATTTTTGTTTGCATTGTGACGGGTGTTGTGGTTTAGTGATTACCTTGCTATCAATATTTTGCATCTGTGTGGATATTGCCCAGTGACTCTTAAAATGGGGTTCTCAAAGCAACTTTTTGGGGAGCGCGATACCCTTCAAGTCTCACATAAATAGAATCCAAGTAAACCATGATACATGTATGTTGATAGCAATGAATCTAGCGATAAAAGGCAACACTTAATTATTCAGCTTGCAAGCTCTAATGAAACTAGAAATCTATGTTTATTTAGTCTCTGATACTGCAACTTTTTCACATCTAATCCAATTAAAAAATTTTTTTGTGATTTTGCTTCCTGTGATTCCCTAAGCGGATTAAAAAACAATAATATTTATTATTGTTTTTTCAACCTCAAAGAGGTAATGTTTTTTTATATTCTAATATGTGATTGATATTAGCAAGAACATTAATGTACTATTTGAAGTATTGACACATCTTATAAATTTCTGAAAAGAATTTTCGATGTAGCCTATTTTTACAAACATCTTATGCTGATTTGGAATTGGTGAGAAAACAGTTTGCAATACAGGTAAAAAAAATAAGTTCTGACTCAGAGGATAAACTCCTCGACTTACGACCCTGCTTTTAAAAAAATATTTGAGATTTCAATCAATCTGTGAGCATCGGAAAAAGGTGCGTGCTTCATACCGAAGTATCAGTAAAGAACGCATCGCTTCGGTACTTTTTCCTTTTACTAGTAGGCCTACATATTTACGTATATAAATCAAGGTTTTCCACTTTAGAGCAGACAAAAAAAGGCTCGAAACTGTTTTTATGTAAAAGATTGCATGCATCGTGCGTTTCTTCAACATCTCCAAGAATTAACGTATTGGTCGATTATATTCCGCACAGAGTTGGGGAGTCAAAAGGTTTAAGATCCGACTCCTAAAACTTTTGAGATTCCGACTCCGACCCCCAAATAAGGGCAATATCATTATGCAAACACGACTTGTTTGAAATTTTAATGCAAACTTTTTATGAGTTGCACACTGTAGCCTACGGCATGCGGCAAGGTTCTTTAAAAAATTTATTGCAGTGCATTACACTGCCATGCGCGGTTGACATTACTAATAACGACATGTAATTGAATTGGATACCAGGAGTCGGAGTCGGATAAACTATTCCGACTCCTTCCTAAAACCTCCGACTCCACAACTCTGATTCTGCAGCAAGATTCTCATTGATGCGCAGTTGAGTAAATACTCTGTTTTGAAATATGTTTTGCACTTTTCTGTTTTTTAAAACTATTTTGCTGTTTTTTCTTGCATAAAAAACTTACACAGTAAAATTTTTACCAAATAAAAAAATAGGACACAGAACAAAAAAGTTAAGAATCAGTGGGTTAACCGAAAAAAAGTGTAAAGAAAATGACTTGGAGGATTAAGGGTACAGGAGGTTTTAAAAATTAAAAACGACGGTGATTGCATGGTGAAAAAAAGTCAAAGATTTTTCTTCCCAAAGCTTTTCATCTGACACTCTTCAGGGGAAATCGTCAGAATAAAGCAGAAACGATCCGAGGATACAATTTTGTTGGATATAGCAACAATGGTTGATGGTAAGCGTCCAACTATAAATCCTAGAATCTGTTCGTTAATTTTAAACACTGCAAAATTTCTTGCTCATATTTGTAGAGGAGCTGTTGATCTGACACTTCATTTGTTGGCAAGTGGCAATGAATATGTAATGTAAGAATGGTTCTCTACCCATCCTTTGGAACGGGCTTTTGGTAAGCTGCGGCAGGGCTCTGGGGGAACGTACTTTTTAAGTGCACAGTCAGTGATTAAAAAGATACGTATACAATGAGCTAAACTATCTACACAACTCAAACTTGATATTTTAAATAACAGTGGTAGTGATGAACATGAATGTGAACTTTGTAAGCGTCTAGTAACAGATAAAAAGTGTGAAGTTTTTGACAATCTAGAGGCGCCTAAAGAAAATGTTGGAAGCGAGTAGTGGCAGCTATTTTATATATAGCTGGATATCTTCAAAAGCAAGCAGGTCAAATTTGTGATAATGATACAATGTACTATTACGACAACTTTGGAAAGTTAGACCACCTGTAATACGTATATTAATTCAATTCATCTAGCACTTAACTGTGGCGGCAGCGTGGTCAAGTGGTTAAAGCGCCGGGATCATGATCGACACGGTCTCGGTTCAAAACCTAATCGCGCCATTCTGTTGTGTCCTTGGGAAAGACACTTTACGGCAATTTCCCCTGCTTGGTGGTCTTGGCAAGCAGTTCTAAATTAAAGTCATATCTCTATTGAAAATTTCAAGCGGACAGCAATATCTTGGCATCTCCGGAAGCAGGTCGGGGTAATTGCTTGCCCTATGTATAGCGCCTCTGTCGCTTTTCTTCGAGTCAGGAGGATAAATATAGAGATAAAAATAATAAAAAAACCTTTATTAATGCTTTAAAAGTCAATTTTATTGACATATAAATTATAACACATTGTAAATATAAAAACATTACAACACACAAAATAATACCATATCTTTTTAAGAACTGAAAACGTCTTTCTGAAAACCAATTCGAATAACAATCATGATAACAATTAATGTGAATTGAAAAGCGCGCTTAAACGAATAATATTATATATTGAATTGATCAAAACGATTGCCGAGTTCAAAACTCATAACACCACCTCAATAGAGGAGCCCTTCTGCTGCCTCAAGATCATTTTAGTACAGTAGTGTATTAACTGCTTTGTGTTATTAACTCAAATAGGTAAACGAATATGTCGTATTTTTTTGATAAATTTGTTTATATCTACAGTATTTCCGAAAAATGGCATTTTAATATTTCTTTGAAACACAGCAGAATTCTTAGCAATATATATTTGTAAAACTACTCTTTATTTTGCTCTCCACGCAGTTCTAAGGAAACTTTCTTAAAAGTGTTGAAGCTCAACTAGTTTTTACATTTTTCATGCTTTTTTTGCAGACAATGCCGTTCCACTTTCTGTTTTAGTTTTAAAATGATGACGGGCACAAAAAGTGTAACAAAAATAAATAAATGGTCATTCAATTTTCAGCAGCACAGCTTTTACTTTTAATAGCAGTAATTTTTCTCTATTTGTGTCGGCATTAGTAAATCACACCCCTGGTATTCGCTACCACAACATCTCAAAATCGATTCCGTTTTGCCTGTCTTACTTTTTTGCAACAATGCGTTTATAAATATTTATGTTGTTTTTCAATTTTTGTTCTGTACTATGTACATCACTAGATATGCTGCAATTATAATTTTTATCGATCTTTAATACTTTATGCAAAGTAAATCGATCATTAAGTAAAAAGCAAGTTTGAAGCTTTGATAAACTAATAATTTCGCCATTAAACAAAATAAATATACTACTAAAAATTGAATTAGGCCTAATGCTGAAAAAATCAAGCAGTTAACGTTTAAGTAAAATAAACATAAGTCTTAAATTGTAAAATCTGCGGGTACAGCATAGGTGGTTTTTTGCTTTAAATGTTTCTTTGCTATTAAGAGAGTTTTGTGCTCTGAAGTTTTGTGCTTCAGCTCACGCACTCGTTTTTTGTTGACATGGCCTGTATTTTCTAGGTCGCCATTGTACGAACCTATGTCTGTCAACCTTTTCTTCACTATTCTATGTTCAGATCACTATACGCACGAGCAATCTGAAAAAAGCGAGACCAAACAATCTAAAAAAGTTTTTACAATGAACTTGTTCGAGAAGCTATTGATGAGTTCTTTTTCATCAGACGGAGCAAGAGCTCCACCCACTATCAATCATCAAACAAAAGGTGGAAACAAACTAATTTGCATTCATATGGACATGGAATTTAAATTAGCTTTGTCCAGCTGCAAATGTAAAAAAAGGTCTTCAAGACCGACTTTGGCGGAAGGGCAAGAACAAAGCGATACAATTTAATGCTTACACTCTCCAGATAAAGTCGATATAATGAATTTAGACTTAACTTTTAACGTAGTTCGTCATGACCAAAGCCATGTAAAAAAAAACAGGCCCCAAATTTTTAATAACTATCACTACTACCCACCGCACTCGAAAAAAAGTGAAATAAAAGTTTTCACTTTGTTTTGAACTAGGCTATTTTTTAAAATTATTATTGAAAAATACATTTCGAAAAGTGGCCCCCTTTTTTGTACCAGGTCCTCCTTTTATAAGGCCATCACTGAGAAAAGTTAAGACTAACTAGAATCAAAGCCCCTTATTAGGCAACAAAAAAATTATTATTCTATTGCACTATAGACTTCAGACAATGTTTACTTTACAATGTATTTTTAAAGAATTTTAATCACAAGCACAAAAACAGCACAGTGCTCACAGTTTTCAAAAGAAGCTAGGCATGCACACAACTTGTTAATCACTTAAAATAATTAACATTTTCGAGAAAAGCCTAATCTTGAAACTATTTGGACAATGATAAAATAATGGCAATATAACTATATTGAATTTTTGAATTTCACAACAACGATATTGAAAATTTCACAGCGCACCAATGAATAATTTACGAAAACACATGGACAGCAACATATTTTAACTTGGGCCGTAGCACAAAAAGTCAATAAAATGGTCCGTGAAAGAGTTTAGACTGAAATAAGACCAAACTCAACTCAACGAGGTTATAATTTATATTTAATTATAAGGCCAACCTACCGTATGCTTGTGCAATAATACATACTGTAGTTTAAGGGTGTGTTTTCATGAAAAACCTAAAGCACACTAATGCAAATTATGCACTTAAACACACTATTGATAAAAACAAAATGAAGCTGACAAAAAAATTTACTCAAAATCGGAATCGCTGTCGTCGTCGTGTCCTCTAATCGTTTTCGATTTGGTTTGCATGAACGACGAAGTTGCGCTTGACGTTTTATTTTGATCAGGCGGCGTAGCGAGGTCGCCCTTGTAATTAAGCATTTCTCGAGCACCAAGTCGCCACTCCAACATCTCCGTCGAAAAATCGTCACAATTTCCCAGTTCGGTAAATCCCACAATGTAACCCTGAAGATGGAAGTCGTGCTCAAAACGTTCAAGCAAATATGAAAGCTACCTTTTAACTAAAAACTATCGAATTATGTGGTTGATGTAATAATGCTGTGGTTATTTCGGATTTCATCCGGCCGGTCACACAACTGAAAAAATATTGCCGAACGTTCTTCACCGTTGCGGAAATTTTGTGTGAATGACTGCGCTGACCACGCACACAGTTGTGGAGATAAATAATGCGCACTTGTAACACGCTTGGTGTTAGCAAGTTAGTATAGCAAAATATATTTATTAATTAAAAATGTGGCTATTTATTTCGTTTTTTATGTTATAGTTTTAGTTGCCAGCTGAAAATAAGACAAAGACGATGAAACATACTCAAAAAAATCTTATCAGATCCGTGAAACTCCAGAACAAGAATTTAAACGAAAAAGTGATTTGAAAAAAAGAGTTCAGAGGCGTTCATTGGCGATAGCTCTTCCGTGATTTAAAAAAACCTAGTAAGCGACATTTTCAAATAAACGGAGTTATGCGTATTTGGGAGTTTTTTAACTAAGAATTTTCTTTTTTTATAATTTTTAGGTTAAAAAGTTTGTTACTTTTTGAGTTAGCGCCTAGTAAAAGCCATGGTCTTACTGTATAGATGTATCAACTCAAAATGCAAATCACCGATTTTCTCAAAAACTTGAAAAAGCCGCTTACTATGTTTTTGCAAATCACGCCAGAGCTATTAAATACTTTTGCAAAACGGGAAAAAATTAAAAAGACTGTTATAAACGCTGGATAGCTTATTTCATAGTCTAAAACAGCGTTTCTCAAACCATGGGTCGCCAAGACTATGTGGATGGGTCGCGAAGGCTTGTAAATTACCGCGCGTAAAAGAAAAGATCTGCGCACACAAGATTTCAGAAGTGAAGAACCTTTTTAAGAGATCATTACAATTTTAAGACGAAAATCAAGAAATTAGAGTCAGATTTAAGGTGAGGACTTTTTTTTTTTTTTTTTTTTAGAGATCACTTCGTTTTTCAGCCGAAAATCAAGAAATCTGACTCAGATTTAAGGTGAGGACCTTTTTTTTTTTTTTTTAGAGATCACTACGTTTTTCAGCCGAAAATCAAGAAATCGAAATAAGTTTGCTTACAAATAAATTTCTGCCGACTCATCTACAGCTAAAAATTAGACAACCATTGTTGGCTTACATAACAATTTCGCTTCTTTCTAATCAAAATAAGCGCTCACTCAAATTTATTTGGGTCGCAGTCACATTTGTAAATCATTGTTTTTAGCGATTTTGGGTCGCAGAAAAAAAGGTTTGAGAAACACTGGTCTAAAATAAAATTTATAAAGAAAGTACCTGTGTCTTCCCATCTTTGATAAGCCCCATTGTTGGTATAACTCTAATACCGAGTCGTTGTGTCAAAAAAGGAGCTTTTTCCACATTCAACTTGATAAAGCGAGTTTCTAAATGCGCTGGTGCTAACGTTGATAAATGCTTGTCGACAATCTTACACCTAAACAAGAGTTTGAATTAAAATGAAATATTTGGGATCAATAGCTATTCATCATTTTTTAAAATTCTTAATAACAGATTTAATGCTTAGACACTGCATGCCTTGTAAAAAAATTTTTGTTTTGGTATTAGAACTGGTTGGGTCAAGATTATATGTACCTGAATGTAGTAGATTTGTAGAAGTGACAAACAACATTTTTGCTCTCTTTGCATACATCAAAAAATTCTTTTTCTGATGATAATTCAGTATATGAACCATGGCCTTTGCTTGCCCATTCCTATAAAGTAAAACATTTTTTTCAAAAAATCAGTTTTTTTTTAAATTAAAGTTTTTTCCTAACATTATGCTCAAATTAAAAATCTTGGACTAATTTTTAAAATATAGTGATGTCAAAACTTATAACGATGTAAATTAACAGTTTAGCATTCCAAACACAAAACAAGTCATAAAAGTATTTTATTCTAGTGCTTAACAGTTATGTTCAGTAAGTCCAATTAAAATTCACAGTTAAAGGTTGTTTAAAGTTAAACGATTCTTGACTCAGCAATTTACAAAACATAAAAACCAAATAAATACATTACACATAGCCACATATACTATTGAAATATATAAAAGTTAAATTAAAGAAAGTGTTTATCAAGCAATTGACCTGCTATAAAAATATAGCTTTCTGATTGAAATTTTAAGTTTTTTAAAAATGATACGACTATTTCATGATGGTTTGTTCAGATACCAAGTGGAGCAAAATGACATACAGGACACAACTTGACAAGGCAAACATGAACACAGATTATATCAATCATTAAATGATGTTTTATGTTTTGATCATGCTGCAGATTGTTAAATAAGAACCTTTAGAATAAAATTTTTCATGAAACAATCGAAGGATTATTTCTAACTTCTTGACTGATAAAAAAATTTCATGTCACTAAAATTCCTTGACAAAACCTTTTAAAATTAAAAACTAATTATAGAAAAAAGATTAATGCACTTGATTTTTAAATTAAAACTAAACTGAAAGCAGTAACATTTATTCAAACATATCAGCGTTTAATGTCATGATAGCCTATGTACAGTCAGACCTCGTTAATCCGGACCGCTTCGTTTCGTCATAAAATATCGGTTTAGCGGGATATCCGGATTATCGAAAAGCGAAAAATGCGCTATGCATCCACCTTACTATAATTCAAAGTGCCAAGTTTCTGGTTGGACAACAACTAAAACAAAATTATATTTTCGTATAATTCAACCCGGTGTCGAACCCTAGAACTACCGTATTAAAGACGAATGCTCTAATCACTAGGTTATCGTGACGATCTTATTTTATCTTTATTTATAAAATGCATTAGCATCGCAAGATGACGAGAACAGAAACTTAATGTAAAATTAAAACAAACAATTTCTACTTAAAAAAAGTCTGTTATCCTGCACAAGCGACTCTTCACTTAAAGCTTCTATATCTCTTTTCATAGCCCATGCACGGTCAAAATGATTTGTGAATCATTTTCCCTTCACTCGTAATACAGTAATCCCTTGTTACTCGCGATTAATGTGTTCCAGGACCACCCGCGAAAGGTGAAAATCCGCGAAATGGCGATAAAATATTTGTCGTATTATTTACGTATAATTTAAACGTTTATGAATCTTTCCTATATTGATATTAAACCACCCTGTATCTGTACACTACCTTTTCCCACACACTGAGTGTTTAAAACACTTTTGTATTAAAGAAATGTTAATCTATGTACTGGACAAAACTCTGTTACGTGAAGTGTACAGTACTGGTACCGCACACGGAAATATCAGTTGTTACACATCCTCTATATGTACTAACATATTCCAAAGTAGAAAAAATCATTAAGTTCCTTTTGCTACATACAGTTTTAGTAATAACAATTATTAAAATAAACATTTAAATTTTTTAAATTTTCTCTCTCTCATACTATGATGATCATGACGATGAAGACGAAGGCGAAGATTTTGTTGCTAAATTTATATACGAGGTGTGACAAAAAAGAAACCCCATTGTATCCAACCACGCTGTTGGCACAATGCCAATCGGCAAGCCACTTGCTCACCGTGAAACACAACTTCTTAACTCTATTGTGTTGCAATTTTTTTAACGTAAGTCATTCCGTTTTTGTGTTTCATGCTTTTATGTAACATCGTGTTGGTAGCCTTTGCCACAATTTTGTTACTTTGTGTTGCGTTTGTATGTAATCCGTGCTGTTGGTTGTTACGAAACTGTTAGTAGCTCAAGAATGGTACAACGAATCAACTTGAAGTTTTTGGTGAAACTGAGGAAGACCCCAACTGAATATTTAAACTTCTTAAAGAGGTTTATGGTGAAGATGTGATGTCGAGGACGCAAATCTTCGAATGGCACAAACGTTTTGAGAAAGTGGAGGATGATCCCAAGACGGGGCGACCTTCCAAGATCGTCCGCACTGATTCTCTGTTTAGGCTCAGTTCATCTGATATCATTCGTACTGTCAACCTGCGATCACTTCGCACCAGATGCTTCACTCTAGTGGAGGATGATCCCAAGACGGGGCGATCTTCCAAGATCGTCCGCACTGATTCACTGATTCTCTTCGGAAGTGGAGGATGATCCCAAGACGGGGCGACCTTCCAAGATCGTCCGCACTGATTCTCTGTTTAGGCTCAGTTCATCTGATATCATTCGTACTGTCAACCTGCGATCACTTCGCACCAGATGCTTCACTCTAGTAATGTTTTCATCTGTCCTCGTTGTGGAAGGTCGTCCCGTCTTGGGATCATCCTCCACTTCCTCGCGGCCTTTCTCAAAACGTTTGTGCCATTCGAAGATTTGCGTCCTCGACATCACATCTTCACCATAAACCTCTTTAAGTTTAAAACATTCAGTTGGAGTCTTCCTAAGTTTCACCAAAAACTTCAAGTTGATTCGTTGTACCATTCTTGAGCTACTAACAGTTTCGTAACAACCAACAGCACGGATTACATACAAACGCAACACAAAGTAACAAAATTGTGGCAAAGGCTACCAACACGATGTTACATAAAAGCATGAAACACAAAAAAGGAATGACTTACGTTAAAAAAATTGCAACACAATAGAGTTAAGAAGTTGTGTTTCACGGTGAGCGAGTGGCTTGCCGATTGGCATTGTGCCAACAGCGTGGTTGATACAGTCCGGTTTCTTTTTTGTCACACCTTGTATAATTCGAAAAACCCGCAATGTAGCGAAGGCGCGAAACTTGAAGCGCGATTAAATGAGATATTACTTGTAATCCGGTTTTTCGGATTTCAATGCGATTAATTTAAATTTAGCACATTTGTCCAAAACTTTCGTGTCGGAGTCGGACAGCAGGGTTTCCAGATTAAAGGGCTAAAATGCATAAAAATTGGTTTTCCGGCAGCTTTGCGTTGGATATCAGGGATTCCGGATATTCGGGGTCCGGATTAACGATGTCTGACTGTATATATATACTAACTAAAAAATGCTATTCTGCTGTGTCCTTGGAAAACATCCTTTATGACACTTTCCACTGCTTGATGGTCTTGGCAAGCAGTTCTAAATTAAAGTCATATCTCTATTAAATTGCAAGCGAACAGCAATATCTTGGCATCTCCGGAACCAGTCAGGGTAATTGCTTACCTTACGCATTAGCGCCTCTGTCGCTCTTCTGCAAGTCCGGAAGATAAATATAGAGATAAAATATTTTTAAAATGCTGAAATAACGTTGGAAGAAGTAGCTATAAATTGCTAATGACACAAAGTTACAGAGTAAAGACTAAATACAATAATAAATGTAAAAGTAGTAATCGTCGTCGTTTGGAGAGGTATCCACTCCCTGTCAGAGACACAAACAGACTGGGGCTGAGGTTATCCTTTTACTACCCCAGGCTGCTGTATATAATAAACCACATAGTAGTAACCACAAAGTAGTAATAAACCACAAAAAAAACTTTAGTAAATGTCAGTTTAAGAAGTAATATACTAGAAAGACCAAAAAATATGCTAATATGAAAAGCAATAAGAATTTGGATGTAGAAAAAGTGCTCAAAGTAAATGATACAAATACTAACAAAAACATAAATATATATTGATATAAAACATAAATTGATGAATAATAATCAAATAACATGTGGCATTTTTTTAGACCTAAAAAAAGCTTTTGATACTGTTGACCACAATATTTTGAAAAAAAAACTAAAAATTAAAGGTATTCGAGGTCTATCCTATGACTTGATCTCATCTTATTTGGCAAATAGATATCAATTTACTTGTGTAAACTCACAAAAATCTGATAAAAATATAATAAATTATGGTGTTCCTCAAGGCAGCATATTAGGTCCTATTCTATTTCTTTTATATATTAATGACTTACCTAAATCATCAAACTTAAAAACTCTTCTTTTTGCAGACGATACTGCACTTTTTGCTTCTAGCAATAATTATGTCTCATTAGAAAAAATTATCAATGTAGAAGTCAAAAAAATTGAAAATTGGTTACTTGAAAATAAACTTAGCCTAAATTTAAAAAAATCATACACTATAATATTTGGTGAAAAAAGGAAAAAAAATAAACCAATAAGCATTTTTATAAATAACACAAAAATTTCTAACCAAAATACTGTGAAATATTTAGGAGTTACTATCGACAAACACTTAAAATGGAAACCCCATATAGATGAATTAACAAGTAACGTTTCTAAATCTGTAAGTATACTCTATTACCTACAAAAATATCTGTCCATTGCCAATTTAAAACTAGTTTATCATGCTCTTGTTAAAAGCAAACTGCATTATGGAATACTTTTATGGGGAAATGCTTATAAAACAACCTTATCAAATCTTAATAAAATTCATAACAGAGCATTACGTTACATTACAAAATTACCATATAGAACAAATATAGATAAATTGTTTGCAAATGCTAATCTTCTAAAAATTAATGAACTGTACAAATTTACTGCATCTAAATATATGTTTAAATTATTATACAACAATGGCCCAAAAAATGATATGCAATTATTAAGTGATATTCATACTCATAATACCCGTCAATCAAAAAACAAAAATGTATTTGTTTCTAATTTATTATCCAGTAATTTATCAAAGAGTGTTACTGTAAGTTGCTCTAAAATATGGAACAATTTGCCGAATAATATAAAAGCTGAAAAAAGACCAAAATCTTTTAATAAGTTAGTTTATGACCATTTATTAAATCATTACAGAACTTAAATCAAATTTTACTTAGGCTACTTCTACTTTCATCTTTTTTAATTCTTTTTGTTTTTGTACTACTATACTTATATTTTCCTAGTATTTTAACATTGACACTTACTAGTATTTTAACTTTCCATAGTATCATAATACTTCACAATTTATTCTTTCAATCAATATTCTCACGTTCTATTTTTAGTTATTTTAAGTTATTTTTATCAATTTATTTTCAATTGGCTCATTTATTTGACCTTTCAACGACTAATTTACCTATGTGAACCCTTCTTAAGACATAAAAAGGAAAAAAAAAAAAAAAAAAAATTTGTGTGAACAAAACGTTTTGAACGAATTATGCATTTTTACTCGCCTTACTTCAAAATCATATTCTTATGGGGGTAGTGATTAAATGACGATTGTCCCTTCCTACCTCCCGCATCACGCTTTTGTATTGTTATTGTTTTGCTTTGCAATTGTATTCACTTGTTTTGTTGCTTTCTGTATCTTTTCATTTGCAGCATTTTTTGCAACGTTTGAGACAATTCTTTGTTTTTTTTTTTTCTTTTAAAGAAATTGTGAATTGTGATGCAAATAAAATAAATTTTCTCTCTCTCTAATAAATTAATAATCAAGAAATAAAATTTAAAAAGCTAAAATGTGAATTATACTCATATTAACAAAATACAGTTTATATAAAGAATATTTAAAGTTACAATTAATTTTTTTTAAAGCAGGTTACCTGTTTTTGTGCTTGTGCTTTCTTCATAGCACTGATACGACGCTCCCTAATTTTTTCAAGCTCATCTTCATCTAACTTATCCAAACGATTAAGTTCAGCATCTAACTGTTGCTCAATAATTTGGGCTGCTTCTACTAATTTATTTTCTAAGACTGCTTCCATTTAAAAATTACACAAATCTTAGTCTGAACAAAAATCTGAAAAATACAATTACAATCATTAAAAAAGATAAGACTGATAAGCTACACCAAACAATCTTTATTGTATTGTTAAATCTTGTGTTTATCCTTATAACTTCAGCACAATTATATCATACTGCTAAAAACCATAAAACAATGGTCCTTATTTGGTTTTAGAGAGATAACAACATTACTATTTTCTTCAAAAAATTTTTTGTTCTATTTTTGATTTTTAGAATTTGTATTAAGTTTAAAAACTGTACTAGACTAGTAAACAATCAAATAAATAACTTTAAAGGATCTTCCATAAGATGGATTTTAATAAAGTTCTAATGATAACAAAATCAATATTAATATATATAAACCTTCTTAATAGATCAAATGAAGATTAAATCAATACATAAAAAATAAACAGGTGTTTTCAAAAAAATACCAGAAGCAATTTTTGTTTATAAAACTAACCCTGATCACCCTGGGATTACTATTGCTTCTTGAAAAGATCTTTTTGCTCTTGGTTTTTTTATTATTTCATCCTGGTGCAGTTTGGGGGGATTCCAGGTTAGTATCATCGAAAAAAGGTGCTTACAGTAACCTCTTAAAGAGACCCAAATAAACTATCTTAATATTTTGGCTAATTAAACTAAAATTAGAAATAACTATAAACATCATATAACACCATAATAGACAACGGAATATTTATATGTTTTTCAAGTTAAATATAAAATACTATGATCTTACATATATTGTACAATGACATTGTTTTATTTGTAGTTATTATTCTTCCAAAAATACAGCTGCACAAAAAAGTGGTAAGAGAACTGTTTTCATGTAGTGGTAATCAAGATTATCTTAATTCAATTCTTATCCTTATTATCAATAAGTTCTTGCGCCTTGAAAAAGAAGCATTTTATCACTTTTCATGGCTTTGCATCCTACACGATGCAGCAGATATACAGAACGACTTTAAAAAGCCATAACTTTAATAATTTTGACTCATAAAATTATAAAATTTTAACTTTTGTTGACTAAGGTTCTGTTTAAAAATTTGAGATTTTTTTTATTTTTTAGAAATACCTTTAAATGACTAAAGAAAGCTAAAGAACCTAATTCTTATTTTTGTCATGCAACATTATAAATTCAAAAATATTAAAAATGAAAGAAAATACAATTGTTTTCAATAACATCAAAGTGCCTAGGCATTCCAAAAACAACATGTTAGAATATTGTGAAAAAATTGTGTTCAGAGCCTAAAAACAGTAGTTGATTAAAGCACACAAAAAACTAATAAGGTAGAAAAAAAATGGCAGAAATCCAAAAAGATTGATGCATAAAATAATTTGATAGCATAATGCCAGCAAATGAACAATGAAATGGAATAATGAGAAAAAGCTTTGGAATAACTTCATAATTCTTAAAAGAGATATTTTGATAAGAGAAAGTGCATTTTTAACAGAATGTTGAATTTCTCACACAGCTAAGACAACCCAAAATTTTTGAAAACAAAATTTAGAAACATTTGGGAAAAAAATTTATGGGCCCCCTTGCTCCCAAGATTTAAATAAATTTTTTTGTGGAGACTATTTTGAAAAATAGGTATGTCTTAAACCACACAATAATATCCAATCTTTAAAAAAAACTTAGTAAAGGCATTGGAAAAAATTTTCCTAAAAATATTTTGTTCAACTTCAAACAATGTACTCAGGCAATTAAAGAATGTAATTAAAAATAGAGGAGGTCACTTTGAACAAGTTAGGTTAAATGTTATATTGTTGTCTTTCACATAAAGATTAAAATTTTTTTGAAGAGTGCATTTTTGTAAATTTATAGCTTTATAAATTTGTTCCATAGATCTGCTGTACCCCTTAGTAAGAAGCATCAAGTAAGTCATATCAATACATATATAAAACTAAGAAAAAAGACAGCAACATATTAGGGTCTTTTATAACATAACATATTGTCTGATAACAAACTTTAAAAACAAGACCTAAATTAGATCAATTAAAGAAGATATGTTCTAAGCACAAAATGCATAATATTCAATATAAAACTGATGTAAAAAAACTATGAATATACAATACAAACATTGGTATATAAAAATGCAAATGACCAAATACTAATCCTTATTATATTGGGTCTTTTCATAAAGTCAACGTAAGCAATTTTTTTCAGTGAAACTAACCCAGAATCCACCTTTTGGCATCAGAATGGAATAAAAAAGAAACCAATAAAAAAAGGATCTCTCAAGAACTGATAGTAACCAGTTAGTGGAATCCAGGTCAGTTTCACAGACAAAAATTGCTTATGGTAACTTCTTTAAAAGAACCATTATATTAACCCATCTACTATACATATTCCTGACTTACAAGAAAACAGCAAAAGTGATACAAGATGTTATTAATAACTTAACCTGATTTCAGCAACCTGAAGATATTGCTAGCTAAAATTTTTTTTGAAAATTACTGTTATACTGAAATTAATGACATACACAACAGAAGTAAATAACAAGATATTTGCACATTTTTTACTACATTTAAACTACATTTTTACTACTATTTGTATGTTCTGACTCAAAATTATTAAACCAAAAACTTTTGATCATATTTATAAAAATGGAGTGAAAACTTTCAAGATAAACAGATATAGAAAATGCAAGACTTACAAATATTAAAAGCTTTAGCATATTACTACAGTAAAAATTTTACTATTGTAGCACTTGCACACTATTTTTTTAGCTGTATATCGTACAAGATTGCATCTGTGTCGTAAAACCTTGTGCTTAATATAAATTTATTTTTCCAATTTGTTTACGCTACTTTTCTCTTGCCTTCTTGCTAGTCACATATTGGTTTCTGTTTAAAGCAAAACTTTGCATTGGTAAAATGTCTTTGTTTTTGTATCGTTTTTGTTTTGAAACACAAAAAGATCTTGAGTAAGAAAGTTGTTTTTTTTAGTAGCAAGCCACTGAGGAACAGCTACACTATCACGCGCATTGATTTACGCAGTTTAGTGTCTTTTTCGAATTCAATTGTAGTCGTGGTGCAATTTGAAAGAAAAAAACACTTTTTCGTAAAGATTATTTTTTAGAAACTTCACTTCCCAAACTTTGAGAAAAAACTTTATTCTAGCTGTTTTTTAATAATTTTTTAAGAAATTGATTGGTCCAGATAGCAGCTGCTTTCTCGCAGCTTGGCCGCAAGTAAATCTGCTCTTCTTTCTACAAAAGACAAACCGAAACCAAAACTTTCAAAACGGAAGGGTATCTACCTATCCCGATGTTCAGCGAGGGTCTGCTAATGGGCAAACGTCCTTTTATATACGGTGCAATGCCTGAAAATAACTGCTTTTTTCATGGCACATTGTCAATAAGTTCTAAGGGCCCACTATTCTCCAGATGAAATCAAAGGCGTCACTGCAAATAAGAAGATGAACGTTCTTCATTATCTTGCTTTGCAGTTTAAGGCACTCGTCATCTTAATACAGGAGACCCATCTGCACTAATGCAGAGAAGGTTTAAGGCCTGCTCCAAGTTTCCAACTAGCTGGATCTTCCTTTCCCAGAAAGCATAGCCTTGAAACGTTTTTCCACGAGAAACTGAAGTATTCGGTTTTTGACTAATATCCACGGAAATCGGAAATTGAATGGTTGTGCGTGGACAATTTTGATGGTTATAAAATAGTCAACGTCTACAAATCTCCACCAACGCGACTGCGATCCCTAGATCTCCCAGTGTTTTCTCACCCCTGTCTCTATGCCGGCAATTTTAACTGTTGCCACGCTGATTGGAGTTACGATGATAACAGTGAGGACAGTGTAAAGTGTTAAGTATTAACAATCTTGTCCTACTAGGCTAGGGTTGCTATACGTCAGATTTTTCCCGGACATGTCGGGGATTTTACTGGTTAAATCTCCGTCAGGGAGAAAAGTTGAAAAGAGGTTAAATGTCCGGGATTTTTTAGCTAAATTTCATTTTCTAATTTGATAACGTATAATATGGTATTTTTATCTTAAGATTGTTTTTTCACCCCCAATTTTAACAGTTTTACATTACGTTTCAATATTTGATATCGTCCGTTACTATTTCATTCTTTATTATTTCGTTATAGATCTTCGGAAAAATATGAATAGTCGGAGAAAGTACTGTTTGTAAATCGATTTACTTTATTTATTGTATTTGCCTTTTGGTTTCTTGTCTATATTAATTCTGTTCTATTCATTTGTTTTAATAAATATTTTCATAAATTGTATTTGTTTTCATCGTTTTGTTCTGTATTTATCTTACTCTCACTGGAAATTTGCCACAGCGGCAATGTGCTTAAATGGATCCGGAATTTATACCATAATAAAAGTGCTTTTGTCGAAAAAACGGTAAACATGACTAACGTAGATTTGTCCGGGATTGTGCCACATTAAATATGGTAACCCTATACTAGGCTACATTGCCAAGTTTGCCGCCAGTTTATACTCTAGCCACTGAAACACTGGCACTAATCCAGATCTAGCTTTTGCTATCGTGGGTCTTAACAGTCGCTTACCGGAGAGACGTGTTCTTGAAAAGTTCCTCTAGTTACAACATCGACTTTTGCTTATAGGTTTGTCTTGTCTGTGCCAAGCATGCCTGTTAAGCGAAGGAACTTCCGCAAAGCCAATTAGAGTCACTACATTGCTTTGACTAACAAATTCGCAAAGACTTTGTTGCCGCCTGATTCACTTGATATGGATGCAGTTTACCAGGACTTTTGTAACATCATCAAGAAAACTTTCGAAAAGACTATCCCATACGGTCATCCAAACAACTGTATTCCGTGTTGGGATGCGGAGTGTGAATCCCTGTGTTCCTGCGCAGTTTCCACAGGGAAACAACTCAAGTTTTGCTGCTACAGCTTTGCTTGCCAAACTTGATGCTCCGAAAGCAGTGAATATCGACTTTTCACACTCTAGTCGTGAAGTATGAAATATATTGAACAACTTTACGGGTAGGTCACGACACTCTCGTCGTCACGGTCCAGTTTCAAGTAAAACTATTGCATTTTAGCAGAAGTGCGCGATTTTTCTTACTTTGGGAATAGCGTAGCGCAATAAGTGCAATGGGTTTTTTAAGTCATATAAAAGCCCAGCGCAATAACTGCAATGTGTTTTGAAAATCATGTAAAGTGCAGCGCAACAACTGCAATGTGTTTTGAAAATCATGTAAAGTGCAGCGCAACGGGCGCGATGCGATTTTGAAATCATGTAAAACGCAGCAAAAAAAGCGCAATGCGGTTTTGACGTTCATCTAAAGTGCAATATAGATTATTTTTAAAACTATATTAAGCGTCAAAAAACGTGATTTTTAAATCAATGAAAACGTAATGTACTTTTTCAAACCATAAGCGCAGTCCAGTCTGTTTTTTTATTGCCTACATTCAAAAACAACCAAAAGTAGATTGCGCTTTTGCAAAATAGAATTATATAAAGCGTAATCGATTTTTTAAATTTTTGATGTGCAGCGCAATAAAACGCTAATAATCTTTTTATTTCTCGGTGCGCAGCGCAATTAACTGCAATTTATAATTTTCTCACCAAGAGCGCAGCTTAAAGTGGGCAACGCTTCAAAAAAAAGCATGAAAGTACAACCCAACTTTCACAATTGCGCAAATTGCGGAAATTGCGCTTTTCATAGCTCTGTATCTCAATTAGTTGGAAATGAGAGATACGAGGCTGTTGACCGCAATTAGTCATCTTGACTTGTTTTTCAAGAAGTGCCTGACCTTGGGAGGGCCACAACACCAAACCCAGTAAATCTCTCTGAGACCTTCTGCCAGAAAAAATTTACTGCTACCCTCCAACACTTAAAACTAGGTAAAGCTCCGGACCCTGATTTCATTTGTCCAGAGCTTATCATTTATGCTGGAGCTGCTTTGAAGTCCTAGTTATGCGACTTCCTGTCTTCCTGCTTGCGCCGACCTAAAATTTCCAAAATATGGAGAAGAGCGCTTGTAGTCGCAATCCCAAAACCGATGAAGCCCGTGTGGACTCAAAGAGTAATCAACCAATATCTCTGCTCTGTGTCACAGACAAGAACCTCGAAAGGCTTATATACGCCCGTGTCGAACCAATTAGTGACCCATTGCTCCCTAAAGATTAGGCTGGGTTGCGACGCGGGAAGTCAAACGTGAATCAAGTCGTTTTGTTTGACACAGAGCATTGAGGATTCTTTCGAGGCTAAGAAGAAGGCCGATTTGATTACTGATTACTGGTGACGTATTTATCAATCTAACAGCGGCATATGACACTGTCTGGCATTGTGGCCCTACCTGCAAGCTGCTGATGTTTCTGCCGAATAAGCACATGGTCAGTTATGATCACGGAGCTTGTCCAAAACCGAAGTTTAACTCTTACTATTGGTGATAGCAAGCAAAGTACGCCACACCGTCTGAAAAACGGCTTTGTTCAAAGATCGGTCTTAGCTCATTTCCTTTTTAATGTGTACATTACAACATGCCCTCCACGAATTCCAGAAAGTTTGCTAATGCAGACGACCTAGCAATTTTGCTCTTTTTTTGAAAACTGAAAGGTCCTGGAGTGGACTTAAGTCTAAATATATGACTACATGTGTAGCTTATCTCCAGACTTAATTGAAGCTTAGCTTTTGATTTAAACAATCGATAGGCCAAATGCGAGCTAAAAGTATACTATAACAGTAATTTTATCATTTTTCCAACCCTTTCATATCTTGGGGTAAAACTGGACAAATCGCTCACGTTCCGTCACCAACTAGTGCCATTGCACAAAATAACTATCTTTGCGCGTCACACTGCTGAGGGGACTTGTAGGTTCATGATGGGGTACTGGTGCCCAAACACTGCGCACAGCTTGCCTTATCTCTGGTCTACTCAACAACTGAGTACTGCGCACCAGTCCGTTGTTGCAGCGCTCGCACTCGCCTCATGAACAGTGCTATGAATGACGCCTTACGCATAATCACTGGACGCCTGCGTCCCACTTCATCGGACCACTTGCCCATATTTTTAGACATCCAGCCAGCTGAGTTTCGCCGACAAGGAGCGACTTCTGTGCGAAAGTGCGGATGCCTTGCTGGATCTAGGTTTATAAATCCTATCTAGGTTTATAGGCCTACCGACATATCAAAAACAAAACATTCAAAGCTCAGACAGATAACTCTGAAAATTTCCATGGTAAAATCAAAGTGAAGCACCCACTAGTCACTGAGTCACCTACACTGCTGACAAAATTATGGCTTATATTTGACTTTGCTAGGGCTTTGCTTAGTCTACATCAACTATAAAGGATTTTTTTTTTACTGTAAAGATTTTTTCTTTTTTCAAAAAAATTAAATGATTTGGTTTTTCACAAGTGCCGTTGCTATTCAAAGTACAATTTTGGTTTTTCAAATGTTCAAAAGAATTAGATTGGAAATAGATGAACAGCATTCAATTGACCATGAAACTTTTTAGAAAAGACTAAGCTTGTATCACTTCGAAAATAAAGTTTTTCCAAACCTACGAAAATCTTACTGATTAATAAAAATGCGATTAGAAGCATGATCTCATCACTCAAATCCAAGGTTTCAAACTCTGGTGTTGTTGGGAAATAATATAACCATTAGGGAATATCGATTCGTTTGAAAGCGGAAAAGAAACAAGATAAGCGTTTGATCAATGGAATCAAGTACCGGTATCAGCACAGATTCTAGTTGAGCTAATTCTTTTTAATTAAATTAACGTAGCTGTTGCTATTCAGTATTTTTAGTAAATGAAAGGCAATAACCGTCATTTTCTTGTTAGTAAATGGTTTAGGTCTACTGCCCGTTTGATCTGTTATTTCAAGCAGTACGCAAATGATCAGTGGCGTACGCAGAAATTTGTCTTGGGCAGGGGATTCAAGCCGAAAACACAATTACAAACAGTTACAATCAAATGAAAACTTTTTGAGTGACCCCAAAAATACTTCCCGTGCGTACGTCCATGCAAATGGTCAATGCTAAAATCGATTTTATCGATTATTCTTAACCTTATTTGTGCATGTTCGATTTTTGGCTACGCTGGCGCATTGAACAAAGACAGACGTTTGCAAATCGAAACTTGGACAAAGAAAATTCTCAAACAATACATATTAAACGTCTTTGTTCTTATTTTCTATGGCTCAGACCAGTCTTCAATTATTTCCATTCATTCACAAAAATAAGTAGTTCGAATATATAATACCAGAAAAAAATATGAGTTTGTAAAACAAAATATTATCATTATTGTCAAAAAACTTTTTTTTTTTTTTGGACGACGTTTTGTTTTTGCTGCAACAATTCCAATATATCATAATTCACAACCCTCAATTGGCACAAAACGGACAGTTTATCGAAACGATAGTTGCTGATTGAAAACAATTGATTTTATTGTGAAAAACGATCTTTTGGTTATTTTAAATCAGTGAACTAAAATCTGAAGAAAGTTTCGGGAAACTGTTTCGTAGATTTTCGATAAATTTCAGCACGGAGAACTTTGCTAATAATAATTTACCGTAGTGAAATTTAAGCTACTTAACAAAATTCTCTTTACAATAATGGAAAATTGTAAACCCAACCCTAATCATAATTCTTACCCAGCTAATCCTAACCCTAACCTTATGGTGAAATTTAACTCTCACCCAAACCCTAATCTTACTCTCTGTGGTGAAAAGTAATCCTTACCTTAATCTTAACTCTAACTTTATGGTGAAATTTACTTTGGTGGAATCTAATCTTTACCTTAACTTAACCCTAACCTTATATTAAAATTTGTCGTGGTGGAATTTTTTTTTACTTTAATCTCTATATTTATCCTCCTGACTCGCAGAAAAGCGGCGGAGGCGCTAATAGATAGGGTAGGCAATTACCCCGACCTGCTTCCGGAGATACCAAGATATTGCTGTCCGCTTGTAATTTAATAGAGATATTATTTAAATTAAGAATTGCTTGCCAAGACGAACAAGCCCACACCAAGCAGGGGAAAGTGCCGTAAAGTGTCTTTCCCAAGGACACAACAGAATGGCGCGAGTGAATTTTGAACCGAGACCGTGTTGGTTACGAGCCCGGCGCTTTAACCACTCGACCACGCTGCCGACCGGATTTGCTGGTCATTGTGGTGCTACATTTTGCCTTTATGGAGTTTCGGTAAACGATCGTTTCGATATAGAGTTATTTCGACGAACTGTCGTTTCAATAAACTGTTGGGTCACGAAATAACCTAGTATGCAAAAAAACGCTTCTTTGACTTTAATGAGCAATGCTATATAAACAGAGAGCATTCCTCAGTATGGCAATATCAACATGATGGTAGGATAGTTAAATGAGTTTGATATGACACATGGTATTAAAGGAACCATTTTAACTGTTTAGATTGCAGGAAGTCTTTAAAAAAGCTATTTTCTTGAGGACTCTTTTGGCCAATTCTTATCAGAAAAACTCGTTGGCAATGGCAAGCAAAAAGAACCGTGGTTTGTATAGGTAGCGCAAACATCGAAATTAGCAGTTTTTTTGATTGGTTGAGAAAAAAAACAGCTCGCGATTGACTATGGCTTATCTTGTGCTCTCAAGACAGGAGTAGAACCGAGGCTATGTCCATCATGGTCATCTTTAAAACGGCGCTTTTTTCTATTCGACCAATCCACTCATAAAGCTTAACTTAGCCCAGCGGCAGATTTAAAAGAAAAAGAGGAAATAACCTGCAAGGGGAAAAATTGGTGCACAATAAGCTTTCCAACAAAACTACGAGTCATTTTAATAAGCTAGCATTTAATAAAAATTTTATTTTCTCCTTTTTAACGCTTGATATAACATACAGAATTTTTTTAAACTGATGAATAAAATGTGTGATGCGGCTTTTGCCCAGACAACTCATAATATGAGTAATTGATTGATAAAATGTAGCGCTTGCTCAGACCAACTGTTGATAAATGACGAAGCATTGTGCTTTACATTTATGACGTAAAAATCACTTCTATCTTAGGCTATTTGATTATAGCAAAAACTTCAAACCTAACGTTTAAATCCCTTTTGATGGTATGCTAAGCATTTAGTAAAATCAGCTTAGAGCTTTACTTTATACTAATACTAACGTACCAGTGTTAGGTTGAGAATAACTTTTTTCAACTCCATGCTGCAGATTTATGTAATCCACTTTGATTGCTCCTTTTGCGTCATAGCGACAATTAATTGCTTCTTTTTTGTGTTGCATTGGACGCCAATTTCGTGGTGCAACTGTTAAAGTACAGGGTGTCCCCAAAGTAACCGAACCCAAATTTTAATAAAAATTAGAAATCAAAAACAACAAACTTCTGAAACATATTTAGTATTTACCATTGTTCAAAATGTCTACCTTGAACTTCAATACAATCATGTGTTTGGAAGCTTGCTTCCCATCTTTTTTAACTTGCTTGTAGCAAGTCGTTGTATAGTAATTTTTAATAACGAATACACGTTCATTTAAATCTAAAGTCTTTCGTTGCATTTTCAAAAATGTGGGTACCAGCAACGCACACTAAACAGGAATTAAGCAATGATGTTCAGCAATAGTAAGAAAATACCATACAAAGACATAAAAAAGAAATTACATTTGTTGGTTTTGATATCTAAATTTTATTTAAGTTTACGGTTCGGTTATTTTTGGGACACCCTGTATAAAGCCCCTTCCCGATTGCAAGCGTGCATTTCGCATCGATTCTTCTTGTTGTCGGCTATTTTGGATTTGGGCAGACAAAGATTTAACGAATAGTAAGAAAAACATAATAACAATCACAATTTATTTTAATTGCCAGCAAAACACGTAAACATACTGTGCTCACGATCGGGTAACACAGACTGCGATGTATTCATGTTGGAGGGTTTCCAACATTTCCTCCTAAAACTGAACGTCACGCAGCAAAGCCGTAAATACCAATTTTTAACTCATTGGTTTGACTCGACCAAATAGCCACCCCTGCTCTTCTACGTCATACCAAACAAAGTATATTTGTAGAAGAAATTAATTATCCACTAGAACGTAATCTACCAACCTCTGTGTTGCAAACTACACAACACTTTACTAAAATGTCAGCATTAAAGTAACGGTGGAAAGTTTTTATCAATAGTGTGATATGCACATTGTTGAAAACGAACCACGTCGGATTTTATAAAATAATTATTTTCTGAACAAAAATTTATATACAAAAAAACAGCAAATATTTCTGAAACCCTCAGCCAGCATGTAAGATCACAGAGTCGGGAGGTAGCTGCAGCTAAATAAAATTTATTTAAAATTTTTCGCTCCCCTTCGGCACCAAGTTTTAAGCTAAGAGCTTATATATAATATCAATCATCATACTTTGCTTTAAAAACAACAAAAAAACAAGAATAATTAAAATATCAAAACATACTAATTTTAAACGGAACTATTAATCGCAAGTTATAGTAGAGTTTAGTTTAATCAGAAAATGTACAGGCAACGAATCGTGAAAAAAATGTTTGTTTTTTTTCAGATATAGACCAATTACAACAAGAGTTTTAACGCAATAATTTTTGGCACAAACATATTTAAAATAATTCTTAATGAAGCAAAAATTTTATGCTTCTATTGTTTTTTTTCAAAAGATTTTTCAAATTTTACTAAATATCAGCTTACGCTTTAGTTTATTTGTGCTAACTTGTTTTAGTGAGAAAAGAAAATAATTTAAAAAATTATTCATAATCAGTGTATGTCACTTTAAAAAATTGAGCAGAAATTTGTAAAGTTATTTACATTTTCATCGATTCTTACAGTTTTTATGTTTTATCGGGTAAAAAAAAGGCTTTTAAAATCAAAATTATTTTTACGGAAAAAACCAATTAAAAACTATAAACTAAACTACTGTTGCTCTTATGTAAAACGTTTAGCTGACAATGCAATTTGACATTTGTTCTTTCATTGCAGCTTTCTTCTTTTCAGCGTTTCCAGCTTGACTTTTTGGCAAATATCTTGTTCCAACACGACGTTTTTCAAGCTCTGCTAACCGATGAGCAATAATCAGGTGTTGCTCTTTGTAGTCTGAAGATCTGAATATTCAGAGCAAAATTGGTAATTTTACGCTTTTTCGTATTGAATCATTTTCTAACTATTTCACAAAAATAACCTAAATAATTTAATATTTAAAAAAAATTAGCTGCTCCTCGTGATTGCATCAAAACTAAATTTTTCATTACACTCGCTCCATACTTCAAAACTTGTCACAGGTTTACATTGTCTTAACATTCCGCCTGCAAAGCAAGGCATTTACACAATCCTGTTGCATCAATAGAAATCGTTATCAAATCGATGTCAGAATTAACCTTCCTACCCAGTCATGAAACTCACGACCGCCACGTACAAATCAAGATCGGCAACACTACACAAGCTAGGCAAATTCTACGTTATATAATTTAAATTTTGAAGAGATTCGTTTTCACACAAAAAATTAGAATCCTTTTTTCAACTATACAGTATAACGCAATGCTTTTAATCAGGCTCAAAATAAAAAAAAGAAAATAATTTAGCGCTTTTCTTCTTTTGCAAAAAATGTTCAGTCAGTCATTGTAGCAGCCATCTATTTATGAGAACATTTACTAGCAGTTTTATGATCATACTACCTTGTTATGCCGTATTAACAATAATGTTTCGTGTAAAAAGTAGCAAATATTTTAGTTATGCGTATATCGGTGAGCAATTAAAGTCATTACTTAAAAAAATTAATTATAGGCTTTCTTACGTGGTCGGAATATTTTTTTGGTTTCTTTTCTGCTCTCGAACAAAACGATATTCCCCAATAGGCATACTATTTTTCCACGCCACCAGAGTCCGAGACCTAGGATTTGTGTGATGAGAAGATGTTCCCAATCGCATTTTTATTAATCTGCAAGATGTTCGTATGTTTAAAAAATGTTTATCACAAATCCTTAAATAATTATGTTTCTGCTTTTCCATTTGACGTAATGCTAACAAAAACTCTAAAGTCAATACAACACTCAAAAAAAGAACCAAGTTTTTTAAGCTCATTTTAAAACTCGGAAATATTTTTTTAATTAAAAATGGAGATCAAGACAAAACATGTTTTGATAAAATTAATAAAGCGCTATAAAATACGCCTTCGGAAAGTATTCATTAATTTTTACATTGTACAATGCGTTTATCAAGAAGAAAAAATTGTGAATTGAAACTTAAATTTTACTTCAAAGTGTTTTTATTGATTGATTCAAATATTTAAACTTTTAGCGCATATAAATAACGCAAAAATCATTTGCATTGAAGTTTAGGGAAAGCTCAAAGTCACTTTAGTCAATCTAAAGCTTGCAAAACGGTTAAAAATCATTAAATAAAATTTTTGATAGCTAAATTTGTCGCATTATTTAAAAGTCAACAATTCATATTTTTTGATTTTGTGACTTTACTACAGCAACTAAACCACACAATTTTTCAGAAAATGATGCAGTTTTGTTATAAGTTAATTTGTATTATTTTATTACTTCTTAAAAATTTCTGGGAAACTCATTTTTAAGTAATCTAAATAATAGGCGTAATTGTTTTGAAAATATAGATACTGTTTGTTAAAAATTTTGACAAGTTACTTTTTTCAAAAAATTTCACCCTGAAAGTGCTTGTCAAACTCATTCAATAAAGATATTTCTAAATTTGTTTCAAAAAACACCTTGAAAACGTTTAAAACATAAAAACATGAGATCACAAATACTAGTTTTTTTTCTCCAGAACAATAGTAAGTTTTCTTTTTTAAGGAACTTACTCTTCGTGGGGGTCCTGGTCTGGGTGAATTGAAGGAGATGCTGAGCCAGCCTCACTCGGAGGGGGTAGCGGCGTTTTACCTACGACCGATCCTGCCGTCGACATCTGTTTCCGTGGAAAAAATCTATTTCTTTTTAAACCTTGAATAGTTTGCGCGACAAACTAAAGTTTTCTTTTTATTTGTGTATTGTTAAATCAAATTTTCCAATCGTCGCCAAAAAAATTTCATCCATAAATTAACACAACAGCAATGATTCAGTTACCAAATGAGCAAAATAAAGCGGGGAAACAGAGCTTAGAAACTTTATTAAAACTCTCGCTCGAGGCGATCAGATACAACTGGTTGAACCAGATTCGAGGCTGTTGAGTGAATTGCGAGATGTCGACGCTTATTCTCCTTAAACAAAAAAGCAATGTACGTCATACGTTTTCTTGGGTAATAATGAATAAACGTTATCAACTTGCCCCTAATAATCGTCTATTAAAATTTCTACTACAAAAGCAAAGCATCCCTTGAATATAAACAGTAAAAACCGATTTCAATCAAAAAAAAAGAACTGGCGTTTATAACTCACCATTACAATAGCTAAGGCTCTGGGAATACATTATAAAAATTTACGTCAACAAATTGACAAAAAGTTGATAGATTTCTCAACAATGATATTCTTTTTTAGATCTATTCCGATGTTTAGATATTACAAAACACAACAAAATTTTACAGGGTTTGCGGATTTCTTGACTTTACTTAAATTTTTATCATGACAAAGGAATCATGGTCAAAAAATAGTTTTTACAACCTACAGTATTTTTTGACTTCAGTTTATTATTTTTTATTTCACAATTCAGTTAGATTTAGATTGCAATTATTTTTTTTTAATGTCTAGTTTAAGTTTCACTAAAAAAATTACGGTACAATTCAGCTTACTTGGTCTTATGCAACTTAAGGCGATAAAAAGTAATATTCTATAATTACCTATCAACAATATTATTTTTCGAAAAAAAAAATTAGACCGATTTGGTTTGGTCATAAAACAGTATTGACTACAACTATAACCAACGTGAGATAGTCGCATTTAGGATACGAATTTTGTTTTTAAAAATATGAAATGCAAAACGTTCAGACGCTGACAAAAACAGACCCATAATTTTTCAAGCACTTTATACGATGTACAGATAGTAAAGATTTCCAAGGTTCAATTTTACTGTGATGAAAAGCGAATTCAAAAAGGACCACAACACCCAAATTTCCAAAACAACATAAAAATAATCTACTTTTACCTAAAAATCATAACATTGTTACAACTCTTCTGGGCTCTCAATGTCTCAACCTTGATTTGAGACGCAGAAGTCCGAGACCGAGCCGAGACCAGGGGCCTTTGGTACATATGGCTAAAAACTAATAAAATAAAGTAAACAGAGCAACTAATTTTAACCTTCTTGGCCATAACTTTAAAAAGTTTAGAAGTCACAAGTAAGACGCGGACCACGGGTTGTCAGCCTTTTTTGACAGAATGTAATAAAAATTGATTTCAAAACAGATAAATTAAAGTCAGATCTTGCTTTTGAAAAAATAGAAAAGTTTTATTTGTAGGCATATAACTTAACATTTTCAAATGCTAAATCTCAGAGAAAAATAGAATTTGCTAACCTACGTTGACATTCTGATTCTTTCTATTCTTGACATTCGTGATTACAATTCTTTGTGTTTAAGCCTGTGTAGAATTAAGCATTTTGAATTTATTCGTTGCGTTGTATTTTGTTGTGTCTAAAATTTTAAGTTAAGAGGGTCAGTCAAAAAATAATGAGCCCAAGTCTCTCCTGGCCATATTTGTTGCAATAAAATCAAAAGTCATACATCAAAAGAAAGCCCAGGGATAGGAGATTTCAGTTCTACTTTTCAATGTAATCTCCGCACTTTTCAATTCCAACTGTCCATCGATGAACAAGGGACACTATGCCAGCCTTGTAAAAGTCAGCAGGCTGCATTTTTAACCAGTTTCTTACAGCGTGCTTGACTTCTTGATCACTAGTGAAGTGCTGCCCCCTAACTCCTTCTTTCAATGGTCCAAAAAGATGATAGTCAGATGGTGCCAGGTCGGGTGAGTATGGGGGATGGGTTACCGTCGTCCATCCAAAAGAAGCAATCACTTTACGAGTTTTGAGACTGGTATGGGGCTTGGCGTTATCGTGTTGCAGCAAGACCTTAGACATGTCCAGGTGAGGTCGTACTCTTCTCAGTTTCGCTTTCAGTTTGCGTAAAGTGTCAATGTAAGCATCTGAGTTGATGGTAGTACCTTTAGGCATAAAATCTACCAATATCACTCCTTCAATGTCCCAAAACACAGTCGCCATAATTTTTCCAGCTGAACGTTGACTTTTGAATTTCTTGGCTCTTGGGGACGTGGGGTGACGCCATTCCATGGATGATCTTTTCGACAGAGGTTCATAGTGATGAACCCAGGTTTCATCTCCTGTCACTATACGGCTGAGAAAAGTTTTGTCACTTCTGTGACATTCAATAAGCTCCGAACAAGCTTCAAAACGGGCTTGCTTGTGAAAATCCAAAAGTTGCCTCGGAACCCATCTGGCGCAAACCTTTGCAAAGCCTAGCTCATTAACAATATTCACAGCACTTCCATGGCTAACTCCAACACGTTCAGCAATGTCATCAATAGTGATTCTGCGATCATCTCTAATCAATTTCTCAACCTTATCATTGTTTCCAGGATTGACTGCAGAAGATGGTCTTCCACTTCTTGGTCTGTCCTGGAGGCTACTCAAACTTGGATCATCTTCTTCGTGTTTAATCCTGGATACCCACTTTTTCACAGTGCTGTAGGCTAATGAAGCATCTCCATAAACATTTACCAATCTTTCGAAAATTTGTTTTGGTGGCTCCCCTTCCGAAACAAGAAATTCAATCACAGCTCTCTGCTTCTGACGGACATCCAGTGATGACGTCATTTCCAAAACACAATACCAAAAGTGGACACGTTGAAACAATTTTTTTTACAATTTATCTTTAAAGCAGTAAATTTACTAAACACCCTTAAAATTTCTAGAAAAAATATGAAGGTTAAAGCGGTTAAAGTTAACAGGGCTCATTACTTTTTGACTGACCCTCGTATTACTGATCGATTTATTTTTTACGATAATTTATTGCTTTTAGATTGAATATTCAATAAAATTTCGAAATTCTATGTTTTCCAAAACGCTTAAACCTCTGTCTTAAATGTAACGGAACCGGAGCAATGGCATCAAAAAGCGCCAGACCAGGATGCGGAACAAAGTTCTAGCCTGATTACGAAACTGGAGCTAGAGCAGTATCAAAATATGCTTTGCTCTATTGTCCTGCTTTTTAATAACAGAGCTTTGTTAGAAAAGATTGGTCGCAGTAGAAAATACGATTGCTGCATTACATGCTTAAATAAATTATTTTTTATAATTTTTGGTGTTACAAATCTTTTTTGGTTTTTACCGTGTTTCCCCGATAATAAGACCACCCAATAATAAGATATAGCGTGATTTCTAAAAATGGTTTTAATATAAGCCCTACCCTTTTTTAAGTATAGACCGGTATATAAATATGATACATCGTTATTACTGTATTATTATTATTATTATTATTATTATTATTATTATTACCCTTAAAATAAGTCCAAGTTGACTGCCGACGACAAAATTTTCCTAATCTCAGCCAATCACATTCTTCGACGCAAATACACGTCATTTTCACCCATTATGAGGTCATTATTAATGTGTGTACGCAAAATGAGCCACGTGGAATTTTTCAAGGGCAAGAGAACTCGACATGAGAGAGTAGGAGCGAAAATTCTGCGGAAAATTGAGTTAAGCAAAAACTTCGCTGGAATTTTGGAACCCGATGACTTGCAATACATTCCAGAGGATGATGATATGATTGTTTTTACATAAATTAATGTAAACGAGTTTGTGAATAAAAAACATGTTAATTACAAGGAAATGTAGATAGTTTTTCGTAATTTTTGTTTATTTAGAAATCTCTTATTTTTACTTTGTTACTTCATTTTTTGATATATCAATATAAGACGTTCCCCGAAAATAAGTCCTTAATGTAAATTTCGAACTGAAAATGAATATAAGCCCTGTCTTATTTTCGGGAAAACACGGTAGGTTGTCCTTATATTTGATTTAAAATTGAATACAACCATGCTTATAACTTTCAAGTATAAAATATAAGTTATAAACTTTTTACTCTCATGAGTTGTGCTGGCTTGTAGAAAGTCAATGCAATTCATATTAAATCTCCAGTTAATAATTCAATAGTGACGTCACAATTTTACGTCTTTTATATTTTTGCTTCACAAAGATTTCTTAGTCTATTTTGAATCATTTAGCCAATATTAATATCTTGAAAACGAATAGAAAACAATTTATCAATGACCAAAGAAAAAAATGCAAAAATTATTTGCGCTACCTTTGTTGATGTATTAAGCTAATGCAGGAAAGCGAAGAAACATCACAGAGACAAAATAAATACGCCTTAAAGGTTAATCTTCAATGTACGAGAATAAATGAAAAAATTACCTCTGCGGTTAAGCTCAACCACCTGTGGACTGGTGTTGGGCGATTCTATTCATCTATGCACAAATGAAGTCTCGCTCCTTCACCGAATTGCGAGTGTGGCGCCTCTGAGCAAACTGCAAACCATGATCTAACAGCATGCCCTATACATCGGACACCACATGGAGCACGAGGTCTGACGGTTTTGGATGACGAAACTCGATGCTGGCTTAATGATACCACTGCCAGCATCTGATTCAGGCAGTGCAGCAGTCTGTGGTAGTAAAAGGATAAACCTTCGGCCCCAGTCCTGTTTGTATCTAACCTGGAGTGGATGCCCTTCAAACGACGACGACGACGACAACGGATGAAAAAATTGTGATCAGTTGCTTGAATAATTTAAACAAAATTCTTTTGCTTTTTAAGCATTGTTGAAAAATATGAGAAAAGAAATAAGAAAGAACCTGCAGCATGCCCGGTTAAATACAATAAGCAACTTATTGAATAGAAGCACAATGGACATCTCAGTATAAGTCTTGCTCTCTTCACTTGGTAATCTCAGCAATAAAATCTAAATTTCAATCATATTACCCACAGCCGTGCTAGCCCGGGAGGCAGGGGGGAAATTTCCCCCAAGTCTCAAAAATTTAAGCAAAGTCGGAATTTTTCGGGGAGCGATAAAAAAATTAGAACCGCTTTTGCAGGACAAAGTTTTCAGATTTAAAAAAACGATTAAGGTTTGAGGTGAAGACCTAAAGACCTTTTTTTTATTTAGAGATCACTACATTTTTGGGACAAAAAACAAGAAATCAGGAACTGATTCAAAATGAAAACCTTTTTTTCTTTTTTGATCTTGATTCTAAATTTGAGTCAAAATTTTTTCTCATATCCATAAAGTGCTAGAAGATCATGGTTCGGACAAACGCCATAAAATTTGGGCAAAATTGTATTACCTCCAACATTTTTTTGGCTGGTACGGCCATGACATTACCTATAGCCGTACGAGCAGCGAACGGGGGCGGTTAAGCAATCCAATTTTTTGTGGACCCTACACAAAAAATTGTGTTTAAAATTTATTTTGAAGGCCAAAAAAAATAATCGTTCCAAAAAAGTTGTAACACTTTATCGCAAACAAATCTGAGGACTTTTTTTAAATTTAAAGCCCGATTTTGTACATTCTCGTGCTCAGAGGTGTGAAGACCAATAAAAGTCTTCATCTTTGTTTGTAGTGAAGTTTTACAGGTTTTTTGGTACGATGGCTTTTTATTATTTTTTGGTCTTAACAGTAACACCTCTGTACGAAAATCATGCCTTAAATTTAGTCGAGAGAGAGAGAGAGAGAGAGAGAGAGAGAGTCGTTGTACCACGAAAATCATAGGTCATTGTACCACGAAAGTTGTAAAATCTCACTACAGACAAAGGTAAAGACTTCACGGTATAACTTTACAACTGTGCATTAATTTTTTCTTTTGTCTTTATGGGGCACGTTTTTAGTTGCTTGAGTTGGCTTATGGACCTCAAATTAGTTCCAAGGACCCCCAATTAAATTTTTTTCTCTGTGGACCCCTAAATTTTTTTGTGGATCCCGGATGAGAACCCATGGTTTACATCAGGGGTTGGGAACCTTATTGCACTCGCGTGCCGTATCCGAAAATTAAAAAATTGGTGCGGGCCGCATAAAAACTTTGAGAGCAATATAATTTAGCCTAAATTTTAAAGACGTTGGTTTCATCCCAAAAACATAGTGATCTTTAAAAAAATTCATCACTTGGAATCTATCTCTGATTTCTGGATTTTCGTTGCAAAATGCTAAAACTGGCTTTACTTCTCCCAACCATACGCGGGCCACATTAAAAAACCTTGCGGGCCGCAAGTTTCCTCCTCCGGTTTGCACGAACAACATTTAATTAATTTATTTCGAAAGTCAAACGAAGACCGAGAAAAAAGACAAACAAAGGTCTTTACTTGACGTTTAAACTAAAGGCCAAAAGGTCGCTTTGGAATAATTTTAGACTTGAACGTTAAAACAACATATTTTGATAATCTCTGGTCTAATGTGTTTATTCTTCTAATTTGCGCCGTCATCGAAGTTTTAAAATGAGCCACAAATTTTGAACCTCTGGCTTAAATGGTTTATCTAAGTTTGACGCCTTCGATGTTGTCCTGCCAGTCAGGAGGAAAAAAGATTTGATGATAATAATGATGATGATGATGATGATGAGTACAAGAAAACAATAAAGAGTGTTACCTGCAGAAATTGTACATAGCGTTCACCCTCTTTATGCTCCCTGTTGAATCATGATTTCAAGTTTTAAACCCCTGTGTCACAATTTTACTCGCGACCAGTCGACTGGGTAACCCAAATGCCTGCGCTGAAATAAAGCTGTGTCTATTATCGAATCAGCTTAACTAACTGCAATTATAATATCGAATCAGCTTAACATTAGTAGATTATACCAATCTTCTCACGAACATTCCAGGCAAAATTACGTAATAATGCCACAAAACGTTACCACGCTTAACATTAGCCAATCGATGCGCTTAAGTAAGACGATAAAACAAATCTATTTTTATTAAAATAATCCAAACTGTCGACAACTAAATAAGGTCCAAACTTGCAATGAGTTGCAGATTGATGGTAGGGCACATAGACTGGGAAAATTAATTTAAAAAATAATTCTTTGACAAAAAATGTTTTTTAGCTGGTAGTTTTTTGTTAAAGATTATCCTTTTATGTCTTCGATTTAAAGTAAAACTTTTTTCAGTCATCATTAAATTTGTAAAGACATTAGTTTGTTTGTACTGTAGAATCTTTTTCATACAACAACGAAAGAATGTGGCCCACCACAAAGGAATAATTTTATCCGTTACAGCTTTTTTACTGTCATGAGTTGTGCAGGCTTGTAGAAAATCAATGCCAATTCTTATAAACACTCTAGTTACAGTGTTTTTCGATCTACTTTAGTCCTCTACCGATCAATTTTAATCATGTGTCGATCAATTTTAGTCACTACCGATCAAATTTAGTTCTATGTCGACCAATTTTAGTCATGTGCCGATCAAATTTAATCTTGTGTCTATCAATTTTAGTCGTGTACCAACCAAAAGTAGTTGTGTCGATCAACTTTATAAAAAAAAGCAAGATAGGGTATGAATTCTTTAAAAATTCTTACATAAAATTTTTTTCAAGCCTTTTTTTTGTATTATAAAATATAAATTTGTTACTGTAAAAGCAATTAACCATTGAAAAATTTATTTTTTAATAGAAATTAATCCATTATCTCCATGGAATGTAATCGGTTAATTTCTATTAAATATGTATATATAGATAGGCATATAAACCTATCGGAGACCCTATATGGAGACGCAATATTATGGGGATTATACTTTGGAGATTATATTATGGAGACCTAATATTATGGTGACCTATTACAGAGACCTTATATTACAGTGTTTTTCGATCTACTTTAGTCCTCTACCGATCAATTTTAATCATGTTTCGATCAATTTTAGTCACTACCGATCAAATTTAGTTCTGTGTCGACCAATTTTAGTCATGTGCCTATCAAATTTAATCTTGTGTCTATCAATTTTAATCGTGTACCGACCAAAAATAGTTATGTCGACAAACTTTATTTTTATTAGTAAATACATGTAAACAATTTTGAGATATAATTTTTACTATAAGTTTTTTTGTTAATTAAAGTTTTACAACTACTGCATTTTCAAAAACAAATACTGTAAGAATATCATAATTCTCTAGAATACCTCAAAGAATTTATAGGGTTTTTCGATCTAATTCGTTGTTTTTGCAATCAAATTCGTTCTTTTTGCAATCAAATTCGTTGCTTTTGCAATCAAATTCGTTTTTTTTTGCAATCAATTTCGTTTTGCAAAACTTTTATATATATACAGTATCTTTGTGTAGGGTCTCCTAATAGGGTCTATATACATCTATAAATAATATTGGGTCTCTGTATTAGGTCTCCATAATCTATAGTCTCTATAATTATGTTTCTCTAATATAGTCTCCATAACGTATATATAGTAGATATATATATACCTATCGGAATCCTATATGGAGACCAAATATTTTGGGGACTATATTATGGAGACCATATTATGGAGACCTACTACTGTATCTACTATAGAGATTAAATTATAGAGACTTAATTCTGGAGGCCTAATATTATGGAAACTATATTATAGAAACCTAATTATGGAGACTATATACATCGTGGAGACCTAATTATGGAGACCTAATATTGTGGTAACCTAATACAGAGACCAAATATTATCCATATATGTATATAGACCCTATCGGAAGACTCTATACAAAGATATATATATAAAAGTTTTTGCAAAACGAAATTGATTGCAAAAAAACGAATTTGACTGCAAAAAGAAAGAATTTCATTGCAAAAACAACGAATTAGATCGAAAAAACCAATATAATACAAAAAAAAGGCTTGAAAAAAATTTTATGTAAGAATTTTTAAAGAATTCATACCCTATCTTGCTTTTTTTATAAAGTTGATCGACACAACTACTTTTGGTTGGTACGCGGCTAAAATTGATCGACCAAGATTAAATTTGATCGGCACATGACTAAAATTGGTCGACACAGAACTAAATTTGATCGGTAGTGACTAAAATTGATCGATACATGATTAAAATTGATCGGTAGAGGACTAAAGTAGATCGAAAAACACTGTAATTATTCAATAGTGGCATCACAATTCTACAATTTTTTTACTTTTGCTTTAACATGTTTTCTTGTCTATCTTGAATCATTTAGCCAATTTTATCATCTTAAAAAAGAACATAAAATTATTTGTCAGTGACCAAAGAAAAAAGCGCGAACATTATTTGCGTTACCTTTGTTGCTGTATGAAGCCAATAAAAGAAAGCGTAAAAACAACACAGAAACCGGTAAGACATAACAAATAGGCTGCGATCAAACTTAAAAGTAAACGTTTTTACAAATGAAATTTAAAACAAATTGCGATCAATTGCCAAAAATAATTTAAATAAAGTTTATTTGATTTTAACTTGTATGAAAAGAGCTGGCAGTGTGACCGTGTAGGTGGGAGTGTTATATTCATGATGTTTGCGGTATGAACCCGGTTTTGGTATGAACTCATAAAGGTTAAGGTATGAACTCATAAAGGTTAAGGTATGAACTCATGAAGGTTTAGGTATGAACTCATAAAGGTTTAGGTATGAACTCATGAAGGTTTATGAGGTATGAACTCATGGTGATATAAACACTTTTCAAATGTAACTGAAAGAAATTTTATATTGAAAAATTAGAATAATTTATATGTTGCAGATCAGGGGTCGGCAACCCCCGGCACGCGACGTCGTGAATATTTTTCAAAAACACGTTTACGGACCTTTTTTTTTTTAGAGATCCACCCTGATTTTGGGAGAAAAATAGGGAAATCAGAGATGAAATCGAAGTGAAGACTTTTTTTTTTTTTTTTTTAGAAAAATAGGAAATCGGAGATGAAATCGAAGTGAAGACTTTTTTTTTTTTAGAGAACATTTTGATTTTGGGAGAAAAATAGGAAAATCAGAGATGAAATCAAAGTGAAGACCTTTTTTTTTTTTTTTAGAGAACATCCTGATTTTGGGAGAAAAATAGGAAAATCGGAGATGAAATCGAAGTGAAGACATCGGCATGCAAACGTATATTTTGACATTGAATTTCACAACTTGGCACACTGGAAAGAAAACGTTGCCGACCCCTGTACTATATTATCAAAAATAGTTCGGCACGCGCAGCTAACAAAATTCAAAAACTGGCACACTGCGTTGAAAAGGTTGCCGACCCCTATTGTAGATTTCCGCTATAAATAATCGCTGCCTTAGTTCAATTGTTTTAGCAGATTGACTGGTATGGCTTTTTGTGTGAATCTGTTAAAAACTCGTCTGATCAAAATTTAGAAAAATCTATAGCGTAAAGATCAGTTCATGTATTTGGTCACCGTTGAAGAAAATCAAACCGTTAAAATTAAAAAAAACAGTTTTTCAAACAATTAAATATATCACACAAATTTATGACCTGGCATTAATCTATAACAAAAATCCTCAAAGTACTCCTTATCCCCCCAAACCAATTACCCCTAAAACAAGAATACGATTTAATCCTAACACAAGAAAACAAATGTGTTTTGATTTCCCATCGATTTGCCTGCATTGCCCTAGTTGAAAAAAATAGATTGCCCATTGAACAATGTGAAGTGTTCGCTTTTGGTAGATAAACCAGAAGGCCTGTCATTTATCAGATTTTTGTTATATGCACGCTTACTTCTACAAGCATTGTCGCAGACAACATAAATGCAGTAATGGCTTTAATAGGGTGCGAGCGGTGCGGTCGCACCGGGTCCCCCCTAAAATAGATCAAAAAGTGGCCCCCCTTAAAGAACATGAATCATTTTCGGAATAATATAATTTAAAATACAAAACGAAAATGACGAAATCGTTCGTCTGCAAAATAAAAGTATAAATAACAACACGACTCAAAACTAAACACGCTACTAAACTAGAGCTTAAGCTTACTGAACTAGCGCTTACTAAGTTAGAACACAACTGTACGGACAAACGATATAAGGCAGAAAACAACTATACAGACAAACCATATTGTGACGCAATAGTACGAACTAAGCCATAGCATTTGTACACCCCCTACACAAGAAATTGCTTGATTTTTACAAAGGAGCACTAGGACATTGATGGCAAGTCAAAATAAAAGAAAAAATTTTTTTGAAATAAATGCCTCCGTAATTGACGACATATTACACACTATATACTACTACAATGGGAAGTGAAAGTACATCACTGTTGTGATATTGTGCAATAGATGACGTAGTGTTTTTCTTAAACGCTCTAATCTTAATCAGCGCCTTCTGCTCGAACAATTATTGGACGCGCGCATCTCCAAGCATAATTGTTACTAGTTAAATATGCGCCTTTATTTTGGTTTAGTAGTCAGTTCAAAGCTATCAAGCTACTACAGCAAACGAACTAATAGCATTATATTTCAATACGGTTGTTTTTTGGCTGAGTAACTTTTGTGAATATTTACTATTGTTTTTTTATAAACCTGTGTATTCGTGCAAAGATACAACAGGCAAAAGTGGCGACGAGGATTCAAGGAATTCCACTGCGTCAAGAAAGAAAAAAGAAAATTTGTTGATTTTGCATTACAGCTTGAATTGTCGAATATGAGTGAAATTTCTGAACTGATTTTGTTGTTAAATAAGCAACACCAAGAGCAGAAGAAGCAACACCAAGAGCAGATGACAATGCTTCAAGAGCAGCTGAAAACGTTTCAAAGCAGCTTGAACAACCCGCGAGAAAATGTTCCAACACCGATGGCAAGTTTTCAACCATTCGATTCCGCATCTAAGTTATGGACTGATTATTTGGCAAGGTTCCGTACATTTGTCACTGCTAACTCTATTCCCGACAACAAGCAAGCACAAATTTTTCTTACCAACCAATCTAACTCCGTTTACAAAATGCTTAGCAACTTAGCGGCTCAGCAACAACCTGTCAAAAGCATACATGAGCTAACGATGAATGATATTCAGACGTTTATGGCAGAGCAGTTCGACCCAAAACGATTTGTTGTCAGAGAGCACTTCCTGTGGCTAATTTCAAAATAAGCCGGATAAACCTTCAATCCATCCGTGGATGATGCCAGAAAAACCATGGTCAAGACTCCACTTGGACCATGCGATCAACTTTCTGGGAAGAAACTGGTTAGTCCTTGTAGACGCTTATTCAAAATATCCTTGCATTCATCCAACAACCTCAACGTCTTCGAAAAGTACTACTGCTATACTTGAACAAGAATTTGCTCATTTCGGATATCCCCACACGTTGGTGACCGATAATGCCACAACATTCATGTCTCAAGAGTTCCAAGCTTGGTGCAAACAACGAGGCATTGTACATCTCACCGGAGCACCTTATCATCCAGCAACAAACGGTGCTGCCGAGCGTTTGATACAATCCTTCAAACAGGCATTGAGAAAATCCTCGTTACCTCCAAAGGAAGCTTTGCAAGAATTTCTAATGCAATATAGAACAATTCCTTTTGCATCGGGACTGTCACCAAGCGAATTGTTGAATGGAAGAAGAATACGCACCAAAATTGACACTTTGGTTCCATCCATTCCGCATCTCCTGCAGGGAAGACAGTCAAGACAAGCGAGCAAGCATTCAAATGCTGAAGACTCGGAAGTGGTTTCGAAAGTCGAACATCATTACTCACTAGGAGACCCTTGTTACGCACTGTACTTCGGCCCTAGAAGAGATCGTGACCCACGATGGGTGCCTGCGATAGTTACGAAAGTCCATGGTACACGAAGCGTCAATGTACCAGTCATTCCTCGAGGACCAACTTGGAGAAGACATCTTGATCAACTTCGACCTCGATACGGTTCGGATCAAGATGATGATCCCTGTGAAATCCCAACGAGCGTTTTGTCTACAGAAACACTTCCAGCAGGGACTGACCACGCATCTAGTTCTTCTTCGATGAACCAACGCAACAATCCGAGACTACCAACCGGAGACGAGTACGGGCGACACAATCTACGACGATCAGCGAGAACAAAGAGACCTCCAAAAAAATATTGTTGCTAATATGTGTATTTTTTTGTCGTAGTTTATTTGGGGAGGTGTTGTGATATTGTGCAATAGATGACGTAGTGTTTTTCTTAAACGCTCTAATCTTAATCAGCGCCTTCTGCTCGAACAATTATTGGACGCGCGCATCTCCAAGCATAATTGTTACTAGTTAAATATGCGCCTTTATTTTGGTTTAGTAGTCAGTTCAAAGCTATCAAGCTACTACAGCAAACGAACTAATAGCATTATATTTCAATACGGTTGTTTTTTGGCTGAGTAACTTTTGTGAATATTTACTATTGTTTTTTTATAAACCTGTGTATTCGTGCAAAGATACAACAATCACATACTACTGAAGACTTTTTTTTTAGAGAACACCATGATTTTGGGGAAAAATTGGGAAAGCGGAGACCTTTTTTTTAGTGACGACTTTGCTCTCATATACTAAAACTGCTTCAGCTACCTTTTTTTGGCACACTAAATAGTGGCCCCCCCCTTACTTTTCTTGCACCGGGCCCCCCTTTTTCTAAGGCCATCTTTACATAAATGTATTAATTAAAAAAAAAAACTTGTTATTTTGCTAGTATTTGATAAAAGTAGAATTGATGATGGAATATATATGAGTAAGTTTTTCTTAAATAACATTTTGTACAAAGAATTTTTTTTATCTAATTTAGGCCTCCTATTGTAATAAAAAGCATTTATTGAACGAGAATGCTTTTTTAAAATAAGCATAAAGTTAATAAACTTCGAGTTTGATACAGTTATGAAAAAGATGAGAAAAATATGCTTCCTAAACTTAGCAACTTCTTTTCAAATTTGAAAATAATTTTGCCATTTACTAAAGTAAATATAGCTCTTCCGTTAAATATTTTGCTGTATCCTAAAGTAGATATTCTTAAAAAGTTGTAATAGTGGAGAAAAATAACGATTGAAAACTCTTTTTTTTGTAATAAAGTTTTGTGCTGTTCGCTAAGGGCTCATGCCTTTTCAAGCATTAATCAATGCGTTAAAGCTATGAAAAAATTGCAGCGACACCTTAGCAAGGACAAAAAACATTGTTGTCATACATTTCTGATCCATTTTTTTTGTTTACTGACCCTTTATAATGCAAGTGTTATATTTTTACAATTATTGCCCAAACAATCTAAATCTTTCATAGAAAATTGTATCATTATCGTTCTTGACGTTTTACAATTGTTTTGAGTCGCAAGATGATAGTTCGATTCACTACGATTGTTATCATCATTCCGAGAGAACGAATATTCTAAATTAGCGAATTAGAGGTCTACGAGCAAATAGGTCTACAGCAAGAAGAACTTATAATCTTCTTATTCAAGATATAAATATTCCTATTTATTTTAAAATATCAAAAATTTACTACAGACTATCACGGCTTTACAAAAGGGTAGGCCTAATGTAGAAAATAAAGAGGGGCGTACTTTTTAAGATTCATCTTGGAATTAATGTTTCGTTAAAGTAGGCCTAATTGTATTTTCCTTCAATTTTACGTGGAAAACAAAAAAATAAATATAAATAAAAAAGGTCTCGCTGCACCCCACAAAATTTTTGCTCCATGCAAGTAAAACCCAAAAAAGAGTGTTTACTTGAATGGAACAACTTTTTCAGGTTTCTCGGTACAACTATATACATAGGCTTACCATACATCCCGATTTTTAGTTTTTTGTCCCGTTGTCACGCCCGGTTAACGTATGTCCAGATATTTTCATATTTAAGTGAAAACTTTTTTTTCACAAAACACCACTTGTACGGAACTAAAGTTTAGAAATCTGAGGCAGATTCAAAGTGAAGACCTTTATTTGAAGAACGCTGCTTTTTATGGAAGAATTTTTCATTTAACGAGCGTCCCGGTTCACTCCTTCGGAGATGTGGTATCCTAACTATAGGCTACAGAAGGGCCGATTTTTGCCTAAACTGTCAATTTTACAAGATTTTTAGAGAACTGGAGCGTCTGCTCGGTTTACTCCATGCTAAAGCTATCATTGGCTGCAGAACCAGTTTGACCTATATTCTCCGAAAAATAGGCTTTAAAAGTCCGCTTTTTACAAAATGTTATTGTTTATGTATTCAGTGCATCAAGGGGTAAATTAAGCTGCGTTTAAGTGCAATGATTGCTTTAGTACGGAGCGAACGGAGTGGCAGCACGTGGCCCTCCCCTAAAAACTGTCGAAAATTGCCTTTCATACGCAAAATATTGCTCTTTTTCTTCATAGTAGCACTATGACAGTGGATCTTAACTTTAGGACTAAAGTAGGGATCATGCACTCGATTGAAAGTAATGACTTTTTTTAGAGAGATTACTATATTTTTAAGACAAAAAAACTTGACACACAAAAAAATATCCCTTTCTTTCTTGCACCACGACTCTTCTTTGGTAGGGCCATTCTTGTTTATGTATTTCTGTGTTGTTCTCGTAAATGTTTGAACCTTTTTGATTCTGAGATAAATAAATAAATAACTTGTTAAGGAATAGTTTTACTAACTCCACACAATATTGAATAATAATAACAAGCAGTATTTAGGAATTTTCAACCATTGATGGTTTTAAAAATCCAGGTTCTCCACAAATTTCTGATCCAAGTTCAAACTTGCTTTTGGTTGCATATGTTAGACTTCTTTTCTTTACTGCTATTTAGGCTAATTTTGAACCAAGAAAGTTTTAGAAGTTATTTAAAAAAATAAGTAAAAAAACCGCTGAGCGGAAAAGTAAGTTCTGTGCTTCTCTTTTAGTTCCATAAATATATTATACAGTATAACGAGGACACCTGTGGTCAATTCTCTCTGCTATGGTCCCACCATTGCACCGCCCCCATAGCAGTGTTTTATTAAGCAAATAACCTCGGTCCAATACATTTTTTTTTCTTTTCTTTTTCTCTTTCTATTTAAACAATTTTATAATGAGGTGAAGCAACCTTGCTTCTATATTAAACAACAAGTCACACCTTTCATCGCTAATTAGCAAGACACAACGTCAACTCGTTTTGTTGCTTCTTCCTTTTTCTAACCCCGTCTTTAAAACACACAAACTTTTCAACATTTTGTTATTTTGTTCATGTGGCGGAGCAGAAATAAAAGAAAACTGAACTGAACTGAACTGAACTGAATTCTTGCTTAAATTTTAGTATTTGTTCATTTTTAAGTATTGGAAACACTGGTTATGTAATAGTTGTTTTTGGTTTTAAACAAAGTTAGTTAGCATTATCTTTACTCAATGTGAATGTTATTGTTAATGATTGCAAAATCATGAAGTGACTAGTAGAGTAATTTTTAATTTTGATTTGATTTTAATCAAAATTATTGTCATACTTTTAATTTTACGTTTCACTGTTTTGTTAGCATTTTTATTCGTGCGGAATAACGTCGAAATTAAATTCTAGCATCTTTAAGCGACTAACGATTAACTCGACTTAAAGATGCCAAGATATTGGTGTGCAATCAGTAGTGGTTTTAGTACTAAGAAAACCGGGCAGTTGCACGGACCCCCTAAATCAATAAATGCATAATTTGAGGGGACCCCTTATTTCAACATATGTATAATTTTTGGGACTCTTTAAGAAGTCACCATAAGTGATTTTTTTCGTTGAAATTAACCCGGAATCCACCTTTCAGCATTAGTCGGCAGCGTGGTCAAATGGTTAAAGCGCCGGACTGATGATCAACATGGTCTCGGTTCAAAACCCACTTGCGCCATTCTGTTATGTCCTTGGGAAAGACACTTTATGGCAATTTCCCCTGCTTGGTGGTCTTGGCAAGTAGTTCTAAATTACAGTAATATCTCTACTAATTATTAGCGGACAGCAATATCTTGGCATCTCCAGAAGCAGGTTGGAGTAATTGCTTACCCTGTGTATAGTGCCTTCATCACTTTCCTGTGAGTCAGGAGGATAAATATAGAGATAAAAAAAAAAAAAAAAAAAAAAAAGATAAGGTAAAGAAGAAACCAAGAGAAAAAAATCTCTAAGAAGCAATAGTAACTGCAGTGGGATCCAGGTTAGTTTCACAAACAAAAATCACTTGCAGTGACTTCAAGAAACCCAATTTTTTTGCCTTAGTATGAATCACAAGTATTTTAACATTTCCTCTATTTACTTTTGAAATGTGAGGGTTACTGAAAGATTTTGTAGTATACTAATACTTTTAAGTATTTTAATTTTGCCTCTGTTCATGCAGGTTTGGCCTTGCTCATTTATGTAGATTGCTTGGCAAATTTGACCAAAAATTTAAGAAGATTTCTTACAACTCATCACTAAAAATCCATGATAAAAATTAAGTTATAACTTTTAACATATACCGTAAAATGGGTTAACTTTGATTAGTTGGGGTAATGGTAGTAATATTTGACTTGTAGTCATGAAAACACAGCTGGAAATAGACTTTCGGTTTTCTACCCTGCTCCCTTTCAAAAAACAGATAATTACATATCCTCTGAAAAAACTAAAAATTATATTTTGACTTTTACAATATTTTAAAAATAAAAACAGTGATCAAAGTTATCCCAAATGTTGTTCACTCTATTCTTATATTGGTTTTTAATGTGTGATCAAAGTTACCCCAAAGTATGGGGTAACTTTGTTCAGTAATTTGCTTGGAAGTGTTCAACCATAAAGCTGTTATGACATCATCAAAATATTTTATTTGATGGATCAGAGGCAGAGTGTTATGATCAACAATGACACTGTCAGGTTATTAGAAACTAGAAACCTCCAAAATTGATCAAAGTTATTCTGTTTTATGGTACAACCTTAAACTTAAACTTAAAAACTTTAAATAATACATGAAAATTTGAAATTGGAAGTTATATATACCAATTGCATATCACTAGGCTACACTAATATAATTTTACAAAACAGCATTTGTAATATTTTATTGTAAACATTTATAACTTCAAAACAAGATGTTTAGTTTAAAATAGCTAAATAAATTCCCAAGGCTTTTGAGGTTAGTAACAGCAAACATTGAACAAGACCCAAATTTTCTTGCAATAGCTGAATAAAGTGAGAGTAGAATTTGAACAGAAACTACAGTTGCACACAAAAATGTTCATACCCCTCTCAATATTTTATATTTTGTTAATTATTGGAAAAACATAATATTTTTAACCTAACACTTGTGAAGTCTTATGATTGTAAAATACTTTCATTAGGTTAATATATTTTCAGCACAGAGTGATAAGTTAAAAATATTACGTTTTTTCAATAATTAACTAAATATGAATTATTAACATACGTATGAATAATTTCAGGCACTAGTGTATGTCCATCATAGTCACCTTTTAAACAATAATTTTTATCACTTGGCCATACTACTGATTAAACAAATACAGATCTTTTGCAATCCTTTGTTACTTTTCTGTATGATATTTTTCCAGCTAATATTGTTAAAAGCAAGTTATGGTCATAAGCAGCCTGACTAATAGTCAATTGCTGGAAAGTTTGTACCCATGAGCATCAAAACTAATACCATATCTTAAAAAGATAGTTTAAAATACACAACATCAACCTTGATAACTACTTTAATTTCAGAAAAGTCAACCACATATGTTTTTTGAATAATATAATTATACTTCAATATAAATTATTAAGATTAATTAAAGATAACAATTAAAAAACACTAATTGATAATCATTAGGGCAAGTTTTTATTGACGTAAAAACTCCAAAAAATTGACTTAAAAAATCAAAAAAATTAACTTTATTGACTTAATAAAAATTTGACTAAACAAATTAATGTTTTCTTGAGTTTCTGCATTAAAACAAACATTGAATCAGATAGAAATCACAAAAATTTTGTAAATATAGCAGCTGACCTACAATCATTTGCCGCACGCAAGCATTAAAATGTAAAATCAAGTAATATTTTACATTTTCCATCCAAAAGTTTCTCTCCTTGTCTAAGATTTTTCACAGCATAGAAAAGCTTCTTTCCACAGAAACACTTGTGGGCTGACAATGTTGAAGCAAACTGTAAACAGTTGGAAAAATGTCTGATCTTTCCAAACTCATTATTTTAGAAATGTCATTTTTTGTATTCTTTTTTTTAATGGAACGGCTAATGTTGCAAGTGTTTTCTCCAATGTCAAGTTCTTGAATTGCCTGCACCACTTTTTTTATAGTTTTGCACTTTCCATCATTTCTATGAGCTTAATCAAGCATTCATACTGGTCTTTAATTTTGAGAAGTTGTGTAGCTAGACCAGGTATTTCTAAATTGCTTGAATAACAAACACACCATAGCCTTTAAAACAGGGGTGGGAAAACTATGGCCCACAGGCCACATGTGGCCCTCCATGACTTTTTGTGGGACCCGTGAAAGCCTCAAGAAAAAAACTTTGCTCTCTCTGCGCTTTCAGTTGTGATGATCTATAAAAAATAGTCATCACATTCAATCAATGTCCAAAATTTGAGATTACTTTTTTCAAGACGAAAAAGGATAATTTGGACCTTGATTAAAAGTTATTATCTTTTTTTTAAAGATTACCATAGTGCGGCCCGCAGACAAAATCACCTTGTAAATGCAGCCCTTAAGCTAAAAAGTTTGCCCACCCCTGCTTTAAAACTTTCTACATTTGCTTTCACTACTGGTAAATAATTTGCATGATATAAGGCAACATTTAACCAGCTTCCCATCTTGTAACGACAGGCTGAGATGGGTAACCAATAGCAGCAAACTGTGCTTGTGTGGTTTTGTTTTTAACAGTTGCAGCTTTGATTGTTGCTATTAGTTGATCACAATCGTAAAAGTGAAATTTAACTTTCATCACACAATTGTGCAATAAATGTGCTACACAAGTGACATGAAACTGTTTGGGGTACAGGGATTTCAGTACTGTGCCTGTGGCTATCATATATCTTTCGGCATCAGACAGTAGAAGACAGAAGGAGGTTTGATTGTTTTCAAGAGATCTGATAGCATCATCAATTGCTTGAACAATGTTGTCACTATTTGATGAACATGATAAAGCAAATAACTGACACAAGGTATGTCTAGGGTTCCAAGTAAAATATTTAAATTGTGCCAGATAGAGTGCTTTCATCAACTGCCAGAAAAGTCTGTTTGTCATCAACATTTCTTATCTGTTGTAATTTATCGGCGCTTAATTTCAGCACTGTTTTTCTGCAAGTAATTTCAGATAGTAAACTGTGACAGATGTCAGAGAATAGATTTTTGACATGCTTATTGTTTAGCTTGTACAAAGGAATGTCAGCAGAGAAAAATACCTTAGTTACCTTTTCCACAAAATCACTGTTATGCTTCTCAAAAATGTTTGCGAAGTTTGGAGCATTTGTAGCTTAGATCTGCCTAACATTTTTTAGTGTTTGGAAGTTTTCCAATGACTATCAACAAGAAAACGCTTGTCACAGGAAAGCACACATTTCCACAAGTTGCAATATAGTTCATTGTTAGGATTTTGCATTAATTCATCAGGAAAATCGTAAAGTACAGAATTAATTTTAGATGTATTAGAAGCTTTAACTCTTGGCATCATTGAAAGATCATAATAATGCTCAAAATAACCAAAATCTAAATATAAAAAGTCAGTCAGTATCACTTTCATGATTCTACTGTAGAATAGTTGAATACCATGTACTTGCAAGCTTGCATGTTACACCTGAACTTTCATGATTTACCTGTATTGATTAAAAGTTAATTTAAACTAGCATCATCAATACTTATGTGCTATACTACAAATAATTCTACTTCACAAAAGCCAATTCGGCACCTCTTTTGTCCCAACTTTTCAATTGCAACACAGTTGTATGAAATTTTTTTTACTTCAATCATTGCACCACTTACCAGTAGTATCTTTTTCATCAACATGCAGAACAAGAAAAACAAAGCCATTGTGAAGAGGATAAGAAAATAAAGAAATAAGAGCACAAGTGATAGAAATAGAGCAGGAGAACAGGAATAAGAGAAAGAGAATAATAATGAGAACATAAAAGAACATCCAAAAACAGCACAGTACCTAACAATTTCAAAAATTTTCTTACAAACAACTACTACAGCATTTCTCAACCTGGGAAATTTATACAATACTTCTCAAATCTACAGCTACAAAAAACAGAAAGAAAAAGGGGTTGCAAGCTGTATAAAAGTGATAAAAGAGGTATTAAATTGTAAAAGGTTGAGAAAAACTGAACTACAATCAATGCCAAAACAAAACACAAAAGGTAAAACTTGAGCTCTTATAGTCTACACAAATTAAAAGCTGGATCATCCTGACATGCCTAAGTAACCATACTCGACAGTGCAAATGATGCACTTTGGAATTTGTGTTTTCCTTATTCTGGTCTAATGATTTAATGCGGAAAGGTCTATTGCAACATGGGGTAGCAATTTTTACTGCAAAAAAAGTTGGCAATGATTGTGAACTAAAACAGAAACAGTCGTTAGAATCATTTCTTCTCACCAGCATAAGAAAACATTTTGATGAAAAGTGTTACAATTAAAAAGTTGACTTTATTAACCTAAAAATAAAAAAATTGACTTAATGGTAAAAAATTGACTTTTTATTGACCTATCAAATTAAAAATATGATATGTATTCTTTATATCCAGGATTCTTGCCAAAAACCATGGTGATCAAGCTTACTAAAAAATAATTGACTTTATTGACAAAAACTTAAGAAATTAATTTTTTTGTTCAGTTTTTATTTCTGCTCCACTGGGACCACCACATTACAATAATAACTTAAATTCAACTAAAAGATGCAACAAATCAAAATAATAACTTAATGATTGATTGTGAAAGTGAATGTAATAAAAAAACAAGATTTATCCACCTTAATGTTAAAATTTTGCCCACTTTTGATATAAGATTTTGTTAAATAAAGTATTTATTAGTTTTATTATTATCAACATTCTTTCTTTAAGTGTTAAAAAAAACTAATAGCTTTTATTGTGTTTATAAATTTTTTGGGATTATGTTATTTTGTTATTATAATAGAATTTAATTGGCAACACAACTGAGTGGGTAGAAACGTGTTGATAACAAATGCCATTTGACATTGTTGCAGTTAAAAAATCTTCTCTGAAAAAGATACTTTACAACACTTTTCTCTCTTTAGTGATTTTAGCAAGCCCTAAATTTCAGTCATATTTCTAAAGAAAAGCAACATAAACAAATGAAAATTTTTAACAGACAGCAAAATCTTGGCATTTATGAAAGCAGGTTAGGGTAATTGCTTGATGGTTGCCCTAGGTATAATGCCTCTGACGTTTTCCTGCAAGTCAGAAGAACCAATAAAGATAATGATAATACTATTATGTAGCTAATAAATAAAAGGTTACTGGTAGTTATTTCTTTAAACATTGCAGTTGCAAGTACTAACTTGGTTGTACAAATCATGTCATTGTTAAAAGATTGTTGCAAACTTAGTTAAGTTGATAAGTGCTTTGCCACTCTAAAGCAGGGCTCTTCAAACTGGGGGTTGCGACCCCCTGGTGGGTCACAAAGTGGTTCAATGGGGGTCGCGAGATTTTAAATTTTAGATTTTTAGAGATTACAATGATTTTGGAAGAAAAGTAGCGAAATACAAGATTAATTTAAAGTAAAAACCTTTTTTCTTTTTTTTTTTGTTTAGAGCAGCGGTTTCCAAACTTTTTTTTTCATGGCGCCCTTTGAAGACTTAAAAATACTCACGGCGCCGTAATGAAAAAAGGTATTCAGTTCCATTACTTCTTTGAACAATCTTTTTTTCTCCGAAAATCAGGGTGTTCTCTAAAAAAAAAAAGGTCTTCACTTCGATTTATATCCGATTTCCTTATTTTTCTCTGAAAATCAGGGCGTCCTCTAAAAAAAAAAAAAGTCTTCACTTTGATTTATATCCGATTTCCTTATATTTCTCTGTTTCCCTCCCAAAATCAGGCTGTTTGAAAAAGGTCCTCAATCGGAATCGTTCTCTGAAGGGAAGTTGCTGCTAATAACCTTCACACTGCAATTATTGTGAGAAAAGCAGTAAGTACAACAACTTTCACATACTTTTGCAGTGCACAGTTTGGGAACTGCTGGTTTAGACTTTAGAGAACACCTTGATGTCGGGGGAAAAATAGTAAAGTCAAAAATCGATTTTAGGTGAAGACCTTTTTTTTTTTTTTTAGAGAACACCTTGATGTCAGGGGAAAAATAGCAGAATCCGAAATCCATTTTAGGTGAAGACCTTTTTTTAGGGGTTGCAAAAAAATTTGGCTGTGCAAAATGGGTCTTGATGAAAAAAGTTTGAAGAACACTGCTCTAAAGGATAAATAGATTATGCAATGATGATAATTATTAAAAACTAGACTAAAAACTTATAAAAAAGAATCTAAGTAAGGAACAGTTTATAGTTTTTCTAAACCAATCATGATAAAAATTTATTTATTTTATATTGATACATGTAACATCTTGATTACTTTCTTATCACTTCTGCCAATATTTATAATTATAAACTTGTAGCCCTATATGACTACCATAAAGTTTTAATTTTTTGTTTTTTTTAGAAGTGAAGTCAGTCATATATTATGTCTGCATTAACAAAACTTGTATTGTTTAATGTGACCAAAGCAGAGAGCATTGTTCCATTGCTTTCTTTAAGCCGTTTTTATCATGAAAAAGTTATTGATCATTATGAAAACCCTCGGAATGTTGGTAGTTTAAATAAAACGTCAAAGAAAGTTGGAACTGGCTTAGTTGGAGCACCAGCTTGTGGAGATGTTATGAGATTGCAAATTGAGGTTGATGATGATGGAAAAATTACTGATGCCAAGTTTAAGACTTTTGGATGTGGTTCTGCAATTGCTTCAAGTTCTCTTGCAACTGAATGGATCAAAGGAAAGCATTTGAGTGAAGCTGGAAAAATTAAAAACACTGAAATTGCAAAAGAGCTGTCATTGCCACCAGTAAAGTTGCATTGTTCCATGTTGGCTGAAGATGCTATTAAAGCAGCGATCAAAGATTTTAAGATCAAACAAGAATCATAAATTATTTAGTTAAGCTTAATGCTTATACCATTTCTTTTTTTATTTATAGCCATTGCTTATTTGCAGTGTTAAATTTTATAAATATCCTTGACCAATACAAAAATTGGCACTTGATTTTTTTAAAGTTTACATAACCAAATTATTTTAAAAAAATAAGGTTCAAGACATTGGAAACAAAATTTTGTTTTTTCTTAGTAGAAATACAAAAGCGATTTTTCCAGATGCAAATGCAAAGCTTGGTGTTTATATCTGTCATATCGTTATATAATTCTGTAACCTTTTAAATTTTTTCTTTAAAATTTTTTTTTAATGTTAAAAAAGTAAATACAAGACTTAATGAATAAGTCCAATTGAAGTTTGCTGTAAAAAATTTGCTTTTTAAACATTTGTTTTTGTGTAAATAAAAAAACTTCTTTTTCTAAATCCGGTTTGATATTTTTTAAAAAAAGTCGTCGATGTTTCAATTTTGCTTTGTGCTGACAACTTGTAACTCAATTGTTTTTATTTCGTGGAGACAGTTATTTAATAGCGATTGCCAGGCGTTAAAAACAAGTTTTAAAATGGAAATTTTATGTCTTACTCAGTCTAGCGTTTGGTTGTATTCATGATTGGGTTTGCGGTTCTCGGAAAATACTAAATATGATCATTAATTTTTAAGCTGAGTTGATCAATAAAATTTCATATCTATAACTTTTGTCGTGTAAAAATTTGAAAAAACATTTTGTGTGTTTAATACATATATAATTGACTGTTATTACAAACGACGTTAGTTTTTGTACATGTAATGCCATTTTATACAAAAAATCTGTGGATCAGCCGAAAAAATTACGATGTTCAGTTTAGAATGAAATGGTTATCTGGTTTGTTTCGTTAAACTGTTTATTTGATTTAAATTAAAAAATTATTGTTAATGTCTCGCTTATCTCTCGGTGGTAAATTTGGTTTCAAAAACGTCCTTTTATAAAATTTAATATTTTTTGATAAAATAACCAGGGCTGTCGCAAACTTTTTTTACCAGCCAACATACGTAAACAATACTTCAACAATAAACAGTTTTCACTGAATAATCGAAAGCCGGGACGATGTTTTTTATCATAATTTTATTTTAGCACAGAGTTTTTCAAAAACTCTTGACTTCAATGGCCGCATTTTAATGAAATAAATAACTTTATTTAAAAATTTCGACTGTGAGTCCGGGTCTCTACCAACTAACGCCTCGCCATGTCGCGATCAATCATACAATGCATCCACTTTGCCTTGGATTTGCAATCCATCCACTTGGGTGTATGGTCTTGAATTAGTCCACAGAAGCTGCCAGACACAGCTTTGACGCCATCTGTGCATATGCTAATACACTTTTCCCAATATAAGTTGTTTGTCAAAATAAAATTGTCGATTATATTAAAAAGATCAATTCTTCGGCATTCAAGTTCCAAAATTTTTCGGTATCCAAAGTTTGCAAAACAGCAGCTTTTCTGCTATTCTTTGTTCTGAAAAGTTAACAAAACAAACATAAGAAATCAAGTGCGCATCTGGACTGCTATCAGTTGCCTCATCTAATCTGTCGGCAGCGTGGTCCAGTGGTTAAAACGCCGTGCTTATGATCAACATGGCCTCGGTTCAAAACCTACTCGCGCCATTCTGTGGTGTCCTGGGGAAAGATACTACGGCACTTTCCCCTGCTTGGTAGTTTTGGCAAACAGTTCTAAATTAAAGTCATATCTCTACTAAATTTCGGTACTTTGCTGTTATCGCCCCACCATCTATTGCTTTCTGTTATTTTCAATACATTTCTCTTGGTTTCTTTGTTTCCCACTGGTGCTAAAAGGGGTATTTCAGGTTAGTTTCACCAAAAAAAATTGCTTACTGTAATTTCTCTAAGGGACCCCAAAAAAGTCGGGTTTTCGTTCACTATTTGCTGGTGGTGGGGCGATAACAAGAAAGTACCTAAATTTTAAGCGGACAGCAATATCATGGCATTTCCGGAAGCAGGTCAAGGTAATTGCTTACCATACGTATTAGCGCTTCCGTCGCTTTCCTGCCAGTCAGGAGGATAAAGATAGAGATAAATAAAATAAAAATAAGGATGAAAACCAAATTCTCGCTGTTTTGTATGATCACTCATTTGGTTATAATGTCCTCTGCCATGTCACCAATCCGGCAACACATGATATCATTGGATATAGATACCAACTTCAACGTTTTTCCGGCTCCTACTATTGCAGCAGCAGGGAGTATTAGTTCCTCAGCAATATTGTGAGGCTTTTTACATTTAGCAATTCTGTGAGCAACTTGGAAGAATGCTAATAAAGCCTTTGATTTCACATCTGTGCCACTTGCCTCTTTGTATCATTTAATTTTCGAGCAAAAAACTCCCTGGGTTTATTTATGAATTGCTGGTCTGATGAAGTTAAATAACGTCTAAGCTTATCAGGTAACATGCTTTCACTAGCCACTAACTTCCTGAACAACACACTGAGGTTTTTCCTTGCCATTTTGTAAAATAAAAGTAAATCTATTAATATAACTTTCGAGCTGCTAGTTAAGATTGCCAAGCAGAAAAAGGTCTCGCAGTGTTTCTTTTTTGACAGAATAACGAACTTTGAGTTTAAACACAACCGTGTTCATAGCGTTCGTCATTCTCATTAAGACAGGGTTTCCACCAATTCGGTCACGCTGACAGCATTTTATCAAGTCTGCTTTTATTCTACACGAGTCCGATCAAGACCTTTTGCTTTTGTCTTTAATTTGATGAATACAATTTTGTTTTGTCTTTTGAAAATAAAAAAAAAAAGTCATTGCTACGACTTTTTATTGGTCTAATTTCTTAGCCTGGGATTCACATTGCTTAGGTAATAGCGTCTCTTTTGAAAATACCCGTAATGCTGAAATTCAAAATCATTTAACAATTACTTATTACGATCGCAGCCAGGGGCGTCGGAAATTTTTTTTGTGGGATGGGCAAAGTTGGTTAAAAAGTAGTTTCTTTCTTTGTTGGATACAAAAACTGTAGTTAAAGTTCATAGCCGTACCAGTCGAAAAAATTTGGGGAATACCATTTTGTCCATCTCCTGAATCCTAATTTTGTAGTATTTCATTGAGTTGCCGCTTTGAATCTGTGTACATTTTAAGCCCAAAAATCTAGTGACGACTAAAAAATAAATAAATAAAAATCTTCACTTTAATCAGTGTCAAATTCTCTTATTTTTGTCGCAAGTAAAAGGAAGGTCATCACTTTGCATCAGTGACTATAATTTTGCCATTTTCGCCCAAACTTTGAGGTGAAAACAAAAAAAAGTCATCACTTTTAATCAGTATCGAACTTCCCTATTTTTGTTCCAAATAAAAGGTAAAGCCTAAAAAAAGGCCTTCACTCTGCATCTGTATTCGGTTTCAATTTTTTCGTCCAAAAAAAACGCAGCCAAGATACTGTTATTGGCTGTTGCCCACTTACTATTTTATAGATTTGTTAACTTTAATTTTGGTCAAATTTAAATGAGTGTGGAGACAAATCTAACCCAATGCTTCTATACTGCGAATTTCAAAGGGTACTATCCAGTGATGGGATTCAAAATTTTAAGAACAGTGTGGAATTCAAATTCCGTGTGGAACACAGTGTGGAATTCCAGTGATGGGATTCAAATTTAAATGAGTGTGGAACACAGTGTGGAATTCCAGTCATGGGATTCAAATTTAAGAAACAGTGTGGAATTCAAATTCCGTGTGGAACACAGTGTGGAATTCCAGTGATGGGATTCAAATTTAAATGAGTGTGGAGACAAATCTAACCCAATGCTTCTATACTGCGAATTTCAAAGGGTACTATCCAGTGATGGGATTCAAAATTTTAAGAACAGGTTCTCTTTTGTATCGAACTCGCTAACAACAGTTTCAGTGTTGGAATTCAAAGTTTAAAGAACAGGTTCAAAATTAGGGTGTTCTCTAAAAAAAAAAAAGGTCTTCACTTCGATTTCATCTCTAATTTCTCTATTTTTCTCGCAAAATTAGGGTCTCCTCTAAAAAAAAAAAAGGTCTTCACTTCCATTTTATCTCTAATTTCCCTATTTTTCTCCCAAAATTAGGGTGTTCTCTAAATAAAAAAAAAGGTCTTCACTCAGAATCGTTCTTTACACTTTGAACAAACATCTGCAGAAGATTGAAACTGTTACATTAAACACAGAGATATTGAAATACATAGATCACGTAAAGTTAAAACCGGGTTCGCTAAACATGCTGAAATTCCAAGAACGGGTTCGCTAAACGTGCCAAAATTCCAAGAACGGGTTCGCGCGAACCCGTGCGAACCCCCTGAATCCCATCACTGGTACTATCTGTCCCCTGCTTTCGGCGCCCCTGATTACAGTCCGGAAGTCTGAAAGATCTAACCATTAAGCTCTAACTCAAGGACTCCTTGTCGACTAAATCTACGATCAAAACTAAAGCAATTAGGGCCTGCCTTCAATTTGGCCATGAAAAATTGTAGTAAATATTCACTACCACTTTTGCCAAAAGATAGCGTGATTATCAAAATATTTTCTCCTTCTATTCAAAGCGTAAAAATTGATTAATATCTTTAAATTTTTGTCCCACTAACCTCTTAATTATATATTTTGTGTCTTTTTTAATTTTTTTACGCCAGATCAGAAATAGCCTAACTTGAATGAATGAAAGAGGTAATCTTCAAGGCTAACAGTAAATAAAAGCAATAAAAATTTTGACAGGACTGCAATATATTGGCATGTCCGAAACCTGATTGGTGAATTTGCTTGCGGTAGCCGTGATGTCTTCGACGTTTTCCTACATGTAAATATATATTAAAATAAATAATGGAAATTTCTCGAATTTTGATTTCAACTAAATTCATAAACTTATTGAAAAAAATTTAGATCTGCTTTTTGTACGGAAAATTTTAAAAGCTGCTACGATCCGACAATAGCCAAATTGGAAAATTTGCCATAAGCAAATAGCAGCAAAAAACGACCTTTTTCTTAACTACGCAAATCTTATTTGTATTTAGCTCTTCTTTTTACGAGTGTTATTATTGTATTATTAGAATTACTTTTTGCTAATCTTTTTAAGCTTTTAAGTAGGATCAATGGTAGTTTCTAAAATCACGGCTTTCTGTGAAAGTCAGCTTCAGCAAAGAATGGTTGGTGGAAGGAAGCATGATTATGTGATCGACAGAGTCCAAGTTGAATAACTCAATGCCGCACTTTCGGCTGGTCCATCTAATCGAAGTGACAGTCATATTACTCGACGGTTTCTCATTAAGCATAACTTATCTGCGGTTTTTAGTCAAGTCAAGAAGAGGATAAACAGGAGATATAATATTATAGGTTGCATTTAACTAGCCCAGTATTTCTCAAACCATGGGTCGTCAATGCTATGCAGATGGGCCGCGAAGGCTTCTAAATTACCGCGCTTAAAAGAAAAAGGTCTGCGCGCACAAGATTTGAGAAGTGAAGAACCTTCTTGAGGTGTCATTACGAATTTAAGAGGAAAAGGAAGAAACCTTTTTTTTTAGAGAACTTTTGGAGATAAAAGCCAAAAATCAGAGACAGATTCGAGATGAACATCTTTTTTTTTAGAGAACATTATATTTTGGCGAGGAAAACCAAGAAATCAGAGACAGATTCAAGGTAAAGATCTTTTTCTTTTTTTTTAGAGAACACTAAATTTGGGAAATGAAAACCAAAAGTCAGAGACAGATTCGAGGTGAAGACTTTTTTTTTTTTTTTTTTGAGATCACTACGTTTTCACCACGCTCAGTCAAATTTACTTGGGTTGCAGTCATCTTTGCAAATCGTTGTTTTTAGCGATTTTGGGTCGCCGAAAAAAAGGCTTGAGAAACACTGAACTAGCCATTCGAGGGTGGAATAGATCAGTATGCTAATACTATAACTTGCGAGCATAAAAGTAATTTCCTTCAAACCCTAGAAAAAGGCGTTTCCGTATCAAATTCCAAATGAGGTTATGCTTGCAGTGGTGACTCCGCTTAAAATATAGTCAATATAGTGATATACAGTTGTATGCATAGCCGTACCTGCCGGGGGTGCAGGGGGGGCAATTGCCCCCCCAAGTTTCGAAGATTTGGGCAAAATTAAGATTTTTCGGGCAGTGAGAAGAAAATATTTGGGCAAAACCATAGTTTTTCGGGCAGCGATATGAAAAATTTGGGCAAAGTCAGGAAATTTAGAGAGGTGATGATGACGAACTGCAGGAAATAATAACCAAATTTAGGTGAAGACCTTTTTTTTTTTTTTTTTTTTAGAGAACACCTTGATTTTGGGACGAAAATCGAAAATTAGGAGACTGAATTTAAGTGAAGACCTTTTTTTTTTTTTTTTAGAGATCACCATGATTTTAGGACAAAATTGGTTTTTGTCTGAGAAACTCAGACAATTTTTTTTTCATATCCGAAATGTACTCTAAAATCATGATTTGGGCAAACGTCACAAAATTTGGGCAAAACTTCATTGCCCCCCCAAAATTTTTTGGGGTGGTACGGGTATGGTTGTATGTACATTCTGCAGTACGTATATACATACTAGTAACAGTAATTACATTCGGGGATACGTAAAGGACCAGCCAGTAATGTGCAATAATCACTCGCATATCAAGTAAAATTTTATTTAAAATCCTCAAAACAACATCGGAATTAGTGTGGCAGTGAAAATTTTTGATTTGTGTCCATAAAATTTCCACACGATGTGATTAACAATAAAAAACAGAAATAGCGTGCCGCAGAAATAGCTTTGTAACCTGCACCAATTTATTTCATTGGAGTCGTTATTCGAGAAAATTAATTTTTACGACAATTAGCAGTACTATTTTATTATGTTGTCGAGTAAACGAAGTTGATCGAGAAACAAGAGAAGCTCGATCGGTGAATTGAAAAACTAAGGCTTAATTCACAATAAATCAAAAACCGAAAGAATTGCTTTTAATAGTTCTTCCAAAGTCAAGTTTCAAATACGCCCCTTCAAAGCTTTGCGAGCACACGCAATAAAAGTAACGGTGCAGCGCAGTTTGATGTGGAAGTCCACGCTTGTGGATATTAATCCTTATCAAGTGGTTCCTTTTTGATTTGATCTGCAGTCAAAAATTGATCGTCGTCGGAAATGCGTTCTTCTTTAACTTTATGCTTGTGGTGCTTCTTTGCTTTTTTGTGCTTGCTACTGCTGTATCTGTCTTCGTCTTCGTATTTTCTAAAAAAAATAGATGTACACACTAACGTCTTTCCTGAGTAGTCAAATTAAGATAGTGCGACGGTTTGTTTGTGACATTCCCAAATGCATAATGGATTGATAGAAGGCAACAGAAAACCTTTCAATTTGCAACATTTTTCATTCACAAAATACAAGTTTTAAAACTTTTTATCGGTAAAAAAATTTAAGTCTTATAAACAATTGTCGGTATTTCCCAAAAATAACTCGGACAAGTTTACTTGAAATTAAGTCTACTAACTTACCGGACACCCAAAAAGCACAAAACACAAATAAACCTTGACACATTAATCATATTTTAACAGCAACAAAACTGGTCCGTGAAGGGCAGCCAATTGTACGAGTCTAGGCATCAACAACGACATTGGCTTTTACCTTCGAGAACTTTTATGTCGTGGAGGAGTGTCGTCTCTTCTTTTTCTGTCACGATCACGATCTCGTTCCCGATCACGATCTCGATCGCGCTCACGATCACGGTAACGATCGCGATCTCGACTTCTATAAAATCAGCAATAAACAACGTAATAAAGCGCAATGCGAAACAAAACTTGAATGCATTCAACAAGAGGCTGCTTTTTTACTATTTATTATAAACAATTAATTTTTAGAGCAACGAAGATTTTTTTGTCTACTATTACGTCGCGTTCATGCAGAGAAGAATCTGATCACAGCTCGATTGCAGTAGTATGTCCTGATCCAGCTGCGAAGGTTAGGTTTCATTTTCGGGTCCCGCAAAATCTGGTGCGCGCCATGCGACCGTACAGTGTACAGACGAACGGCGAAGGAATGTAATGAAATATTAATAACATCTGCGAATCAAAGACCCGAACTCGGGTCGCGACCCATGGTTTGAAATACTACAGCTAAACAAAAACGACGCCACCAAAATATCTCGTTTATCAACGACGAAAACAAACCTCTCGCGGTAGTCCGATCGACGCTGATAACGATCGCGGTCCCGGTCATAATCACGACGCGAGCCCCGATACTCACGCGAATCGTCGCTGCAACGAAATGACGACGCAGTTAAAACGTATGAGCACCCTTGTATACCACTGACTACTATAAAATTTTCCACAATTCTTACCTTCTGGGTTCTGATTGGCTATGCCGCCGTTCGTCGCCATTTTCCTGGGAAACTTGGGAGGGCTGGACAGGACCGGAAGTAGGAGGAACATAAGAACCGGAAGAAGGCTGTTGGAGAAAAGAAGGGGGGTTGACACCAGGAAGCGGTACAAAGTCTGTTCCCGGAGGTCTTATAGTGGGAGGAAGAAGAGATCTTACACCTGGACAAACAACTCAATAATCTACGAGAGTCACGGTTTACAAGTGCGTGAAAACTTATTGCAGTAACATTAATTTCAATGCAGTATCGTAACGTAAAATACAGTTGAACTTGTCTAATTAGTCATCGCTTATTTGGTCAATCAGCTCATATCGTCACATTTTTGTTGATCCCGGCAAGATTCCTATCTTTCGCATGCATTCTAGAAAGTCAACCTATTACTGGTCAATTCGCTCATTTGACCGCCTCTTTGCCCCAGAAAAGCCGTGTTTCAATTAATTATGTAATTTACAACTTTGATTCACTCTTCTTAACAATATTGACAACTTAGTTTGTTAATGCAGCAGGGATGAAATCAAGAAGAGTGATTGATTACTTTTAGAGGCGTGAGATCCCGATAAACAAGAGCCATTATCAGATAAATTTTGTTCAGATTCCATCAAATTGAATCTCAATACGACAAACTCGGTGTAACAGCACAGGGGTCGGATTTTCTCTATCGCTATTATTTTTGACAAGTTTCCAAATCTAGGTTTTGAAAACTTGTGTCTGTTCAACACGTGGGAGATTTCAAAGCTAACAAAAGAACATTATTGAATTAATTGTTCTTGCCAATTAAGGTTAAGACTTCTAATTCAACAACAAACGCCGCAAATTGTGTTTCCAGCAATTAAAACCATTAAGTGTTTGATTAAAAGAACAGTTTTATTGAGTTCGACCTTTGATTAATTTGCTTTAAATCGAGGGTTCCAGAC